>OX376071.1:15625000-16250000 GCA_947361185.1 Charanyca ferruginea | reverse complement strand
TACCCGTATTCTTGCAATTTAAATTGGAGAAGAAAATTGAGATGGTGGAATGATTTTTATAAGGTAGGACCTACGTCTACCAAGAGTTTCTTATTGTAAAGTATACTTACCACTAGCACCTCTCTACATTGGTACTTAAGAGTACCTGATGAAGGGTACAAACAAAAGCATCTAGGTCCCTATATCCGATTGAATTTACAAAAAAAGTTTTGCACATTCAATTTACTTAAACTTAAAAAAAACATTCACTTTCTGAAACAACTAAGAAATAAGAAATCAAATCCACAAAAGTGTGAAGCAATTAGCGCCGTCAAAGTGTTCTTACAAAAAGTTTGACAGAAAGCCGCGTGGGTCACACTTCCGCGACACTTAATACTTTCTGAGCACATCCACTCCACCCTGTCACACGTGCTATGCAGCTACAAACCCTGCCATGAACCCTTGCGTCACTTTGCGGATTTACTTAGAAATAAAGGAAGCAAATGTTTAAAAAAATTAGATGATTGCAATAGTACAGGGGAAAACGTTTTATCAAAAAAAAACAACCGCCAAAGCCTAAATATTAAAATATAAATTTAATTTCTCAAGTCGACTTTGTTTCTGTTTGCTGTTTTGTATTGCCACTGACTTACGAAATTAAAGTTTTTTCTTTTACTTTTTTAAAGCTTTGTCGCTTTTAGTGTCTAATTCACAACTTTCAAAATTATTAAGTATCGGTAACACGAAACAAATTAAGTCATTCCTTAATTTACCACCCTTACAGGAGTAGAAATTGTGGAACCAACTTTCAGGCTCAGATTATAAAACAATAGGTTTAAAATCTGAGCTTTCAGGTAAGTACCTATAAACTGTCCAATAGAAAAAGAAGTGTCCAATTGAGAAACTCCCCTTTTTTTTGAAGTCGGTTAAAAAGAAGGAAATCCACGTGAAACTAACTGAAGTTTCTTTATTGTATTGTTTTCGTATCGACGAAATGGTACGAAATGCTAATAGTCATTTTATACCTACTACTTGGGCCCAGTGAGTACCCACGTATTTTTTTTATAAAAAAGTAAGTATAATTACGGCGATATACCTATATTATGTTGAATAAGTTTCAACAAAGGTTTCTAACTGTAATACTTGTACTTACATAAACCCCTCAGTGAAACTTTTTTTTACTATAATGTAACTCGGTGGTTATTGCAATGATCTGGCACTTAAACGTAGGGTATTGTAACTAAGTCAGAATAATTATTATGTAACTTTATTTAGAAAGTTCTCTGCCAGTGCCTATCTCCTACACAGTTCACCAAAAACACGACTTGAAACAACGAAACGGTGAAACAGCGTCCAATGAGTATTGGCAAAATAATAATTTATTGGATACTTTTAGTTGATAATGTTATCTTCTGTTTGGGTTGGTACCGTGGTTGGTACAGATCACAAAGGTACCTAATGATGGTCGGTAGGTAGGTAGGTACCTATATTTATTAAATATCTATAAGAGAGCTCGTCAGTCAGCCCTAATTGTGGATATGATCGGCGGCAGCTTCCAACTGTGAGGTGTTAGACGAATTGCTGCAAATAGGATGCCGCTAGGGTTGTCAAAAGTATAAAAATATAGGTCTCTTAAAAATCTAAAATAGTCGACGCTCGACTTACATGAGTTTCTTGTTTGTCCACTGATGTAAAAAAAAATTAGGAAGGTAAGTCCCTAGTAGTAGGTACCTATTACCTAAATATATACCTATGTACTACTACCTCCCTACTTCTATTTCACCCACTTCAGCTTAAATGTAATTTGAAACATTTGGTTAAACGGGATTACTGGCTAAATTGAATTTCCCTGAAAGAGCCCAAGAAGTTTTACTTAATTTGGTTTTTTTTTCATGACTGGACTATAATGAATGAACTGACCAGAACTGACATAATATCTTGCATGCTCTTGTATGTGTACACATGTTTAACACACGGACTAGTAAAAAAAGAAGGACTCCACGCCACGCATATCAAAAGTGAAGCACCTAAAGCCGGATCCAGACGAGTGTAACGTGTAATGTAATCCACCGTGTAATGTAACACGAATTCTACGTGTGGAGCGTTACATGTAATGCTCGTAGCCCGTCTGGACCCGGCTTAAAGTAGGTACGCCGGACCGAGACGCACACATAGATCGGTACGGTCGGTACTCGGTACTGAATATGATGTAAATGTGAGGCATGTTTGTACAAACGGTCTGGCTTACTTATGGTGCATCACTTTCGACATGCGTGGCGCGAAGTCCTTCTTTTTGTTCTAGTCCGTGGATTAACAAATAAATAATTCTATTCTATTCTATTTTTAGTTATCAACATATCCTAGAATCGTACATTTTCTAGCTAAGCTGTAAACTCTTTCTTTCGCGCTCAGAAAGACAATGTATATTTTTGTTTGCCTACCTACTCCAAAAAAAAGGAAATTACTTAATTCGGAAGTTTTAATAAAATTGATAAAATAATGGTATCTCGACTGGGTAACAACCCTACGTACTCCAGGTGGCTGATATCAATGCATTGAATTTAACCGCTCCGACGAAAAGTGATTCGTTTTAAGCGCCGTACAGTGTGACTTACGATGCTACTGTGTTTACTCTACTAATATTATTCTTTGTTCCACTTACAAATTAATACCTACTTATAACGATAACTCTGAAAAAAAATGTGAAGAATTTATGTGTCAATAAAATAAAGATCTAACTACTGAGGTATATCTGTAAATATTGTTGTACATACTGCCAGTTGAATCTCTAGGGGGGGGGGGGGGGGGGCAACTGCCCCTACCTGGAGACGCCCTAGGTACACAATAAGATTGATAAAAATAGGTTATTATGTAAGTACTGGACTTGAGGGAATCGTAGGTGGAGTTAATTGGTCGCAGACTCTTCAGTGCATCGCAGTTCTCAATTCCGTGAGTTTGTCGTTTGATCTTCAATTTTATACTTGGTGGCTATATCCTTATACCAGTCGTGATTTATAGTTTGTTTAGGAATCGTCGTGCGCTCAATTCTTCTGGTAAGTAGGTACCTACATAGAGCAATGCGGAACTCTGGCCGCACGCCTCCGGACGCGTGCGGCCGGTGTTCTGCGTTGCTTTATGGGTAAGTACCACGAAGTAAGTCTGGTAAGTAGGTACCTACTAAAAAAAGAAATAAAACTGAAATCGGGCAAAAAGTCCTGTAAGAGAAGATTTTTTTTCTTCAAAGAGATTTTATTCCTTGCGTCAGCAGGTGTAGATAATGAATTAATGACAGGCTTATAATAATAATAATCATAGAACCTCGTGGAATCAGAAGTACCATATTACAGACAGGCCCCTTATTCACAACCATTCGATACGTTTCCGTGTCGGTAAGGAACATCACTGACAGACAGGACTATTGTAGCCAAGCCAATAAGCCTGATGTAGTGGTGGTGGATCGAATGTAGAGGCGCGCAATGATTATTGACATAGCAGTTCCGCATGACGTGAACCTCGTGAAGGTCGAGAAAGACAAGCAGATAAAGTACCTTTTCATCCCACGGAAAGAGTATTTTTAATCTTCAATATCTGAGTGGAAAAGCCGTTTTTATTCTCTAGAGGATAAAGTAAATTTATCTTCAATATCTGAGTGGAAAAGCCGTTTTTATTCTCTAGAGGATAAAGTAAATTGAATTTAGAACATCGTGTGCACTAAGTTTGTGAATTAAAAAAAAACATTAAACCTATTTACTGCTACCTCTATGGTGGCGAATATATCATACAACTTTTTTTTAATTTGTTAAAAACTCAGACTTTGTAAACGTTTTTTTTTTGCATTTAGTCATTTCCTCGCTGAGGTGGAATGAAAAGTTACGTGTTGCACTCGAGTGCAAAGATTTTTCACCTCGTGCTCTTTTGATTCCCTCGCTAACGCTCAGGATTCTAATTTTGAATCACTCGCTGCGCTCGTGATTCAATTTTAGAATCCTTCGCTTGCTCGGTCATCAAAATTGAACACGCGGTTAAAAAGCAACTTTGCACTCTTGTATAACAAATAACTAATCTTGACTTGGCCCGCGAGGTTGTCGACATGTGGGATGTGGACTCAGCGATCATTGTGACGATAGTTGTTACAGCCAATGGCTTAATTGCCAAGAGCCTCGACCAACATCTAAGGAGGCTCTCGTTAGACAGCTGGATCAAGGGCTTGATTCAGATGGCGGTACTTCTGGACACGGCCCGCACTGTCAGGAGGTTTCTCTCTCTGGAGCCCTGACCGACGGTAGCTTGGACCGTTTTATATTTAAAAAAAATTGTAAATTACTGTGAATATCTATAGAAATAATAAATGGAAATAATAATAACTTTATTATCAGGCAACTGTGGCCGTTAGATATCATAAAATACACAAAATAATGTCAAACAATAACAAACTAATACATAGGTATTTAAACTTTATCAACTATAATTAAATAAGTAGGTACCTACTACTGTATTACCTATAATGTCTGTGTAGATAATGCATGTTTGATTGGGCGCATTGGTAATTTGAGCTAGCTGCTGACAAGGTTATTACAGGTACACAAGTGCACAGTAAGATATCTTTACTGTGACAAGTGTTTTGAGCATCAATCTATTCTTTACTGTACTTAAAAAGCCTATAATAAAGGTACGCACGGCTACACATCAAGCTATACATTTCCAGTATACGCTGACCTCGCATCGTACAGAAATGCTATACAAGGCGAGATCAGCATTAACTGGAAATGTATAGCTTGATGTGTAGCCGTGTGTACCTACTAGGGGTATTTACTTTAGCAATGTTATGTTGTGTTGAGTACCCTGTACAATAAAACCGTTTAGGAAGGTTATCTAATCCATGTCGTCGTACAGCGTTTAGAAACGCGTTACTTTCTTATGTTCGTTGTTCTAACATGGATTTAATATATTTGTTATGTTAACGGAAGTAGGCATGGACAAAAGTATAAAAGTCATTATTAAAAAAATACGGCAACTTTTCAATATTTCATGATTTGTAATGAATATTTTAAATGTCACATAAAAAAACTTATAGATGCAAATAAACTATGGCAACATAGTCATAACGTCAAAAAGTGACAAATTCAGGCAGCATAAAATTTGCGGTTGGGCGAGGATTAGATTGTCGATGTAGAACAATCGATATCGAATTAGGAGAAGATAAACAAAAATATATTTTATAAAATAGCAATGACTGCTTTCGTTAAAGTTATAATTATTAATACTAAAATTCAAAATGAAACTAATGACCTTGCATAGTATGTACACCGCAAAATTACTTGAAAAATTAAAGTGAAGTTACCTTATGGTAAAAAGTAAAACCTTTGGCCATTTTTTATCATTGTTTTGATGATTTATATGTATATTTAAAAAAACTTGGCAAAGGAAGGATAGTCACCTAAGTACTCAACAACACTCAACCAGTCGCCATGGATTTGTTTGTTTTCGATGAAGATATTATCGATATTTCACATCACTAGCATCATTGAATTGAAATTATTGTGAATAGGTACGAAACAATTAACAAACTTGTTTCTGTTTGTCGTGTATTGGTTTTTGTATATTCAATTGAGACTATAAAATTTAGCATAGTTTATGAATTTTGTGACTATGCTGCGTGGGAAACTAGAGATTATATGGCTTTAGTAGTACAATTGAATTATTACGGAACTAACGACTTGTTTGGGAAATAACAATGTTGCCGGGAATTGGAGTTTTTGGAACTGGAGCTATCGCTAAGGTACTAGTGCCATTTTTGAGAGAAAAAGGATTTCCAGTTGAAGCTATATGGGGAGTTACTCTACAGGAAGCTGAAACAGCCGCTAAAGAGCTCAAGATCCCATTTTTTACAAACAAAATCGACGACGTTTTGTTGAAGAAGAATGTGAACCTAGTTTTTATAGTATGTGCTCCTAACTTGCACGCCCAAATATCTGTCAAGGCACTGGGCATAGGCAAGCATGTTGTCTGCGACAAGCCTGCTGGGCTCTGTCAGGCGGAAGCTTTGAAAATGGTACGTGCTGCTCAGTACTATCCAACTCTGATATCCATAGTTAATCATTCCTTGCGGTTCTTGCCAGCGTTCAGCCATATGAAAAAGTCTATCCATGAAGGCTACTTGGGCAACCCTGATGAATTGACCTTAGTAGATGTAAGAGTTCAGATGGGACCGCTGATAAGTGACACTTATAACTGGTTGTGTGATGATACTATGGGTGGAGGAACACTTACTTTAGTTGGTAGTCATGTTATAGATCTTGTATCGTTCCTAACTGGGCAGAAAGTTGTCAGAGTACATGGAGTTTTAAGAACTTTTGTAGAGGAAACAAGCAAAGTTAATGGAATAAGGAAGATTACTGCCCCAGACTTTTGCACATTCCAATTACAAATGGATAAAGGTTTGTTAGTAACAGCTACATTGAATAATCATTTACCAGGACCTTGCTTCAATCAGGAGATTTATGTATGTAGCAAGAAAGGATACCTGGTTGTGAAAGGAGGAGACCTACATGGTAAATTACACAAAACGAATGCTAAGCCTACAGAGGAAGATGGCAAGAGGCCTCAAGATAAAGAAGAAGTAATTTATGTTGATGTTGAAGATTTAAGTTGTGCCTCAAGTGTTGTTCCCAAACCATACATAAAAGGTTTGTGTAAGATGATAAGTGCCTTGAAGGAAGCCTTCTTACCGGTTAAGGAACAGATGGACTGGATCAAGGAACCAGTAAAGGCTGCGGCAACATTTGAAGATGGACAAAGAGTACAAGCAACCATGGAGGCTCTACGTCAGTCTAATGAAGATGGGTGTTGGACATCAGTCCAGCTTCTGACGGAGCCCCCAGATCCAAACCCGGCATTGTCGGCCGCGGTGAGACGTACTGCGATATCTTTACAATAGATATGCATTTTAATGATGTATTGATATGCCATTATAATGTACCTTTTATGTTGTAAGCATGCTTTGTTGCATAAATAAGTCAAATTAAGTACCTAGTTATTAAGATTTGATATCTAAAATTAACTCAGTATTAACTTATTATCTCTCAACAGTAATTTGTCACAACATTAAGTAACCAATAATGCTTAGCTATGTATTTAATAAAATATGTTATAAAGCTTGCCATGATTATTTAAATGTATTCATTTATTACTCTTGTGCTTCAAAATAGTCTGAACTCGAAAGTGTATTGTATATTTGTAGAAAAGATTGAATTAAATGTGTAATAATAATTCTGATAAACAATTTGATTATCTTTGATATTCTATTATCTAATCATTAGAGGATCCCACTATATAAATAAACAAGATTCTCATGTACACTGGCTGTCCAGAAACTGTTTACTGTGATTTAAGTTTAGTAGAAAATGTATTCAGGTTGTACAAAAAGATGTGACTTGTTTGGAATATATTTTATTTTATGCCACAACTTTTTTATTTATTCCTCTATAATACAAAATAATGAAGCATGTTCTTGTGGTGCCATTAATTATACATATAAAGTGAGGTTGGGGCTTTACAATCTTCAACAGCAAGATGAGGTTATGTAATATATTACAAACATTTTGTAAGGGGGTGTGATCAACATGTTTTTTTAAAATTTAGGCAATTTGCATGAATACCATACCACACAACAAAATATGGTGCAGTTAGTGTATCCAATGAACTAAATGCAGTATCCATAATTATAAGCACATTATTTATGTTCTTTCAGCATTCTTTCCGATGAATGTTGTGAATCGTGAATCTTAGGGCAGGTTCCCAGAAGGTATGTTAACTAATGGAATGTTAACTGCAATTAGGTAGGTCATTCTCATATTTTACCACAATGTATTTCTTATCAGTTATCAACATTATAAGGTTATGGTTAGATCCTAACAAAGTAATCTCAAAAGGTGTCAAAAGGTAATAATTATGTATTGTTCCAGGTAAAAAACTAAGAAAAATTACTATAATTTAGTGTTTAGGTTATATGAAACTTGAAATTGGAAAAGAGGCATTTTGCAAAGCTTTACATTTTTAGGTTATGTGTGTAGTGTGTGATGAAATTTAGTGTTTTTAAATGAAACAGAACCAGTTTTCTGTAACAAATTTATAATAAGAAATGCAAAGGAGATAGCATTTGTACCCCACTCACAACAGTAGCGTATTACACAATCACAAATATTCAGTCACTACATATTTTCTTCTAACCAAGTAAACATCAAAATCAATTATAATAATCTAAAATAAACAGGCACTAAATTCAGTTGTTGATCTTGGCCAGAATGTCGGATTCTCGGAAGAGGTGGTACTCCTTATCATCATTTTCTAGCGCTACTTTGGTGCCACCGTATTCTGGAAGGAGCACTCGGTCGCCAATCTGTACTAACAGAGGAATGAAGTCACCATTTTCTTTTCTGGAACCAGGACCCACAGCAACAACTTCTCCATGAAGAACTTTGCTCTGCGCCTTCTCGGGGATGACGATGCCGCCGGCGGTTTTCGTCATTGCTTCAGCCCTTTTAATAAGGACGCGGTCGAGCAGAGGGACCAAGCGTTTTACTGCGTTGCTCATGTTGTCTGTTTTCAGAACTTTTCAAAAACAAATGAAAAATATCTGTCTCCTCCTCAGTTCTCACTCAGATTTTAATCTAGAATATTCGTTCGGCTCAATCCACAGGCAATGCGGCAACGCGTGAGCCGGCGCGATCGTGCAATTTTGACACTCGTATCGTTCACGTTCATTCATTCTTCATTCATTTGTCTCATTTTATGATCATCTATGTGTTTACGGGGTTGCCTGGTTTCAAGAAAATCAAAATAATTTTCGATAATAAAACAATCAAAACTTCTAATTTAAATTTTGGATGAGTACTAGGAGTATATTAATTATAAAATTAAAAATGATGAACGACACTATTGATTGAAATAACTTGCTAAACAATATTTTTGTAGCGACCTCTAGTGACGAGTAGCAATACTAATCAACTACTGCAGGGATTTCAATAAAAAGAATGAACATAGATGGCGCTCATATACATAATTGTAACTAATGCAAACTCTTATTTTCTTCCAAATTAAACTAATAATGTATGGTATGCACAAAATTATAGTCAAAGCGGATTTAATGGTACAGGCATACCAGTTACCGGTCAGACACGTGCAGAAATAAAACATTATGGAATCGTAGTGTCATGGTTATTTTTCCACACAGAAAAAAAGGATGGAAAAGAAAAATGCATAAAAAGATGCAAAATAATTGAACATTTTGTAAGAAACACTTAAACAACACACCACATATTTTTAATCTATCTATAATACTTTTTCGTAATTTCATCAAATATGGGTATCCGTTTAACACCATAGTCGGAACAGAAGGACAGTTCCTTGTTTATTTTCATGAAGAACTGTTCACTGGTGCTGTAGGGGGGCCAGTAGATTGGCAAGAGAGTGCTGGTGTTTGGTATTGGATTTCTGAAACAAACAAATTAGGCTAAAAGTTTATAACACGGTAGGTACGTATTAGAAAGAGTTAGATAAGATGGTACCTACTGCCAACGAAAGGATCAAAGCAATACTACACAATAAAAAGTACTTGTCAGTACTAATCAGCAGAATCTTTTAACCTTTTAACTGGCTTTTTATAACCGTAGGCATGATTTTAAATAATAAATGAATTTAACTTTAAAACCGTAAATAAGCTTTACAAGTTTCTTTTTAAATTTAAAATCTCTATGAAAGAAAACAATTAGCGATTGGGAATCTATTTTGAATTTATGTACCTATGTACTTACGAAGTTTTGGCGAAATTGGTCCACATCGTTGAAATTCTATCTCTAACTGTAACATCATCTTGTGTAAGATTGCGTAGGGGTTCTATTTGTATAATATAAGCTGTATCATCGGCATGACCAGCTCCCGTCTTATTGACACGACTTGCAGCTTTTATAAGATTCAGGGTGCCGTCATATGAAAACTCATATAAATATAAAGGTACTGCGTTCTTAACCATTAACTTAGAACTCGTGATTATGCCTCCAACAAATTCGAAGTCTCCAAAAAAGTCAATAGCAGGCCTGTCGGTATCATTTCCAGTATAACTATCGTAAGCATGTCGTAATCTTTCGTTATAATAAAATGCATCAGTAGTATTTAACGGGTATCTCCAATAACCAGCATAGTTTCTCGACATAGTCACTTCTTTAATATCCTGGGGTTTTAAACCAGCTATGATGAATCCTTCTGAATCAGTAAATCCTCTGAGAACTGGAACCTTGTTGAATCTTCCAGTTTTTAATAATTCATATGGGATTCCGGTCAAAAATGCATCCCTAGTTCCTAAGTCCCTTTCAATAGTAGGAACAAAACCATAGTATAGCCCTTTTGACATTGTAAGTTCGGGAATTTTATACGTTGCTAATACTATGTATTCCGCTGGGATATTCATCAGATGGTAATGTATTGCACGAAAGTCATTAGGGGATCCTTGATATTGGAGTTCCCGTGCCAGTTTCAAAGCGAGTTCTTTAATTTTATTCGGTGTCTCTATCGCCCAAGGATTTAGAACTGATCCCGATTGCATGATAGCTTTATGAAAGAGGCCATTGCTTAAGGGAGAGAGCATGTGATATTCTACACAGGCGGCTCCCGCACCAATGCCGAATATAGTGACATCATGTTTGTTTCCTCCAAAGTATTCAATGTTCTCTTGAACCCACTTTAATGCCATGACCTGATCTTTCAGTCCCATATTTCCCGTTGCTTCGGGTATATCCAGGGTGAGGAATCCCAAAGCACTGAGCCTATAGTTCATAGTTACAACGACAACGTTATGGTCTATTAAATAGTCGGGGCCATTTTCAAACTTTGCCAGACCGTTTCCGAAAAAGAAGCCTCCACCGTGGATGAAGACCATCACAGGTAGCAAATGCATTATCAGTCCTGCTGTGGATACCTTGGGTGTGGACACGTTGACATAGAGGCAGTCCTCACTGCCGCGATGTTTCCTCTTAAATAAATCGAACTGTATACAGAGATTGGATTCGTTGTATATCGTACTATTCCTTTCTCTAATCCATGGGTCTGGTGGCTGAGGACTCTGAAAACAATTTAAATTGATATTAAAATGTCTTTTATCTATACACAGCTAATTGAGTTTTTTTTTTATTTCTAGATCACATCTTTAAATAAATAGGTAATCAGTTAACTCACCCTGAAACGTAACTCTCCGATAGGTGGTTTGGCGTAAGGAATATTGAGAAAATCATCATATTCGAAACCACTATTTGTTTTTCTCTTCGCGCCCACAAGAATACCTAGCTTTGTTTTTACCTTTGTCGTCATTGTTTTAATATAATAAAGAACGTTATTACTTGTAACGTGATGGGTAAATTTCTGATACGAGAACGTACGAATTTTGTCTTTTATTATATATTCAAGAGCTTAGGCAAGATGTTCAGCTATCCTCAATCTTTTATTTTTGTGTGTGTAGATTATTTTTGGATATTGTTTGTAAATTCAACGAATTTAAATAATTGAAGTTGTCCTAATGTGCTTTTATTACAAGATAGCCAAATCTGAATGTAAAATCAAAAATAATGCATGAATCAACAATATTTCATGATTGTTACGATGTCAAACTAAGCAGCATTACATACAATGTAGTTATCAATGTGGTTTCATTAAAGAAAATGGACTTTTTGGAATGGAATTAAATTCTGACTCTTTTTTTATCCAAATCAAAACAAATCTAAAACATATTTCAGATATTTTTAAATTAAATTTTATTTAAAATTCTTTTTTTCAGTTTCTTCAGGGATGTTTAGTTGCTGTTTGTATAATACAATATTCACTGATTCTACAATATACCACCACATATCGGACCTTTGTCCGGAAAGTTTGAGAATCTATTTAGTAACACAAAAAATAAGTATTGAATAGGTAGAGTGCGTAATGTTTTGTTGTTATGTAACTCAGTAATGATGGCACACGTTAGCACATAATAAGTGAAGAAGCTTTTATATCCCACAGAGTCACAGTAGTCGTTAGATTGCTACGAATGGTCATAGGTACAACATATTGGCTCATAATCGGATATTGTTAAATGTTTGGTTTTTTTTAACACGTTTTTACGTAGGTTTACTGCTACTTGTAGTACACGATAAATATAAAAGGATAATAAATATAGCACTTGGGAACTACCATAGCAGCCGCCATGAATATAATGATGATGGGGTCTTACTTAGTAGAGTTGTAAGTTAAGTCAGTAATATTGGATAAATAGGTGAGCCTGATTACAAAATGAGTACGCAAGTACTGCAGAATCATTTACAAATATTTTTATTAAGAGCTGGATATACGCCGTTGTCTTTGCTCGATCGGGAGCTACCGATGAAAATGCTTCACGTACGCAATTTTTGAGTGTCAATGACGTAAAAACTCGTTTAAAAATAATTATTAAAGTTATTTGCAAAAATAATTCGAAGGTTCTCTTTGTGTTGTACTATGCTTTCTCTATGCAGATTACATTAAAAAATCTTCTGTTTGATAGGTTTGGAACAAAAAGGTAGTAACTACGAAAATAGAGATTACATTGCATATTAAAATTTATTTCTCAAATATAAAATATTTTTTCAATATTTTGAACCGAAGAATAAATGCTTTATAATATGATGTAGGTTAAGATATTTATTTATTGTTGTTTTTTCTATGAACTCTTCGGAGAAAAAAGGTTTTCATCTACCCCTAATGAAACCTAATTCACGTAACCAGACTTAATAGAACTTAAAATACAAATAGATTAATTTATCTATGATACTTTCTCATAATTTCCTCAAATATCGGTATTCTCTCTCTGCCATAGTTGGCTCGGATGTACATGTCTTTGTCCAGCACCATGTAGAACTGTTCACTGCTGCTGTAAGGGGGCCAGTATATTGGCAGGAGAGGGCTTGTGTTCGGAGTGGGGTTTCTGCAACAATAATGGCAATGGACGTCTACATCATCGCTTTAAAAAAATAGTTGATTGGTTATTGGTATCAAGGGACGCACTAAGTTAGTCCATTAGAAACAACAGCAGAGGTAAAGATAAAGATAGGCATTAAATTACCTACAATTAAAATATTTCGAAATGCGCTTTGGCATAAAATTGTACTTACGCAGTTTTAGCGAAATTCGTCCACATCTTGGAAATTCTGTTTCTAACAAGAATGTCATCTTGTGTGAGTTTTGGAACAGGCTCAATATGTATTGTGTAAGCTGTATCGTCACCATGAGCTGCCCCTGTTTTGTTTACACGGTTTAAGGCTTTAAGCAAGTTAAGAGAACCGTCGTATGTAAACTCATACAAATATAATGGTACCCCGTGCTTTACCAGTAATTTAGAGCTTTCAATGATACCGCTAACAAAATCGAAATCTCCAAAGAAGTCGATAGCAGGTCTTTCGATGTCATTCCCCGTGTAGCTATCGTAAACATGTCGCAACCTTTCGTTGTAATAGAATGCATCAGTCGCATTCAAAGGGTATCTCCAAAAATCAGCATAGTTCTTAAACGTAGTAACTTCTTTGATATCATGAGGTTTAATACCAGCTTCTATAAATCCTTCAGAATCAGTAAAACCCCTGAGAACGGGAACCTTGCTGAATTTTCCGGATTTCAATAATTCGTACGGAAGTTCTGTCAGAAATGCATCCCCAGTCCCTAAATCCTTTTCAATTGTTGGTCCAAATCCGTAGTATACTCCTTTGACCATAAGAGGGTTGGGAACTTTGTAAGCCGCTAATTTTATATTTTCAGCTGGGACTTTCATCAAATAATTATATATGGCACGATAATCGTTCAATGGCCCTTGATATTCGAGTTCTTGTGCCAGTTTTAAGGCGAGATCTTTAAGATTTTCTGGAGTATCCATTGCCCAGGGATTAAGAACTGATCCCGATTGCATTATAGCCTTATGAAACAGACCTTTGCTCAAAGGAGAAAGCATGTGGTATTCCACGGATACTGCTCCTGCGCTGATGCCAAAAATAGTTACATCATTTTTGTTCCCTCCAAAATTTTCAATGTTTTCTTGAACCCATTTCAATGCCATGACTTGATCTTTTAGACCCATATTTCCTGCTGCTTCAGGAGTATCTAGAGAGAGGAATCCAAAGGCGCTGAGTCTGTAGTTCATGGTGACGACGACAACGTTTTGTTCAATCAAGTAGTCGGGGCCATTTTCAAATTTGGCTAGACCATTTCCAAAAATAAATCCCCCACCGTGGATGAACACCATCACAGGTAATAGCTGCATTAACAACCCTGCTACGGGTACCTTAGGTGTCGAGACGTTAACGTAGAGACAGTCTTCACTACCGCGATGTATTCTCTTGAACACATCATACTGTATACAAAGATTTGATTCATTATGTATTGTAGCGTCTCTTTCTCCAATCCATGGCTCAGGCGATTGAGGACTCTGAAATAAATGCAAATTGATGTCGTTTTAGTTTGTGGTAGCTGTTATCGTTTTATTATTAAAGTCCTTTCAAAATGTTAATAGCCAGATTGTCGATACGCGAGCTGTACAATGAGATTACTGCCAAACTAAAATGACGAAATGACAGAGCTAAAAATGTTTCTTACCTTAAAACGTAGATCTCCAACTGGAGGTCTGGCGTAAGGAATGTTAAGGAAATCATCGTATTCAAATCCGCTTCGAGTTTTTCTTCTTGCCCCAATTAAGACACCTTGTTTCGTTCGCACTCTTGCCGCCATTTGAAATTGAATATTACCTGGTATGCGTCCGTATTCATAGACGTAAATTTATATACGGTCATGTAAGGTTTAAGTTTCTTATATAAAAAGGTGAGACGTTCAGCACTACTCAAACTTTAAGTCAGGTCAGTTATTATGTAATTTATTGCTCAGTTCCTGGTTTTTTGTCGTACTTTCGTTGGCATTTTTGAAAGATCTATTCATAATAAATCAAATCATATGTGCTAATGTTTTTGGGTTTATTTCGGTCAATTGCGAAAGGCAGATCATTAAAAACTTCTGCTTGTATTTTATTTTGATGAGCGATCTTGCATCTCTTACAGTGTTTATGTGATCAAACGATTTAATTTGTGAAGCTAAGTACAAATATGTATTATTAGGTTACTAATATTAATTTATTGAAAACTTTGTCATTTTCCTAATAGAAAAATGCAGTGCCAGTTTAACACTTTCACTGTCTAATTAACAGACACAATAGTTAAACAATCAACCTGAACCGTATGTGGTTCATGGGACTGGGAAAGGGTTAATTTATTTAAGGACTACCTAATTTACGACTATCGACAGACCCATTGTATCTGTAAGTTCTGATGATAAATTAACAGAAAAATCATACTTTCGAATCATACCTGGTAGGTACTCTTTTTACAATTAATATTGAAATACTCCGTAAACCGTAAACTTATGTTAAGAAGTTAAACAACTTTGAATAACGCTTTATCTTTAGAAAAAAATATTGTACGCAATATTTAATAAGAATTTATAAATATACCATCCTATAAGCTTCTCAAGATACGCACGATATTTTGCGCCAACCAGTTTCATCTGCACACACATAAAGGTTTTCAACGAACAAGCAGCTATTCGCCGCTGCTACACAGTAAGTCCACGTTTTGTAGGTAGATGGCACTAACAGTACTAGTACTCTTGAACTTTGAAGCAAAGATAGCAAATTGTTGTTGGTGTAAAACATTTACAATATTTGACTGATTATTAATTATTATAATTATTTGTACTGGGCATGATTGTTTTATTAATTTGTAGGCATCAAAAGAAAATAATTCGATGTTCTTTAGAAGCCTAGCTGTTGGTTGCTTTATCCTGCAGAGAATTGCAGTGTTGGTGGCTTGGTATCAAAACTATCTGACACTACATGTTATTGTAATGGTAAATAATTTTCAGGCATGTTTAAAATAACTATTTTGTCAAATTTGATTACACATTACAAACATTGCCTTCTTTCTTCTAGGATCTTGTTCTACCTTCCATTAAGCTTTGCCTGTAATTTGGTTTCTACTTGTACAGAAAATAAATCAAGATCCGTAAATAAACCAACTCGTAATAGTTTATTAATATTGATTGTTATTCTAGCAACATTAAACAATGAGCTTCAATGATTACGCACAGAATTTATATCGAATACTTTAGAACTTAGTGTCATTTGGGAACGCGCATGAATCGTGTCCGCAATCATCAAGTACGCTCGCCGCGGCGCCGTGACCGCCGAAGGAATGTGCGCCGGCGCCGGCCAGTCTCGGACACACCTGCGCGCGCACCAATTGTACACACAATCACGCCGCACCACCCACACACGTCTACCATGCCCTATGCGCATGGGGAATAAACTCACTCCTCAGTCCACACAAAAGATGCTGGGCAGCGCTCGAGCATCGCGATTTATGGCCGCCTCCGCGCTTGCGCGGTCATATGAAAGCAGAGACCGGCCCCGCCGCCATTGTCCAACGCGAATACAGTTTGACGGCTCTTGAATACTTAATTGACACTTAATCACATGGCACATACGATACGATTTGAATTACTAAAGAAAATGTCCGCGTAGATGACTTGAGAAACAATAACGTTTTGATGGAAGAGAGCATGAAGGAGGCTGGCGCTATGAGTTATTACTTGTATTCTTCCTTGTACAGACTGAGTTGGTTAACATCCTAGATCCAGAAAAGATTGAATAGTCCATACTTTAGCTGTAGCCATTAGGTAACATCTTATCACTTATATTTTTGAAAGAATATTTTTTCATACTGCTACACCATCATGCCATCTAGTACTGTAAAAATCTCTCCCAATAAATGTAGATGAGTAAGCGTGAGGTTCTATGGGGGAGGCCTTTGTTCAATAGTGGACGTCTTTCGGTTGATGATGATGATGCTGATGATGAAGCGTGATGTGAACTGTCAACTCCTAGCATCGAGCGGGAACTCCACAGTGAGTCATAGATAGTCAAGTTAAGTTTTAATGAAATGGGCGTAAGCACCTTTGTTATGTATTTTGATATCAGTCATCTATCTGATAATTATGTTAGCTCAATAAAGTACAAACCATCCAATAATTGTTTTCTATTGATTTTCAGATTTGAATGAATCGATGCAAAAAACTAAGAATGACTACAATATTGGAATAAACATGCTAACTCTTTACATTTTTTGCAAAAGCAAAAAAAAACTTAAAAGCTGCCGATATTTTCACACACATATTAATTGTATTGGTATATACAAGAAATAGATTAAATTGGCTCAAAGGAATCCGGGTATCTATATAGAGGCTGGTTCAATGAATTATAATTCAAACATTTTTTGTCGGTCTGGAAAACCGTAAAAAGATCGTGATCGGGTTCACACGAAGCGCACAGAATTTCGCAAACTATTCACGTGTGTAAGTGTAGGGTGTCTGTTTTATATGCCCAAAAATACAAGATTATGAGTAGTGGGATATCTCAAATGTTGAATATTCTTCTGTGTGGGAATTCGTATGTTTGTTGTTTACTATTTAGAGAACGTGTTTGTACGCTTGTCTTCTTCGTAAAAAGCTTACCTACATACGTGACATAATTTTGTCTGTTCAATCAAAAATCGGACGGTGAGGTTCCTCTATTTGAAGCCGGTTCCTCTATTTGAAGCCCTTGAATCCTGTTCGCGATACCGATATTTTACGTTACGATACTATTTTACTTTATTTTTATACTATTACATATTTGAAAATGCAACGCTGGTATCCAGCTGTATCAGGTAAGACTGAAAGTGTGCTGAAAGGCAACTCCTACATAGTTGGGAAAATGCTAAGCAGATGATTTGAACATGAAATGTATACCTAATTATGTTTAATAAATGGATAAACGGAATTATAATGCTTCCTCAATCGTGGTTAATCTACGATAAAAAGTTGTGATAATAGCGCGGATGCTAAAAGCGTACAAAATAACACAACAAACATGGCACAACAGGGAACTGTGTATAGCCTTCTATGAACTTGGCCACAATAACTTTGCGGATAAGAAAAACTGTAGATGTTTATAGTGAGGTAGTAAGGTTTATTATGGTTTGAAATGAAAGAGATGAGGATAAAAAAGGGGTTTGCGTCAGAGATCGTGGTCGGTTCTCACGACACGACGACGGAACACAGGTGCGCATCCGGCTATCTCGCCTGCGCGGGATTCGAATCAGTTTAGTGAAGCGTTCTAATTGTGGTGCCGAAACAAAGATAATTGACTGATGGTTGGTTGGTTTGCTTGATTTGAGCAAATATTCGTTGGAAGTCTTTGATAACTGGTGTCAATCATTGGTTAAAAATATAATATTTTGTAACGGCTTCGATTTATTTTTATTGAAGTAAGCTTATCTAGACATAAACAGCTATTGAATAAGATTTGAAAAAGTGGGTAATGTAAAATTTACGAATGATCTGATGGACCAAGCATAATTTATTATGGGTATTTAGTCAAATGTTTACGAAATTAAATATTACACTATGACAACAAACCCGATAATACGCCATCTAGCTTCATTGTTAGGAATTAAAATCAAAGTTAGAAAGTGAAGGATGCTGGGACTGACCGGTAGGACTGAGTGAGTGCTTGCAAGTCAAGGTTTGAGGTTATAATAATGTCGGTAACAGTCAAGCAAACACTACTGTGTTAATAATTTATTGTGTTTATTCACCCATTAATCATGATTGAAGAACCGGTGGTGGAAATTGAACAGGGTAAAATTAAAGGGAAGGTGCTCAAGAATTTCGAAGGTTTTGAGTATTGTAGTTTCAAGGGGATTCCATATGCGAAACCGCCTATTGGCCCACTGAGATTCTCTGTAAGTACCTACTTATCTGTTGCTTTGTTACTAACTTCTATCGATTATTTAACTTCAAAGGCCCTGAACACTCGATGCATGCAGTATCTACTACTACCTTTGTTTTATGGTGCAATCACGATATGCTTATAGACTATCTTTATATGATTATTTACCTATAAGTGATTAAAAGTACCTACACATTTTGATTATTTTTTGTTTATATATCAAGAATAAAACCACATTTTAGGTGCGCCTCGTTCATGCAAGGTAAAGTGAACGTAGGCATGTAGGTACGTAAGTACTTTGTACTTACTGATCTTGAATCTGTAGGTACATACAAGCAAGCGTATTTGCCTGTACCAAAGATTTACATATGAGAAACAGATAAATATAGAGACCGTTGGAATATGTCTTAAATAAGGTATAGATAAGATACCAGTTGTTACCTACGCCTACTACAGTAGGTATGGAAATAAGGTCTTAATCATAAAGGTCTCATATAATATAAAAAAAAATAAAAATAATTGGTTATAAACAGTAGCGATTTTTCCGATGTTAGAACCTTACAATTTCAATTTCTGCCAAATACTAGAAGCTAGTAAAATGCAAATAGAAAAAGTCATCGCCACCTTTTCGTCTATACTTAATTCTTTTTGTCTTAATGCTTTCTTAAGGACTGTCTCCACGAGCGAGAGAATCGCGGCGATATTATTGTCGTGCCACGTATTTCTATGTACTCTCATAGAACGTGTCTACACACGGCGAAATTATAGCGGCGATGCGACGAGTAGCTAAGTGCGAGCGAAAAGTTATCGTATCGCCGTCTATTAAGACCGAGATTACCCGAAGATAGAAGCGCGGAATCGTCGCGATTCTCTCGCTCGTGGAGACGGCCCCTTAGATAAAAGGATCGTTCATTTATCCTTTTATTACACATTATATTTGATTACATTATTAATTTAACTTTTTGACCGCCACAGTCATGTATAGATGACACACAAAAATGTGCCCAGCACGCCACGGTCACAACTACATGACAGACTTCTATACGTAATTCCATAGAGTAGTAATTCGTAGCTTGGCGCCGAGGGCACGTATGAACTTTTTTGACGTGGCGGTCAAAGGGTTAAATAATAATAATAATATGTGGGGACATTTTTCACACACGACCATCTGACCCCAAACTAGGGAGACCCTGTACTATGAGTGTCAAGACAGCTGATATACCTACATACACAAATACATTTCACGCACGGCCATCTGACCCCAAACTAGGGAGACCCTGTACTATGAGTGGCAGGACAGCTAATATACATAAACAAATACATTTTTAAATACATACATAAGTATATAAATAATTTACAATATACCGACGAAGACGTTCATTTTCCACTAATCACTATCATTTAAATTAAAGTTCCCTGCCGCGCTGAGTTTTTGATCGTTCGGGCTATATCTAGGAAGGTTATAGACTATTGTTTATTTTAGCTATGTACCCGTGCGAAGCCGGGGCAGATATTTAGTAAAATCGAATAGTGTATCTACGTATGTGAGACTTATTTAATGTAAATGTGTATGATGCAAGTAATTCAAAGGAGTTTTTCATTGTTATTAGGTGCCCCAGCCACCGGGCTCATGGGAAGGAATCAGAGATGGGACCAAGGACTGCAACATATGTGCACAGTTTGACAAAGAAGAGAAAGCCATAAAAGGAGATGAGGATTGCTTATATTTAAATGTTTACACGCCGAAGTCTTTTACAAGTGGTGATAAATCATTTCCTGTGATGTTCTTTCTTCATGGCGGTGGGTTCCTTTTTGGCAATGGTACAGACGATACGGCGCATAGCCCAGATTATCTCATTCATAAAGAAGTTGTGATTGTCAGCATTAACTATCGACTCGGGATACTTGGTTTTCTGGCTTTAAATCTAAAGGAGGCTCCTGGAAACATGGGTTTGAGAGATCAAGTTCAAGCACTAAAATGGGTTCAAAAAAATATCAAACACTTTGGTGGAGACCCAAATAGTGTGACTATTTTTGGCTTTAGCGCTGGTGCAGTGAGCGTCGAGTATCTCCTGTTGTCGCCTATGGCTAAAGGTCTATTTCACAAAGCCATTGCTCAGTCGGGTTCATCTCTATTGCACTGGGCTCGCGAATTTCATATGAACATTCGTGATTTAGCTTCAATGATACCAGTTCAAAGAGGACACATTGTTAAAAATGACTACCAACTATTGCATTACTTAAAAACGATGACGACAAGAGATTTAATAACTGAATCTATGACAGCTTTATCAACTATAAAACCGCGAGGAGGTCTATATTTCGGCTTCGTCCCAACTGTAGAAGTACCTGGCGATTGGGAACCATTTATAGACAACCTACCATATGAGTTGTTAGCTAAAGGAGAATTTTACAAAGTACCATATATGACAGGATTTTGTTCGCGAGAGGGACTTCTTATGATATCACATAATAAACCAACCTTGGAGAAATTCGTGCAGGAAAAAAAATTCTTAGATTATTTTCCGTTTCATCTAGATGTTACAGAAAAAAATTACGCAGAAATGAGACTAAAGACAAATTATTTAGAAGCAGATAAATTATACTCGGACCCGGATGCTTATGCAATAGAATTCTTTTCGGATGTCGACTTTATCGGTGGTATTTATGTTGCTGCCACATTAATAGCCAAACATAATTATCCGGTCTTTATGTACGAATTCTCTTATGATGGTGGCTTAAATTACATGAAGAAACGTTTCAACATCAACCGCGAGGGAGCGTGTCACGGGGACGAAGGTGGCTACATAGTGAAGACTGACAAATTGAACGGACCCATCTCTGACATGGACAGAGTGGTGCAGAATACCATAAACCAAATGTGGGTGAATTTTGCTCGTTATGGGTAAGTAAAAATTCAATAAACAAAAGTGAATGGTATTTGTATGCATATGTTACCGGCGATCTGTAAAATTTAGGTATTCTATACAATACCTAGGCAATGTATAGAATACCTGAGGCGTCCAGGCAATATATGATATATTATGAATATTATTGTGCATTACATACTTTACCTAGGTAATGTATACAATTCCTAGGGATTGTATAGAATATTTGCTGGTCCACCAGCAATGTGTAAAATAAATAGATTTTGGCCAACAAAAAAATTGGATGGAATATCGGTATTGAATATTGGTTGGTATGTTGGATTGGTTGGTTGTTTGGATTGGATTTGTTGGAATTGGTTGGATTGGATTGGACTTGGATTTTGGTGTTTGGTTTTTTGGACAATGTTAACCGGCCTACCTATAAAATGACGGCAATGACTATTGGCATAATAGTATTTAGGCATACAATTATTAGAAATAACGGAAATTCATTTGAGTAATTTTTACGTATTAAAGTATTGTCTTAAAAAATCTATTAAGCCTGCGTAGGCGCGGAGGGGCGAGGCGGCCCGCGAGCTGAGGAGCAGGTCGAAGCTGCAGTGGTGAGCGTAAACCACATCTGCGACGAAAAGCTCGCCTGGGATCACCGGAGCCGTGACAAAGTCAAAGTCAAAGCATATATTTCAAGTAAACATTTTACAGGTTTTTTATTAAACCATTTACACTTTTGAATTGTCAAAGAGTCAGTTAGCTAGTCAGAAAGTTGAAGCTAGTTGCTCGTTTCAAAACGTAGGATAGGTCTCTTTGGAGAAGAACGAACAAGAAACTCCACGGATACTCTTTTAAATTAAGTTTTT
Organism: Charanyca ferruginea; assembly: GCA_947361185.1. NCBI lineage: Eukaryota > Metazoa > Arthropoda > Insecta > Lepidoptera > Noctuidae > Charanyca > Charanyca ferruginea. The sequence goes on along the minus strand of OX376071.1, from coordinate 16,227,411 downwards.
ACAAAATACTGGTTACATTATTCATGTTGCTTCTGTGTTTGTTTGTGAAAACAATGCAGGTAAAGAGCAATATAAAATATTTAAAAAAAGAATCAAGATAAAAGCCATGGCAGTTAAGAGTTGACCAATCTCTACTGACAGCGCCCGTTCACGAACATGACGCGTGGATCAACATCATTTTGAAGGAAACCAAATGATCTAATGCACGCGCCACCATCAGCTAGATATTTAAGTGATCATGACAATGCTCTCAACCGCCTTGTTTATTATGTCAAACACATGGGTTGAACGACATTAACGACATATTTAACGACATATAATTTACTTAATAAATGGCTCCATAGTATTCACATTCACAAAATTGAAATAATGCTGCTAAATTATACAATGACAGAAGTCAATCAAATCTACTTAATAACCCCCTGCTCTCGTCTTTTACAAACATTATCAGCTGCGCATTCAGTATTGTATAGAATACCTAGGGCAAAGTATAAAATAAACAATATTTCATACATTACCTACCCGTTTTAGGCATTCTATACATTGGCCGGTATTGTATAGAATACCGGATTATATAGATTGCCGGTAACACATATACTATATCTTTGTAAAGCGGATAAAATTCTACTAAATATCCAATACGTAACACAGGTATCTACATTTAACTTCGTTCGAATCGGCTTTGGTTTTATTTAATTATATTTTTTTTTAATTTCAGTGATCCTTCACCCAGACTGGACTTTTTGGTGACAACGAAATGGGAACCCATCCCTAAAACAGGAATGGCATGCTTAGACATAGACAGGAAGATGACAATGAAATACGAAATCTATCCTCAGAGGATGAAATTCTTTGAAGACCTTTATGAAAAGAAACGTAGATCGTTAAGCTAAATACCTACTTACTATTCTTTATTTAATTTGATAACTTATAATACGTACTTAATATTGGTTACCTACTCATCATGTACTTAGGTATACCTCTATACAGTAATATATTGTAACTTTTATACGTGAAAATTTATTTTGAAAGTGTTCTAATTTTTGCACGTATGTCACGAGCAAAAACATGTAAGTATACAGTTGGTCTCATTCTAAACTGCTTTTCTCCTAAACTATTGATTGATATGTTACGGAGTTTCGAATAGGGTATTTTTGGTCCCTAACTTCTATAAAATAGGTTTTATCTATAAGTTGAAATAGTTATTTCACGAGAAAATTGCTTTTGAATTTTGCAATCTGTATAGGTACATATTTATGCTTGTGACTGTACCTAGTAGTTATTTCCTCAATGACATCTGGGCTAATAGTTTCAAACAAAGGAAGGACAGCAGGCAGCAAGCAATAAAGGTATATTCTAGCTGGAGGTATTGCTTTGCCACAACCCCTTATCAAATTGTGAATATTTTCTACTGTAGGCTGAACTTTTCGTCTAGAACCTTACAAACCAGACAACTCCTAACTAAATGCACAGCCGATATCGAGCTGATTGGGAAACTAATGAACAGAATAATGATGGCAGAAAACTGATTAAAGATTGTAACAGTAAAGCGGGTAACTCAATTCTTGAAGACGCTTTTATTTTAAATAATACTTATTTTAAACAAGTTTAGCACCAAATCTTAACGCAATTAATGTTTATTTATTTATTTACACTTCATGTACAAAAGTACAAAGGCGGACTTAATGCCTTAGGCATTCTCTACCAGTCAACCCAGGGTGGTGAAGAGATAACACAGCAGGTGCATATAAAAAATATAACAAAATAGGTAAACTACTTAAACAAAAATATATAACAAAAAAAATATATTCCTATATAAATACATTTATGTCTACCTAGTCTTGCCATAAATATTGTCACGAAGAAAAACTTTTTTTTTATTGCAAATAATATTTATTACTTTTACAGTGTGTTAGTTTAATACATAAATATAAAACAATTTAAAATAAAAAAAACCTAATTCGCAGTGGTCTCCATTGGCTGCAATACAGTCCTTTAAACGTTGAGGCCAGTTATCAATAGAAGCACGCACTCTTTCCATGGGAAAATTCTTCACTGCCAATCGTATGGATTGTTTTAGGGACTCCAAATTATCATGGCGTTTAGAGCAAGCCGTACTCTCTAAAACTGACCATAAATCATAATCCAGCCGATTAAGATCGGGACTAGACGACGGCCAGTCTTCAGCTCTGTTGAAGTCCGAAACGTTCACTTCCAACCAAGAATGCGTGGACCGAGGTTTATGACCCGGCGCCGAGTCTTGTTGGAAGGACCATACTTGGTTATTGAACATAGTATTGTTAAGGGGCTTAACTACCTTCTCAAGAATGGTATCTTGATACACTTGTGCCGATGTTTTGATACCTTTTTCACAAAAATATGGCTCAGTCACTCCTTTATAGCTAACACCCCACCAAATCATCACTGAAGTCGGATAATGCCAACGTTGCACTCTGTCGACTAATTGGGAAGCTTCCTTAAAGCTTTGAGCATAAATACGGTCATTTTGTTTGTTAAAATGTTGCTCAATTATAAAAAAATTCTCATCCGAAAAAAAAAAAAATCTGTGACCTCCCTTTGCGTACCGCTTCAGTAGTTGTTTCGATTTTACCACCCTATTCTTTTTTAAAGTATCAGTTCAAAAATAACCAGTGCGTCTCTTATAGGCTGCAAATCCTAAGTCATCTTTTAAAATACGCGACATGGTTCTGGGTGCTATCTTCACCTCCCGAGAAAAAATCTTTTGCTTTCGGACAGGATTTCTTCGAATTCTTTCCCTTACTGCTTTGACCACCTTTTTCGTACGAACACTACGTGGATTGTTTGTGATCTTTTTCTGTCACAAACAGAGGAGGTCTCATTGTACCTATTAATAGCCCGGTACACAAACATTTGACTAATACCAAGCGTATGGAGAGTTTTAAAATTTGCATTTGGCTCCATACCAACTTTGTGTAATGCAATCACAGCGATTCGGTTCTCTTTCTCATACCACTCCATTTTAATATCGCAAAATATTGTACAATATATTGGCGCTAAAATTAGAAAACTCAGTGAACAATCGTATAAAAATGACAGATTCCAAATTCAAATGTAATATCTTTCTTATTTTTAATTGTAACAGTATTTATGGCCAGACTAAGTATATGTATAATATATCATCAAAAGAAAAGTAAAGACGTTTATGAGATGGCTTTGCTTACTTGTGAGGAAAGTATATCCGCAATTTCCGTTCAAACTCATACCGACTGGTGGCCGTCCTGACATCAAGAGGAAGCTCGTTCCAAAGATAAATGGACTGGATATAAAAGGAAGAGTGAACAAAATCAGAAGTATGAGAAGGGCAAAGCAAGAGAAGCAAAAAAAAATGATATCAAATAAAAAAAAAACAAAAAACAAATCAAATCTCAGGGCAGTCGTTACTTGTATTCCCTTATACTCTCGGTGATGTAATAATATATATATATTTTTTTTTATATTGTTATAGGCTTGCGTTTGACCGCAACTCACCTGATCTTAAGTGATGATGCGGCCTAAGGTGGAGCACGCTTGCTTAGAATAAACCGGTTCACTCGTGCCTTGAAGATACCCAGATTATATGTATCGGAGAATAGAGAGGCGGGCAGATCATGGCAAATCATTTTCATTATACGTTTAGTTGTTATATATACTGGATGCAACATTAAGTTGGTTGCGGGGGCGCCCTCGACCAGCATTCAGCCGAGTCGCAGTGCTCGCTCGGAATGCACTAATACCATTATGGACCACGACACCACTCGCTACGAGTGGGTGGTTACACTTAACAACGTATAGAACTGGCTTCATAATTACATAATCGTTTTATTCAGTAGGTCCATTATTAGTTAGATCAACAGCTATATTATCGTAACGATAATATTTTAAAAAAATTGCACATTTTTAGATATTTGCAGATACACTTGTCGATATTGAGGAAATAGTGGTATAGTGGTATTGATTCTTTTACATTTTCTTATGCCTAGTCGCATTAGGAGAAGATTGAAATCGGAACTTACAACGGAAACGTATTTTACTTCGGTAAATACATTAGCAGTAAATTATTAATTGGTGCTCCGCCTGGCAAGCTTGTTTATTATTGTATTCATTTATTCTTTTGTTTAACCTTCCATGTCCTTAAATTTGAGCACAGACTAGTTTTTATTGACCCTCACACTGATATTATGTATGTACTTGATTGACCATTAAAAATGTGACCCACTAAAAATTATAATCGTGCAACCATAAGCAAGGTCTCCTATAAATAAAAAACGATTTACTTCCGCTGCTCGAGTTATATTTTTTCTTAACTTGCATTTCCATTATCGCACTAGGCACATTTTAATTTATTTGGCATTATTTCTTTGTCATATTCATCATCCATTATTACAAAATCTTCATTAACTTTGATTGTTTATGTAGAGTCTAAGACTTCTTGAGTCTATGAAGCCGGGTCACAGACTATAGTAGACTGGCCGTCGGCGCCAGCGAGTCGCGGTGTGAAATACTCAGGTGCATCCGAACCTGCCCACGGATTTTGTACAGCGTGCTCTTTTTATGTTCTAAATAGGCCATTGGTAATTTATTGTTATAGAACATAAAGACAGTGCAAAGCAAGTTTAGCAATAGGCACGTCTTTATATCTTTCGTATTTTCTTTCTTTTCATTTTTGTTTTTCTTGCTGTTTGTCTTTCTTGTAGATTAAGTCTTAATTGGTTTGCAGTAATCAGTTGCATGTTTTCTGATTCTTATTCCCTGTTATATATACTTGACTAATGAGCAATCCTTGACTAAGGTCATTTTTCAAGTATTCTTGTTGCTAGAAGTTAATTTAGAAGAAGAATATTTAGATTAAGATCTTCCTTATTTTCGTTGTAAATGCATTTTTTTTGTCTTCTTTTTTAATAAATTTTCACAAAGATATCTGCTGTACTTCTGTTTCAACTCTTTTCTTTAGTTCTTTTACATTGCCATATTTTGACTTTCTTGAGCATAATTTGGATTAGTTGTGTTCTGTAGAAAAGTAATCCCGCTGTATTACAGCCAGTCGTCCCGGTATCCTTACACAGCGGTGCGCGTGAGTCGTGATTTGATTCCCACAGAGCGAGACCAACATTAGCTCTTTTTCTTTTCGGCGGGCGTTTTACTTATTGTTGTATTTTATGTCAATATCATTTGTCTTCAATACCACAAAAAATATGTTTTTTATTTCACCTTGAATACAAAAACATTCTGGTACTTTATTAACCCCCGACGTAAAAACGACGGGGTGTTATAAGTTTGACGTGTCTGTGTGTGTGTGTGTGTGTCTGTCTGTGGCATCGTAGCTCCCGAACGGATGAACCGATTTTGTTTTTGTTTTTTTTATTTGAAAGGTGAATTAGTCGGGAGTGTTCTTAGCTATGTTTGATGAAAATCGGTCCAAGATGGCCGCCGCTACAAAATAGCTAATCACATATTTTTTCACAACTCCATCAATATGGGTATCAAATGAAAGGGCTTCACTAGTAGAATACTTTACACTATGATAAATTTCAAAGCCAAGATGACCGGCACCACAAAATGGCGAATTATATATACCAAACGCATTCTCAGAGTGATATCTTTAATATCAAAAAATATCCATATGACGAAATACAACTTTAGACGTATCTACAACTTCTCAAAACCAGACTAAATTACATTTAAAAACTTTCAAATAAAAATTAAATTAAAAATTTAAAAAACCCCCAACGCAAAACATAAAAGCAATTATTTAAAAAGTAAAAAATAATATCTTTTGTTGAGCCATCAAATGTTTGTTCGTTGAAATGGCGCTATAATGTCGCGGCGGGGTACCGCTAAGTCAGCAATAGCTAAATAGGTAAAATAGCGAACTCATGGATTTGCAATGAGATCTGACTTACGCGGTACCCCGCCGCGACATTATAGCGCCATTTCAACGAACAAACATTTGATGGCTCAACAAAAGATATTATTTTTTACTTTTTAAATAATTGCTTTTATGTTTTGCGTTGGGGGTTTTTTAAATTTTTAATTTAATTTTTTTTCTCAGGTAGGTATTGCTTAGGTTCGTCTGTTAACGAAAATGGTTTTTAGGTTCGAGTCAACCAACGCCCAGTTCCTGATTTATTTATAACTGAAGTTTCTCTATTGACTTGAGAAAACTATTTTTTTCGGCACGCAATTACGAAACAACTTGGCCAAAATATTGGTTTACTTTGTCGTATCCATATATCTATCGATGAAAGTTTATTAGGGACCATAGCAATCCGACATGATTAATAATGTAGTTATGTATCAGATGCAGCTGGGTCTCTTTAACCTCATATTCAACCTCATTATTGTATTGGCAGAAATCTACTTTCATTTTCAGACTTCGTTTATTTGAAATAATGATGATGATGGCTTGGCGTCCTTACAACTGTAGCTATTTACGTTCCTTTCATGATTCTGCGATTACTTGACATTGGTGCCGATTCCCTTGTTGCCAAAATAAACTAAAATTAGACATTTGGCATCTCTTACTACCAGGCAGCTGAAGAAAAGGACAGCGACAGATAAGAACTAAGTTAGAGATGTCAATTTCGTTTTTTCTTTGAACTTCGCCGTGTTTTAATCAAAGCTTCCTGAATTGACAACTATAATTGTATGAACAGTTAGGGCGATATAAATATAGTCGCGCGACTGCAGCACGACTGCAACGCTATCAGTCGCGCTGCAGTCGCGCAACTTCATTTGTATGGATTTACAAAGCAGTGCTGCTGTCGCGCTATTGGCGCGCGACTAACTTGAAGGCGCCCCGTGACGAAAACTTCATGTTTTTGCGTTTTGCCCATAGCAATATCGTAATTATGTGAGCAGATTATTTAAAGACAATTTACAGTTTTAGAAAGATTAAGTCTTGATTTAGACAGCAACAGAGTAAAAGTACAATTTTTAATTATGGTTTTTTAAAGCGAAGACAATGCTTTCATATCGTTTTACGAAAATACTACGGACGAATACTAACAACCATTACAATATGCCAAAATATTTTGTTTTATGCGTTTTTCCAACAGTATATACAGTCATAAAGACAGCTACAGAGCCAAAATTACGAAAATATTACTATTATGTATTAAAAAACAATGTAGAAAAACTAGAAAATCGGTCCACTTTGAGATTTTTTTTTCACCAGTATTTGAATAAAATCATAACTGACATATTTATTTTATTAAAGTAAATGTTATGCTTAATATACAGAATATTTTTCAGTCCGTTATACGAGCTCATTTATTTTAGACATTTATTTTTAAAATCACTGTAAAACATCGCGCGCTGTCGTTTGCCGATTAATTTCAATGATTCGTGCTTATTTCGTGCATATTTTCTGATGCACACAAACAGACCATTGTATTGTACTAATGTGTGTCAATGCTGCTACGCCGTTCTAGCAATCGTTTAGACTTTGAGTTGCGCTAAATCGAATACGCGCCCTTAAGGTAAACTTAAATTGTATTGATATCTATCTCTTTCTATATATAGCTTAAAATAAATTTAGCTCGTGAACAACAGAATTGGCATCATTCACGGGCATAACTAAGATGACGATATCAATGAACTGATACCCTTTGGACGTCTGCCAGTGGGTACTCAACCATTTGACCCTTCTGAAATTATAACAACATTATTAAAATAACAACTGAACCTTTCGTTATCTTTTTTGCACGTATAACTCGATACCCGCGTGCAAACACCAACACTGCGTGCAAAATTAGCAGGTTTTTGTGCAAATTTGCACACCGCGATATCTGCGACGCGGATAGCGTCATTGTCAGAATAAGATTGATTATACTTACCTACTATGATTGTAAACTGTGTTACATAATTATGTAGAAGTATTAAGTTTCCTACATATCTAATATTTAAGGGAAACAAAAACTAGGATGTATCAATCAACAATACTAATGGTGCATTCATAAATGTGGTTGAGGTCGCCTAAATGTAGTCAAGAGTTTGATTTTTAATTTTATAAGATTTTGTTCTAGCGAAATATAGGTCAAAATCTTGAAAGTGAAAGTAAAAAAATAATTTCTATGCTGCTCATATGAAATAATGGGAGGTTGTTGTTCAGTCACCGATGAAGTCAGTATCTATAAGCAGTATGATAACCTGTCACCTTTCAAGGGCGTCGCCAAGGGGGGGCGGTAGGGGCAGCTGCCCCCCCCTGGAGATTCCAAAAGGTTCATGTGCCTTTGACTGTATTTAAAATTCATACTTTTCCTATCCACCAAATATCAATTTGCCCCCCCCTAGGCCATCAGCGGGCGAGTCCTGGCGACGCCCTTGTCACCTTTAATTAAATGAAATATGTATATTTACTTCTTATAGAAGCGACGGTATCGTATGGAACAAGGTCTTTGTACGAATATAAAAGGAATTTTAGTCAGAACTACGAATTATGTTTTGGCAAATAAATTGCCACTTCTTGCAAGTATAGAGGAAGGTAATAGAATGTTTGGAGGAACTGTGACATTACCAAACCTACTAAAGGCAGGCTCGTGCGAACACTTTTATTCCTCATTTTTCTTTACGCGGCAAAAACGTGGACAGTGCGCGAGTTGGAAAAGGGAAAGGTAGATACTCTGGGGATGTGGTGCTGGAGAAGGATGTTCGGAATATCGTGATCAGAGTTTCGCACCGACGTGTCCATACTCCAGGAGCTCGTCATCAAGCAGCGTTTGTCGACCGTAGTACAGTCGCGCATACTGCAGTACTTGCGGCATGTCTCTAGGAGGTATGCTATGGCATGGTGGAGGTATGGAGAGGAGGTATGGTATGGTAGGCTATGGTACTCGTATAGAGCGGCTTGTCGTACAGAGAAAAGTGGAGGAAATGAGATCCCGCAGCATATCACCTATGCGATGGACTAATCAAGTGAAAGCCGCAGGAAACCGCTTGTCTGACTGTGCCAGACAGTCTGCTAACAGGGAAAGATGGCGGGAAATTGTGCGGAGAGCTGTGTCCGAATCTACCACCGATGTGGACGCCTCGACGTCACCACGACCGCTCTGTCAAGAGCAAAACCACAGAGAAGGAGAATGGAATGTTGTACGTCATACCTACATTGTAAATTTTGAGAATTTTTGAGAACGTTGAAACGCAGAAAGGATATTTTTGGAAAATTTTGTTAGGTACTTATAACAAAAATTGGGAATTTTCCAAAAAACCTTACTGCGATACTAATGAGAATTATAAAGGGAGTTCTTTTTTTAAATATTTAACTCTGAAAGCATTTTTCGTGAAAGATTCCGGTGCATCATCATCATATTACATCTTTTGTAAGGTACTACATGGCACTCTACTGCAACCACCATACTTCATGTCTTGTCTTTTGCTCCCAAATCACGAAACTAGCGCTAAAATGGTACGACTACGGTGGTATTTCTTGCCGTAAGTACCATATAAAGTTTGCCCACTGATTAACACCGACTCGAACTTTACCCAATAACACGTTACGATATTTGGTGTAACTATTTACTGCAATTACGACATGGTTTCCTTATTACGAATAAGGTATTTGACACTTGACATATACGCCGTTGTTTGTTAACTAACGAAACCAAGGGAAATTCAGAATTTGTGATTCAGAAAATTCAGAAATAGTGATTTATTTAAGAAGAACTGATACACAATTCGCATTATAACGTCGTACTTATATTGAGTATTTTTTTTATTTACTTATTGGTAAACCCACAGCACATATATAAAAAAAAATACACACTAAGTATATAAATACGTCCTAGGGTAAACACAACATTGATCAAAGAGACGCCAGATTTCCGTTCAATTGCTAACTTAAGTTTAGGTTTACAATTAATTAAAAAATAAGGTTGGATGTACCCGTATAATCTATGAGCCTATCCAACCTTATTTTTAGAAATTTATAGAATTCTTTCCTGTAGGTATCTATGGCATAGATTTAAGAAAGAATTCTATGGATATGCCTAAACCAGCCAAAGTCTCAACAGTCTTACTTAAGTAAACATTATCCTTAGTAAATGTCTATCCTGATAAAATTTAAACCATTATGATATTAATATTTTCTATTCTTACATTTTTTAAGAATAGACAACTTTCGTCAAACTTTTATTCAATTGTTAACATTCAAATGAAAAGTTTATTTGTTCACAAGATGTTTTAATACAAATATTAAATTAAGCCTAATTCTTGTCCGTATCATTTAATGTAGCGTGTAATACAAGTCACGATCTGCACTGCGTCGGTGCGCGCGCGTCGCTTGGAATGCGAGCGCGCTCCGTATTGTATGCGCAAGAGTTCCTGCACCTGCGCCCGTGGGAATCCGACATTTTCGGACTCGAATAAGAGTCGTATAATGATTGTATTGGGTGTGCCTTGCAATGCTATTGAAGGATTGTTTTTTTTTGACGATGTTAAGTAAGTGATCTTACGCAATAGAAACGCTGGTGGTCTCCAAAAAATGAGAAATATGTTAATTTGTTTTACGACTTCTACGTTGTCGTTTCAACTGTTACACCGCCACTGACCGATTTCTTGTCATCATATTCGGAACCAAGTTTCTGAAGTATTTTGTGATATTAAAAGAAAATCATGATATTATTGATGACGTTGTTCCTGGCCCGGCTGTCGTTCGTAGATCTTTGGCAGTCGTTATGGGTAGTCAGAAGCCAGTAAGTCTGACAACCAGTCTTACCTGGGGTATCGTGTTACCCAGTCACTGGGTTGTGGAGGTCCGAGAGGCAGTCGCTCCATGTAAAACATTGGTATTCAGGTGCATCGGGTAAGACTGGAAGCCGACCCCAACATAGTTGGGAAAATGCTTGGTAGATGATGATTCCTAAGAGGGAATGTCACCATAATATACTATTATATCGAGACTAAGTTTTATTAACCATATCTATAATAATACACATAATAAACCAACAAAAAAAAAATATAAAAAAAAATATATAAAAAGTCTATTATAAATTTTGATATTTTTTTTATTCAAATAAATAAATATTATATTTAAAAAAATAATTTTGTTTTTAAATAATACCTATTTAAATTTATTCTATACATATATATTAAATATATATTTTTTAATAAATATAGAAACAATTTTTAGAAGAGTTTGTTTGACTGCGTTAATCTCTGGAACTACTATTCCGACTGTGAAAATTCTTTCGCCAATAGGAAGCTACGATAACTGCACTGAGTGGTAATAGGCCATATCACAGATATAGATAAACCTAGATAACGCAAGAGCAACTACTTCGCGTGCCTAGTTTCGTGCCTAGCTTAAGAGCGTGCCTGAGGGATAGCAGCATGGAACCTCATTTCACTTCCTTCTCCTCTCCCTTCTTCACTCTCAAATCCATGACCAACAGGAACAAATTAAGAAAAGCTGTACAGCGGCAGCACTCCCTCTCACTCAAAGTGCACCTCGGTAACATACGAGGTCTGCACTCAAATCTCGCCGCAGTCCATCACCACCTAGAGACTGAGAAACCAGCGCTCTTGTTCCTGTCGGAGACGCAGATCGGATGTCCGTCAGACGTGTCGTACCTTACCTACCCAGGGTTTACCCTGGAGCACCACTTCAGACCACGCGCGGGTGTATGTATGTACGCCCGGGACGACATCTGTTATCGGCGTCTCCGCAACCTTGAGGACTCCAGGTTCTCAACGCTGTGGGTTCTAGTGGACACAGGCCTGGACAAAATTGTCTGCATAATTTAATTCCGCCGAGCCCGTTCCATCATCGGACCACAAGACGTACAGCGATGCGCCACCGGCACACGGTGGACATCCCACCCACACGCACGAAACGTTTTGGGAATACATTCATTGTGCGTACTGCTAAGGAGTGGAATTCCCTGCCTGAGTCTGTGTTTCCTGATAGCTACAACCTGGGAGTCTTTAAGGCAAGAGTGAATAGGTTACTTTTAGGCAAGCGTGCTCCATCTTAGACCGCATCATCGCTTCCCATCAGGTGAGATAGTGGTCAAACGTATGCCTATCAATACATAAAAAAAAAAAAAAAAAAAATTAATACGAACAAAACACGTAAGTAAAAAAATAAAGTAAACATTTCCTTCCATCGGTAAGTCATTTTGTGATTAAAATTATGCGTAATTAATTTAAAAAACAATTATTTTTAATCTAATACCCTCAGTAATACCTGGTAATACCAAATTTAAGAAAAACAAAACATTGTGACGTCTTAGTAGGTAGTCAAAAAATGGCACACTTGGTTTCCATACAAACCGTGATACCGTAAGTGCGTTATCTAGGGTCTATCTATTAGGGTATATCTGTGGGCCATATTGTATGATCAAAATATTAAGAATCACGCAAAGGAAGTCGCGAGGAAAGTGTCAGTTATGGAATAAAATTGACGTCTGTCAGTTTTTGTATGGAAAAACTGTTCATTTATTCGCACGTGAACGACAGACTAGTGTTTAATATTTAGTGAAATTATAAGAGGTCTTAATTAACTTAACTTAATTAATAATAGCACAAGAATTTATTGGTTATTTGGGTACCTCTCATTCACAGAACAGAAGAAAAATTCGTTTTCAGTATGATAATGAAATATTGTTGTTTTCAACGGAGACGTTGTATTGTACTATCTGTTAGATAATAATTAATAGCGATAACCCGATACTTCCAATACAGACTAAGCTAAGGTATAAGTAGAGCGGGGGGCATTATTTTTTATTTACGAATTATTTTGTCATGATAAGATAATATTGATAACACATTTGACATTGTGTCTTATTGTTGTTACGCGATAAAGACATGTGACCTTTTCATAAGAATTTTATCAGTATTACGTACTTATAAAACGAAGTAAGCCACAAAAACAAGTGTTTTTAATTGAAAACTAACTTTTTTCGGCGACTTCGTCGGTGTGATTATTTTTATGAATTGTTTTGTTTATTTGTTTTTAAATAAACTTAAGTTTATAGCTTTCAGGATGACGTAGCTCGTCCTATAGTAGATTTTCAGAATTTGACCACTTTTCAGCTTTATAATGTTAACATAGATATAGAAAAATCTGGATGGCGCAATAGTATCGAGGCTACGTGCGTACTCTCGTCCATACTGTTGCACCATCCCATCTTCCTAGTTCAGCGTGTTGTGCTGGTGCTGCTGCCGCGGCTGCTGGATACCTCAAGCGACGAAAGTATAGTTACCTTGGTGATAACTTTATTTTTTTAGCCATTTGGGGTTGAAACTCTCGGGTCGCGGGGTCCGAGTGCTCATCTGCTTTTTAAAGACTTGTCCAAAAGGTTAGTTAACAGTTCCCGTTATCCAAGAGCTGGTTTTTACCTTGGCCTGGGGATAAGCATTGCCATCCAACGTGGCAATGCCGCCAGTCTCTTGGGCACATTTCCTGATGGCGGCGATATGTGGAGGAATTTTTGGTTGCCCTATTATTTTAGTTTTTTTAGCTTACCTATATGTTATAGGTTTTCTTTTATTATTCATGTAAATAAGTTAGGTATTGTTAGAGAAAGTTTTTCAATAAATGCAATATTGTAGTAATAGATATAGAAAAAATAATTTTAATTTAACGACATTCCAGTGGAAGTTGTTGATAGAGATTATTAAAGAGTATTTTCAGCTGATAAAGTAATTGAACTCTAGACGTATAGTCAATATTTGTTATGTATGCTACCAAAATGTGTTAGTGACATTTGGTCACCAAACTCGCCATATTTTCCATTTCATTCTCGATTGATGTCTCAATTAGCTAACAACCGACATTTGGCGTTACTTGCCTTCGCCAAATAAAATAATGTTCTGCATTGTTCGCAATTGTACCCGTATTTGTTAACAATAGACCCTATTTTGTGTGACATCTGCACATAGCAATGATATACATTTTATAATTTACGGTTCTATAACAGTGCATTTAAGATATATTTTTCTCTGATACAGAGCACCACTGACTTTACAAGTTTTGCGTTGAGAAGTTAACTTTATTCGTTCATGTTAGAGTTTATTTTTTATTAAATTGCGTTCCAAATTGTTGATTGTCCCCGGATTGCCACTTGTGAGTTAATCGCTCGGTCTTCAAAGGCTAACAGCTATTTGTACTTTTTGTATGTGTTTTGCCAGTTGTCGCAATATGATGTAAGACCACGGTGGCGCCCGCCTAACATACATGCAATGCCAAGCTACCAAGCTAATTAAGTTCGTGATTATCAAACGTATTCATTATAAACGACAAAGTGAAAGCAATTTCAATTAGTGTAGTCTTAAATCAAATTAAATATGTTTTATGGGGAAGGCTAGATCGTGAAATGGTATCAAGAGGTTAATATTGATGATAATAATACCAGAGCAAAACATTCAGAAATATCAACCATCCTATGATCCTAGTAGTTCTGTATACGTATACAGTCTTCCATAACTCATATAAAAACACAGTAATATTATACACCTCACGCCATAATGTGTTACCTATCTACTATCTGTTTTTTAAAGAAAACGTTGCCTCTACTGGGAGTTTCTTTTGTGTCTTGCGTGTTTACCAATATATAAACCTACATTCACCAATTTTAAATTAATTAATAATAATAATAATATGTGGGGACATTTTCACACACGGCCATCTGACCCCAAACTAGGGAGACCCTGTACTATGGGTGTCAGACAGCTGATATACATACACAAATACATTTTTTTTTGTAAATACATACATATATAGATAAACAACACCCAGACACAAGGCAAACACAAGTGCTCATCACACAAATGTTTACCCTGGGCGGGAATCGAACCCGCAACACGCTGCGCAGCAGTCGATCGCTCAGCCACTGCACCAACCGTGTCGTCAATTATATTTTAATTTAAAGAAATTACCGTAAACAAGGCTGCTACAAGGCTTATGAGTCAGTTGTACAATTAACTAGAAACTAACGGACTGAAATGTTATGTACTTCAGGAAAATCCACATTATTTTCCTCATTTCACTTGCATTACTTGCACTGCACTTCATTTGCAATTTACAATTCATTTCGTTTAATTTAATTTGCAATTTAGACTAATATTTTCGTTATGTTTAGTGAGTGAACGATAAATAAAATACAAGATTATGACCCACTCTTATTATGTTCCAAATGGTTTACTTAAAATTAAAGTAAAGAATCCACCCACGAATCCAGCTCTACGATTGTACTACGATTGATAACAATTATACATTCATAACAGCTGTTATCGTCACTTGTTAATGAAGATGTAAATAAACGGTTCGGGCCTTGAATTTCAACTAGCTCTGAAGTCAGTCAGAATATCAATCGCGTCTCGTTAGCGTGTTGCACACAGAGCGAACAAATAGCTTTGCGCTCGTCTCGACACAAGTCGACCGCGGAGCGCACGGCGGCGCGTGCACACGGATCGCGATCTCCTCGCCGCTTATAACAACCGTACCGCAGCCAAACAACTCAGTATCCAACCGATATCTGAATAATTCAAAGTGCTTTATACAAACCAACATTCAACTGTGCAACATGGCTCCCATCGTTAAGAACGACAATATCAAGTACGAGAAGAACGACATCAAGTCATCGGCTCTTGAATTAATTGGCAACACACCCATCGTTGCTTTGGACCGTGTTTACACTGGACCTGGACGCATATTAGCAAAATGTGAATTCATGAATCCTGGTGCTTCAATTAAATGCCGCTCATCATTGAGCATGATTAACCGGGCTATTAAATCTGGTGAGCTGAAACCTGGCACACCTGTGGTGGAGGTGACGTCTGGCAACCAAGGCTGCGGGCTGGCTGTAGTGTGCGCCGTGCTGGGACACCCTCTAACACTCACCATGTCCAAAGGTAACAGCGCTCAGAGGGCCATCCACATGGAAGCTTTGGGTGCGAAATGCATTCGAGTAGATCAAGTAGAAGGAACTTATGGAAATGTAACACTCGCTGACGTGAAAGCTGTTGAACAAGTTGGCTTGAAGTTAGTCGAAGAGCAAGATGCATACTACGTCAATCAGTTTAACAACGAAGCTAATTCGGATGCGCATTACCACAGCACGGGACCCGAGATCTGGAAGCAGACTGGACATCACGTGGACGCCTTCGTAGCGACAGTGGGCACAGCCGGTACGTTTGTTGGCACTGCTAAATATTTGAAGGAGCAGAACCCTGACATCAAAACCTACGTCGTGGAGCCTGCTGGAGCCGAGCCAATCAAGGGTGACAAGATCACAAAGCCTCTTCACTTGCTGCAGGGCTCAGGCTACGGATGTATTCCATCTCTGTTTAAATTCGATATCATGGATGGCACGTTGTCAGTGACTGATGAAGAGGCAGTAAAGTACAAGAATTTAATTGGTGAGAAGGAGGGCTTGTACGTAGGGTACACCAGTGGGGCCAATGTGGCGGCTGCTGTCAAACTACTCGAGTCAGGCCTGATACCCGAGGACTCTTGGGTCGTTACCCTACTCAATGACACTGGTCTCAAGTACACTCCCGTGCCCGATGAGTTAGTAAAGTAAACAGTATTTACACACAATACAACACAATAGTCAACACAACAACAACAGTAGTAGCAGTAGTAGTAGTACAATAGTCTATGTTTCTGATTATCTTTATTCTGATGTTTATGTGGAAGAAATGACATTATCGTCATTTGTAATTTTAAAGACGGATAGTCTTATTTTTAGGTTTTGATTATTTTACGTTTTATTCGTGAGCTTTAACTTCAAATATAATGTTGTATTTGTCTTTCATGCAGTTAATGCGATGCTAGGAATATTAAGATGTTATATTTAAGTGTGTAAATGAATATTTTTGGTGCAATAATCTTTATAAAATTAGGATAAGTTCATAGTAATATAAAAATGATATTACAACTAAATATGTTAAGAGTATTTTTATATTTCTTGATAATAATTAAATTATTATTATGCTAAATATATGACTTATAAATTACCTCCATCTAAAGTTCTAAAGTGAATCACTTACAAAACATTAATTATATAGCGATCAATCAATTAGCAAAATTGGTATCAATAATTTTATTCCCTTGATAAACTCTTTTTCATAGGGGGTAACTTTCAAAACAATAAACACGCACGTTTTCATAAGGAATACATTACGATTTCATCATATAACTATTACCTATATTTAAAATAATCATTAATTAAAGCAAGAGCATTAAAGTTAGATCTTAGTGAAAAAGTAACGCTTCAAAGATAACCCTAAATATTCTTAAAAAAGCGTGTATCCAACAAGGGTGTTATTAAAACCAACCCATTTTTATATAAAACTAACGTCTTGAAATTTTATTTTCTTCCAAATTACTGACCTTGTATTTCGTTCTTCAGCTGTTGTTTGCAAAAAATGTAAAAGAGACGTAAATCATTCCAAAATTATCAATCTCACCCCAAAGATTCGGTACTTGACACTATCACCATTTCATAAAGAAAAAATGATTACAGATGTTACTCAAAACTTATCGGTCGTTCGTAAAAATAGATGTCAAGGTTTCATCTTTGAAAAGGTAATTGGACACAGTACTTTAACATGGCTAACAGGTTCCTATTGTGTTCAGAAGCGATAAAGTAGTCGATTTGTCAATATGTAATCTCCTGCCTTAATATTAGCGTATAGTGGAGTTAGATGATTCCAGCCTGGACTTGGAGTATAAAATGTGGTGCGATACTTACCCCAAGTATTGGAACACGTTGGAGGTACATAGAGTTGCTATGTAAAAAACGCGGCTAAATTCCCGGCTGACACGATTTACTTAACTGTCATGTACACGCTATGACGAAGTCATACATTTTAGCATGTGTGATCAGCTACATTAACTGACAGTTTGATAATATTATAATTAACGCCTAGTTTCTGATTTTTTTAAGTGAAGGCTATCTATTAGAGTATTTGAGCACTCTGAATTCGCTGAAATAAAAAAAAAACTTCAGCGAATTCAGAGACCAAGCATAAGGTCTAGTAATAAATATAACTATATATTAATTTATAACTTCTCCAAAAAAAAGCTTCAATTCTTCCTAATGTTGATTGCCATGGATTCTCTCATAATCCATCAATTAATTAAATTATGTCGTTATAATTTTGTGTGTCGACAGTAAAAAATGTTTTAGAGTCGACAACCCAAAACCAATTTAAATTTGTGTTCAAGTGCAAAGAAGTCATGATTTATTTAAGTCTGCTGTATGATGACAAAAATTATAGTCTGGCGTATGATTAGTTTGTAATGTTGGCACAGACACTCAGCTCACCTTGTCCGTAAAAATGGAGATCAATACATATAACGTGTATAAAACTGTGTTTTTACGGTTCCGTACCTCAAAAGGAAAAAACGGAACCCTTATAGAACCACTTTGTTGTCCGTCTGTCTGTTAAGACCCTTCATCTCGGGAACGCGTAGAGATATCGAGTTGAAATTAATATCATATACTTAGGTCCACAGTCCCTTGACTGCTGTGAAAAAATCAAACTTCTAAGTCAACGTGAAAAAATGATACCTACGGCCGTTTATGTCGCAAAAAACGTACATTTCGACACTCTTAAGGGAATCAAAATTTATAGGGTACTTTCCGTTGACCTAGAACTATGAAATTTGGCAAGTAATATCATCTTATACTATAAATACAGGGAAAAGTCTGAAAACTATACATTAAGTAATTAAATCATAAAAAATAGATTCTTTATTTATAACAAACTTTTGCCCGCGATTTGGTCCGTGTGAATGTCGGTTATCGCGGAAGCAGACAAAGTTCCGGATTAAAGCTGTTTCAAGCTGTTTTCATACCAAGTTTCATCAAAATTGGTTCAGCCGTTTTATCGTGGAGTCGTAACAGACAGAGTTCCTTTCTTATTTTATAATATTAGTATGGATATGTCCCTGCAAATTTGCACGGAACCCTCGGTGAGCGAATCTGACTCGCACTTGTCCGGATTTTTTGCGTATGAAAACGCAATTGACCTCTAAATTCGTTCAAAGATCTTTAACTTGTTTTCATCCTTTCAAACGAAGGATGCCAAAAAGACGTAGGTAGTACACATACCTTTATCACAATTGTAAAAAATATTGGTGCTACATCGTAAATTGTTCATTAAATTTTTTTGCTAATCTACATACCTACCCAAGTTTACATTTAGCGGTGTCTTTAATGTTGACTGTTAAAAGGTATATAAGTCAAGACGAGTACCTACGTCTTACATGGATATTTTTGGGTAATAAATAAGTTATGGCTTTATATACTTCCTTCATTGATAGGGTTAAACCTGTTGTTGCCGTCTCTATCATGATTAGATAAATACTAGCACCTACCTGTTGTACTTGCTTAGTTATTTTATTATTTATCTACATGTATACATTATCCGACATTACATTACCGGAAGACGTTGCGTTAGAAGGCCTCCCACAAGGTGGACCGATGACCTGGTAAAGGTTGCGGGGATCCGCTGGAGGCGAATCGCCGGTCAATGTGGCGACACTTGGGGGAGGCTTATGTCCAGCAGTGGACGTCTTTCGGCTGATGATGATACATTATCTACATACGTATACATTAACAGGTTCATCTATTACTAATATTATAAAGTGGTAAAATTCGTTTGTAAGAAGGGGGTAATGTCCGAAACTACTTATCCGATTTCAACGCGATAATAGATATCGTTGAAGAGTTCAGGATAATCTTAAAATAACATAGGGCATATAGAAATGTGTAGAGAAGAAGAACATGATCATAATTAGGAGAAAAAGGAGGCAATCATAAGTACTTAAATTATGTACAAGGCATAAAATGTATGGTCCGTATGGTGCCGGACGTAAAGAATAGCACCATCCCATATCTTCCCGTCGGTATCGTAAGAGGCGACTAAGGGACTACCAGAGAATGGGCAGCAGCGTTCTCTGTGCCTTTGTAACAACCATACTGCGATCGCCAACCCGCCTGCCAAGCGTGGCGGTTGTGGCAAAACCCCTCAAATAAAGGCTGCGGGGATCCGCTGGATGCGAGTCGCACGGGGCCGGTCAATGTGGCAACAGCAACACTTGGGGGAGGCCTATGTCCAGCAGTGGACGTCTTTCAGCTGAAATGATGAATTGATAAAATGTGTAGGTACTTATTAGTGTAATTATTGTTTTAATGTTTATTTTTCTTCTATATTTATTCCCCTGTTGCCTGAAGTAAATCTTTACATAGTATAAAACAAAGACCGGCATGTACGTTCCATCAAGAATGACTAGCGATTTAGGGCGAGTTGTTTCAAACAGTCGGTTAACGTTACATACGGACGGTTAAAAAGTTACTATGACGTGAGATGTTTAAGCTTTCCGCCATATTATGTTCCTCTGTTAAATCTTTTAAACTACGCAACGGATATTAATGCGGTTTTCATCAATATAGATAGAGTTATTTAAGAGGAAGGTTTAAATGTACCTATAGTTTTTTTTAACGTATCCCCACACTAGGCATTACTCCTGTGTTGTGGGTATGTTTACAAACATATAAACTCACATACAACAAACAGCCAGACCTGGAACAACTATCTGTAGGCTATAAATATTTGTTTCGTGCGGGAATCCAACCCACAACAGGCAGCGCAGCAGTCAATCGCTCAACCACTGCGCCAACCGTATTCCGTTACATTATTTTTTGTTAATTTGTTGAAATATGGCGATAATCAATCAGTATTTACATTGCACCATTTGCACCTGTCCGAAACTGGGTCGCTAGTCTATATACATATAATAAAACAGTAACAAAACTGTGTCTGTACATTGAATATATTAAAAAAATAATAATTGAGGGGGGTTTAGGAACAGTAATAGAGCACGAATCCAAAAAAAAAAATCTGTTTGTTTGTCTGTTTGTTTGTACACGCTAATCTTCGGAACTACTGGGCGGATTTGAATGATTTTTCTTTTGTTGTATAGGTATTAAGTCTGGGCAACATATAGGCTATAATTTATAATGGAAACTTGAACACCAGATGTAGAACCGCAACAGACCAGCTAAACTATAAGAGATACAAAAATGGTACCATAGCAAAAATTGTTCCACGTAATGAGCATTTTCTTCTGAGAGAATAAATTTGAAGATCTGGAACACCAGATGTGGAACTCCAAGAGCCCAGCTACACCATGACACATATAGGAATGACGTCTTAGCAAAAGTTGTTCGGTCTGATAAGCATTTCCTGTTGACTTATAAAAATCGAAGATCAGAAACATCTGATGTCAAAATCAAAGCTACCACTAATTTCACTGTATCTTATAAAATAACATGAGCTGGGAGTACCTCCACGCGGTGAAGGCGATAACAGTTTAGGACTGATTTTTGATGACGATGGTATATCATTGAAAATTTGACTCTACTGGCAAAAATTCCCATTTATTTTTTTATTTTGTCGAATAAATATGCCTTCGGGCTTATGTTATTTGGGTGTTTAATTTCCTTTTCCATTTATCTTCGTGACACGGTAGCCTACCCGGTAACGCAGGGGAGCAGTCACTTAGATTTTAATTGATCAGGTATCTTTACAATAAAACTACAACCATGCCTAGAAAGAGGTCAAATCTTTCCCAATGTTCCAAAGGAGCTAAAAGATTGAGGATCATAAGATCCCAAGAATCTACCGAAGAGCGTCAGGAGAGACTTGATGCTGTTCGAGAACATCAGGCTGCAACTCGCTCCGTGGAAACCTCTTCAGCAGTGCAATTCTGTAAGAATTCACTCAATTCTCCTATCTCCTATCCCCTGAAGAATCCTATCTCATTTCCGATTTCACTTTCTTGAAGTGAAAAGTATTTGGTATTCGCTTAAATAGTAACGAAACACTTAGTAGCGCTAGCGTAGTTTTCATCGAGTTACAGACTACCTAAAACAGTTTTCACTGCGGAATTAGAAGTGAGAACTGGAGTGAGTTCTTACAGAATAACATAGCTGATCGCGAAGCACGCCTGCGTTTTCAGCGTATTTACGCATCTACATCCACGTCTCTAGAGACCAGTGAAGAGTATGATGCGCGACTGACCGCTGATCGTGAACGTCATACATTGTCTCGCGAGTCGGAGACGTTCACCGATACAGAATCACGCTTGAGTTCTCAGCGTATTCGCACATCTACTAACAGGTCTTTTGAACCCAATGATGAACGTGATGTACGCCTAACTGCTGAGATTCGAGATTATCATAAACTAGCGATCCGACCCAGCTTCGCATTGGCCGACTTATAGCCTTCCTCGGTAAATGGACTATCCAACACAAAAAGATTTTTTTAGTAGACCAGTAGATCCTGAGATTAGCGCGTTCAACCAAACAAACAAACAAACTTCAGCTTTATAATATTATAGTATTGATTGTCCCGAACACGCACACAACAAAATATTCATAATCAATTAGAAAGTGATAGAAAAAGAATTGCTGGAGTACGGCATGAAGCGACAGAAGAAGAGCGCAACGAACGTTTGAATTCTGATCGACTTTGACATTCTCTGAACAGAATGTCGATATCATTTGAAGAATCGGATGTGTCTCAAGATATAGCCGTAGGGCTATATCTTGAGACGCATCCCGCTTTGTTTACAGCCCGCAGCGACCTTCCTTGGGTTGATAAGGAACGGAGTTCTTTACGTACCTATACTCCTATGATTGACTACGCCACATAATCCGCCATCGGAGGTATGATTCAAAATTGTACTTTTTGGACGTCTCGAATCATCTCGCGCATCCCGTTGTTTTCCCGTCCCCGGGCTCTTAGAATTCGTCATCAGACGTTTCAGATCTTCGATTTTGCCGACCCTGTTGTCGCTGGCATGAGCAACAGGATCCGCGTACGAAGTCGCGGGCAGAAGCTAGTAATAAATAAATCTAGATATTGGGATACTATATCGAATTTTGTAACAGTATAGATCTATCAAACACGTTTCAGCATTCGCATTCACCACAAGGCCGTCACGAGTGCATTCAGTTTTTTATAAAAACGGAAGACGGAAGAGAATGGAGTGATCGCTATTGGCGATCGATTTCCTTTACGACCTAGTAAGGGATACCGATTGTGAGACAGGTGTTTCTTTGTATGCCATAAATGGCATACCTGACCATGCATCAAGAACAATCAACATCAGACAGTTATCGGCATGTCTTTGTAATCCCTTGACTGTTCCGAAACTATAATTTAGCGTCGTTGATTTTCACAACTGAATCGTAAATATTATGTTTGTCAGTAATTCGAACATGTGATCCATCTTGGCAGCAGTAATCGTCTACTAAAACTGTCTACGCTTGTTATGTGGGCGTTACTCAAACTTTTTTCTTAACTAAATGCTGTTCGGTGTTTTTGGTAAACGTTGCCAAATTGTATAATTTTTACATCGGCTCTAGGCGAGGGCAGACAGGGAACGAACTAAATTGGGCAGTTTTTTTTTTGGTCAAATTACTAGGGATACGATGATTCAAGGAAGTAGTTTGATTAAGGGAAACCAAATAAATGATTGACAAAAAAGGGCCCATTAAAGGTCTCTGATACTATTTGTGTTCGGTTCGATGTTTGTTTTGCCAGTATATCTGCTGGCCAGTGACGTGCGTCGTTTAATGTGTACTTTCCTCGATTGTACAAATGTTTGTGATCGTGCCCGGAGCGTCTCTCCAGAGTTTAGCGAAGATATCGCCATTACGTTAAGCTGCCTGCAAATATATTAAATGGCAATATTTATTTTATAAATATCATTGTTGTTTTGCTAGCGTCTGTTAGATAAAATGATTAGTATGATTAGCACATGTGGGTTATTAAGCGTGTTTACACCTACCGCCATAAACTACAAAATCTTTTCCCAGAATAATGTTATTGTGATATGACGTAGCAGTACCTTGATGATCATATAAATAGTTTTTTATTCTATTTGCGCTTTCGCTTTTGTGTTCTGTTAGATTTTCTGTTTCTGATTAAAATTTAATCAGAGACCTTTTCACCTACCTACCGACAGTGTTTTCAGGCTTAGGTCTTATTCCTTTGGTTTCTGCCTACTTCTTTTCTGTCCATTGTTGGTAACTCCCACGAAGTACCTATATATAATAGTTTACTTCCTGGTAACTGCAGTAGGTAAGTTATTTATTATATTTTGACTATTGAGTCAAAATATAATAAATAATTTGACTTCAACTCAAACGACCTCCGCCCGCCCGCTACGGCTTTCACGTTCAAAAGACCTCTTACATTTCAATAAATGTAAGAGGTCTTTTGAACGTGTTTTACAAAAAAAAAAATACTTTTTAATATAGTAACCCCTTACAAAATGTAATTTCGTATGACAAAGAATAGACAAACGACATGGAAAACTCCATACTCTGTACAATAAATGATTTTACAATATTTTGACTGACACCGACACCACCGACATTGGCGTGTAGAATCAGCACGCTGAAGTGGAAGTGGACTGGCCATGTCTGACGACGGACAGAGGTTGGATGGAGGAGCAGACAAGTTTTGGCAAGCGTAGTGAGGGACACCCTGCAATACGATGGACCGACGATTTGAAAAAGTTGGCTGGCAACAGATGGATGCGGGCTGCCCAAGACTGGGTTGGTTGGCGATTTCTGGGGGAGGCCTACGTTTAGCAGTGGACGGCAAAAGGCTGATATGATGTTGACAATATTTTGTATAACTTCGCACAAAAATCTGTGTCTAGAATATGCCCAAAAAAGAATTACAAATTAAGAATAGAATCATAGACGGTTATAAAGCAGTTTAAAGAAAACTAAACGACTATTATTTCATGCATTTGCAGTGGGGGTTTACCCATTATCCTGCCCAGGTACCTACTTCATGAAAAAAATATTTACATGTTAGTAGACTTGCAATTAGTTGCATGCGAGTCATTAACGATGGCCCACTTACATATTAATACTTACCTCTTTATTGGTATAACATTTTCCTGAAACGCACAGTGAGACTTGCATAGCAATGATTGCTTGTACATTTTGTTATTGTCACTAGGTTCACCGTGATACTTAAGTACCACGGTAAAGTAATCGACCAAAACGACCTTACCTCGAGTTTTACACAGAGATCTGGAAGTATATTAATAAGATCGTTTACTAATGAGTCGTCCGTGTATCTCAACTCTCGTTATTAAGTTACAGTACAACACATACATACTGCAACATATACATATGTAATATAACTACTAGCGTGAATGTCGGTTATCAACGGTTTTAACTTTTGTTCGCGGTACCCTTTAAAAAAAAGTCTAAGTTACTCCTTATAACATCAGCTATCTGCCAGTGAAAGTCACGTTAAAATCGGTCTAGACGTTTCAGAGATTAACCGGGATAAACAGACAGAGAGACAAAAATTTCAATTTAAAAATAGTTTTTTTTTTAATTTGGACTTTATATACTTTCTTTAACATATAAGATAATAATAGATAAATATATATGCGTTTAGTAAAATACTGTTTTTTGACATTACAAACAGACACTTCAATTTAATTAATTAATTAATAATAAAGTGCATATAAATATAGATTAACATAGGCATACATAATTATAGTCCTGTAGGTTTAACAGTAAATATTTATACAATAACAATATATATATTTCTTATAATTACATAATACTATCTCATTCCAACACTATTTAGAGCCAAACAGCAAACCTTTTATGCTCTATGATTGGATAGTGAATTGGCGGTCTCCTTAACTACTGAATGAAAGATTTTTTTTTCTCCTGTGTTTATTATTAAAGTAATATCACTTTCCCCGCGACTTCGCTCGCATGATTTTACCTTCCTAATTGTTTGATAAAAATATAGCTTATAGAGTGCTATATTTATATCAAACATATATATTATCTATATTTTTTTTTAATTGAACTTGAAGTTCCAAAGATTAGCGCGTTCAAAACAAACAAACAAACTCTTTAGATTTAGTATATTAGTACATAAAGATATATGTTCCTTGAAAGTTCACTATTCTCAAGTTTTATTTAGTCTTGTTACAACTACGAGACATGTGATGGTTGAATTAAGTTTCAAAAAAGGAGTTCCCAAAATAGACTTAATGGTTTATTAAATTTTGTCCTATAAGCGATACGAACAGGTTGACAGCCTTATTAGTTACCTAGGTATAATAATTATTACGATTAAGTAAGGTTTTTTACCTAGGACTTGAATTCGAGAAATGTTGTTGGTGCGCCGGCGCAGCGGTTGACGTAAGATAGCGCGCATCCACGGAATTGATTTAATCTGTGTCAATATTGACGCGGAGGCGTTGTGGGAACCGCACAGTGTGCACAGGTGGGCTTTCTTAACCTACATACAGGATGTTCTAAATGTAATTTGAAAATCTCATCATTAGTTGATCAGGTATCGGTACTGTAAGAAATCAATTTGAGGAGCCCTTACGGTACTGGGACGATGTACAATAATAACGTGTAAAGAGGAGGTGGGAGGGATACTTCAATCAAACAGGAACTGTGTTGTAATCATTCTATTATATATAACTAGCTGACCCGACAAACGTTGTCCTGTCCCGATCTATGGGGGATGAAAAAGGGGTGAAAAAAGGGTTTAAAAATTGATGTTGGCCTATTCTCAGACCTACCCAATATGCACTCAAAATTTCATCAGAATCGGTCAAGCCGTTTCGGAGGAGTAGGGGAACGAAAACTGTGACACGAGAATTTTATATATTAGATAGTACGTCAGTCTCTGATGGCTGTAGGTTAAACAATACCTTTAAAAACGGACAAACGCTTCTAAATACGAAAAGCTTCTATAAAGAATCCAGAGTGTTTAGACGAAACAAAATCATTGGTTTCTACCAGCATGCTACGAGTATATGCATGCAACCTTTACTACACTACTATTAAAGTACTACTACGTTACTAAATAGTACTATATTATAATATATCTATCTTATAGAACCAAAACGATTTGTTTAAAACCTTTATGGTACAAAAAGACACAATGGTTACCATTAAAGGTCTACTATATCACTGTTTGGTGATAAAATGCCTTGGTTATAGAAGTTTTTGTTACTTGGGAGACATGTTCCATTCATTTTTAGCATGCTACGTAGAGGTACCTACTGTTTATAAAGAAAAAACTGAGCTATGACAACAGTAAGTAATTTTTATATTAACAAAATATCAAACCTAGTACATAAAACCAGTCTACACATTAACTTTAAAGCACGGATCCGAAATTACCAACACAGTCGTCACTAATGTCACTAAAACAATTTCTAGCGTTTCTCTAAACCCACTCTTAACCCAAAAAAAAGACCACCCTGTACAGGTGCTCGCTGTTAAAAAGGTTAAAAATAAAATAAACACGGAAAGTACACGAAATACCTGAATTTTAAGTTTATTGGCCACTTACAGGAAACACCTGCGAACATACCTATAGAATTTTCATAGAAGAATAATCTGAGGTGACGTATCTTAGTTGAATGCCGGAATTTACGAAATATCATGTAAGCAGTAGCGAAGATGACAATCAGTGATGATAGTGTCACTGATAAGGAAATTTTTATCTATGAACAAGGAAATATTTGAAAACAATCGCTCATTCTGACATATGTACTTACAAGGCTATCAATTTCGCACGCCTTTAAAACACCTGGTGGGGGTAGAAGACAAGTCAATCAAGTCATACCTATATTTAATATAGTCAGCTTTTGCCTACCAACCAGTATATTCTGTAAAGGTTACCTATCATAAGGTCGAAAAATATTTGACCGAATTTCGTTTTACCTAAAACTTTTCAACTTTTCTCGTTTCGTCTATTTTTACTTCATCGATGTCACGTCTGCCACTGTATCAGTTGACCTATTATCAATTTGCTTTTTTTCGTTGCTCCGACGTTTCATTTGATCGAAAAAGTTTTTACCGAAGTTACACTTAGCCGAAAGAACATTTGTTCGAACATTCGTTATACCACTGTTTTAATTACCATATTTCACCAAACGCCTAGAAGTAAATATGTCTGATATTGAGTTAATGATAACCGGTACTCCACCGGAAAAAAAATACGTCGATAAAGAAACGAAAAATCAAAAATTTTTGAATTTTTTTTTTTTTGTTGTCTATTATAAATTTAGGGGCTTTTGGTCACAACCCGACCATGCCAGCCCCATCATAATCTAATTCAATAAAAGCTTTACACTAATCAGATTTCAAAACCTTATATACTATTTTATAAAGTAGGATAGCTGCATTTGAAACAGGCTCTGATAATATGCTTTGAACAAAACCAACATCTATCAAATTAATTTTGAAGGTATTCATCAGCGCCTCTCTAGCAGCTCGGGTCCTGACGCACACCACCAACAAAAAAAAACTTTTGAAAATTAAAGACAATTTTAGTGAAATTAAATATTTCAAATATTTAATTTCACTAAAATTGTCTTTCTTTGAAGAAAGAGCTTTCAAAACTAATGTATTTATTACAGTGGCGTCATAGAGAGCTAATTTCAGATTAGTTTTCTACTATTTTGTTTCATTAATTATTTAAACGTAATGTCACTTAATAAAACAGGTAGTTCCAGTAAGAAGCTTGCAAACAAAGATTCTTGCTTCAAGCATGCAGCATGCAAGCAGTCATGCAGCATGCAAGCAGTCATACAGCAAGCAAGCAGGCATACAGCATGTAAGCAGGCATGCAGCATACAAGCAGGCATGCAGCATGCAAGCAGACATACAGCATGCAAGCAGGCATGCAGCATGCACAAGCATTGTTTCTGTCACGGCTCCTGCGCTGCGGGGTCTGGGCGGCCCACCGCGAGCTTATCGTCGCAGATGGTTTTAACGCTCACCACCGCAGCTTCGTTTTGTGGGTTGCTCTATAGCCGGCCAGGCCTCAGCCGCGGCGGCGAGCCTTCAAACCGCCTGCTCCTCAGCTCGCGGGCCGCCCCACCCCTACGCGCCTACGCATTCTTAAATTACACTCTAGCGGTAGGACAGACAAGACTGCGTGAAGTCGGTTTTGCAGCGATTCGTTTTTGTCACTAAATTTTGTAACGTGTTGACTTTTTCTGACACTATTATGATTTAATGTTGAAAATGCTACCAAGTAACCGGCTATATATTTGTGATCAAATAATATTCCGAAATTTGGTTTTGACGGGGTGAAAATATGGCGAATAAATCATTTGGCAAATGAAAACAGTTCAAAAGAGACTTCGGCCAATAGGAAAAAGTTATTTTGTAAATCGGAGAAACATAGTTCGGTAAAATAATACTATGGCACATGATACTTCGGTGATTTAAAAATATGTCAAATAATTCATATAGCAAAAAAGACGTTGGTCAATAGTTTTCGGTAAAATGAAATTCGAACAAAAATAATTCGGGAAAGTGATCGGTTCCCTTCTGTAAAATCTCTTTCAGGGAAAGTGAGTTCGAAGTGAGCTGTCATTCTACGATGCATGACGAGATGGATGACTGTTTATTACAAACGCATCATCATCATCACATCAGCCTATTGCCGTCCAAAGTCAAGGTCAAAGTCAAAAGTTTATTTGTGAAACATAGGTATAAAAAGGTCACGCATAAAATAGTACTTACGCTATGTTTTGTCCATAAGATACAAGTATTAACTCCACCACCACCGTTCATGTCGCATCGTCGCGTCGTGGTCGTCGTTCCGTCCACTGTTGAAGGGAGGCCTCCCTCAGAGATCGTCAATCAACCTTGTCTTGGACAGACCGCATCCATCCGTTGCCAGCCACCTTCTTCAAATCGTCAGTCCATCGTGCCACAGGACGTCCCACACTACGCTTGCCTAAACGCGGTCTGTCTCCACTCTAAACCAAACTCAACAAAGTAGACTTTTATAGAAAAGCACTGCTGACCATAATCAAAGTTCATAATAAGATTAACACAAAATACTCATTTACATAGTAATAATATGCCTCGGAAAACACGTAAAGCCGTTGGTCCCGGCTGTCATTCGTAGATCTTTGGCAGTCGTTATGGGTGAAGCCAGAAAGTCTGAGTCTCCTCAATCAGTCTTACCAAGGGCTATCGTGTTACCCAGTAACTGATTTGTGAAGGTCAGATAGGCAGTCGCTCTATGTAAAACTCTTATATTTAGCGGCATCCTTTTAGACTGGAAGCCGACCCCAATATAATCGGGAAAAGGCTAGGCTGCGCTAGGCAGCTGATGATCGGGGGTTGCGGAAGTATCTCCAGTTCCCGCGACCCCCGACGTAGGTGTGAGATGGAACACCGGGGTGATTTTTAGTTAGTAAGAGTCTGACAGACCCCTCCGCCCGCCCCAAGGCGGAAGACATCCATGAGGATTTTCCACCCCGAAACAAAAAAAAAAGGCAGCTGATGATATTTAGTAATAATATTCTCTTCCCGACCGAATTTCTAGCTTTCAGGAAGTACAGTGATTTGGGAATAGTACGGCGGAATTGTCACAATAGCAAAAAAAAAACACAGTCTGTGTTACACAGATACATCGTTGACCATCATTCAACGTACAGAGGCCAGCACATCAAGCTACAACAATCTGTCAATTTTTTTTGAAAGATTTTCAACTTTATTACAAATACATAAGATTCGTATTCAATTGGAAAAAACATATAGCATAGCTTTTGAAATACCTTGGCTCATCCTGGAACGGATATAAGTAACATGATGGCACTTTCATATAATGTATTTTAAACGCTGTCGGCGAACGTACCGGGAGTGGGCGGTGCGGGCGCATGTCTCGAGAAAATTGTCATTTTCCTGCCGGCAGGTGGCGTACATTGCAAATTTTCTACGTCTAATGAGCACACCTGCTCACTTTATTACTATCTAAACCCCAAGTCCTGATTTTACAACAGTTTTTGCATCATAATAACATTGAGGATTTCCTGTGGTATACAAAGTTAATGACTTGACTTGTGTAAGATAAAATTTATTAACATTACTATTTGTACCGTATTGGTTGTGATTTGTGTGTTCTATGTACTTGTATTTATCTCTAGTTTGATACGTTATCAAAAGCTGAGTCGATTACTATTTACATTGTAATTACCGAGATGATGATACAATCAGCGCTGCTAATTACGAAATCTGTTTTAATTATACCTTATCCTTTTGATTATCCTATCTTTTAATGCGTTACTCTTTAAACTATTTATAGTTCTACTACTACTCATGTAAAAGTGTTTAACAAAATGTTCTTTTTTAGTTTTTGAAGCTTGTTTTTCGGTTTTTAGTGCTTGTCTTATCATCCAAATGAATTAAGAAATAGCAATACCAAACCAATTAAGTCATCCTTTAATTTTCTCCCTCTGGGGTGTGATTCTGTAAAACCTCATACTAAACTTCGAATCTGAATCCGCTGTAAGTTGCTTGATTAGCATTCTAAAAACTTGGTTGATAATTCGAATTTACACTAAGCGCCACCCTTGCGAGCGTGTCAGCGAGTTGAACTAAATTGACAGGGAGATTTTGACAGATAAAGTATAAGATAACTTAAGAAGTGGCATTCTGTAAGGTAATTTCCCCGTTACTTTGACGCTCACTTCGCACTCGAACCCGATTTAAAGTGTCAAATATATAAAGGTCATTTTGAACCTTATGCGAAATGAGAGTGAATAGCTATGTAGATGCGAGTTGTTGTTGGAATTTTACAGAATCGACCTACAGAGGTGGAATACGTCTATTATATAGCACCAACTTTGAGGTATAAACTATCCATTAAACAAAGAATCATGGAAATTGGACCACACTGCCAAAAGTTTTGGGGGGTCAAACATAAAATAAATATACGTGTCGAATTAAAAACCTTCTCCTTTTTTGAAGTCGATTTAAAAGTAAAAGTCTCTATGTGCCCGTACATTCAACGAATTAATGAAAATACTACTTTGAAATCAAATCAGTTTGGAGCGACACATAAAATGTGTAACAGCTCATTTAATGCCCAATCGGCAAGCCATTGAAGACATTTCAAATTCAAAAGTGACACGTGTATCCTATGTGTTCTTACGTTATATTTAATGAACGGCGTATGATTGTGATTGGAGGAGTGAAGCAGGTGGTCGGCGAGGCCACTCCGGTCTCCACATTTCCTATTAGAATCGTGTTAGAGACTCCATTCCGTAATTACTGGACGGCAGGTGGCTCGATGTATGTACTTTCTTATCTACTCGCTAGGAGATAACGGATACCCATATATTTTTGTTTCGCTGTAATTTACTATAATATCTATTAACCGCATAAATGATTTCTTGTTCGGTGAAATCTTGTTTTGGTTAACTCGATGCCTGTTTGTGTAAGATTTTGCTTGATAATAATAATAAATCTTTTATTTCAGACTAAAAGTCCATTGGTTAGTATTCACACGACTTAGAAACTAGTGTTAGTAAGTACTTAGATATACCACAGAAACATTGCTTAAAAATAAAAACTTAAAAACTACGCCCCAGTAACATGTAGACCTATTCAATGTCTCAGTATGGGCTTGTCCCACCTATCTGCTATAGTTTTTACTAGCTGCTACTTCGCGACTTCCACCTCTTTTTGAGCCAGGAACCTTGGCGAAACAACTTAACAAACTTTCATCACTGTCCGAAAAATGGCTTAGGGACGCATACAGATCAAATTAAACTTAATATTAATTTTTACTCATATTCATATCATACTGGTTGAAAGATATAGTAATGAGGAATAAGAAACAGTATGTATGAATAGTGGAATGAGAACAGTGTCTCGCGTAAAGATTATTGGAAAAAGAAACCAAAAAAATGCATGCATGAAGGCGTGATTAGTAAAACGTCATAACCTTTCTCTGCAATGGGGTAAAAAAAGCCAATTGTGTAGCTCCTAAAAGGGAACGGAAAAGCAAGGAAACTAAAAAAAGGGGGATGCGCCAGTTCACTCCAGCCCTCTGAGTTCAATTGTTTTTTTACTATTTGCAGCTCAGTATCATTTATTTATTTATTTATTTATTTACACTTCATGCACAAAGGTACAAAGGCGGACTTAATGCCTTAGGCATTCTCTACCAGTCAATCATGTTGTATGATAATAAAAAAAAGACGCGGCAGTAACAAATACAGAATTATAATAGTTAAAATCATCTACATAACTTTCCAAGTTAACATAATCCGTAAACGTCATATTTTCATTAAATAGACGCATTTACGGTTATAGCTAACTTGGAGAGCTATGTTGATAATTTTAATTATTATAATTGTCTAAACACGTATTTGTTATTCCCGCGTTTTTGTTTTTTATTACTATACATAGGTACTGGACACTTAAATTTCGCGGGTTACCCTTACATTTTTACCTTAAAGAGTTCAATTACAAATAATTACATTATTCGAAATATAAACCTGAATCTCATTAATAGGAAAACTCGCACTATTCTTTGTACTCCATAAGTCCATAACACGTTTAAAAAGTGCCTTGTAATTAAAATGCTGCAGAATGTAGCGCGACGTGTATTTGCTCGGCATTGAATAGTAATTTTTGATCAATCGAATATTCTTGATTGTAACAGATTTTCGAATTAAACAATACTTTGATTTCTTATTACTAGAGTAAAATTAAGATTTTTTCTTTATTCCTAGTAAAACACAATATCAGGAAAGTTTAATGCACAAAAAGCCACACTAAAATCCTTTGAAGCTTCGTGCATAAATTATTTATAACTAAGTAAATGACATGAAAATGGAAAAATTCTCATAAAATTGATTAGGGCATTTATTTTTATAGAATTTTTATTAACTTAGCTACTAAGATATTTTTATTTTTTTATTGTACCATAATAAGAAAGTCAGTAGACTGCTTACCAACAATCACAAATTGAAAATGGTATAATAATAAATCTCATCGTTACACAGTCGGCAACTTAAGTCTTTAACTCTTTATATTTATTAGACGTCACACCGCTGCGTCTACGCAGGTGTTAGATGTAACACTCGAGATGACTGCTCGAGAGGCTTGCGGCTTGATGCAGCACACTTCTTGGTGTTTTGTTGCCTAACAAATGTTATACAGAGCCACAGCTAGACAAATATTTAAGAAATTTGTTCTGTGTAATAAAGGGTGCAATGACTGGCAATAGAAATTATACAAGAACTATGTACAGACAGCGTCATCAACTGCTTACGTCATCAACGCATTAAAATTTGTTCGGAAACTGGATAAACAGTTGATGACGCTGTCTGTACATATGTAAGTAAAGATAGCATTATCAACTAAGTATACCTCACGCATTAAAATTCCTTCGAAAAGGAGTAGGTGAGCATCGTCATCAACAAATTAGATCAATCGTTTACCAATTAATGTTATTAAGTATTGATTAAATCCATTTTTTCTGCTTTTTTGGTTAGGCATTTATTTAAAACTCCTATTTCTGTTTTCGTAGATTTCGTAGCACTTTCGTAGTAACTTTTGAAAGCCAAAAAAAGTATTACCCAGGTCTAGGGGACTACACCTAGACCTGCTAATACTAATACTTCTTTTCAGGTTCCTAAGGTATCAACTATAAAACCATCAACAATATTGTTTCGACCGTTTTCATTGTAATCATAATGCATTTTTTTGGGATACTTAGGAATATTAGCCGTCGTAGTCCGCGTTCGAAAATTTCTAATGGTAATCATTTGATCATTTCGCAAAATAAATGTAATAATTTTATTTTTTTATACTATTTGTACATTGGAAAAAGCTACGTACATAACAAACTCCAAATACTGTGCTAGTGTCTAACTGCTCATTTCAACTCAAGGTACTTTCTTTGAATACCCTCACCACGCTTTTCTGATAGAGTTTTTTTACCGCAGCATCTAACGTGCACTAAACATAGGAATATAACGCGT
Source organism: Charanyca ferruginea (assembly GCA_947361185.1). Classification (NCBI taxonomy): domain Eukaryota; kingdom Metazoa; phylum Arthropoda; class Insecta; order Lepidoptera; family Noctuidae; genus Charanyca; species Charanyca ferruginea. The sequence continues at coordinate 16,192,562 of OX376071.1, read as the reverse complement.
ATCAAATACCAGTACTTGGTTAATGTGGCTGGTAGCATGAAGCCTGTAGCTAACGCGGTTCTAACACCAGGTGTCAGCTGGCGTAGCTTTTTAATCTTGTTACTCACTATACCTTATAAGCGTCCGTCTAGAATTACGCTATTATACCCGCCATAGGCTTCATGGCTTATAGAGGTGGACTAGGCTTTGTCACTTTTGACAGCATTTTATCAACTGCACTGCTGATTCAGGCCCATACTATAATTATATTTGAGAGTTGTAGTTGCACTGCACAAGGTTTAAAATTAATTGACACTTCGCATGACACCGTACTCCTAACTTCTTTCTTATAGATATTGAGTGTATATGTAGCAGGTAACCTTGTAGCCATATGCTGCAAAACTGCACTTTGAAAGTAACGACCAATAAAATGACTATTGCATAACCTGTGATGATTCGGTGATATTCATATCTGCAATGGTGTCGTCTACAAATCTGATAAAAATTAGATTTCGATGATTTAAAAAATGTTCAAAATAGAATTTTATATATTGCGTTGAAGATAGAAGTGTTTTCAGTATTACTACTACTTGCCTATTTATTTAGTTATTTTCAGGCAACCGAACATTGTAGATATCTATGAAAAAAATCATTTTAGTGGATCTCTCTGACTCCTTCTGTTTCCAAATTATATGGCCTATCAACCCGTCCTAATTGCACATATGCCATGATTTTCCAAGATGGAGAAATAATACGAAGGCTATCTTGAATTGTCAAAGTGGAATCGAATTTGTTACGCAATTACGGTGTAGCCCTGTACGATACTTGAAAATCAGTCGAGAGCTGATCGCTAGATCCTTTAAAAACATGCCTTGTCTAGGCCCTTGTATGCGTATGGTCGGTCATAGTCCTGCGGTTAATGGACGTGATTTGAGCGCTCTAACGCTGCGGGCATAGAGCATAGAGCGGTGTGCGAGTACGTACGTGAAACACGCCCGTCCTGTCACCTGCCCCTGCATTCCTAGCACTGATTACACCACGCACCTGTACGGAGGTACTGCCGTCTAATACTTCGGTTTATTTTGAATTTTATCACAGGAAAAGGATCATACATGTGTTCCTTTTGAGTAGAGATAAAATTTAGTTTTGTGTTCACTTTTTCTTTTAAATTTTGAACGTGATAAATGCTTCTCTATTAGGAGAATTTGTTTTGAGTCTCTGGTTTTATTTTCGTTTATTTTATTTATGAAAGTATTGGTCGTCTTGATCAGGTAATAAATTATCTGTTAATATGTTAAATGTTTCAGTTCTATTACGGAATGTAATGTAGCTATAATGTTTTTCGATTAGGTGCAACTTACGAGTCGGTGCGTGTGATTGGGGATAATCCGGGATTATTTTAATTGCATTTTACGTGAGGAGATTTTAAAATATGCATACCTACTTAGCACCTCTACGTGTGGTGCATTCATGTTTAACATTAGTAAGAAGCGGTTTCAATACTGTATTGGTAATAGTATTATTGATGTTGGTATCGAGACCACTTTAAGTCTAAAATGGTTTAACGATATTAAAGAATGCGACAGTTATTTTCCGGTACTCATTTATTATTTTCTTATTTATAGAAAATCATTCAAATTAATGAGCTCGCAAAATTTTATGGACATTCCTCATCATAAACCTTTAAACATAGTAAAGATAGAATAGGGAGTGCCTCTTACCGTGGTCTGAGCGATTCAAACGGCCATTTTTGCATTCGGGCCATGTCTGGGTCAATATTTGCGTCGTTGAATGCAAACTAAATAATTTAACATCAATTTATAACTTATCTAAAGATTCCAGTGATAACTTCTGTAACTACTCCAATATCTAAAAACGAATATTAGTCGTGCAAATATTTGTGTAAGTATTACGTCAACGTAGGTTAGCGTAGTGCAAAAATAGCAGTTAATAGTTACGGCAATTACAAGTTGTAGATAAGTGTCGGGTAGGTAGCAACGCGACACTGCCACATCCTGGCGTCGAGGTGCGCAAGCGCCGCGCACTGAATCTAATTAGTTGGTAATACGCACGTATTTACATAGAGTTGCATTGATGCATTACAATAGAATATCGTTCACATTACTCGTATCCTTGTTTTAACGTGGGATGTCTGGGTCAGAATATCACCCACCCATTATATCCCGAGGGTGTTGTAGAAGGCGACTAAGGAAAAATCCGGAAGTCGGGTAGCAGCAGTACTCCAAAACCTCACTGCGATCCCCAAGACGCATGCAAAGCGTCCTCCCTTACGGAGGCCTTTGTCCAATAGTGGACGTCTTCCGGCTGATGATGATGATGATGAATTGATGATGTTCTAGTTTTTGCTTTACAATGACATTCATGATTTAATTTTAATGTTTGCAACCATCTTTGTGATGAGGTTGCATTGACCACGTGTGTTTGAATTATACGTTTAGAAACTTATAAGTATTTTTAGGGTTCCGTACCTCAAAAGGAAAAAACGGAACCCTTATAGGATCACTTTGTGGTCCGTCTGTCTGTCTGCCTGTCAAGACCCTTTATCTCGGGAACGCGTGGAGGTATCGAGTTGAAATTCAAACCATATACTCAAGTCTCAGGTCCCTTGATGCTGTAAAAAAATCAACCCTCTATGTTAACGTGAAAAAAAGATACGGCCGTATATTTTGCAAAAAACGCATTTATAATATTAAGTAGATTAAAGTATGGATAGTAGGTATGGATTAGTATAGAAGTATGGATATGTACCTACAAATATGTACGGAACCCTCGGTGGGCGAGTCCGACTCGCACTTGTCCGTTTTTTTTTAGTATCGGCATTGCGATGGGAATTGCGTGATGATGGGAGAAGCTCAGGGCTAAGTAAAAACCGTACTGATCGGTCATGTTGGTTAAATCACGCTTGCCGCGGTCAGCCCGTGGATGGGTGATCATTTCCATTCCATACCATTTCATACCTAGATTCGTGCTACAGAAAGTACCTCATGTCGTTGATCCCGGCTGTCATTCGTAGATCTTTGACAGTCGTTATAGGTACCAGCACGCATAGCATGACCACGCTATGTCTACGGAAGAATAGACATACTGACAGCAAGAATAGACACACTGTACAGACTTATCTATTCTTGCTATGCTACGCGTGCTGGTTAGTAGCCACAAAAACTCCATCCAACATAATTGGGTAAAGGCGCTCCCTCACCGGGAGCATTCGCGTGTAATGTAACGAGAGAGTACGTTACAGAGTCAAGCATTACATCAGTGAGGGAGGAGAACTGAGCATTGCAGTGCACAAACTGTAATGATACAAAACGAGTTTACATCAGTGAAGGAGGAGAACCGAGGATTACAATGCGCACCTTGTAATGATACAATGTACTATCGTGGTCACACCCGCCTGACCACCACTAAGTTCATTTTTGCTTGCACTCAAAAGATGGAAGCGCTCTCTACCCCGCCCCGTTGACTTCGCAGGCGCCAAGGGATTTTTTTTTTAACTGAGCTGGCGGGAAAGTCCGCGATAGTACATTGTACGTACATATAGGTATACGCGAATGCTCGTCAGTCAGGGAGGCAGTATTGTAATGTAATGCTCAAAGTCGAATCTATAACACGCGAATGCTCGTCGGTCAGGGAGGTAGTATGTATTGTAATGTAATGCTCAAAGTCTATATGTTACATTGCACACGAATGCTCCCGGTGAGGGAGCGCCTAAGGCTTGGCAGGTGATGTTGCAGATAATTGCAACTGCATGTCTAGTGAATTATTGTTATTAATTAACAAAGAAGGAAAGTCTTCTACTCACTACTGCTCAGGATAATCTTTTTCCAACTAATCTGAATGAATATAAATATAACCACTAGGTATACACGCTGAAATTTTATTGGTTATTTTCCCGAAGCGAAATGATTTTGTCTTGGTAGTAAAATCGATTAATAAAAACAATAAAATAAATTATAATGAGACGGTAGATTTAAATGATATCCGTGATTTAAATTGTGAAAAACTAGCGACCCCGAACCAATAGTAGGTACCTACACAGCGCCAACGGCTGACTACGCGAGATTCTGTGTTAACGAAACACAATACTCGTACTTACCTAAAAGTTATTCCAATATTCCCTTCACACTTTTAGGGATTTAGGGCTGTTATAAGAGGAGTTGATGCATATTCTTTTAATTATTTGAAAAATAAAAAAAACATTTATATTTTTTAAGACTCTATGAATCGATAGTACTACTGAAGGCAAATCGTTCTGCCGCGAGAAATGGACCATTTAGTTTTCAGCTTGTATATTATACATTAAATAAAAATGACTTTGTGTTCGGCTTAGCCTCCGGAATTGTGAATAGTCCGATTCTGTAAATTCTTTCGTGAATAAGCGAATAATATTTTATTATTAAAAAAAGTCAATGCTGCTGCTTGTAAGCTTGCTTTGCAAGGTGCTTCTTGCAAGCAGTGAGCAAAACCATGTAAGTATAAAATAAATAAATAAATAAATAAATAAAATAAATAAATCTTGGGACAACTCACACACGGTCATCTGGTCCCAAGCTAAGCAGAGCTTGTGTTATGGTAACCAGACAACTGATATACATACTTATATAATTTATAAATACATACATATTATAGATAAACACCCAGACACAGAACAAACAATCATGCTCATCACACAAAGTTTGTCCTGGGTGGGAATCGAACCCACGACCTCCGGCTTAGCAGTCAGGGTCAGTGACCACTAGACCAACAGGCCCGTCAAATAAAAATAAAACTTTATTTCTCCTATAGTTGCACAAACACAGTATAAGAAATATAGCTAGGACCAGAGTAAAAAGTCTCTGACTTCTAAACTACGTACGGTAATAACCTGTGTCTTAAAGTCAGCCTGTCAAAATTCTCATTTGACTTATTTATTTTAGTAAACAATCATAGTAAACGTCACACACAATATGACACAAACATAAAACTCTTTATAGAAGAGTATCTTACAACTCTATATAGTTCTTTATATCTAAATCTTAGCTAATGGCTGAGCTGCCGGCGATTATAGCTTCATTTGAATATTATCGTTATGGTGGCAGCACTGGCAACTAGCAGGAATGTTCATAGCTCGCTGGTTAGCCTACGAGTCCACCTTCTGTATCTTTGATTGAGACACGAGTTGACTGGACAGTGAGGAAATAACCTTACATCTATGCAAATGCGTGGGTGGACTGCTTATCATTGTAGAGTACAAACTTCAATTGTGTCAACTTAAAGCTAAATACCAGTTATATTGGTATGTAAACTATTATGTATAAATACATACCTACATACAAAATAACAGCTTTTTACTAAATGTATAACATGTATGAAGTAAATGTACAGTCACGAGCATAAATATGTTTACATCTTGCAGCAATTTTCTCGTGAAATAACTATTTCAACTTATAGATAAAACCTATTTTATAGTAGTTTGGGATCAAAACTACCCTATTCGTAACCCCATCACATTTCAATCAAGAGTTTAGGAGAAAGTCAGTTTTGAATGAGACCAACTGTTTACATGTTTTTGCTCGTGACTGTACATATATCAAAAAAATAATTTTATAAATTGTCTGCCTGTTAGTTTTCTCTGAAAAGGTTCGACAGATTTTGACGGGCCTTTCACTAATACGCGACAGATAACTAATGTTATAAGAAGTAACTTAAACTTTTATTTTGGAAAAAGAAACTTGGTTCCATGCAAAAAAATCCCCGCTGATAACCGACATTCACGCGGACGATGTCGCGGGCATCACCAGTTATTAATAAAATGCCAAGTTTTCTACGTCAGATATCTACTTTTATCTGAGAAATAATATGGCGGTTTGACTTTTTTTTTCTTAAAAAAGATGTGTTTAACATTATGGCTTCATTTCTGAGAACGGCGGAGTCAAAGGGCTAGAGGTGTGCGCTGACGCAGCCTCGCCGTATTATAGCGCCGACATATCACACGTAATAACGGCTGATTAAAGGCCAATTTGTGTAATGTTATTAGTGTGTAGACTAAATTATATATTAGCAGTAGATGTTTAATGTTTGGAGTTACTTGTTTACTTTTTGTGGTTGGGAACTTTAGTGATGTGTGAAAAAGGTTATGTTCTAAGAAAGCGGTATATTCAGAATTCGACCGGCTTTGCGCCTCTAGATTAGAGACAGGCTGTGCTCAGCATGGTCACACAACTCATAATGTGGAGCAGCTTTGTTATTTGTTACATTACTACCAATAAAAAATAATTAAAATGTTATAATATGTTTGAATCTTCTGGACTAATAAACCATATCAAAAAGTTTATTAACTTATTGTTACAACAGTGATCTTATAATTAGGTTACTATAATAAATTCAGTAACATTTGGCGGTTCGCATTTTTAATAAAACATTGGACCCCAAACTGTGGTTTAGTTAAGATGGGTACCATATATAGGGTGACTGGTAATTAGTGTACGATACTTAAACATTAAGTATCGGACACTAATTACCAGTCGCCATATATAACTTCTACATTTTTGTCATTTAGTATTCTTAAATTCTTATTTACTTTGTTAAATCATAGTCATGCTGTTAAGGCGACGATATACGACTTTTACAGATTTTAAACTGACAATCACGTCAAAATGTGCAGTGTAAATGATTTGAAAAAAATATATGTTAAACTAGAACATTCTCTTAATCATATAGAAAGTGAATATTTTTGATTAAGTTCATATTAAATAGTTTAATTAACTCGTGAAGTTGTGTCTGACGCGGACAAAACATTGACAATCACACAAAATCTACCAGATCCGAAACTATCTTACAGACAATTTTATTATCTATCTTTTAGTATACGCCTTTTTTTTAATTTTGAAAGAATACTACTTTTATTTAATTTTTTCGACTAAATTTTTAAAGTTTTGGACGCAAAACTGATGCAGAACGGACGCAGTCTGCGTCCAAAACTTTAAAAATTTAGTCGAAAAAATTAAATAAAAGTAGTATTCTTTCAAAATTAAAAAAAAGGCGTATACTAAAAGATAGATAATAAAATTGTCTGTAAGATGGTGTAAGTTTAGTTTAATTATACCTGGTGGTTTTTGTGTGATTGTCAATGTTTTGTCCGCATCAGACACAACTTCACGTATTAATTAAACTATATAATATGAATATAATTAAAAATATTCACTTACTAAGTGATTAAAAGAATGTTCTAGTTTAACATATATTTTTTTCAAATCATTTACACTGCACATTTTGACGTGATTGTCAGTTTAAAATCTGTAAAAGTCGTATATCGTCGCCTTAACACATATTTAGGAGTACAGTCTCGACCTGAACTTTAATACTTACTGTTACTTATGCAATTTATTGCCTGTATTCAGTTTTGTGTTCCTAAATAAATAAATTAAACTATGCGGTGGTTGAACTTGGGAATTTTCTAAAATGAGAATTGACCAACTAATTCAGCTAACATGACTCATTTAATCCAAACTATATACCCTTTGCCGGCTTCGCTCGTGTTATTATAGAATTTGACAATAGGGTATTTTACCAAAAGAATCTAATTAGTCCGTCAGATTATCGAAAAATATTCGATACGTATTTTTTGTTTTATCAAATTAAGAAAAACTGGCGAAGATAAAATGCATCAAAGATCATGAGTGGGGTTTGTGACGTCACTTCGCCAGTAAAAGTGTACTGACATAGTGATGTCACACGAGTTTTCGACGCACGCTGTATCGTCCTCATATTTTGTTTACGTGAAAAAAAAAACACGTGTACAATATTTTTTTGAAATCTATCTGACGGACTAATTAGATTTTTTTTAGCAAAATACCCTATTAATTCGGACTGTAATATTAAATCCAATCATGATTCGAAAGCCACGTGGCGCAATCTATTATCATAAGAACGTTAATGTGATTTTTCTCGGGAACAGTATCTACTTTTTTCGGGATGAAAAGTACCCTATGGCCGTTTCTGTATACCTGGCAACGTATATGCAAAATTTCAGGAAGATCGGTTAAGTGGTTTAGGCGTGAAAAGGTAACAAACAAACTAACAAACTTACTTTCGCATTAACAATATTAGTTAGTATAGCACCAAATTATTTACATGCTTTCCACTGCTTTTACTCGCAGTAAAGTAGCGATTTAATACTGTGATTGCCCTGTACACGTACAGTCGTGACGATAACTCAGTAAACGCGTAAAATAAATTAAAATGTTATACGACGTGCGGCCGCGGTGTCATTTCCCACCTGCGACATGTAATTTGTCGTGTCGATCCACACGCGATGCACTAACTACCGTCTCTTTAAATTAAAGATGCGTTACTTTAAGAGGTACCTAAGAGATATCTGAGATATCGGATGTTTCGTTTTTCGTTCTCGTTTAAAAGCTATGGAAATGCGCACTTAGTTTCGCGAAACGATTAAGATTGTGCTCTTACTCGTTTGTCTTGCTTTAGACTTTTAAACAGTGCTATAAATTGAGCACTTTCTTAATCTGCTGGAACGGGATAATTAATTATGCTTTTATACGGATAAAAGTTGGTATATACAGAATGATCCATACAGCCGACAGACCAGTTCAGTAATAACTTTAGACAGCTTTTCCCTAAGAAGCACAGGAATCATGTACAAAGTAAAATACCATAGGAAGTGGTCAATCGTGTGCTAATGAGCTTACGACTGGTTCCTCCAAGCAAAGCAGGCTGTAGTCTGTAGACCATGTTCATAGGCAGGGTAAACGACTGTGGACGAAGAAAAAGATAAAACATTATGTTTACAGGAATAAATACCAACGTCGAGCCGTTTATCTCCTATAATTAAAAGCAGGGAAGTGGGAAAAAACAATTTATGTATACTATACATTATTGATTAAACAAATTAGTATTCCATGAGCGTTGTTTCCATTCACTGAGACGTTCTGAAACCACTTAGCGCTAGCCAGTATGTGGTCTGTTAACATTTGCATATTATTTGACTTGGACTGCGCAAATTATTAGGATGTTGGCGTTGTCTGATGCATGTTTATTGCGGCATTCTTCGGATTCTGCACACCTCTTTGACTTGTGTTGCTTCTCTAGAACCAGTGTTTGGAGTATATCAAGCAAGTCAAGCAATATGTCGCAAAGAGAGAGGTGTTGCTACCCTATCTCGATTAAAAATGTAGTCTCTCTCTAGTGGTGGTTCTGATTTGGGGATAAGACGAGAATCACTTCAAAGAAATAAACGATAGCGAACAAACGATATATTCTTTTATTATTTTTTTTGCAATTTGTGATGGTCTGCCATTAATAGCATGATGAAATGGTGTAACTTACCTATCCATATTTTTGGATACCTAATAAATGTTTTTTTTTTGCAAAGAGTTTTCAGTTATAGAAGAAATACGATGAAAAATTCTCATTTTAAAATAATCAACATCACACACTCAATATTACATACCGACTCCCCACAGCTCCATAACGACATTTGTGGAGAACTCCTAATTTAATGAGGAAAGGGTATAACTTGACGACGGCAGTCATTATCTCTCCGCGTGGATTCACACCTGTACTGAAGTTATGATCATGCCCGTAGATTCTACTTGTTTGGAGATGCTGCGGTGTCATCTGGAGAGTTTAGTAGCTGAAGAAAGTCGTTTTTCATCGACGTAATGTTCTGTTAAACTGTACTGGGGCCCTATCCAAATTACCCAAATTGACAATCTACAATCGATAATGCTAATAGAAAACTAATCAAATGGATGGGAATGACGTCATCTCAACGATAAGACACGTGATCGAAAACAAAAAATGGATTAGGACGAGGCGTTCATTATTGTAGAAAGAGATCCGATACCTATACACTAGGTTTTTAAAACACATAAGACATGTCTTGTCATGAGGTTGTTCCTATTATAGCCCATTTAGCTAATCCCTGCTTAAGAGAAGGTATCTTCCCTGCGCCACTTAAGAAATCTATCGTCGTTCCACCGTATCTATTTTACCAGCCATATCGAAAATAATAGAAAAGTTAATAAATCATAGACTCGTATCATATCTACACAAATTCAATACCCTAAGTAGCACCCCGTTTGGATTTAGACAGGTATATCAACCGAGGATGCTGTTACTGCCCTTAGCTCTCTAGTGGCTGATAATCTGGATAATGGGAGTAAATGTTTAACCGTGTTTCTGGACCTAAAAAAGGCGTTCCACACCGTCTCTGTTCCCATCCTATTACATAAACTGGAGACTGTAGGAGTGAGAGGAATCCCACTCAAACTTTTTACAGACTACCTTGTAAACAGGAAACAAAGGGTCAAAGTGGGAGAACACCTCAGCGATGACGCAAAAGTCACATTCGAGGTCCCTCAGGGAAGTGTGCTGGGCCCTACGCTGTTCCTGCTTTACATCAACGACCTCTGTAACCTCAAAATCAATGGCGCAAAAGTATTTTTGTACGCCGATGATACTGCCGTTGTCTTTAATGGGTAGACTTGGCATGAGGTTGCCCTTTGTGCTGAGGTGGGTATGATCAAAATAGCAAGATGGCTCAAAAATAACTTAACACTGAATACCACTAAAACAAAAAAAAAAATATTTAAAAAAACAAAAAACCCGACTTCGTGAAAAATTGTTAAACTCAAAAGATAGAAATAAGTGAAAACTTAAATATTTTTTTGGTTTTGAATCATCGTGGTTGACAGTGTTCACAAAGGCAGTCGGAGGCATCAAAAATGTACAGTACGCAAAGGAGATAAGTATCCATGTCGCCGGAAACAGTTGAAGTTTACTTAGAAACCGATAGGTTTTTATGAATAAAATAAAATACAATTTATAGAGAATAAACAGTTCAATGATTTAATAAAATTTCATTTGAAAGCCCCCATTGGTTTCTAAGAAATCTTCAACTATTCCCGACGACATGGATACTTATCTCCTTTGCGTACTGTACAATATGTTTCAAATCCGTTGAAAGTGTCTAAACTTTAACTTACACGGTAGCGGTGGCTCCCGCTCCCGCTTCCGCTATCGCTTCCGCTACCGCTACCGCTACCGCTACCGCTACCGCTACCGCTACAGCTACCGCTTCCGCCACCGCTACCGCTACCGCTACCGCTACCGCTACCGCCAACGCTACCGCTACCGCTAACGGATGCGGTAGTGGATGCGGTAGCGTACGCCGCGGCGGCGGGCGTTAAAACCACCTGCTCCTCAGCTCGCTGGCCGCCTCGCCCCTCCGCGCCCCTCCGCGCCTACGCGAATTTAAATTACACACTAGGGGTAGGGCAGACAAGACAACGTGGAGTCGGTTTCACAGCAATTCGTTTCTGTCATTAACTTTTGTAGCACAACATATTGACTTTATAAGATTATTTTTGTTATTGTCTTTCTTTTTATACCTATATATTTTTGTTGAAATAAATTCCATAGAAAAATACACCGAATAAACAATATTTGTTACAAAGTAATTCTACTGTTTGATAAGTTTGTTAAACAAAATAAATTGATTAAAAAATCTTTGAATTGTGTTTCTAACTGTGAAATATGTTTCATTCAAGTAAATAGTCTTTGAAACAATAATAGTCGAAATAATATGAAACATTTTCTGGGAAACGAAATTCTATGAAATTTCTGTTTGCGAAACAAGGGGACACCATTTTGAATATATATGCGTAGCTGAATTGAATCAGAATCCTAATTTTAACAGTTTATTCGAAATATTGAACTGTCATATATAGACGGATTTGCCAAATTCTTTTGATCGAAATAGTATACATTATTGATTAAACAAATTAGTATTCCATGAGCGTTGTTTCCATTCACTGAGATGTTCTGAAACCACTTAGCGCTAGCCAGTATGTGGTCTGTTAACATTTGCATATTATTTGACTTGGACTGCGCAAATTATTAGGATGTTGGCGTTGTCTGATGCATGTTTATTGCGGCATTCTTCGGATTCTGCACACCTCTTTGACTTGTGTTGCTTCTCTAGAACCAGTGTTTGGAGTATATCAAGCAAGTCAAGCAATATGTCGCAAACAGAGAGGTGTTGCTACCCTATCTCGATTAAAAATGTAGTCTCTCTCTAGTGGTGGTTCTGATTTGGGGATAAGACGAGAATCACTTCAAAGAAATAAACGATAGCGAACAAACGATATATTCTTTTATTATTTTTTTTGCAATTTGTGATGGTCTGCCATTAATAGCATGATGAAATGGTGTAACTTACCTATCCATATTTTTGGATACCTAATAAATGTTTTTTTTTTTGCAAAGAGTTTTCAGTTATAGAAGAAATACGATGAAAAATTCTCATTTTAAAATAATCAACATCACACACTCAATATTACATACCGACTCCCCACAGCTCCATAACGACATTTGTGGAGAACTCCTAATTTAATGAGGAAAGGGTATAACTTGACGACGGCAGTCATTATCTCTCCGCGTGGATTCACACCTGTACTGAAGTTATGATCATGCCCGTAGATTCTACTTGTTTGGAGATGCTGCGGTGTCATCTGGAGAGTTTAGTAGCTGAAGAAAGTCGTTTTTCATCGACGTAATGTTCTGTTAAACTGTACTGGGGCCCTATCCAAATTACCCAAATTGACAATCTACAATCGATAATGCTAATAGAAAACTAATCAAATGGATGGGAATGACGTCATCTCAACGATAAGACACGTGATCGAAAACAAAAAATGGATTAGGACGAGGCGTTCATTATTGTAGAAAGAGATCCGATACCTATACACTAGGTTTTTAAAACACATAAGACATGTCTTGTCATGAGGTTGTTCCTATTATAGCCCATTTAGCTAATCCCTGCTTAAGAGAAGGTATCTTCCCTGCGCCACTTAAGAAATCTATCGTCGTTCCACCGTATCTATTTTACCAGCCATATCGAAAATAATAGAAAAGTTAATAAATCATAGACTCGTATCATATCTACACAAATTCAATACCCTAAGTAGCACCCCGTTTGGATTTAGACAGGTATATCAACCGAGGATGCTGTTACTGCCCTTAGCTCTCTAGTGGCTGATAATCTGGATAATGGGAGTAAATGTTTAACCGTGTTTCTGGACCTAAAAAAGGCGTTCCACACCGTCTCTGTTCCCATCCTATTACATAAACTGGAGACTGTAGGAGTGAGAGGAATCCCACTCAAACTTTTTACAGACTACCTTGTAAACAGGAAACAAAGGGTCAAAGTGGGAGAACACCTCAGCGATGACGCAAAAGTCACATTCGAGGTCCCTCAGGGAAGTGTGCTGGGCCCTACGCTGTTCCTGCTTTACATCAACGACCTCTGTAACCTCAAAATCAATGGCGCAAAAGTATTTTTGTACGCCGATGATACTGCCGTTGTCTTTAATGGGTAGACTTGGCATGAGGTTGCCCTTTGTGCTGAGGTGGGTATGATCAAAATAGCAAGATGGCTCAAAAATAACTTAACACTGAATACCACTAAAACAAAAAAAAAATATTTAAAAAAACAAAAAACCCGACTTCGTGAAAAATTGTTAAACTCAAAAGATAGAAATAAGTGAAAACTTAAATATTTTTTTGGTTTTGAATCATCGTGGTTGACAGTGTTCACAAAGGCAGTCGGAGGCATCAAAAATGTACAGTACGCAAAGGAGATAAGTATCCATGTCGCCGGAAACAGTTGAAGTTTACTTAGAAACCGATAGGTTTTTATGAATAAAATAAAATACAATTTATAGAGAATAAACAGTTCAATGATTTAATAAAATTTCATTTGAAAGCCCCCATTGGTTTCTAAGAAATCTTCAACTATTCCCGACGACATGGATACTTATCTCCTTTGCGTACTGTACAATATGTTTCAAATCCGTTGAAAGTGTCTAAACTTTAACTTACACGGTAGCGGTGGCTCCCGCTCCCGCTCCCGCTTCCGCTATCGCTTCCGCTACCGCTACCGCTACCGCTACCGCTACCGCTACCGCTACCGCTACCGCTACAGCTACCGCTTCCGCCACCGCCACCGCTACCGCTACCGCTACCGCCAACGCTACCGCTACCGCTACCGCTACCGCCAACGCTACCGCTACCGCTAACGGATGCGGTAGTGGATGCGGTAGCGTACGCCGCGGCGGCGGGCGTTAAAACCACCTGCTCCTCAGCTCGCTGGCCGCCTCGCCCCTCCGCGCCCCTCCGCGCCTACGCGAATTTAAATTACACACTAGGGGTAGGGCAGACAAGACAACGTGGAGTCGGTTTCACAGCAATTCGTTTCTGTCATTAACTTTTGTAGCACAACATATTGACTTTATAAGATTATTTTTGTTATTGTCTTTCTTTTTATACCTATATATTTTTGTTGAAATAAATTCCATAGAAAAATACACCGAATAAACAATATTTGTTACAAAGTAATTCTACTGTTTGATAAGTTTGTTAAACAAAATAAATTGATTAAAAAATCTTTGAATTGTGTTTCTAACTGTGAAATATGTTTCATTCAAGTAAATAGTCTTTGAAACAATAATAGTCGAAATAATATGAAACATTTTCTGGGAAACGAAATTCTATGAAATTTCTGTTTGCGAAACAAGGGGACACCATTTTGAATATATATGCGTAGCTGAATTGAATCAGAATCCTAATTTTAACAGTTTATTCGAAATATTGAACTGTCATATATAGACGGATTTGCCAAATTCTTTTGATCGAAATGAGTTTATTCCGAAAAGGTCCCATATAAATTTTATCAAAATTGGTACAGCCCTTTTTGAGAAAATCAACAAATTCCCAAAAAAATTACTTAGACGACGTTTTAGTTTCTTCAATCACTGGAGGACTTACAATCTTTTTTAAGTGTGTTGCCGTTTCTTAATGGATTTGGATGTTAAGGCATCATTAAAAAGCGAAAAATAAAAAGTATTTTCAAAAAAAAGAAAACCGCCTTCAAAAACTAAAAAGTGATAAATACCTTTAGCACAGAACACACATTAGGGTAAAACACCCAGCAGTCAGCCCCGCACCAGTACTCAGCCTTTACAGACATTATTTCCTTATAAATAGTGATGAAATTTGTTTAAAATAACGTTTAAACGAATCAGTGTCTCTTTATTGACTAATACGCATATCTACGAACCAATAGCATGTCAGGGTGATGAGCTACACTCGTTTATTTGCACTCCTATCAAAGACATGACTAGATGCGTCGCCATTACTATTTTTTTCTTAAGGAAACGTGTTTTAGTTTTCGGCAAGTTTCTGTGTGTTTTTGCTGTAATTTATAGTGGATTGATATACTGTGTTACAATAAAATGTTTATTTTGTGATAAAATGAACTATTACATGCATCATATTATGTAGAAATTGAGGTGGCCGACTACTGGATTTTGATGTAGATCCAGTACTCAGCCATATGCGGCTGACTACTAGATTTTTGATGATTTTCTTAAATTGATTTGAAATTAACGGAGCGAATAGTCCAAACAAGTAGTTGAAAGTGTCTAAACTTTAACTTACACGGTAGCGGTGGCTCCCGCTCCCGCTCCCGCTACCGCTCCCGCTACCGCTCCCGCTACCGCTCCCGCTACCGCTCCCGCTACCGCTCCCGCTACCGCTCCCGCTACCGCTCCCGCTACCGCTCCCGCTACCGCTCCCGCTACCGCTCCCGCTACCGCTCCCGCTACCGCTCCCGCTACCGCTCCCGCTACCGCTCCCGCTACCGCTCCCGCTACCGCTCCCGCTACCGCTCCCGCTACCGCTCCCGCTACCGCTACCGCTCTCGCTACCGCTCCCGCTACCGCTCCCGCTACCGCTCCCGCTTCCGCCCCGCTACCGCTCCCGCTACCGCTCCCGCTACCGCTCCCGCTACCGCTCCCGCTACCGCTCCCGCTCCCGCTTCCGCTATCGCTTCCGCTACCGCTACCGCTACCGCTACCGCTCCCGCTACCGCTCCCGCTACCGCTCCCGCTACCGCTCCCGCTACCGCTCCCGCTACCGCTCCCGCTACCGCTCCCGCTACCGCTCCCGCTACCGCTCCCGCTGCCGCTCCCGCTACCGCTCCCGCTTGCGCTCCCGCTCCCGCTACCGCTCCCGCTACCGCTTACGCTACCGCTCCCGCTCCCGCTCCCGTTCCCGCTTACGCTTACGCTTACGCTTACGCTTACGCTTACGCTTACGCTTACGCTTACGCTTACGCTTACGCTTACGCTTACGCTTACGCTTACGCTTACGCTTACGCTTACGCTTACGCTTACGCTTACGCTTACGCTTACGCTTACGCTTACGCTTACGCTTACGCTTACGCTTACGCTTACGCTTACGCTTACGCTTACGCTTACGCTTACGCTTACGCTTACGCTTTCGCTTTCAGAAAGTCCGATAAATTAACATATTGACTTTATATGATTATTTTTGTTATTGTCTTTCTTTTTATACCTGTATATTTTTGTTGAAATAAATTCCATAGAAAAATACACCGAATAAACAATATTTGTTAAAAAGTAATTCTACTGTTTGATAAGTTTGTTAAACAAAATAAATTGATTAAAAAATCTTTGAATTGTGTTTCTGTGAAATATGTTTCATTCAAGTAAATAGTCTTTGAAACAATAATAGTCGAAATAAAAATACAAGAACCAAATATTATATGAAACATTTTCTGGGAAACGAAATTCTATGAAATTTCTGACTGCAAAACAAGGGGACACCATTTTGAATATATATGCGTAGCTGAATTGAATCAGAATCCTAATTTTAACAGTTTATTCGAAATATTTCGTTTTTCGGACCGAGAACTCATCGAGCATTTGATTCTTCGAACATATGAAAATCGGAAAACAAACAAATCGGATTTACGACATTCGGTAAAATAACTTTCGTGATTTTAAATAATAGAGATTATAATTTTTAGGTATTATGAAATTCGGACTTTTGAAAATCGGAATATCGAAATTCGGAATAAAATATTTCGGAATATTTGGGTGTTCCCACTGGAAGCACCAGCTTTCAAATAAAAAAAGAATCATCAAAATCGGTTCACCCAGTCCATAGTTCTCAGGTAACAAACATTAAAAAAAAATACAGACGAATTGATAACCTCCTCCTTTTTGAAGTCGGTTGTAAATAAATCTGGAACTTTACTTATCTACTTTCTTTGTATATACCTACTAACGAAATAGTGCTCTGTTCAGAGTTTAGGTCATAGGGGCCCTATTATCCTATTGTGACCAGGGCCCCCAATAGGTTAAAGACGGCCCTGCCGATACGAAACGATTGTAACGTGCCTACTGTACTGTCTTCTTCTTAGTCGCTCACTGCTCACTTAGTCACTCTTGACAGAGTGGTCGTGATCATGGGGTGTCGCCCACAACTGCGGTTGCAGCCTTCGCGATTCTTCTCCACCGCTCTCTATTGGATGCATGGCGAGCACATTTTGGCATAGGGATCTTGGTGGCAGATTTGTTGTACTGTACTGTACTTGTAGACAAAGGATATATTTATTTTGTGTAAAACGGCTAAATGGTTAAAGGTGCTATTCTGTATAAATTTCCCTCGATGACTTATCATTCCTCTTGTTGCTAGAGATAACAGCTCACGTCTAACTCACTTCATTTAAATTCAGCGAGAGAGTTTTTACGGAATAGACCTATAGGGGTTTAAAACTATTTTGTAATTTCGACCTCAGTTTATTAGATTAATTATACTTGTCATATTACTAATAGGTAAGTATTATTAGCCTTTAGTACCTCATGGTTATGTATGTACATGGTATATTTTCTTTCCTTTGCTTATCGTGTACAAGTAAGTGCTATAGTGATGGTGATTAGTGGTCCTGATGGAAAAGCTTTAAAGACAAAATAAAAAATAACTAATTCCGCAAGTCGGCGGCATTGTTTTTGTTTGTTGTTTTGTATTGCCACCGACTTCTGACAAAAATATTTTTAAAATTTTTATCCATTGAAGGTGGTTTTCTATTACGTAAAAAAGTTTTTCGCTTTTGAATGCTATTAATTTATTACTTGTAAAAAGTTTTTCGCTTTTGAATGCTGTTAATTTATTACTTATAATTGATTAAGAAACTAAACGTTAAACGAATTAAGCCATCCCCCCTTAGAGATGGAATATTTTCACAAAATGTATGTGTATGGGACCAACTTTTGAGGTATTCACTATCCATAGAAACAATATCAATAAATACAATAATTATAATATATGTACGCGTCGAATTGAGCACCTCCTCCTATCTTGAAGTCTGTTAAAAAGATCCCACAGCTCATCGAGTTACAGAACGGTTGTACGTAACTTAAATCGTGAGCAAGTTAAGTTCTTATCTATAATTTGTTGTTGTCAAAAAGCCGATATAGGTGGCGATGGTTTATCGGTTCGCTTATCGTATAAAACCCGGTTATTTAATGTTTTATGGGCGTTGGTTAGCAACCTGTTCCTGTTAGGATGGCTGGGTCGTTTTTATTGCAAGGTTTTTTATTGAGTTTGAAATTGGTTAAGCTTTTGAAATCACATTATATTGTTATGATATTGGACATTACTCAGCGTAATGTTCAACGTATCCATTACAAAATACGTAGATATCATTTTTGTTACTATTTGTAGGAAATTAAGAATTTACTTCTTAGGTAATCCATGAACGAAAAGTGAAGCAAATGGCTGAAGAAGTAGGTAGGTTAGGTTTTGGCCGAATGCTTGTATGACTGGTATTTTCAAAAAAGAAAATTAGAATCAGTAATCATTGGTATACAGATATAGACGTAGGCACAACGTAGGTAACAAATCAAAGTGTTGTTGACGTAAAACAAATAGAATCCAGCAACTGCTTTATGGCATGTAACTGCAACATCATTTATCAAGCCTTTTTTAACCGACTTCAAAAAGGAGGAGGTTATATATATTTTTTTATGTATGTTCGGTCATAACTCTGTCATATATAGACGGATTTGCAAAATTCTTTTTTTGATCGAAAGGAGTTTATTCCGAAAAGGTCCCATATACATTTTATCAAAATTGAGAAAATCAACAAATTCCCAAAAAAATTACTTAGACGACGTTTTAGTTTCTTCAATCACTGGAGGACTTACAATCTCTTTTAAGTGTGTTGCCGTTTCTTAATGGATATGGATGTAAAGGCATCACTAAAAAGCGAAAAATAAAAAGTATTTAAAAAAAAAAGAAAACCGCCTTCAAAAACTAAAAAGTGATAAATAACTTTAGCACAGAACACACATTACTTTACTTTCGGAAGTCGGTGGCAATACAAAACAACAAACACAAAGCCACCGCCACCGACTTCCGAAAGTAAAGTAATGTGTGTTCTGTGCTAAAGTTATTTATCACTTTTTAGTTTTTGAAGGCGGTATTCTTTTTTTTGAAAATACTTTATTCAAATAGTATGTTCGGGTCGGCTTCCATTCTAACCCGATACATGGAGCGACTGCCTGTCTGGCCTCCACTACTCCGTCACTGGGTGACACGATACCCGTTGGTAAGACTGGTTGTCAGACTTTCTGGCTTCTGATTACCAGTAACATCTGTCGAGAAACCAACAAATCACAACTGGGACCAACGGACCTTACCGTATGGCATATAACATTATCATTTTATAGATTGAGAACAACGGATTAACTCACTGTGTTGCCGGGTTCGTCCGACTAGTTTCGATGGCATACGGCCACCTTTCTCAAGGAGTTCCACAGGATGACACGCCGCCCGTATGCCATCGAAACTAGTCGGACGAACCCGGCAACACAGTGAGTTAATCCGTTGTTCTCAATCTATTATGTGTAACAATACTCACGTTAATAAAAAAACCTTATCATTACATATTTTAATTAAAGTTGTGTTTGTGTTCAATCTCCGAAACTACTGGTCCGATTCCGAAAATTCTTTCGCTAATAGGAAGCTGAGTGCTATAGGCTAATAGCCGCTATATTATTAAAAAGTCACTCGGCCAAGGTCGTGGGGAAATTCTATTATATTATCATAGTCATTCATCATGCATAAATTCCAAACAAATCAAAAACTTTTTACAAAAAAAATAACTTGAGAGGTATCCTGAGAAGGGACACCCGGATGGAACGAAGTTCCTTTCGATTAATTAGTGAAGGAATTTTAATATATTTTTTTTAAGTTATAAAACTTGACCTATAAAGACTAAAGACTATAAAGACTTAAAAAAAACCCCTAACCAAACCCCCCCTAATCCCCTAACCAAACCCCCTCCCCCCTAACCTATTTTTATCACTTCACAACACATACTCGAAGGGTCGAATTGAGAACCTCCTTTTTTTGAAGTCGGTTAAAAAGGTTCTACATTTTTCTCCATAGTTATTGTACCTATACCTAGATAAGTACTAATACATATTAACACTTGTACTTGTACTCCCAAAACCATACGGGCCTACCTATAATTAATTATTCTCTGTCAGACAGATACGGAATAACATACCTAAATAATAAATACATAAATAGCTTGGCGCCAAGTATTTGGGTAAAAATTTTGGCAGTCGAGGACAGCGTGTGGGTTTTTCCATAGTGACTGGTTTGTGCAAAAACAACAATCGGAATTCATCGCTAGAGGCTTCTAGTTCCGCGTTTGTTGTCCACTAGACTGTTGGTAAGTCTGCAGATTTCTAAGGAATGTCCTGATTTGAAAGATCACATTTGAGAGAGTTCTCTAAAAAAAACCCACTGTGTTTTAAAAATAAAATGTCTTACAATTATAACTTTTTCAGTTGAAAGTTGTTTCACTTTTTCAGTTGAAAAGCCGAAACAACTTCAGAGAAATGAAACAGATTTGGAAAACTTAGCTATGATTTAACAAGAATAAGCGTACGTTACTCTTAGGTAGACACCTAGGTATTTTCCCAAATAACAATAGTCGCTACCGATTTTATAAGTATATTACAAATATATTATTAAGTTTTTATATTTATACACAAATATATTATAGTGCACAAACACAAGCGCACCCCGTCTTCCGTCATTCTTATATTCCGATGGGACGACAATCCGATACGACAGAGGAGAAATCAGGCGCAAGACCAAATGGCTCTGCGTTTTTTTCGAGACACTCGGGTGTCACACCTTCAACGGCTAAACCTAAGCTTCTACTGAGAATTTCCCCGTGGAAAAACCCAATAACACTATGCCCAATACTCTATGAACTACAGTTCGCCAACGCCCAACCACCAGACCACTCGGGGTTTTCAAAGACTTACCTACTGTCGAACAAAATCCCTTCAAAAACATTCCAAAAGTCATACCAACAAGACTCATAATTCAACTTAAGATGTCAACATGTTTGAATTGTACGCCAATCATTTAGATTACACGCTATAACCAGCGTATCACATTTACAGCTACTTGAATTACCGTAACAATTCAACATCCGGATCCCAAATTCAGTCTCATAATAGTTGGCAACACTACCGGCGGAGAGCGCGACTTGCCGGCCGGCGCAGGAATGCAGCTAACCTGCATTAATTCACCCATGATTTATGTGGACCCGGCCTTATCCACTATTTACTCAGACAAAACGCTCCGCTATCGACGGCTTTATTTATATTGCAAATTATATACCTAATGGCTGTTTCGCATTCCAAACTTTTATTATGTTTCAGGTTTATTTTATGAGCATCGTGCGTCAGATTAAATTAGGTGTTCAATCAGGTAGTAACTGAATAGAAAGTAAATAAATAAGTTAATCAGTCATCAGTTGATGATTTGTTGAGTTACCTATCTCCTAGACTATTTAGTTATTACTTGACCCATAGGTAGAAAACTACTGCCCTTATTACACTTGGTTAAATTAAGTCGACTAAATTTAGTCGCTACTGAATTCAGTTACTGCTTACTACTACTACTTACTTACTGAATGCTATTACACTTTACTGAATTCAGTAGCGACTGAATTTAGTCGACTTAATTTAGCCAAGTGTAATAAGGGCTTTAGCAATGTGTCAACAAAAACTGAATTCGTATTAACACATTTTTTGTAGGTACAAACTACATACCTACATAGCTTAATTTACATTTGAATATAAAGTAAGGAGCCAACATAGCCATTCATAGCTCGCAATACACCTAACCCTGTAATACTGATTAAGAATTTTTAATGAACATTGTTTATGCTCTTTTAATTTATTCATTAACACATCAAACGCCTGTGACAAAAGTCTGAGCAATTTTAATCGTTTTGTATGAACATGGTTTCAAAACTCATCATCTTCCGCATATTACTTTCTTCTTCCATTTCGTCCAGTTAACCGTACAAATGTGATTCCTAATATTTCTCTAATCTTCATCGTTTCTCTGTCTCTCTCTTTGTCTTTGTGTAAATCAAAATCAAAAAAGTTAACGGTCTTTAGTTTAACTTGACAAAATCTTATTAGGGATTGTTTAAGTAGGTACTCATGTAAGTTCATTATTTATTTTCAACTTTTTGTCTAAGGTCATTATTCATTTTATAGCTATTTTTTTAGGTTGCAAAAAATGATGCTAGTACAATGGCCGTCTAAACTAAATGTATTGGCGCGTCGGTCAACGCAAGCAAATTAATAAATGAATACCATATCCGAGAGCAGTAGCCGCGGCGACGACCAGGCGGCCGCACACCTGCGTCTGCGCATCTCAACTAACACAACTGAACACACACCTTACTGGTTTGAAACAAGTTTCAAAATCCAATGCAAGCACTCAAATCCCTCATTACGAATCACGGATGTAACAAACAAACTATACAAAACACTGTAGTCTCTACCTTTACAGCAAAGTTGGATTTTACGGTCAATGCATGACTATAAAGATTCCTTTGCCGGAGAAATATGGTCATTTTTTATTCAAAGTAAAAGTTAACGAGAAGCATATCAACTTAAACAAAGGAGGCTTTATTCTTTTTGAACCTTATTAACTTTGATATGGTCGTCTAATATTATTATTCCTACATGTAGTGATGTAAGTTATGTCGTGGTATATATATTATCAACTATTTTTGTTAAGGACGTTAGTGTTAGAGATGGTAACTAGATGGCGCTGTCGGCTGAAAAACTTCGCTCAAAGTTAATCAATTGAGTTGCTGGTTAAACTTAACTGCTATGCGCTTTAGAAATATTTTTTCAAGAATACTTTTGCTTTATGAAATACGGTTTTTCATGGAGGAATATTTCAAGTACTTGACTTTGAATTTAAAAGGAAGAATCCTAAATCGCGCTATCAAAGTTTTCTGCCGACTAAACATATAGACGTAATTTCGTGTATGAAGTTGAGGGTTCCGACCAGTTCAGTCGTCGGGGTCACATACAGAGTTCTGGTAACTCCTTTCACCCTGTGTAAAGTCCCCGGAGATAGGGCGGAAAGCGCCACACCGTGATGGTGGAGGCCGGGTCGGCCTCGTAGGGAAGGTTTACCTGCACGTCGCCGTACTCGTAGCGTTGCTCAGAGCAAAGAGAATATTGATAAGGCATCATTTCTGCCTAACCAAATGGGGCTTACTCGGCCTGGAACCTCCTTTTTTACTGCATCGTAGAAAGCACCTTGTGTGTACGTAAATAAAGATTTAATTTGTTTTACATTAACATTATCATGAATCACCTGCACGTCGCCGTACTCGTAGCGTTGCTCAGAGCAAAGAGAATATTGATAAGGCATCATTTCTGCCTAACCAAATGGGGCTTACTCGGCCTGGAACCTCCTTTTTTACTGCATCGTAGAAAGCACCTTGTGTGTACGTAAATAAAGATTTAATTTGTTTTACATTAACATTATCATGAATCTCCCACGCCCAGTAATCACAATAGGCATATAGTTTTACAAAATAGTAAATATTCATTTAAATAATCCTCTTACTTACCCAGATTAGAATTAATTTGCCTTATAAAATGTAGTCATTACCATAAATTAGATATACTTAATTAAGTTTTTATGGAAATTTAAATTATGATCGAATATAAAAATGCCTCCAGAGAGATTTGAACTCTCGACCCCTGGTTTACAAGACCAGTGCTCTAACCCCTGAGCTATGGAGGCTTCGAAGAGACGTTCATAATTTGCGTTTGCTTTCAGAAATGCAATAAGGTAAGTACAGTTGTGTACACAATACTTAGTAATAAAAATAAAGGTGGTATAAATAAAGTTGTACCTTTGTACTTATTTGAAAGAAAAATAGGTACTTGTATGTATATGCAAGTAGGTGTATTGTGTTTCTTGTATAACTATGAATGTAAAGTTACAGTCTTCTGCTTGAATTATTTTGCGAAAAGTTGGAGATGTCGTTTTTACTTTGGAATTTAGCAGTCATAACAATCCTTATACCAATAGAGTGACCTTCTGGACTACACCGTCTAATTAAATAATATGCCCGTGTTCACATAAGTCAAGTAAAACAGCACCATACAACAGCATAGTTAGGTAGTGCCTCATGTAAGAAACCACATCCGTTTCACGGGTTTCACCATTCTTCCGACGACTCCTATATTTGAAATCTTCATTTCTGACACTTATCTAGACGGTTTTTATGTTCAGTTCGGTGTCTGTCGATATTTTAGCTAGGTTAAATTACCGTTAACCTTTTGACCACCTCAAAGTCAAAGTCAAAGTCAAAGATTTATTTGCAGAAAATATGGTTACAAAAGTTCTTAAAGGTATAATAGTTGCTTAACATATTTTATCATAACATAATGACATGCAAATTTGGGGTATACAATAGGTTATTTAAACTAAAAAAAATCCTGCGTAAAGTCTTTCTGTAGCGGACCATTGTAAGTTCTTTAATTTGTTCAGGAATCTTATTATAAATTTGGATACACATTCTGGGAGTAATTATTCTATTCAATTAAAGCAAGTCTGTCATGTAGGTAGTGGCGTGACCGTGGCGTGCTGACCACATTTTGGTTTGTCATCTATAGGTACAGAGGCCAGCATACCAAGCTACTCCGATCTGACAAATTTCTTTGATAGTTTTTCAACTTTATTACAAAAGAATAAGGTTCACGTTCAATTGGTAAAATTTGACAGGTTGGTGTAGCTTGATGTGCTGATGTCTGTACGGTCAGCAACGAAAGTCGATTAACACTTCTGATTTTTAAATCATAATGCTTGAGCAGAAGGAAATACGGACAGGAAATCAAGTTAAATTAACTCTTGACTATGATAATAATTTTAAATGTTTTTTTTTTTACTAATATTTAAAAATGTAATAGAATATGTGTATAAAATGAATAAATGTGAATAATAATAATATGTGGGGACATTTTCACACACGGCCATCTGACCCCAAACTAGGGCGACCCTGTACTATGGGTGTCAGACAGCTGATATACATACACAAATACATTTTTTTTTGTAAATACATACATAAATAGATAAACAACACCCAGACACAAGGCAAACACAAGTGCTCATCACACAAATGTTTACCCTGGGCGGGAATCGAACCCCCAACACGCTGCGCAGCAGTCGATCGCTATGACCTGAAATACTGTAAACTATTTCATACATCGTAATTATTTGTTTTTGTGTCTTTTTAGAGGATATGAAAATGTAATAGTGTTAATCTACTTTTGTTGTTGACTGTTCATGATTGTAGCGGTTAAAAGGTAAAGAGTTGCCAGAGGTTTATAGTCCGTCTAAGTTCTTCTGTGAAAGTGGCGGCGTTGTTCGGTAACGAACTGAAAAGTTCAAACAAAAAGCGACCGTATTTCTTTTATGCTGGCACTTCACATGGCGTATTTGTGTAAATACTCGCCTTATTTGGATAAAACTATATGGACTTTATTTAAATACTTATAGGGTAACTTTTGTATAAATATGCCGAATAATTGTACAAATACGCCATGTGAAGTGCCAGCATCACGAAGTTCCAAAAACTGTCATTTCAAGGATAAGTTGGTATCATGTCATGCTCACTCAAATATCTCGCTGATGGTGGCTCATGTGTTGGATCATTCGGCTCCCTTCAAAATGGTTGAGTTGAATGGTGCTGATCCACGCGTCATGTTCGTGAACGAGCGCTGTCAGTAGAGATTGGTCAACTCTTAACTGCTATGGCTTTTATCTTCATTCTTTTTTTTATGTTTTGTATTGTTATTTACCTGCATTGTTTTCAGGATAATGTAATCAATATTTTGTAAAAACTTGATTTTAAAAGAGTGTCCGTGGAGTTTCTTGCTCGTTCTTCTCCATAGAGACCTACCTACGTTTTGGAACGAGCAGCTAGCTTCAACTTTCTGACTAACTGACCGACTCCTTGACAATTCAAAAGTGCCTGTAAATTGTTTGATTGAAATAAATGCTTTGACTTTGACTTCTCAGTATTGGTGTCGTTTTATTTCTAAGCATTCCATTTAGGTTTCGGTTAGTGTGTGACGAGTTGACGACAAGGTTGGCGCAGTGGTTGAGCGATTGGCTGCTGCGCTACGTATCGCAGATTCGATTCGAACAAATATTTGTATGGCCTACAGATAGTTGTTCGGGGTCTAGCTGTTTGTGTATGTAAGTTTGTATGTGGGCGACGCCCTTATATAAAAAAAATGTTTAAGAAAATTGAGGGGTGTGTTCACAATTCCGTGCACTGTAAGTATTAGTGATTAATTTAATTACGAGTAGTTGTGAGTGACGGTACTTACCAAAAGATATATGATTCGATGTGTTATCTATCAATTCGTTATCAGATGATACCTAAGATTTTGTCTCTTTTTAAGGAATAAATTAATGGTAATACATTAACGTAAGTCAAACGGTTATCTACACAAGTAGGATACTACGTCATTTCCTGACAGAAAATGTGAAAGTATTAAAATTATCAGAACTTAGGTAGGTAATATGAAAACGGTACCTATTCGTATTCAAAATGACCCATTATTACTTTACTTATTGAACCTTACCTTTTTTTTTTGGTTGAGGATGGAAAATCCTCATGGATGTCCTCCACCCTGGGGCGAGCGGAGGGGTCTGTCAGACTCTTACTGACTAAAAACCACACCGGTGTTCCATCTCACACATACGTCGGGGGTCGCAGGAACTGGAGATACTTCCGCAACCCCCGACTGGTGAAGAAAAGTGGCCGAACGCCATGGCGGACAACGTGTGTCAGACGCTAATGGAAGTTTTACCTTCAACATTTTTAGCCCGGTAGTCAATGTATTAAGGACTAATTAAATAAACAATTGTGTTGGTAAGCGCCTCGGAATACCCACATAATGTCCAGTGTACAACATTGCACCACAAAATTAAGTTGTTACTCTTAAAAAATGGTAATTAACACTTCCTGTAAGCTCTCACATTACCAAAGGATGTTTTATAAAAAAATGCAGCAAAACTGTGTTAAATCCGTTCAGGTGAGGTTGGAGCCAACACATGTGAGCTTGTCACCGATGCATGGCATTTAGCTGATCGGACCAGATGGCGGGCGGACACGGGCCAAATGCGGTGAACTGGAGCAACAGATGACGACGCCAAGCTGAGATATAACCACTTTGCATACCGTCACCTAAAACGGCAAGCAATAGTAGAGTCCCTTACTACTGGTCCTAGAACAGACAAAAAAAAAACGTCTGTTCTATTGCACAAAAACAAGTGCATGCAATAAAGTATTCCCGCTTCCGATACTGGGTAACACGATACCCCTTGGTAAGACTGGTTGTCAGATTTTCTTGCTTCTGACTACCTATAACGACTGCCAAAGATCTACAAATGACAGCCGGGACCAACGGGTTAACGTGTTTTCCGAGACACGGAGGGAGCTTGGTATGATGTGGATGGTCACCCATCCACAGATCGACCGCGGCAAGCGTAGCTTAACCTTTGACCGATCTATCTGTACGTCTTTTACTTAACCACGAGCTCCTAGCTCCTTAGTATTAATGTATTTTTAATATATAATTCTTCTGTACGTGTGTATGTTCTTCTTTTTGTGTGCGTTCGATGTGCCCAGGGTGGTTACAACTAGAACTAGACTTATCAACAGCTAATTAGATAAAGGCAAACCCCGTAAACGTGACGATTTGTTAAAATTATACATCATATAATTAAAAAACGACAAATGGATTCTCGTAGTAATTCAGAAACCATCAAGAGACAGGAAAATCAGATTAGAACCAATAGTTAACTTTCATTAATCTTACCTTACATGGGTAACAGCAAATCACTGATTAGTTGTTCTTTACGATATATAAAAAGTTAATAGAGCATTAACAACATCTGTGGTACTGAAGCAAGACTAATAAATTGATTATTGTTACTTCCATACAAGGGAATAAGTAATGTGGAACAGTTTTTCATTTGTCAAGCTTTGAAAGGTTGTAATGTAATGTATGAAGCTAGTTTACAGACTCGACGAAAACAGAAGTAATGAACGGTTATGGTTCTGAAATATTGATGGTATTGACTTCGACATCGATCAAGCTAGAGAGGTAATCAGTTTGATTGAATTCGATGCATAGAACTCACCAAGTGGCACGAAAAATGTGTGGGTGTGAGTGTACTGTGTGTGTGTGTGTGTGTGTGTGTGTGTGTGAGTGTGTATGTGTGTGTGGCAACTTATTTAAATTAGGTTTGTACAAAATGGATCGCTCGATCATGGAAACAAAAAGATTTACCTGTATTTGACAAACACGAATGAGGACCTGTCGTACTGTATGGCTCGGAATGTTGGGCCGTGAAGAATATGAATGACAAAATATATTGCATGTAGCGGAGATGAGAATGTTGAGATGGATGTGTGGAGCAACCGGAATGGATATGGTGAGAAATGAGTTTATTGGAGGAAGTTTGAAAGTGGCGCCAGTGACAGAAAAGTTGAAAGAGAATCGATTGTCTTGGGGTATGGGCATGTGAAGAGAAGGGATGAAACACATGTGACCAAAAGAGTTATGCATATTAATGTGAATGGTGGAGAGGGAGAGGAAGGCCAAAGAAAAGATGGGTGGATTGTGTGAAGAATGATATGAATGAAAAGGGAGTCAGTGAAAGCATGACGTTGGACAGGACGGAATGGAAGAAGAAAACGTGTTGCGCCGACCCCAAGTAACATGGGATAAGGGCAGAAGGATGAAGATGATGATGAGCAATGTAGGTACTACTGAAACAGATAGAACCTCTATAAATAATTTAACATCAAAACCGTATCATCAACTCACTTCGTGCATCACACTCATCATAAATAAAATGTATTACGTAGTTACCTACAACATTAATTGGATGACCCCTCACCCATACACCATACCATACACAAAAACGAGGGCTAATCAATTATTGCAGGTGTCCGTCATGAATGTGGTGAGTGTACCAAAAAGTATTTCGTCCAATCACATTACCAAAATGTTATACGGTAAATCGCGTGCACCGATACTGCGCGGGCGCCGCCGCCGCTACTAGCATCTATTTAATTGCTAAATTGTTCTCATCTTTCACAATCCCATCGTATTCATTCCCACTGAAATTATGCGTGTAATCGCAAATTGCCAATAAAGTAAAATATAACTCGTTTTTACGAAATAATCATTTTTGATATCTGTGGTGCGAGTGATGGTGAGAGGTCGAAGCTACTTCAGTAGTCGTTTAATACTCGGTTTTACCAAATTGGAAATCTGAAGCTTATATGTAATACCTTTATTGAATTAATTTAATGTGAGAATCTAACGATACGATGTTGCAGCAACGTGCTTAGAAATGTTTATTGTCCAGTAATGGTTATCTAGGTACCGTTATAACTGTTTACCAAAACATTTTACTAAATTGGTGTCGCTATATCAACAATATGGCCACACATCGATTCGTTTAGTAAAACTTATCAAAACGTCAAATGTTTACGTAATCTACATAAAATTTACAATTTAGTTTATTGCAGATTAAATCCCGCCATCTGAGTATATCTCGAACGATATCTTTTACGACAATGGGCGCCATTTAAAAAATATAAAAGTACCGTAAACTGTTCATGGAAATTCGTAGCAAACGAACCTTTCACCGGTAAGGTACAATGTTAATAAAACACCTATCGGTGAATTGCGTCGGTTCAGAAATTGGCCATCATTAAGTTCACCGCTTATGGTTGCGTCTGCGCCGGCGGCACGTCCACTGTACCGCAAACCAATAATTTACTATAGCGTACCGGTAATGTGCTCGGTGCTCTTGATTTTTAGGGTTCAGTGGCCTGTACAATACTGTTTTTATGTCGAGTTGGTGCCTAAAGGCGGACAGATATCACGGTACAAATTACGTGAACGATTTCTGAGAAACTGAAGTGTGAAGTCACTTTTCAATACTCAATTGTTTATTGGCATTACGCATTATTTACTTAGGTATAACGTGGGTATAACCGCGAGGAGCTCGTGGCTAAGTTAAAGCCATACAGATCAATCGGTCAAAGGTTAAGCTACGCTAGCCGCGGTCCGTCTGTGGATGGGTGACCATCCCTTTCATACCAAGTTTTCTCCGTGCCTCGCATGTAAAGCCGTTGGTCCCGGCTGTTATTTGTAGATCTTTGGCAGTCGTTATGGGTAGACAGAAGTTCAAAATCCAGAAAGTCTGACAACCAGTCTTACCAAGGGGTATCGTGTTACCCAGCAACTGGGTTGTGGAGATCCGATAGGCAGTCGCTCTATGTAAAACACTAGTATTCAGCTGCATCCGGTTAGACTGGAAGCCGACCCCAATATAGTTGGGAAATGGCTAGGCAGATGATGAACGTGGGTATAACCACGAAGTAAGTCTGTTATATTTACTTCGTGGGTATAACTAACTTACGAGACCACATGGACACGGTCGACACAGTTCACGCAGTGGCTCAGGGATTAGTTGCTGCGCTGCGTGGCGCGTATTCGATTCCTGTACGTAACAAATACGTAATACGGCCTACAGGTAGTTGTTCCGAATCTGATTATTAGTGTAGGTACCTATGTGACTTTATAATATGTCGCAAACGCTGCCGCGACATAGGGAAAATTCGTAGTGTTAAAATACAAAGTAAAAAAAAATAAAAATCTGTTGTCAATTTTAATCGCTTAAGAGCGCCCTTCCCCATCGAACGAAATTCAACGCGAGCGTGATTGAAAAATTTTTTGTTTCAACCAACGCAAAGCTCGAAAACAAACGAGTGAGTGAGAACGCGATAACATCACAGGAAAATTGGCGCGCGGAAATTTCTCAAAACTTGTTCCAGGACATACCTGTTATTAAAAAAGCCGTACGAGTTTTTAGTAAAAATGTTTGTAATTTAGAATCTCGATTACATGTGCAAGGTTTCTATGAAGCTGTTTTTTTATATTTCAATGTATGAGTGCATTATGAACGGCCAAAGTTCAGATAAAATTGTGCAAAAAAAACTAATTTTCGGACGTGTTTACTGAATTTGTTTCTCAAAAAAGAAAAAAGTTTATTTTTGGCTTCATACAAACCTAGATTTAAACCACAAGATACCTGTGTGTTAAAAATATTTGGAAAATAATTTGTTATAACGCCGTAATCGCGTACGAGCATTTGTATGGGAAATATGACGGGATGGGCGCTCTTAATGTATGGAAAAGGCAGATAGACCGAGCAGAACACTGAGAATGAAGCCAAAAAGCAAATACAAATTCAAAAGCGAATACGTACCACGCGCTTCAGTATACTTAGCTGTATTGACACGAGACAGTATAGCACGAAACGCCTCATCGTTAAAACAAAACAAATACAAATTCAAAAGCGAATACCTACCTACAATCTCGTGATTGATTAGCTTTTTTGGCTTCACTCTCAGTGTACCGCGCAGTCTTTCTGCCTTTTGTTTCATAATCTGAGTTATAGAAGTTATTTTTCTAATTTGTTTGTAGGTACTTACTGTATTATATTATACTTATTGTACTTAAGTAGTTATTACTTTGCAAATTTATCATAAACGTAACTTATATACGAATTAACTTTTCTTTTACTCTGACCACTTATTTGCACAGACCTTAACTTAATTGGAGCGTGGACTGGGTTTCTGAGCTTCGTGAGCCAACCTCCGGTTACCAGCTTAACTGTAATATCGCCATCGCTCAATGTAACTCCAATAACTTGAAATTGAAAGTTAATACCAATATTAACTTACATTTGCTTTTCCATTCTATATTAGAAGCAGTTTAATGTGCGTGCTGGCTGACCGACTTTTGTTGGTATGAAATCTTTATACCTACGTACGTGTGGTCTAGAGTTCTAGACTCAAGAGTAATGTCCTACTCACCAAGATACATAGAAAAGGCTTATTAATGGGCAATTAATCCATACTTCCAAACTAATATTATAAATCCGAAAGTAACTGCCCGTTTAGTCGGTTACGCTTTCACGATGAAACGGCTGAACCGATTTTGATGAAATTTGGTATGAATATAGCTTGAACCCTGGGAAAGGACATAGGCTACTTTTTAATCCGCAACTTTGTCTGAACAACTTCTTTTTGAGGTACGGAACATTACAATAGATGTCGAATCTTGTAAAAATACTACATATAAATTGCTGTACCTATTGCTCGTACGACATCAGTTTACTAAACACAGGAAATACACTGTTTATTAAGAAAGCATTGGTCGAAACATTTACTACTGTTAATGTGGCTATCATTATCCACAAATGGTGTTATTTGCCGATGACACGTCATTAATTTTTAAAATAAATAGACGGGCTCAGAATCTTGACATCGTAAATAACGCCTTACTGGAGGTACAAAAGTGGTTCACGGCTAACAATTTAGTATTAAATGGAAATAAAACTAAGTGCATCAGATTTGCTTTGCCAAATGTCAAAAATAGTGAGTGTGACATAGTATTGAATAAAGAGAAACTGGAATTCGTCGATAAAACCGTTTTTCTGGGATTGACGCTCGACTCAAGGCTACAATGGGGCCCTCATTTAACATCTCTCGCAGGACGGCTAAGTTCGGCAGCATATGCTGTCAGAAAGATCCGGCAATTTACTGATGTGGTTACCGCGAGACTGGTCTATTTTAGTTACTTTCATAGTATTATGTCTTACGGTATTTTATTGTGGGGAAGAGCTGCAGACATCGATTCTATTTTTATTCTGCAGAAAAGAGCCATCAGAGCCATTTACAATCTGCGTATGCGCGATTCTCTAAGGGAACTGTTTAAGGAAATTAACATAATGACGGTGCCTTGTCAATACATCTATGAAAACATCATGTACGCTAGAAAAAATCTGCATCTTTTTGATAAAAGAGGTGACAGACATAATTATAATACTAGAAATAGGGACCAACTAGTTCAACCAGGTTTCAGACTGGCTAAAGTAGATTCGTCTTTCATGGGGTACTGTTTAAAGTGTTACAATAAAATACCTCCCCACATTGTTCAACTAAATGAGACAAAATTTAAGTCTTGTATTAAACGCACGCTATGCAACCGAGCATATTATAAGTTGAGTGATTACATCACTGATAAAAATGCTTGGCTGGATGCTGGTCTAGCTCCACAGCCATAAGGGTTCATAGATTAATTGATTAGCATTTGTAACAATTTTTGGAGCTGCTGAAGATGTAGATCTATATTATCTTTGCATTGTATAAACTCAATGTGTTAGTATTATATAATTTTTCGTAGCACATACATGTGAGCACTATGTTCTTTAAAGCTACCATTTACGAGGTATACCTCTCATTGACTTGAATATGCCCTGGCGGTTGGGAGAGTCATGCTCACTTGAATGTCTCGCTGCCGGTGGCGCATGTGTTGGATCATTCGGTTCCCTTCAAAATGGTTGAGCTAAATGGTGCCGATCCATGCGTCATGTTCGTGAACGGACGCCGTCGGTTGGGACTGGTCATCTCTTAGCTGCCTCGGTTATTTTAAATTTTGGTTTGAATTGTTATTATAACTATATTTTTCTCTAGACCTCTTTTAACATGCAAGACGTGTTACATTGTTCTCACATTGTACCCTTAGATTCAACATGAATGATGTAACCTAAATTTGTAAAATTTAACTGATTTTAAAAGAGTGTTCATGGAGTTTCTTGCTCGTTCTTCTCCATAGAAACCTACTGTTTGGAACGAGCAACTAGCTTCAACTTTCTGACTGACTGACTCTGACAATTCAAAAGTACCTGTAAATGGTTTAATTGAAATAAATGATTTTGAGTTTGAGTTGAGTTTGAGTTACATCTAGTCGTATCTACCGACTTTGTAAGAGTGCCCTGAGGTATAAAAATTAGTCAAAATAATAACTTTTATCATTTCATTGAAAACTGATAAACATCTAGAGATGTAACTTGGAAGAGCACTTCTTAGATTGATACTTAAAGTACACTGTTTTTAATTAATAGACTATAACTACTTTATAACTTCACCGTAGCTATAAAATTTTAATAGGAGTAGGGTACTTGGGTACCGATGATAATATTACTAGCTTTTGCCCGCGACTTCGTCCGCGTGAATGTCGGTTATCGTGGATGAAGACGAAGTCACGGATTAAAAAGTAGCCTATGTCCTTCCCCAGGGTTCAAGTTATCTTAATACCATTTTTTTATTAAATAACAGACAGAGTTACTTTCGCAATTATAATATTAAAGTATGGAAGTATGGATTAGTATGGACTCGCGACCCAGTTTCGGACAGGTGCAAATAATGCAATGTAAATACTGATTGATTATCGCCATATTCCAACAAATTAACAAAAAACAATGTAACGATACGGTTGGCGCAGTGGTTGAGCGATTGACTGCTGCGCTGCCTGTCGTGGGTTCGATTCCCGCACGAAACAAATATGAATGGGCTACAGATAGTTGTTCCAGGTTTGTTGTATGTGAGTTTAGTTGTTGTAAGTGTAGACAGAGCTACTTTCGCATTTATAATATTAAAAGTATATTAAGTATATGGATTCGGAGAAGTTGCAATTAAAATCGAATTATCAGATTATTGATTTGACCGAATCACTGACGATATGTAAATACACTATACATTGTGTTTTTCTTTTCTTGTCTTATTTTGTAAGTAAACAGAAATGTCGTGCAGAAAATTTCCATAAAATTAAAGTGTTTAACTTAAATATTCGACGTAACTTCTTAAAAGGATCAAGATCTTACTTAAGTAAGTGTCTGAGTGCAAACTTGATTTTACACGCTGCTGACAAAATCACACGAGTGCAGTAAAGTACACTATACACTGGTATAGTGTACTTTTCTGCACTCGTCGTTCAGTCTGCTATATCTACCTACATCTAGGTATCTATCTAGGCTCTTATCATAACACATTAATATCCTAGGACATATCCTAGGATATTAATGTGTCTGAGTAATGTCGTGGACTCGTGGACACAAGGAAGCAATATCTTACAAGGCTTGACGTGTAACTAAATACGTAAGCGATTGTATACTTTGCGTGCTGGTTAACTGACGGAATCGATAGGCCGTTGTGATCGGCAATGAATTTAGTTCGAACGCGTTTGGTCGCTACTGTTCTTGTGTTCTAATCTGTACTGATAAATCGATGACAGCGAAATTACTGCGAATGCAGCTGGTGTGTGTTTAAAAATAATTATTGTTCCATAATACTACATTGAAACGATCAACGAGAGGGAAATCGGTCTAAAACTGTAAGCTCAAAAGCAGTGGGTAGATTGTTGTTTGCACAAAAAACTAAGAAATGATCCTAAAAACAGCTTTAGTGGAAAACTGCATAGGTACAGACACATCAAGCCATACTTAACTGTCAAATTTTTCCAATTAAATATGA
Source organism: Charanyca ferruginea (assembly GCA_947361185.1). Classification (NCBI taxonomy): domain Eukaryota; kingdom Metazoa; phylum Arthropoda; class Insecta; order Lepidoptera; family Noctuidae; genus Charanyca; species Charanyca ferruginea. The sequence goes on along the minus strand of OX376071.1, from coordinate 16,156,867 downwards.
ACCTTATAATTCTGTAATAAAGTTGAAAATCTATCAAAGAAATTTGACAGATTGTAGTAGCTTGATGTGCCGGCCTATCGTCTACGGTCTCGTCTCGTCTCGGTACTATCGTCAACATAGATTACAAATCAGCATTACAAATGCAAAACTTTAGTACCTAACTAAATTTGTACAATGACAAGCAATACATAGTACATGTTTGATGTTTGATAGTTTGATAGACTCTAATGATTGAAAAAATACAACGTAAGTTTGCTCGATGGATATACAAGAAACAGTACGGATACTATCCCTACCTATATCCTTCTTTATTTGTCTTGGGTATGGTGGACATGGAAACTTTAAAATTTAGAAGGGCTATGTATCAAGTCGCGCAATATCTGGCGATTATTCGTAACAGAGTCGATAGTCCCCAAATATTAGAGCGGGTCCGTATCTTGGTCCCCGGGAACATTCAAATGGACTCTGCGGGTCAGGTAGCGCCGCGCCGCCGCCCGCGCCTGCTGGAGCCGCCCGTCGCCCGCACCGAGCGCGGCCGACACGCGCCCACCAACCACGCACTCCGCACAATCGGGGACATACTTGCCCAGCACCACGAACTGGACTTATTTGCCGATGGATTGGGACATTTGTTTAATCAATTTCGTATAATTTTAAATAATATATTATAGGCATATCCAATAATGGAATTGAATTGAATTGACTACTGTTAAACTGACATTATCATTTAGTACGTTTTTTTTTTTATGTTTTTATTATTATTTTTTAAATTGACACTAAACTGACATTTTATTTTATTCTACATATTATTAATTCGTCGTTGTAATTTATTGTTATTATTATTTATAGACTGACATTATATTACTATTTTATAATATCCTATTGTATAATGTGACGAGCATGTGTAATTAAGTTATGATTGAATTGAATTGTAAGTAATCTAATCGTATGAGCGTTTTGGATGTCAAATCTGTTAGCTCGTAAGATCAATTGAATAAATAAATAAATAAATAAATAAATTGAGAATTTTAAAATGCAGATATGAAATGAGAAGAATGAGAATTTTAAAAAGACATATCAATATTGTTTACCTTTATCTAACCTTTCTAGCAGTACTAATACCTAATACTTTTTGTAAAACTTAAATAAAAACTTTGACAAGCTTTAAATTAAGCAATCAAAGCTGGTCAAAACATTCATAGATAAATTCTACATCAAATTGAAACTATGCAATTGAAAGCCACATAGCTTGTGACGTAGTCTGTCTAGACGCGGCGCCCGTCATAATTTATTTAAATGCTTGCATTTGCATCAATAAAGTAACGATAAATCGGTTCATACCTATATCTAAGTACGTCTCTTTGTGATATAAGATAAATTGATTTAACTGAATGTAAATATGTGTTATTATTGTTTGACTGTCAAATAATAATAATATGTGGGTTTCCCCACACATTCACACACGGCCATCTGACCCCAAACTAGGGAGATCCTGCACCTACCATGGGTGTCAGACAGCTGATATGCATACACAAATACATTTTAATACATAGTATATAGATAAACAACAACCGTACACTTGGCAAACACAAGTGCTCATCACACAAATGTTTACCCTGGGCGAGATCCGAACCCGTAACACGCTGCGCAGCAGTCGATCGCTCAACTACTGCGCCAACCAAAGATATTAAACGCGAAATGCTCGTGCCTCCTACCGTTTGTTTATGTGATAAACATATGTTTAGGAACTTATTACGTGTGTGGTGTTTAAGAGGAAACACCACGGGCTAGAGAATTTAAAATTAGGTATTTGTAAAATCTATTGTTGTCGCGCGATGTCCGAACACGAACCGCAGAGCGCGATAGAGACAACTGCAGCTTTGACCGAAAATACCTATTAAAAGTACACAAAATCATTGATTCGTAGTCCCCTGATTTCTTCTCCAAAACTTAACCGATTTAACTGCTTTTTTCATTAGAAAATAAAGAAAGGCTTTTGCCGTGTTCCTATGTTTTCTATTTTTTAAATAATCAAGTCAAATTGGTTTTTTGAATGTTTGAACACAGCGGAAAATCATGCCAATTTTTAGGGTTTTGAATATTCATATCTCTTTTAATGGATGGATATTTAAAAAAAAAAATTGATCTACTGGCATTATCCAGGGAGGAAACAGGGGACTAAGTTTGTATGGAAAAACGGCCCTTGTGTTTCCTCTTAATGAAGTCATGATTAGGAGGTATCGAAAAGGCGATAGACACCAAAAATGAAGTGATGGTTTTACTGATTGGTTCTAAGGTAGTCACTGTGAGAACTTGGAGCTCTCACTTAGGACGATCCTAAGTACAGATCCTAAATTACAGAGGCCAGCACATCAAGCTACTGCTACAATCTGTCAAATTCCTTTGATAGATTTTCAGCTTTATCACAAAAATTAAGGTTCATATTCAATTGGGAAAATTTGACAGTTTGGTATGGCTCGATGTGCTGGCGTCTGTACTATTTTCTACTGAAATGAAACTCTTATAACAATATGAAGATATTGGAACTATTCAATGAATAATTCACTGTGAAGTTTATATTTTGAATCAGTGTTTATATCATTTTTGAAATCATAAGTCTATCTATTAAAATAAGGTTCATCATCATCAATCAGAACCTCTAAAGTAACTACAGAATTACCAGTTACAGGAGAATTGCAACCTTCACTTTAATAGCAAACTGCCCTGAAATTAGTCCAATAATATCCAATATTGGCCAAGGCGATACCAAGATCTGGTATCACTTGACACCAACTGAAGTACAGTCTATCGAGGCCTCGGCGGTCTGTCCGTCTGTCCAACAGAGCACAGTTGCAGTCACGACGTGTGCCCAGTACCGTGAGGGCCGCGGTTCGGTTACCGCCTGACGCCGTATCGGCTTACTCGCTCTTTCTACGTCCTACACTTGATATGCTCAGACGTACGCCGTGATAATTTCGTGACGCATCGCGAAACAATACAGCTAAACCGCTTTGTACTTTGATTAAAAAGCCGCTTTGTTGTTATGGCTTTTTAGGCACTCTTTTGCATCTAATATGTTTCAGTTGTAATGAGACCTTGAAAGTCACGAACCTTTCTGACACATGATACACAGCAAACAAACTTGGATAAAGAATCAGTAAAAGAATTGAATTAAAAATAAGTTACGTTTTAGTACCTAATAGAACATACTATCTAGTTAGGTACCATCAAGAACAAAGCAACAGATACCGTAGTAAAGCAAATAGGTCAGAGCAGACATAACTTGAAATTGACTATAAAATATCACTCAATCTCAAAACATTTAAGACGATTCGCAGACCAACACAGTTTCACATATCAAACGAAAGTCGTAACCAATTAAACGATTCGATGCAATGATTGTTCTAAAGACTGCGTCTGCACATTGTCGATGCGCTTAATCGATTTGCCTTACCTGAGCAATACTATGCTTATGAGACGCCAATAAGAATAGTGAGCGAAGTAATTGCTGTGTATTTAAACTTTAAAGATAGGTAGTATAAAACTGCAATAAAGGTTTGTAGTAAAAACCAAACAGAAATATGCGCACTAGCAAATGATCGTTGTTTTGCGAGGAAAGCATAATTGCTGGAGTACGTATAAACTACAAAGTGTATTCTGTAAATAAATGCATATGAGTGCCCACCATTCACGTTTATTTCCCCATTCACGTCGGAAACGCATCGCGCACATAAGACAAAAGCAGTGCTCCACTGTTTCGGAATTAGAATAGTTTTCACGCATCACCGCGGCTTCCGGCCGGCCATTCACACGGCGACACCCCCACTAGTGCACTACAAACAATTGGAGCGGCCGTGGGACTGATTTTATGGTAATTTCCGTATTGAACAAGGGTAACTTTGTTTCATTATTGATTTGACTTTGTAATTGCAATCAAAGGCCTGACACGTTTCCTCTATCATGTAAAATTAAAATTCCATTACATTTGGATCCCTTAATTTTGTTTCCGAAATGGCTGTAAATCTTTTATGGTAATGTTCGCAGTAAGGGTCGATAGCAGTTTGAAGCGTCAGTAAATTGTATGTCGATATCGATACTCGGTTTTACTATCTAAAGATTTAATTTTTATGTTTCCTCTACGAGTCCTTTATGGTAATGTGGGTGCAAACATTAAGCCTATCAGTTAAGCCTGTTCAAATGATCTGTAGGCATCGGTCGATCGGGTCCGCTAAAACGAGCATGCAGTTACATTAACGGCACTTTTAATGGAGGAACTGGTTTCGCGATTGTCGTCCTGCGGAGGCGTGAGAATGGCAAGTCGCGGGATATTCTCATGGTCGGATGACGTCACGTGCACCTGCACCGCATCACACCGCGACAAAAGGACAATGTCGTTAAAGTGCTTATCCAATTGCGGGCTCAAGTTCGAACAAGTTGAGCTGTGTCTGCGTCTCAAGGTTGCGTTGTTTGTCCAGCGCCGGCAGGGCCCACTTCAGTCTCGACTTTGAGATGTCATGTCGGATAAAATTGTGTTCAACTTTGTCACGTTCTGAGTTTCTTGTGCCGTCTTGAAGGCTTGAGAAGATATAGCAAAAAGATATGACTTTACAAGAAACCTGGGTTAGCAATATAATCTTGCTCTTCAACTCAAATCCGGTGGTTACCTGTACTCTACTTTCTCACAGTGAAAATGATTGGCGTTTTAAGAAATAAAATTGGACCACTTGTGCAAGTCGAACCAGTCCGTTCGGTGTCAAATCGGTCGGTAGCATTCAGAGATTTCTGAAAGTAATAAAATCTCCATTTACACGTAATAACCACTCTCTTTCACTGGAACCAGTCACATTCTCAACACTTTAAAGATGACAAGATATTTGTAAAAAATGGACCTACATTCCATTTGTATGTAGGTACTCATTACATTTACAGGTTCTCGGCCGCCTTAAGAAAAAATATAGCAAAATTAAGTATAATTTACATTTGCGCTTGTAAGAAAATAAATGGTTACTACTCGAAGCGAGGATAATCAGATTATTCTCATGAAGTGTAGGTAATTAACTTTTAAGTGAGCTTCACGCATTGATAGCGTCGCAAAAACTCATTTGCGACAGAATCGAGCAAAATAACATGCGAGTTGAGTCTTTAATTATGTCGTGTTGAGATACATTGTTGTCTGTACCATAATAAACAATTATAATGTTCTTACTCCATCTATCTGACAGAGCAAATTAGTCTATAGAGCCTTTGATAATAAATCCGCTTGTTACAGCTGAATGCATTATTGAGTATTTGATACCTTGTTGACTTAACGATCCAGTGGGTATAAGTGATTGTCTAGCTAGATACTGGTTTAGATAATGTGAATATGATTGAGTTTCCTGTATACCAGCCACCTACATCTGTAGCAAATGAGTCATAGGTGCTTGTTTAATTTATATATACTGTCATTATGTGCCGGCGCAATATATGCACCTGTGCATTAGGAACATGAATTGAGGAAGTTAGCGACTGCATTACTAGATAATTAATCGGATTTCGTCATTCGTGTCGCAAAAAGTATACGATGACCTAAAAATCTTAGAAATCGACAGAGATATTGAGGAAAAACTTGCATCTGCAAAGAAACATAACTTATTCATGGAATCTTATTTTATTTAATTTATTATATGGCTAGCAATGACAGAGACCCTGAATCGTCACAGTTCCAGAAAATTTGAAAAACGAATGTGACGATACAGCTTGCTACCATTATATTAAGTGGTTAAGTTGGAAAGAGCTGGCCTATACTCTCCAGATCCATTGATCGTGAGAATCTTGGACAGGTGTAACTGTGTAAGGAACCGTCCTCGTCGCTACGCGCCCTGAATCAATGAGTGAGACGGACAGAGACCAACTGATGGAATAATTTCCAATCACAATTACATCGCGGCGCATAATCATTTGTATACTGCGCTTGCGATGTAATTATAGGTCGGTTGTTGATCATTTACGAGTTAAGAATATTAATATTGTGGTCAATAAATATGTAGGTGTTTAGCTAATAACTTTATAGTTTTATTGTTTTAGTTCTTGGGCATTTATATAAACAGTCAGATTTGTGGTTTCTAAGAAAATTGTAACTGGGATTTATTTCAGATGTCAATAAGCCCTGTGTGTGTTACATAGGATACGCAGTACCCTAGGTAAAGTGCGATGACTTTTTTGGCTCCACCAGAAGAAAGTAGAAAGATAAGTTATCTGAATTTAGGCTTAATTCTGCCAAAACAAGGCAATCTACAATCTTTCAATAATGAAACCAAACTGCCAACAACAATACGTCCAATGTGTTACATTACCATCTAGCAATAACAGTACAATGCTAACGTCCAACATACGCTAAGGAATAGATTTAAAATTAATCAGCTTTTAAAAGAGTCAGTATATCCAAAAGCATGACAATAACTTCGAAAAAGGGAAAAATTCTCTTTTTGCCAGAATTAAAATCTTTTATACACTCTGCCATCAAAACTTACTTATTTGTAAGTCTCTACTACACAAATGAAAATCTCGAAATTAGGATCATATCTTCCACACAACTCTAAACTTCTAACTGATACACCTCATTACTCGGTTGTTGTCTTGGGTCTCAATCGTCTTAGTATTAGGATCGACCCACACCCAGACGTGACGTGCCATGGCGCGATGTACGGTCACCAAAAGAGATAAGTATCAATGTCGCCTGAAATAGTTGAAGTTTACTTAGAAACCGATTGCTGTTTATGAATAAAATAAAATACAATAAATAGAGAATAAACTGTTCAATGATTTAATAAAATTTCATTTGAAAGCCTCCATTGGTTCCTAAGAAATCTACAACTATTCCCGACGACATGGATACTTATCTCTTTAGGTGACTTTAACTTGCACTCACTTTGTAACATCTATACTAATATTATAAAGCTAAAGAGTTTGTTTGTTTGTTTGGTTGAACGCGCTAATCTCAGGATCTACTGGTTCGAATTGAAAAAATATTTTTGGATAGTCGATTTACCGAGAAAGGCTATAGGCCCATGCGAAGCCGGGTCGGGTCGTAAGTACAAATATAAAAAAACAGCTTCTTTCTTATATCCATGCTTTGTAAAATAGCGACACAATATCGAACTTATACCTGCAATGCAATTCTGTAAGAAATCACCCGCGAATCCTATCACATTTCCGATTTCAGTTACCTGAAGTGAAAAGTATTAAATATTCGCTAAAATACGTTAACATAGTTCTCTTGACATAAATATGTTGTCACTTTTTAGTGACTCTAGCGTAGTTTTCATCGAGTTACGGAATACCTAATACAGTTTTCACCGCGGAATCAGAAAAGAGCACTGAAGTAAGTTCTTACAGAATAGCATTACTGCGCGCTAAAGTTCGACGAGATGCCACGCGCTAGGTTTACTAATGTTTGCCATAATTTAAGATGCCATAATTTTATATGCCATACTTTTATTTGCCATAATTTCATTAGAAATAATGCTTCAGTTGCTATAATCGTTTAATGACATAAAATCATTTTCACTAATTTCATTGGTCATAATCGATCAAGTGTCATAATAATGTTAATCCATAAATTTATTTGCTATAATTTTTATTTTTAATAATTTCGTTTTCCATAACATTTATTCACCATTGTCCATACTAGTACAACAATGCTAGTTCAGTACAATCGCCTGCAATGTCGATGTTATGATCATAAGAGATACAGATTTTTTAATCACAAGGAAACCTAGAAATAAACCTTCTCTATCCATTTGCATAAAATTTGCATACATACATTTGTTTCTTCCATACATTTGCATACATTTACATACATCATACATTTGTTTCTTCCTAATTATATTTCGCAATAACATTATTTACATATTACAGCTTACGTATAATTTTTCTAATCATAATAATGATTAGGCTTACCATTCTAAAGCATAAATTTAATGATATTAAAACATATTTTTACTATGCATGCAGTAACCACGCAAACATGTAAACAAGCATACACCGTGGATGCAGCAAGCAAGCATGCAGAATGCAAGCAAGCATGCAGCAAGCATGCGGCAAGCATGCAGCATGCCAGCAAGCATGCGGCAAGCATGCAGCATGCAAGCAAGCATGCATCATGCAACATGCAGCAGGCATGGTTTCTGTCACGGCTCCGGCGCTGCGGGGCTCCGGCGGTCCCACGCGAGCTTATCGTCGCAGATGTGTTTTACGCTCACCACCGAAGCTTCGGCTTGCTGGCCGGCAGCCGGCCAGCCTCAGCCACGGTGGCGAGCGTTAAAACCACCTGCTCCTCAGCTCGCGGGCCGCCTCGCCCCTCCGCGCCTACGCGGGCTTAGATTACACTCTAGGGCTAGGGCAGACAAGACTACGTGGAGTCGGTTTCGCAGCGATTCGTTTCTGTCACTAACTTTTGTAGCACAACTTATTGTTTTTTTAAGACAATTCTTTAGCGTGGCACAATAGATTTGCACATTATGCCTAGTAACATTATGCGAATTTAATTTATGCCAAAACAAATGTCTAAATATTATTTGCTACGCAACTGAGGACATCTGGCGCTAGGCGGGCGCTGCCGCGGCACGCTCGCTACGCTCGCCCGTTTCGATTTGTACTAACTTTTTATTGTCTAAAGATTGATTACTATAATAAATCATTTGGTTAGTGGATGGCCTTAATGATATTATTTTTTGTACAAAACAATAAACGTTTCTAAAATACATTAAATGTTGCTTAAGTCAAATAACGATTATGTAATATGTTACTTATAGAAACGAATGATTATAACATATGTTATTATGGCAACTAATTTTATGGCAAATGAAAGTTATGACTAATAAGTTGATATGACAAACGTTATTAGTATAAATGATAATAGTGCAAGTAAATATTAACACGGGGGACGATTATGGAAAACAATAATAGTACAAATGATTTTATGGAAAACAAGACAATACCCCACGCGCTAAGCAGCGCGGCGAACTTCGACACTTTTTCCGTATACCTACCTTATCTTAAAGTAAATAAGTTCGATATTGTGTTGATATCTTAAAAAGTGCGCGTCTCGTCGCGTCATGTCGCGTCTCAGTACAAACTGACCCTTAGCCACATCCTCGCTCTCTATAAAAACATCGCAAACGGATAAAAAACTTGCTCATTGTGTAACAGACGTGTGGGAACGTCCGACAGGTGCGAGCTTAGCATCATTGCCTCAGGAAATCACTACCAGCTCCTGGGTACCTGATAACTGGTACTAGTAGCCATGATTATTTATTGCGAGCGCTTTGTACTGGACATATTATCTATTTATAGCATTTTATAGTTACGTGTCGGTCGTGACTTTTTCTATAGTTTGTTTACTTGCAAGATAGTTTTACAGTTGCAGTTGGATTCAAGTATTTTTGTAAATAATACATATTATACTGCGTAGTGCTATAAGCTGGGCTACAGTACACATTCCTTAAACATTTGCATTATTACTTACCTGCAGGAAACAGTTCTACATTGTCAATTTGAAATCCTGAGAGTCATCATCATTATCATCATCAGCCTGAAGACGTCCACTGCTGAACAAAGGCCTCCTCCATAAAGGGGGGTGGGGCAGGGTTTGAATCCTGAGAGTGTTATAGGTATATTCAAGGTTTACCATTTTGGAACGTTCAAGGAATTTGCCGAGTAGATCCAAGAGTATGAATCGTGTCTCCGGGACGCCTTGCCCAGATTGTCTATACGCTTTTCTGGTGGTCACCACTGTTGCTTTAGGAGTTACAGTTGTTGGGAATAGAGGCGGGTTTGTCCCAAAAACATATCTCTATGTTTATGAAATAATAGACCCAGATAATCATTTACACAGTATATTATGTGTCCAGTTTGATATCTAAGTTTCCATAATGATGAGGTAAAAGATATGTCAGACTTGTTAGTAAGCAATGTCACTTATAACTTGTTGGTTACCGACCACATAATTATGTACTATAACGACCGGGACAGGTAATATCTACTGATTGATACACAAATCTCTTTAAATTACTTCTATATTGAAGCTTTTGTCAATAATTATATTATTACTAGCTTCTGCCCGCGGCTTCGCCCGCGTAAAAAGAACGATTATCCCAAGGGAACACATTACCGGGATAAAAAGTAGCCTACGTGTTAATCCAGGAAATGGTCTACCTATGTGCCAATTTTCATGCAAATCTGTTCAACGGTTTACGCGTGATTGAGTAACAAACATCCAAACATCTTCACAAACTTTCACATTTATAATATTTGTAGGATTCGATATGACAATCCAGAAGACGGATATCAAGTTCTTCTTAATTTTATAAAATATTTCATAATTTAAACCAATACAAATAAGGTTGTTTTTCACGAAACCAGCCAGAGTCTTTACAGTACCTAGATAAAAAGGTATTCACAATTAAAATGTGAATTTTGCATGTGCAATAGGTACTTATATACATATATCTACCTACATAGACTAGAACAATTATATGGCTACTTTAAAAAAATACTTATGTGGCTTTCCGCGCTGTCCAGACAGAAGTCTCGGTTAGTTTTCAGTTCTATGCTCCCAAATGTCAGAGAGTACAATAATATGACACTAATTACTGACCGCCATCGCCTCCGTATCCGTATGAACAATGCTTTAGTTACACAACTTGAGAATATAATCTGAAGAACTCCTTTAAGCATAAAAAACTTAATTGATTTTTCAATCGTCGGATAAGTGTTAACGGAGTAATAATTACCGCGGCTTGTTAGGTTTTTCATACGAAAATGTCAAACGGTCGTATTTATTCTTTGCCTGTTATTTGACTATTGAAAAATCGCCGACGTCAGTCAAAAAGCAGCCACATCTGTCGCATGTCGAACGGATGGATATGGGCCAAAACAACCACAATGTGGGTCTCGGAAAACGTGCAGCGACATTGTGGTAGACCCAGGCGAAGATGGCGGGATGAGCTTGATGCTTACAGGAGGGATTGGTCCGCACTAAGACAGAGAGAGATGTAAAGGAGAAATAGAGGACTTTGCCATGCAGTGGGACAATATTTAATTATTGTACCCAGAGTCACCAATTACTTTAGTGACAGAACCCTAAAAAGCTTTTTATTTTTCACTTTTTAGTGTTGCCTTAACATCCAAATCCATATAGAAACGGCGACACACTTAAAAGAGATTGTAAGTCCTCCAAAGATAGAAGAAACTAAAACGTCGTCTAAGTATTTTTTTTTTGGGAATTTGTTGATTTTCTCAAAAAGGGCTGGATCAATTTTGATAAAATTTATATGGGACCATTTCGGAATAAACCCCTTTCGAAAAAAAAACAGAATTTTGCAAATCCGTCTATATATGACAGAGTTATGCCCGAACATACATAAAAAATAATAATAATATAAACATTTGAATTGATAACCTCCTCCTTTTTGAAGTCGGTTAAAAAAAACGAATACCATATCTATTGAACAGTCTGCCGGCAGACATAAGGAATGAAACCAATAGAAACAGATTTAAAAATAAATTAAAAACATACTATTTAGAAATTTGTTAGTGCTTACATGTAATAATAAGTCATAACAAGATATAATATATAAAAGACTCGCCAGGGCCTCAAGTCTGCTATTACAATAGTGTCAGAATGGTCTATCAGTGATTTCATAATTGTTGATTTTGACAAGTTTGGTAATCTACTAATATAATGGCGTCATTACGACTTTCCAATGGCCAACCATTGACACGCCATTGAAAAAAATGTTAAAGAATGCTAATCTCGTACACAATGACAACTGAATGACTGACTTAGGCGGTAATCTGCTAATATTTTGACAGTTCCTTTGATCAGTGACCTACCATTAGAACGTCATTGTGCAGTCATTGCTTTTAATTCGACCGACCAATGATCGACCATAATGAATTTAGCAGATTACGAACTTTTAGCAAAATGACAATAGGATCGTGTTGGTATGACGAAATTATAAAAATAGCAGACTTGGCCCCCTGACCCTGCAGTCAAACTATTAAAACGGTTTTGTGGGGCTTAGCTTATATGTTATGTAATATTATTTTGAACTTATAATAAAAAACAAAATACAGGCTGAATGGAGTAATAATTGAAAAATCAGGCCCTGAATGTGTTGGTGTCTTGAATATTCTTTAGAAACTCCACTATGACCAATTAACTCTACAAGGCATCACAATGGTTACATAAACTGACCTTTAGAGCTCCTCGTGACTTCTCCACCAAACACAATGATGAGGTAAATTAACCACAGTTACTATTAATTACACAAACAATTAGCAACAAAAGCTCATTGTCTCCACAAATCAATGCTTATGTAAAGATGGAAAGAAACATAATTCCCATGATTATCAATGAAACAGAATATATCGTGGGAACGATTGGCAGGTGTATCATGTATGCGAAGAATTATAAAATAATAAGTCTTTTTGTTTATCTCCTCCTTCGTAATGTGCGCTAAGTGACATGTCTCCTTAACTGCATTCTTACTGTCGTATACTGATCCGATTAATGACAATAATTAAGTACAAATAACTATTTAACAAGACCACTGAGTAAATCATTGTGCGATTGGAAATATGGGGTGTAAAACACATCATAGCCGTTAACTATAATGCCCCATCAAAATAAGTATAATTGAGCAAAAAAAATAGTAAGTACTGGAAATAAGTCATAATAAAGTATTTATTTCTCAGCATATGATACTATAAAGGTTGCATATTATTATAGCATGCTGGACGAAATCTTTCGATAAAATGTTTCCTCTAAACACTCTGGATTTATTTTAGAAAGCATTTTGAATTTAGAAGTGTTAGGCTTATTTTTATACCAAGACACTGTTAGGTCGGGCACTGTCGGAGGCCGTGCTATACCTATATTCAATATAGAAGTTTCTTTCGGTTTCCCCTCTCTAAATGAATTTCCTACACACACAATAACACACAAGAACACATCACGATACGGTACCGTAAGAGTTCAGCATGGCCTGAACTCTTACAAAGATAAGACGGATACCTTTTAGAAACTTAAAAGTGGTACGGTACATCTGACTCTTCCCTATCATTCGTAGTCATGTTGTGATACACCTAATTACCTAATAATAATAGCAGCCTATTATTGTCCCATTGCAGGGCAAAGGCCTATTCTCATACAGAGATGAAACAAGCATTGATCACCACACTTGCTCAAGGCGGATTACCTATTTAATTTTTATAATTAAGTTGATCCAAAGTGAGATCTATAACGTTCTTATGAAACCAGTACCTATAGGTACCCGAATACTAACAAGTGACCCGTGGGGTGACCGGGCTAAAATAACACCCACCCATTTCATCCCGAGAGTGTCGTAGAAGGCGACTAAGGTAAAATCCGGAAACCGGGCAGCAGCGGCTTCCGTGTACTCAACAATTTCACTGCGATCCCCAAAACGCCTGCCAAGCGTGGGGATTATGTCAACCCCCCTCCCCCCCCTTGTGGGGGAGACCTTTGTCTGGACGTCTTCCAGCTGATGATGATGGTGAAGATACTAATAAATAACTACCTATACTACAGAAACAATCAGCATAATTATCATGATGTAACAGGTGAATCCGTTGAAGAACCGCAAGCGCAACCGCGGGAGGAAGGATAGTACCTACGCAGTGTGGAGCAACCGCAAGGATGTATTAGTCACCGTGGGAAGCTGCGCAGGCCCGCAGGTGGCGCGACACCTCCACCTTATGTATGCTACCTAGATCGTAATCACAGTGACCGTACTCTACTAAAACTGAGATATACCTAAGTCGTGAAGGACTACCAGTTCCTAAGCTAAGAGTACGTTAAGTAATTGTTAGGTATTTCTTAATCTATCTCTCTTGCATTCCTTTCATAAGCAGCAAAAATACTGCACCAGATCAAGGGTCAAGGATCAAATGCACACACACTCTAGTCTGAAGTTCAAAGAAAGTTTAAAGATTGTTTCTAACACACAAGTCTCAAACCGTCTTTCTGATATATTTATTAAGGTTTCAGTGTCTTTAAAGCTTTATAAATAGAGGTGCGTCTATTGCGGGTAATAGATACTTATATTAAATGAGAAATAAGAAATATACCTATACGATGCTTGGATGTTCTATGTTAATAAATTGTCCTTCTTGTTGGTCACTCTACATATATAAGAAAGTTACTACAGGTCCAGAAGGAATCTTAATCTAATCTAAAATCTTGGGAATAAAGACTATCTTCAAGGATTTATCTAATTTAATTATGAGTATAAAATCAACGCATACTCAAATTAACGATACAAAGAGCCCTCAACCTCAAGAAAGACTGTCACAGTTTTTTCTCTAATACATACATCAACATAATGCATCAAAACATTGCAGGCTTGCTAAATAAGTCTGATGAACTTACCGTTTGCTTAGAGGAACTATCAGAATCAGGAAAAGGAATAAATGTCGCATGTATTACCGAACATTTTATGATGGAGGGCTATGAAAATAATTTGTTTATCCCAAACTACACAATTGGTGCATGTTTTAGCAGACACAATTCAAAGAGAGGAGGAACATGTATACTGTTAAGAAATGACTGCCAATATAAAGAAGTTGTAGATATTTCGAAATTTTCTATAAGTGGTGTTTTTGAGTGTTGCGGAGTGGAATTAATCACATATAAAACGTTAGTTGTATGTATTTATAGAGTACCTAAGCAAAATAACATTTATGTATTTTTCGAACAGTTCGAAAAAATGTTAAAGTTTATTACAAAAAAACAGAAACAGAATGTCATAATTGCAGGAGATTTTAACATTGATTCCCTTAAACGGAATAATACATTATTGCAATTAGAATGTCTTCTCTTAAATTACAATCTAAAATTGGAATTAAATCAGCCCACAAGGCTTAAGAGTGGTACTTGTATAGACAATTTCGCCCATAATATTAGGTCGAAAATGTGTAAGTCAGAGATTATTGAATTTAGCATATCTGATCACACATCCCAAATTCTAAAATTACCAGTAGATAAAGTTAATGTGATAAATTATTGGCATATAAGACGTCGGGATTATAGTAATGAAAATATGCAGAAATTTAAAAGCCATCTACAAAGTATCGCCTTCACAGAAATATATAGTACTGACGATGCAAACAAAGCATTCAATTCCTTTATGGATACCTTTCAACTGCTTTATGATCTGTGTTTTCCCTATAGACAATTTAAAATCACGACTAAAAGAACACCTAAATGGTTATCAAACGGGATTAAAAAATGTAGCAAAAATAAAAGACAACTGCAGTGGAACTATAGATTAAAACCTAATGAATCAAATAAAAATAAATTTAAAACTTATAACAAAACTTATAAAAAAATCATCAAACTTACACAACGCGCACAGAACAACTTTAAC
This sequence comes from Charanyca ferruginea, assembly GCA_947361185.1. NCBI lineage: Eukaryota > Metazoa > Arthropoda > Insecta > Lepidoptera > Noctuidae > Charanyca > Charanyca ferruginea. The sequence goes on along the minus strand of OX376071.1, from coordinate 16,141,433 downwards.
ATTAAAACGTCAACGAACAAAACAAAAGCAGCTTGGGCCATTATAAACAAGGCTAAAAAGAATGTACCAAATAATGTGATCTCGTCAATTAACATTAAGGATAAAGTAATAAGTGATCCACAAGACATTAGTAATGCATTTAACGATTTTTTTATTGATAAAATTAAACCTGCTTCGATAACTGGCACTAGTGCCAATTTTCATTTAGATAAATCTAATAAATCTATGTTTATGGCTCCATGTTTACCTAACGACATACTAAACATCATAAGATCACTCAAATACACTTCTAGTGTTGGTCACGACGAAGTCTCTACAAAAGTATTACAATATGTTGCATATGCAATATGTGATCATTTAAGCCATTTATTAAACTTGTGTATTTCTACAGGAACTTTTCCCGACAATCTGAAAACTTCTGTCGTAAAGCCTCTCTTCAAAAAAGATAATAGGCAAGCCATGGACTGCTACAGACCAATAGCCCTACTATCTATATTTTCAAAAATATTTGAAAAATATATATATGACCAAATTTACATGTTCTTAGAAAAACAAAATATTTTAATTAACGAGCAAAAAGGCTTTCGTAAACATAAAACCATCAATATGGCCATTTTTGATTTCATCAAATTAATCATAACAAACGTAGATAGAAAAGTACCAGTATGCGCAGTGTATTGTGACATGACTCAAGCGTTTGACTATGTCAAACATGACATTTTACTGAATAAATTAGAGGCATACGGTATAAGAGGAAATATTCTTAAACTAATGGAAACTTATCTAATAAATAGAAAGCAATACACTGAGGTAACTAGAATAAATTTTGATAAAAAGAGAGAAGAAAAATTCAAATCCACCATCCGCACAGTTAGATACGGAGTACCTCAAGGAAGCGTCTTAGGACCTTTACTGTTTATAATATACATAAATGATTTACCAAAAGTAACCAAATGTCCCATGACGCTATTTGCCGATGACAGTACTGTAATTATTGAGTCCAAAAATAATAATACTTATGAACAAGATATAAATGACACCATCAAATCTTTAATCACTTGGATGAATAACAATAACTTAAAAATAAACTTAACAAAAACAAAAATAATGTACTTCAGCCAACGTATACAAACACCAAACATTGATATTAGCTACCTCGGTACCGCAATTAGCACAGTTGATAATACAAAATTTTTAGGTGTTATTATAGATAAAAATATGAATTGGAAGCCACACACTGAGCAACTCAACAAGAGAATCAGTTCTTCTGCCTATGCTCTATATAAACTTGCTTCAGTAGTCAACCACGAGACTCTCCTTACAGCATACCATGGCATCGTTGGCTCTCTTCTAAGATTTGGAATCATATTTTGGGGAAACTCTACTAACAAAGAATTAGTTTTCAAACAACAAAAAAGATGCATTAGAGCAATGTTTGGACTAGATTTGATCGACAGCTGCAGACAATATTTCATTAAATATAAGATTTTAACTCTCCCGTCCTTATTTATCTATGAGGTAGCTGTTTTCGTAAAGACCAATCCCGGTCTGTTTCAGCGTCTATCAGATGTAGTTATGCGCAATCGTAGGGATAAGAATAAACTGTGTATCGTTAGAGCCAATACGACATTAATGCACCAAAGTGTCGTATGTCTGGCACCTATAATAATTAACAAAATACCAAAACTAATTAAACAATTAAACGGAAACAAATTTAAGCAACATTTGAAAAAATATTTAATTGCTAAATGTTACTATAGCCTTACAGACTTTCTGGATGATCATCCATAGTAATATAATGACATTTTGTTTTCTGTTGAAAGAAATTGTTGCTGGATTTGACTGAATTTATTTTTATGTCACTAGGTATACCTATCATAAAATAGGATAATTATATTAATTTGCATTGTTTTGTTACAGATAGATTATTTTATATACTTACTAAGTTTGTTTGTCCAATGGTACATTTGTCATTTTGTACTTTACTTTTATTTATGATAGATAGATCTATTTAGTTTTCGTCTACTCGTGTACTTTTTACTTTGTACGCCATATTCTATGGCAAAACATGTAGGCCAAGTTATATCCCAACATCTTGCACTATAAACCTGTGTATACTCATGTTTTACAAATAAAATATCTTTTATCTTTTATCTTTTATCTCTTTTAATCGTCATAACTTTTTGCACAGTGATTCATCTCGTTAAAATATCCGATTCTGGTGCTATTAAATAATAATTATGACTAATAGATTTTATTGCGAGAACTTTTTTTAAAATTACTGAACTAACTTCTAGCATTTTATTGGTTTCCCAACTACATGGGTTTTCTAAGAATATTAAGGCATATAGGTATATGAAAGATTGTTAGCAGGTAGTTTACTTAAGTAGGTCTACTGATAAATTGGGCTCGATTCTATGCGATACTCGTATTCCACTCATTACCAAAGCGTTGAATTGCCGTTTCGCGGCGTCTGAGAAACCCTTAAAGGCGAGTACTGCGCATGTCAAACCACGGTCTGTCAAGTCTCATCTTTCGTGGCGTGGACAGGGCCGATAGTGGGGGGGGGGGGGCATTGTGGGGCAATGCCCTACTTTGAAATCTTAATGCCCTACCTTAAAAATACCAAAAACTAATATTAATTATTATCTATAATTAAATTGTCTGTTCATAGTTTGAGATAAAAAAATTGTAGCGATAGGTATCTAAACTTTTCCGAACGTATCACAGTTTGCGACATTTATTTCATATTATAATAATTCTTTGTTCTGTGTATAGATGGCATTTGTAGCGCCATCATATGACGCGATGAGTCTATTTAATTATATTATCTGTGATGCAGAGGGGATTCCCTGTACTATAGATGGCAATATGGGCTATATTGCAATCTATGGTACGGGGAATCCCCTTTTAAACTAAACATAAACTAGATTTTTTTTAGTCAAAAATTGATACAATTGTTATTTTTGTTACTATCAATAATTGAAGATCAAAATCAAAAAATCAAAATATATTTTTTTTAATATTAGCTATGGGACCTATTCCTTCTGATATTGCACAAATCGGAAAACCAATAAGACACACACCACCACTTGTTTTAGACACATATCCAAAACAACATCAGGGCCTTTGTTTCCGATTGGTAAAACATGGTTTTCAACTTTAACTAAGGCGGTCACGAGAGAAGGGCTGGTATGGTATTTCAGGCCTTTAAAAAAATAAAAGAACAAAATCAGTTGATCTGAACGAAGTTCTTCGCATTTTTAATAACATGGTAAATCGTAGAATTCATCTGTTTTAAATATTTTTATTATTACCTATGTTAATTATTATAATTAGTATGCAGAAGCAATAAGATCTAAATAGTATTTTTGGTCGTAGGTATCTATTTACTCGTATCACCCCACCCAACAATTAATTATTACCTCACTCTCATTCAGACGTGGATCTCTACATCCAAATCTGTACGTCTATCCTGTTACAATCTCCCTCTGTAAACACCTAGGTGATGTGAGCTGGCATCCGTCCGTCTGCTTTGTCAATCCCTAGCATGGGGACGGATGACAGCTCACTTCACATAGGTGTTCACCGAGGGAGATTGTAACAGAATAACTCTACTGGAAGTTCAGATTTAATAGTTCTTAGATCCATGCTCATGCTGTCACAGAAATTATTTGTCTACGAATAGCTATTGAATTTACATCACTGACCTAGAGGTCAATGAAATACCTACATGGTGATTGATTTAGGAGCCCGTGCTTCGAGGGCCGATCAGTTACCTATGCTAATTTTTTTACTTCCGCCCTACCTGTAACCAATGCTGCCCTACCTCAAATTCGACTCTAGCTACAGCCCTGGGCGCGGATTTTTGATTGATTTTTTTTTATTTTTCTTTCGTACCTTAAGAATATTTTGGCATCACGATCACTTAGCACACAGTTTATTTTAGCCAAATTTTTTCCACTGTAGGATAAAGGCCTCTCCACTCTACTTTCAACTCTCTCTATTAAGGGCTATTTGGGATCAGTCTTTGTCAAAGAAGTCCTGATGATCTCGCCACCGCACCGCCTGGCCGTGCCTGTAAATTAGGAACACGAAATCATTATTATGATAATGATCATTTCACACCGCGCTGTTTCCCAAACTTTTGCAACAAGATTAATCTCTCACATCACGAACTCATTTAAAAGAATATACCTACCCACCTCTAAACCCGAGTACCTAATTACCTTATAACGTGAGTTTAATGGACGCCGCTAACTTTGAGCAATCGTTTTATAAATATTGTGCACCTGATACTTATTAATGCGAACATTTTGAGCGTCATCATATTGATGTACCGATGTCCAGAATTTCGTGTAAACGATTATAAAGTAATCAAATTACAACTTTATATCGCAGGCATTTTGCCAAGGTTTTATTCTATTATATTAGTCTCGTTTAAAGGTTCGTTTGCTATGCTAATTTCAGCTTACCTTTAAAAGACTCAGACTAAGTTACAAATGAAAACGGCTATAAACATCACAAACATTCACAATAGCCTTTGCTATTCATCTGTAAAGCTTTGGCCACACGCAGCGCAACGCATGCAACCGCGATCTGTGTATTGTTACCTCTACTATTAATACATGCTTGGAACACAGTACAAACGATTTTCACGGCGCAGGCGCGGTCCGCGCATGCGTCCGCGCTTAATTTCCATAGCTTCACAGTTTAAACACTATTTATTTGTTCTGAAAATACATTTACTCGATCTGACGTCTGATCGAACAGTTTTAACGGCGGAAAAACATGTGTGTTACGAATTACAGCAGATCATGTTTAACTTTTGGTGGGCGTTTTACTTTTATGTGGTTCGATTGTAATTGTAACGGTGTTTGAACAGGCATTTGAAGTATGTATCTAAAGTTTGATTTAGTTAAACTTGACATGAAATGTCTGAATGTTTACGAAACTTAACTGCATTTCGTTCGACTACTCTTGTTCACTGCGTAAAATCTTAGCTAAAAAACGAATGTCAACAAACTATTTAACAAAATCTCCGTTAAGAAGGAAAGAGAAAAATAAATAGCTTCAATTTTGTTTTATAATTTATAGTCAACAAGGCGATTACACGGTTGAATGGTGCCACAAATGGAGCGTTTTTCGGAGTCAATGTCATGGTCAGGTGGATTGAGGATATCCTTCTATTCACCCCTGAACAAGGTTGAGCCTCGTGGGAAAGCTGTATGTATTCAAGCGTGGTATATGAATTATACTATCGTTATGTATGAATGAACACTAGGTGGAATCTGATATAACCACTGAAATAGTGTCTAGTAGAAGGGACCACACCAAAGCTACAATAAAATGTTTTTGTATGGGTTTCTGTAACTGCTACAACAGAGACGTAGACCTTTGAAGTTTAGGAAATGATGTTGTGAAACATCTAGGTTATCTTTTAGTCGTTTGTTTTATTATTTTATTTGTATTACGTCATATAATTAGGTTAATAAAAAATAAAACGTACGGCACCTTCGAATAATAAATACTTCGCATCAAATCCTAATCTAAGATTACAAAGCTGAAGAGTTTATTTGTTTTTCCGCATGTTTTGACACTCGCAACGGAATCAAACATATAGAGTAATTCCCGTTGATCTAGAATCATGAAATTTGGCAAGAAGCAATGAAATAAACACAAATAAAAGTAAAAGCTCGAAAACGGTAAAGGACAATGCCAGAAACTCTATAGAACTTTGCCCCACTCAATAAAAGTCATGTGCAATATGTAGCATCTTACTGTTTATTTATTGCTGATAACTAAACATTAGTTTTAGTGACTGTAGAACTGGCGGTTTCCATTTGAATCTAAAAACAATAATGACATTGATTATAGGTTAAATTATATTTTAGGTAAAATGAGTTTGTATTTTGTGGGTAGGTATTTCGTAATCCGCAAGTTCTAAAGAATAACAATTTCCTATAGAAAGGTTCTATATTCATTACAATTATTTTCATTAATTTACTTTTTCTGTACATGGGTGGGGCAGGATCTGGCATTGTCATTTGTAGTTTTGTACCGAACCCTCGGTACCTGTGTCAGACTCGCGCTTGACCGACTTTTCTTTGTTCAAAAGCGCTAATGTTCGAAACCACTAGTCCGATTCATATATTATGTTACCCTCTTGTATATCGATCTCTTATATTAAAGCCCTGTTCAACCACCAAATAAAAAGTAACACAAACTAACTTCAAACAATAAGGAGGGCAATGAAATCATCGTCGGTTACATACAGTCTACCTACAGTTCCGTCTGAGCTGGCAGATGTGCATCGAAGCAGCACTGCGCAGGAGTGCAAGGAGCATAGCAATCACTGTGCTCACCCCGTGACCGACTTGTAAGAGGGTGCGTTATGCCTTTTTGCTTACCTATGAAGTCGTTGTGACCACTGACCGCAGTTCCTTACGAGGATTTTTTCATGTGACGTTTAAGGTGTCTGTAAAAAGTGATATTATAGGAGTTATTGTAACCTTTATGATCATGTATGGGTTGCTGTCTTGCACGCAATTGTCAATAAAAAATCTGTTGTTTTTTAATTTATTATTAATTAAGAGCGCCCATCCCCATCGAACGAACTTCAACGCGACCGGAATCGATTTTTTTTTGTTTCAACCAACGCAAAGCTCGAAAACCAACAAGTGAGTGAGAACGCGATAACATCACAGGAAAATTGGCGCGCGGAAATTTCACAAAACTTGTTCCGTGTTCCGTTCCGTTCCATACGTGTTTTTGAAAAAGCCTTACAAGTTTTTGGTAAAAATGATTGTAATTTAAAATCTCCATTACATGTGCAAGGTTTCTATGAAGCTGTTTCTTTTACTTTTCAATGTATTGAGTGCATTATGACCGGCCAAAGTTTAGATAAAATTGTGCAAAAAAGCTGATTTTCCGACGTGTTTACTGAATTTTTTTCTCAAAAAAGTTTATTTTTGGCTTCATACAAACCTAGATTTAAACCACAAGGTACCTGTGTGTTAAAAATATTTGGAAAATAATTTGTTATAACGCCGTAATCGCGTACGGAAATATGACGGGTTGGGCGCTCTTAAGCAATAAAACTGCTCATCCATTTTGCTGCTCTTTCTGTGCTTACTCTTAGGTATACAGGGGTTAATTTTTTGGGTGCTTATGCGCATTGAATTGCATATATACCAACTTTAAAAAATACAATTAAGTTCTACTGACACAGTTCTATAGAACAATGTTATTAGAGTTCTATCGATTGATTATAATCAATAATTTGTATTGTCTTCAAATTAATCGAAATAACATCATAGGTACGACAGAACGAAAATCAATTAATATGTATTGTTCCTCACATAGTTACTCAGCAACTGTTAATGGTGAGCTGGTATTTTATGTATTTGTGTTTAAGGCGATCTTGAGCGACCAGAGAATCGTGTGCGCTGCGTCCAAAACTCAAACGATTGAATTAAACTATTTAATATGAACTTAATCAAAAATATTCACATACTAAAAGTTCAGTCTAGTTTAACATATATATTTTTTTAAATCATTCACACTACACATTTTGACGTGATTGTCAGTTTAAAAACTGTAAAAGTCGTTAATCGCCCTTTAGAAAGATGTACGATTGTATCCATATAGAGCTCTTTGGCTGCATGAAATTACACATAAACAGGCTGATCTTAAAATTACTAAATTACAAAAGACATACACAACAATTTCTTGAAATTAAATTATACGATGAACAATGACATGTAATATGCACTTACGGGGCACAGTAAATCTCGCTCACGATATCAGTACAGTAATCATACAAATTGGACTTCCTGCGAGGGGTGACCACACACTGTAGTACCTCAATACCTAGTATACTTACAGCTGTCTTCGCCCAATTGCGACGTACATTACCGACCAGCTCCTTACTGTGATTATCTTCAAGTCGTTTCCTTCGGCTAGGGTGTCTACACAGCGTGATTCCTCGACGCACCTTTTTATTCATAATTCTTCGTTTTGCTCTGATGCGCTTTGGTGAATGACCGGCGAGAGTTGAAAAAGTGAATCACAGGATTCACGGTGTCTAAACACGATGCAACGGCTAACTGATTTACTCCAACTGTCAGATTTCAAGGGTGCTATTATAAATCGCTTACAGAAAGTTCCTTACAAGTGTTTATGAAAAGTAAGAAGCACTATCTCTTAAGCACAGTATAAATATTAGTACTACCGTACAGTAGCGCCACGCACCGCCTCCCTCTGAAACCATTCCTCACCTCTCCCCGCGTCGAACGACTGCTCTGGGAACTGCGTTTTTGTTCGAGCGGCGCGTAGACACCCACACACACGCACGTATCTGTACAGTCTGTTATTTTAGTAGTAGTGTAGGCAATTATATCGCTCCGTATCTATGGAGTGTCGCGGGAGTGTCTTAAGTATGGGGGGTTAGTTGAAAACGTCTCCAGCTTTATGCAGCAAGTAACAGTTCTAAAACCCGCCAAAATCCTCAGGGTATGGTATGAATGTAGCCATAGATCCGTGAATGTAGCAGTAGTTGACGGATTGAAGTATGCCGAGTAAGAAAACTTTTACCCGGTCGCAATTGTAGCGCCACCCTTATGTGGCACATTTTAACGGACACTTTCATACACAGAGTTCGTGTTCCTTACAGCTCTACCCTCAATACAAGTGTTGTGTAATTTGGAATATTCATTTCTTAACGGCAAGTATGGATGTTCACATGACATTTATATCAGCCAATCAGAAAACAATTTCTGTAAATGACGTCCAATTACACGAAGGCGTCTCGGTATGCGCCAATTAGGTGTCGCTGCGCGCGCACCTGGCTCACGATTCCTATGGTCACGCGCGTACTTTGATCGTAAATCGTTTCGATGTAAAAGCACATTGTTGTTGTTATTACGTAAATTTCTAACAACTGAGGTCATTGTTAATAGCTTATTGCAAAATATGGCAATGAACGCATATATTTCCACTTTTATACGCAAGAGTATCACATAACGTTTATACCAATATGGACACTGCCAACTTGATTGCTTGTCTAAGATATAAACAAATTAATGAACTCCGAATATGAAGTTGATAGATCTAAAACCCACATTTTAATTACTTGTGTATTTTCTTATTTGGCATGTAGGTAACCTTATTCTGCAATTTGGAAACGTGTTTTGTGGCGGTGTGCACAATTTGGTAACACAATTGAGAAGACTATAGACATTAGATATGAATATTTTATGTGGTGTTTATTCAAGAAAGCATTGTTTTTCGAACCCCTGTTTAGTAGACTCATTTTTCATACAAAACTTCGGTACGAATCTCACTATAACACTAGAGATGTTATTGGAAATTAACATTATAGTTCTTTATACTTTATGCGACAATACGAGCTATTAAAAAACAAAAACGCAATATAAAAAAATGAACATCAATTAAAAATACTGGCCTAAGATAAAAAGGTGTGACCTCTAAAAAATAATACAGATAATTAAAAATAGTATTCAATTTGTACATGCAATTCAGAATCTTGTCCAAATTTCATACAGATGAAATTCCTTTATAGGTAAGTACGACAAGTAGTTGCAGCTAAGTTAAGCTCCTTTGTACCTACAGTTATTTGTCGTACGATGTTAGCGGAAGCGGCGATTACTGGCTGCTAATGAGGAAGTAGTTATTGTGGCGACTGCGACTGGCGACTGGCTGGTAATCCTGCGCAGGATATGTGTCGTTGTACTGCGTATCTTCTATTGTGACTGTGTTAGACTAACAAGGGGTCGAAAAGGAAATTGAGTTAAATAAATCTTATTTAGTCGAAGTTGTGAACCTTTTGTTATCCACTTTGATTGTACTCAAGATTATCGAGAATCATGTCATCAACTATATTTATGGGAATACCTGTTTGAAGCCTATTTCTTTCACAATAGTTAACTATTAATAAGATATCGAAAGTTTAGCAAGTCATACCTACATTGAATGTCATAGCTACAATTTTGATATTGTGATGAATTAACAGTCTTTCGATACAAAAATATACTCGTACATATAATATGCAAAAATAGGGGTACAAACAACAGATACAGTGAGATCATACAATCTGTTACAGACAATAATAGGCCTTACAAGTAACCGGATGTATAAATGTTCGCCTTCCCATTTTGAATACAGACGAAAAAATCTACGCATATTAAACAGCAACGGTCATCCATGGTCTGACGGTCTGCCCAAGACGTGGCCACTGACCCGTCTCGCTGGGAACACCTTGACCTTAATCAATGGACACCTGTGCGAGGGCTCCTTTGGGAATCATAATCATGGGAATTATGCTTAGGGGACAATGTTTACAAGAAAGAACCGTTTCTTGAAAAGGGAAATTTGCATTGTAGTGTTGAATGGGCAAAAAGTACAAAAAGACATCTGCGCGGTCCAAAAAATAGGGGGGGAATTAGGCTGATTGATAAGTTTGAGAAAATTAAAACACCCTATAAAGATCGTCAAGAGCTCAAAAGTGGCACACACAAAACTTGCAACCAATATCTCCACTCGTCAACAGCAACCAAAGGCTTGTTGACCCGTCAGAGTAAACAACCCTTTTGTACGCGCCGTAATCCCGCCAAAATTGCGCGCCAAATGTCAAACAGTTGTCAATGGAGTGGCCAACAATGGCCCATTGATGTCGGGCACCTGTAGAGGGGTTCCCCACACGTGGCCACATATGCACAGTTGCTGGCTCACCTGGAGGTGGAACTCTCGCCCCTCATCTACGAGGGGTAGCTGGTAAGTTGTTTAACTCACACATGTCACAGGCGTGGCGCGGCTGCTACCGACAGATGCTAAAATACGTTGGTGCCGACATCGATTTTTATTGTTACGATCATTGAATGCGCTGAAAGATTTTTATGACTTAGCTATACTTTCACTCGCGGATTTGTATGGTCTCCTCATTTTCATATTTGAGTTATTTAAAAAGGGTTTTGTCCTGCTGGGTGGTAATGATGAATTTGATGATATATTTTGAATAGGCAGACATCGTAATTTCCTACGTAATAGTCTCATTACCGTGGGTAACATGAAGAATTACAAACAAGGGGTACAGTGTTAACCAGTAACTAGGTTGCGGAGGTCAGATAAGCAGTCGCTTCATGTAAAACAATGATATTCTGCTGCCGCCGACCCCAACATAGTTAGGAAAAGGCTTGACAGATGATGGTGAAGAATTGCAAACAAACCACGTTCTATTCTAGGTCACCCAAAATCATTTTAATTACCAATTTCGTTCGCACTTATTGATCACATTCATCTGTGTAGTGTAGAATACTTACTGACGGCTTACATTGTTAACGTCGAATTTCCTTTGCGGATTGGTTCAATTATTTGAATCATTAATAATAATGACTGAATCTCAGTATGAACCCAGTTTCGTTGACCTCCAGGTGTACTCGGGAGCGCGCATGACATCTGCCTGCGCGCACCACATCGCACTATCTCCATTGTTACTGTTTACTGTTATTGTTGGTTATTGTATTGTATTTAACATAATGGATAACTGTTCATGTCAAAATTATCAACTTATTCATTTATTTAATAATAATAAAAACAAATTTCAATTTATAATGGAAAACATTTCATCGTCATCATCATCATGTCAAACCTTTAGACGCCCACTGCTGGGCATAGGTCTCCACAAGGGGAGGGGTTCAGCCGTAATCGTCATGTTTGGCCGAGGCATGTTGGCGTTCGCAGTAGGTGTTATGGTACTCAGAAGGACGCTGCTGCCCATCCTCTGGTCAATATCCCTTTGTCGCCTTCTACGACACCCACGGGTAGAAATAGGGTGGTGCTATTTGCGGTCGGCACCACACGGTTTGGCACGGAAAAGCATATAGAGATTACAAAACTACGGTATAGTTACCTCATTATCTATTCTGTTATAATTACATTACCTTCATATTTTATAGTTCATCATTGGTTCGGAGCCATTCATAACGGGACACGTCATAGCTGTGTTATTAACTACTACATAGACAAGTCTACCTACTGTAGGTGAAGTATGCACCTTATATACACCGCCATATACTTACTAAGTTCTTCTAGTATTTACGTTCTTTTTTCCCAAAGTAATTACATTTGGCACCATTAGATCATCATCATAATGAGGCTCATGGCTAAGTAAAAGTCATACGGATTGATTAGGTCCATGGATGGTGGACCATCCATTTCACACCGGGACCAACCGGGACCTTCGTAATAGGTACGAGTAGTCAGAAGTTAAAAAATCTGACAACCAGTCTTACCGAGGGGTATCGTGTTACCAAAAACTGGGTTGTGGATGTCATACTGGCAGTTACTCCATGTAAAACACTGGTATTCAGCTGCATTCGATTAAACTGGAAGCCAACCCCAACATAGTTGGGACAAGGCTAGGCTGATAATGAGATCATTATCATCATATTTAAGGCGCGTCCCTGTGCAAAACGCAGCGCTAGCCGTTTTTTGTTCGATTTTTCGGACCGAAATACTGTATATCCAAAAGAAATATCAACAAATAAAAATAGATTAAATTTCTAGATAATCTTGACTCCAAAATGGTAGATCTGATTTTTGTTTACGAAGTACAGTATTTAACTAATCTCCTCACAACGAAACCACAGAAATGATAAATAATTATTGAAAACATGCATCTCCTCGGCAAGTAACCATTAATTCGATTTTTTACTAACACTAATGGATAGGCAATTTGTTAATGAACATTTTGGTAGATTTTTTTTTTCAAAATCCTAAAATGTGGTTTTATAAAATATGAATTCTAAAATCATAGCGTATTCGCAACTGTATCTCTTGCGCGGCAAAGAGGGAACGAATGCTCAAAGTTATTTGCTCAGGGTGCCGCCTTAATTCTTTACCATTAAATTCATGATTTTAGTTTTACCAAATCGAATCAAATCACGTCAAAATTTCACTTCTTTTTTCGAAACAATTGTGTGCAAAAACAAAAAGTTTAGTTTAGTAAATAGCGATTCGCAGACTACTTAATTTTAAAATTAGGAAAAGTATAGTTACTACAACATGGATATTAAACGGCACATATAATTTTAAGATCATTATTGAGATATTGTAGGTTGACTTTGCTGATTTTACTTGACATCTAACAATCTGTGAGACACACGTAATATTATGAGCGCATGCCTCAAGTCCCAGTAGGTGAGTTGGTTTCATATTTTCATTTAATTATGCATAAAAGGCAAATTAAGAACCCTTTAAACTAAACAAAATGTCTCTTATGTGCTCATAGGTCCTTCAGATTCTAATTAATAGGACTACCATTTGTTGTAGGAGGTCCGACCGACGACACTGACACTGTCTTTATTGTCATTATAGCATTCCACAAAAAGAAAGGTTATAGTACTCACTAAATAGAAATAAAACACAAAGAAACTTACATAATAATATATTATACTTCACTTAATTTTAAAGTCGGCAGCATTGTCATCTTGCCAGCTTGCTGTTGCGCGGAAGCCACAGCATCCAAATGCTTCTGTATGTCTTTCTGGATACACTTTATACATTTTCTTTTCAGCCATTTCATAAGATATACTCCCGCAAAGAAGAGAATAATCACAAGTACTATAAGCACAATTATGTCTGATGCTGTAAGTACGACGTCCATGATTTCGTTATGTGCGTGACCACCCATAATGTCGATGAATCCGTGTTTAAAATCGCAATTTCTATCATGAAATATTGAATAGTAGCAATTGTGCTGCACTAAATAAAACACGAGGTGTCAGCCAAATATTCAAAGTCTGTTGCACTACGTGTTGAGTAAAGCGAAGCGATAGCTATGAAATAAATACAACGCATTTTGATTTAAATAAGTAAAAATTGAATTCATTAATCAATTTGGTATGAGTCTGAGCCATGACTAAAAAAACCTCTGAATCTCGTCATCATTCGAGCTATTCAATTTCTTATCCTTAACCTTTCCTTACACAGTTTAAAACAAAGTCGTCGAAATGTCTGTACGCGCAAAACTTTCGAATTACTGCACCAAATTCGATAATTATTTATTGTTGTGGTAGGATGCAACTTTTCCTACAAACCTTATTCTGGCTATACTGAATACAGCCAAAACAAGGTTTGTAGAAAAAGTTGCACCCTTGCGAAGCTGAGATGAACCGCTAGCATAATTATAAAAAGGAAAAGATACTACTTAGTAACCACTTTTAGTAACTCAACACAGACTCAAACAGCGTCATCAACTGTATACCAACAGCCAACTGTGAACTGTCAACTGTGTAACCAGTCTCATATATCTTTACATAGTAACTATCTCTTTCTATAGCTTAGTATCTCGTTGTAGGACATAAACCTACACATAACGAGCGGGTGTCGTATTCGTAGATGATTCAACAATACATGCTCCGTTTACACAGGAGCTGTTATTCATTCTAAGTGGCCGTGCCCAATACGGTCGCGGCAAGAATTATAACATACGTAGCATTACTATCGGGTCAGGTCGCGACACTGGCGCCGGCGGCAGTGCGGTGCAACTCATGTGCATGCAGAAATGTGAAGCCGCGCTTTAACAACGTCGCATTGTTTAAAATGACATATTACGTGAATACGTGCAGGGAATGACATCTTTTATTATTGTTTGAAGTCGCTGTACCAAGTGCTATACCGTAAGGTACGACTGGTCTTGACTTCAAAACGAATTGATTTTCATAATGATGTAACCGGTAGTTTCTATATTTAGTTGAGACAAACGCATATTGCACTCAAAGATGACGTCACCAGAGTTATCTCTTAAGCAGAGGTCCTGTTATTATCTCCTGCTCATGTGAACAACAGGAAGCTATTATCAGACATACAGTAAACTGACAGTTAGATATCAATGGAATATTAGCGAGTGTGTTGTGCAAAGCCAGCTGCGGTCCATTGATCGCGGCGTGCGCAGCTGTGCTGACCCGCGATAACCCGCGAGGCGCCACGTCCGCGCCTGCGCGCTACGCTCCCCATTCATCTCATATTATTGCGATACCTAATAACAGCTGTTAGCTGCGCTTGCGACGCGATTAGTCTTAATTGTGCGCTATCACGCGTTTCTATGAACGCTCACTTATGCAATAAGACCTTAATAAAGATAGTGTTACTGTTAGCGCTGAGTTTAATTGCTGGCTCGAGTGACAATAACATTAATTGTTGTAAATCTATGGCTCAGTGTGTAGAATTATAATGAATTTGTTGTTTAAATTATTGTTGTTAGTTTCACAATTAAGTTCATGAATATTCTTAGTAATTATCATAAATACTACGGCATGCTTGATTAGTCACATCGCAATTAACACTTGATCACCATTTTGTTAATTTATTTCTATTTTATGGATGTGAAATAATGTCAAACGCGGACTGCTGCTAATGAAGTCTTATAGAGTAGGTCTGGTAAAATATAGAGATACAGATTTAAAAAGTTTCAGTCTTAAAATTAATTCAATTTACCAATATCTGAAACACGACACTGTTTCAGACAATAGTGAATTTGATGTATTAGACAGTGACCAATTGTTATTAGTTCTGGTTTTGTTTGCCATGTTATAGTGTCTGTGCTTACTACAGTATTGTTGAGTTAGTTACTCAAATTCAATTCATTAATATCATTGCTTAAAAGACAAAGGTAAAATCATAATTATCACAGTTGCATGGTCATCTGTTAAACTTTTGAGAGAAAGAAATGAAACCTACGTGTGTTGAAACAAAAAAACAGCTCATAAAACCACATGACTACTGAAATTCAGAAATCAAAAGTTAACTTTAACGTTTCTTTAACAACACAACTATAAAACTTTATAACCCAAGCTTCTCAATACGTACGAAAGGCACCCAAGATCAAATACTCGTTGAGACGTTAAGATCGCATTCGCAGCCAAAGACCAAACAAACATTTAGAATTCAGGTTTCGAAACTTCTAATCAAATCGACTCCAGGCCAGTAAGCATACACGCGTTAATCAGATTTCACCAAACAATTCATTCGATTGGTTATAGAATTCCGCAACACAACACCGAGGCTCGATACGTGGAATCCAACAAAGGCTTTTGTTTCCACGGCAGCGGCCCCGGCAGCGACCCAGCAGTTTATACTTTTTCGTTTATAATACTTTTTCTCTTATTGCATTCCTAAAGTGCTGACCGGAGCGCTTAGACTTTAAAAAACAGGTTTCCAGACTGCACCAACCTTAAACGAACGACTTTGTAAAATTGTGAGTCACAAAATGGTTCCAATAAAAGAGTTCTGGAATTTACCAACAATGTTGTTTACAAAAATGTGTAGGTATCTATCGCTACGAGTAAATGTAATGTGGACGAAGCTCAACTGACAGACTGACATTCGAACCCCGTTCAAACAATTCTCTCCCAATTAAAAGGCTAGACTTGTCCGTAGGAGTTGAAAAATGAATGAATTTATACACCGCATGGCTAGATCGAACATGTAACACATAGGTGCACGTTCTAGCACAATAAGCAGGTCAAGTTTCTCGACAGGATGGCGCCAAAACAAGCGCACAGCTGCGCCAGCGCAACTATTTGCGGAAACGAATATCGGATCGCGTAAACACGCGGGTACTGGATATCATTCGTGCAATACTTGTGCTACCGTTAAACTGTCCTCTTGACCGAGTTTGAAGATGAGACAGATTATGTCTTAACCGCATTTCAAAAACATAAATGACTACATCAAATCCTTCCTACTATATACTACTCGTATTATAAACGCGTGACTCTGTGAGGATCATAGAAATCTATGCTGAGGAGGGTAGTTCTTTGAACAGAAATGGATGAAATTTTCAAATATTTAGTGAAACAAAACGTAGGTAGTTACAATTGTTGCCTACGTTAATACTGCGTTAGTGTAATAACTGTGCCGCAGAACTGAGTTCCATTACAAAATATTTGGTATACCTACTTACATAAAGATACACGCCAACATGCTTCGGCCAAGCCTGGCGATTACGGCTGAACACTCCCTTGGAGGAGACCTATACCCAGCAGTGGACGTCTAAAGTATGAAGATGATGATGACATAAAGATCTACAAAGTTTGACACATTGAATAATTGTTATCCCGTTTTGTGTTCCCGTGGGATAATTTAGGAATACGCTTAATTCTAAAGTCTACGCAGAAGAAGCGGCGAGCTGACGCTTGTACTAACACAAATGGTTTACAGTCGCCTTATCTGCAAGTAGTCAGATTACAGACGAAAAAGTAACGACGTTCTTCTTGTCTCGGGTTACACTATAAACATTCCACACCAAAATATACTTCCAGCTAATCAGTGAACCAATAGTACTGCTTATCTAAACAACAGGAAGTGATGGTTATTATAATTAGACTACAATGGCTGTCACCGACTAGGATCAAGACAGCAGCGGCGCCGGCGCTGGTCCGAGTGCAAAATTGTTAGGCAGAAGCTTTAATTTATCCAATGTATGGCAACAACATTATTTGATAACTAAATATCGTGAAAAGACTCGTAATATTTTATTAGAAAAAGTTGTTGTTTTGATAGATTTTTCGTAGCACATTCGTAGCAGTTGCTACGACCACGTGATACTGTTAAGAAATCAAAGATAACGCATCAATTATTAAGTTAATACTGAATTTGACATTAAATTTTCAGTATTTTATTTTGTAGAATACAGTTATTTCGAAGAGTATATGAAAAGTTTCAGTGCGAAAACCATACACTTCGTAGGTTGCAGCTACAAGCGCCGTCTTATTCTCTGCTGTTCGTAAGATTCGCATTTGCCGCTAGAAGAATTTTAAACGATTCGATCAGATATTTTAATTTCTGCTCAGAAGAGCAGAAATTAAAATATCTGATCGAATCGTTCGTGTCTGATCGAGTCGGGAAAGCAGAACTTTCCCTCTCTCTCTCACACACACACAATACACCCACTCATACAATTGATCGTATCTTTTTCCTTTATTTTATATACATATTTGCACTTTTATAACGTAAGGAAAGAGCGGACCCTTCAACTACAGGCATTTTCTATGCCTAAATGGAGACTCCTTGATATGCAATGTAAGCCAAATATGATATGAAACCTATTTTATTGTAATAGTGAACGTGTACAGTAATTCAGGATTTATTCACGTCAAAAGGAGCGGGTATTCTGCCCCTCTTTACGTCGTGGCTTGACTCCATCAAAACCAATTGTTTACTGGAACCCTGCACGTGTTCACTGTTCGCAGACACTAGCTAATAATTGTGGGATATTTATTCCGTGCATTCCACTTATTGTGACTGTTAATAAGTGATAAATACTTCTCAAATGGTCTAAGTTATTCATGATGGTGATAATATTTGTTAGTGGCACTGTCGTTTAATTTGAATAGAAATTATTGAACGATCAATTAGTTAATTGCTTTTGTTCTGATTTAGGGGAAGGAGTAAGACTAGAGGGTTTAAGATAAAGTCACAGACTATTACCAAATAGATGTTAGATGAAATTACTTAATACAAATATTTTAAACGAAATATACTCATTAATCATGTTCATAATACAGTTCTGGACACATCTATTGGCCCACCTTGTATTTTCAGTTTCGTTTGGTCCTAGCTAAAATTTTATATTAGGTCGAGCAAAAAGTTTGTATGCAGTTTTGAACCTGGCACATTCACAATTTCATTCAATAGTCTTTTTTTGAATTTCGAACACAGAATTTAAAGAAACAAAAGACAATTTGGAGCCTGTTTGTTGATATCAAACAATCGAATACTAAGAAAACTTGGTTTTATTGGTTTACTTGGATTTAATTCTTGAAAAAGTGATTGATATCTTTGGTTTTGCAACAAACATTACTTATTCTTAACATTAAGGTGAGGTTCTATCAATAATCTATGGATACTTCACCTGAAGTCGCCGCCCAAGCTGTGGCACTTATTCAGGCCGGACACAGCCAAAGAAACGTGAGTGCTCAACTTAATTTAAGTCGATCTGCGGTCCGAAATGTTTATCGGAGGTACCTAGAGACTGGCGGCTTTGTTCGTCGCCAAGGAAGGCCACGATCTCGGGTCACAACTGACAGGCAGGATCGATTCATCGTGACGACCAGCTTGAGAAATCGTCACCTTACCTCCATTGAGATACAAAACCAACTTCGCGTCTTCCACGGAGTATCTGTGAGCGCTCGAACTGTTCGGAGAAGGTTAAAAGAACGCGATATGGTACCACACAAGCCAGCTAATGGGCCCAAACTAACGCGAGCCCACCGACCAGCGCGCCTTCATTTCGCACGCAGTCATTTAAATTGGACACAGCAAGATTGGAGCCGTGTACTCTTTTCTGATGAGTCTAAAATTGTGTTACATGGCAATGATGGAAGGAAGAAGGTCTACCGACGTAAGGGAGAGCGTTTCGCACAATGCTGCTTTGAAGAGAGGGTTGCTTATGGCGGTGGCTCATGGACTGTCTGGGGCGGTATATCCGCGAGCGGCAAAACTCAACTTGAGGTTGTTACAGGACCACGGCTGCCAACATAAAATGCTGGAAGGTACATTCGTGAGTGCTTAGAACCTCACGTGATACCATACGCGGACTATGTGGGCCCAAATTTCCTTTTTATGCATGATAATGCAAGAGCCCACGCGGCCGGCATCGTCAAGGAATATCTTCGGGATGTGAACATCACAGTTATGGACTGGCCAGCCAGAAGCCCAGACATGAACCCCATTGAGCACATGTGGGACGAGCTAAAAAGACGTGTTAGGGCTCGTCAGCCCGTTGCCCAGACGATGCAGGAGTTGAAAACTGCCATAGAAGAGGAATGGGAGATGATCCATCAAAATTTCATAGAGCGGTTGATAAACTCTATGCCTAATCGTATGAGAGCTGTGGTAGATGCCCATGGAGGCAACACGCGTTATTAAATTAAACCTTTATTTGATAAAACATGTTTTTTATTCAAAAATAAATTGCCTTTAACAAGGCGCATATCCGACTTGTTAGGCGTAGCTCCATGTCGTATGGTATTCTGAATTCAAATTTAAAACAATACGATCGAAAAAGATGGTAAAATGTATCAGGTTTAAAACTGCATCAACAGTTTTTGTTCAATCTAGCAATCATATTTCGGTAGGGGCCATCGAAACCTAAACTCTAAGGTGGGCCAATAGATGTGTCCAGAAGTGTATGTTTTTGTAAGCATTTCTGCTTTATTAAATAATTATGGAATTATTCGGCCTTGCAAGGCTGGTCAAACCACATTGTACTCACTAAATCTACTAACAACGACCAACGTTTTAAGTTCTTAGAGCTCGATAACGAGTTTCTAATTTCAAACATTAGTTTAATCGATTACTTTAAAACGATGAAGTTCGATTTTAAATTAGTATTTTCTTATCCGAAGCTGATATGGAGGTAACGGAGTTGGTTACTACTATCGTAATTGCTTTTAGAAATGCCTACTTCTTATAATGTTGTTAGAATATTTAACTACAATATAAACTGTTAAATCGCCATAATAGAATGAAGTAAGTATACATACAACTAAGTTAAGTAGTACTATATATAGCAGCATTCTTCAAACAATATACCGATACCGACTCTTCGTCAAAAAGTAGAAAATAAATAGATCTTTCTCACTCCTTGTATCGATTTAATATCAAGATGTTCGCCCCTTTTTCCGTCATGACAACCAAGAGGTAAGCTAATCATTTGGAAGTTTTTGCTAGATAGGTCGCTAGTCGCGATCCAGTCAACTTTGGAAACCACTGGTATATAGACTCCGTATAGGTACATTGCAACATCGAAATTGGTCTTACAAAACAAAACTATTTATAAAACAAAACACGAACGAAGAAGGCAGAGTTTCTTTTGGATGCCCAAGAAACCTTGGAAGATATTTATAAATGTAATTTAGAGTATCAAGATCCTATCCGTGTTAATAATTCCCCAATTAAAGTGTAACAGCCGTATAGATAGGTCAAAGCGATAATGATGCTTTAGTGTTATTGCATCATCTGCGAAGCATTTATTTATATGTAAATATAAGTTGCAATGCCAAATACTTACAAGTATTCAAATTCTGCTTCTTTTACTTTGTACTGCAAAAACACATGCAGCAAACAAAATTTAGAGCGCGTTTATAGTTTTTGTATGAAAAAAAAAAGTTTCAAATTTTGAAAAGTCGTAGAACAAATGATGTTCAGTTTACTGATACAAAGTCAGGATTAAGAGGTTTTGGGTATTTTTTCAATTTCCCTGTTTATCATAGAATAATAATAAAACATTTTTTTCTTCTTATATTACATATTTTGTGTCCCTCTGTTCAACTCTGTTGGGCAATGGCCTTCCCTTTCTCCTTCCAAACTTCCCGATCTTGAAACATTGTCATTTATTGAAATAATATCATAAGGTGAAATTGTTTGTTTATTTGTAAGAGTCTGGAAGCACTGATATGATTGTTCATAAATTTTGAACTGATTGAAAGCAAATGATTTATGCACACGGCAATGGTGGGGACCATTGCCGTGTGCATAAATCATTTGGTTCCCTTTAAAATGGTTGAGCTAAATGGTGCTGATCTGCGCGTCATGTTCGTGAACGGGCGCTGTCAGTTGAGATTGGTCATATTTTAACTGCCATAACTTTATCTTTATTTATTTTTTTAATTAAATATTTTGGATTGCTCATTACCTTCATTGTTTTCACATATAGAAGCAACAAGAATAATGCAACCAGTAAGTAATTGATTTTATATTAAAAGAGAGTCCGTGGAGGTTCTTTGCTCGTTCTTCTCTAGAGACCTACCCTACGTTGTGGAACGAGCAACTAGCTTCAACTTTCTGACTAACTGACTCTTTAACAATTCAAAAATGCCTGTAAGTGGTTTAATTGAAATAAATGCTTTAACTTTGATATGTTTTATGGCATACTTGACTTCCATGCAAAGAATGGAATGAAAATGTGGGCAGAAGCTAGTTTCTAATATTTGATTAATCTTTGAAATATATCAGAGAAGTTGGTAAAACATGTATTTCTAGGTATGCGTCACTGCTAGATGATTAAAAATGTTAATACTGTGGTGCAGAATGTGAATAATTTTCTTGATAATTATTGACTTACAACTCTATTCTTGGTAATCTTCTCAGATTGTAATCTATTTGCCAGGAAAAGCTAAAAACACGACGTTTAAAAAGCCGGTTGGTGACCGCAGAATCAGTCTTCTCGTAGCGACGCTATCGTCATTATACACTACGGCGGGTCTTAAGGCATGAATCCTTCTCTAAAAATAACTTAGAAAAAAGAAAAACAACTTATAAATAAAGAAGTCCTTAGCAACCACTTAAATAAACCAATTAATTAAATCAAATAGGTATAATATACGTAACAAATAAGTGTGGAACAGTTCGCAACGGCCTTGTCGTAACTGTTCCACGATGATTCGGATCGGAATAACCCGAGTCATTATGTAAATCAACGTACATTTTGTGAATCTCATCTATGCCACAGCTGTTTCGTTAAACATAGGTATCTATTTTGTTTATCAATAAAAATATTTTGCAACTTTAATGTGTTTTCGTGACTACCTCAGCTGTGCCAATGTCCAATTTGTACGCGGATGTGGTCGAGATGAGAACAAGTCTTGTGTTTACGTATGAATGTTAGTTTTAATAAGCACTCAGCGCACTCGGTAACGATTGCATCTTGATCATGAGTTTACAAATGACACGATGATTAAGCTTGTCGATTAATGACTTGAATTTGTGATTTAGATATGCAAAAATTACAAGAAGGGCATTATCGTTTCTGTGAAATGTTGAGGTCTGAGAGAATTTCACTCCTTTAATTAGATACCTTATTCTATGACATTTTTTATTTTAAAAATGCCTAAGCAATGTAGTTAATATTTCGAAAACCTACTGCAGTGTTTTGAACATTAATCATTCTAACTATACCCATGAAAAGAATTTTTAAAAATAACAGCAGACTAACATAGGATTAAATTGATATCTCAATTTATGGCGTAAGGTCAACTTTAAACGAATAATAAAGATCGCGGGCCCAGGTGTTAATCTGTCCTATGGATCTGCGAAGAATACCTGCCCCATATACATCTAGAATATATGATCAAATGCTAATTTAAATTCACATAAAACAGGCCGGATTGTTTAACGGATAGCGCGAATACTCAGGTGTGAAGATTTGGGCAGATCGAGTTCGCAGGATCATACGATTAAATTATAGCATTTTAAAGTGGAATTTATCTAATGAATAATTTAAATAGTACTAATGAGGTCACATATTTTGTTTCTTGTCGTTGTGGCCTTGCACCTGGCGTCTTGCTGGCGCTATCTCGGCCAGGCCACTAGCACCCGGAACTGGCCACGTCTCACATCACTAGCGCTAGTGCTTAACTTTTTACAGCCTCCGCGTGCAACGCCTTCACGTTTTTACCGTACAACATTAATCCCGTTGTGTAGAAAGTGAACTTTTTCGACACATGACTTGCATAGGTATGCAACTGAATTTAATTTGAGGCTTTAAATCTCGCTTATATCATCTGTGAGAATGTCAAATTATGAATCGTCTTTCGTTCGTCTTAGCAAGAAAAAGAAACCATTTAATTTTATAATTAGAATGTTCTGTACTTAATTAGACAATATAAAACAAAAGAATGTTACTATAATATGTTTTATACAAGCATTGGAATTAAAAGAGAAACAAAAAACGTAAGGAAATACCAATATTACGAAAGTAGTCATAAAATGATGTCATATCACTCGATTATGTATTAAAACAACATTGTTAAAACTAATAGAGTGAGGTGCTATGTCGTTTGCTTCGCAGCTGGTTTGCTGTTTGTGCAGTTAATTTATTTAAATAGGCTTTAATGACTTATGCTAATAACTTTTGACTATTATGAACGAAATTATTTAATTTCTAAAACTTAGCAGATTTTATTATGGAAATACACCAATCTTACAGGCTAAGTAACTGTCTACTTAAACCACAACCACTGAAGCAAGAACAATTCTCGCTCTTGTTTCGTACAAACTATACATACTTTATGTATAACACGATATATTAGCCTAAGTCATGTGGAATCAGAGCTAACAGCTACCACAAAAATCAAATGTTTTTTTAGAGTCTGTTGGGAAATTTCTAAATCCGTAATATCCTAAATCCATGCGAAAGAAGAAGAATGCCAAAGCTAATGAATTATCTAGAACGAATAAAAATACTTAACAAATGTTTATTCATAGTGTTTATGTTGAATCTAGGTCTTCGTTGTGCTAATCTTTGACCCTACATTATGGTCTCGGCCTGGAATGCGACAGTCTAGTCTGAGCATACCGGTCATCTATCGTCTGTGAGTGGTCTTATTCACTTTGTTGTTTGCTTGAGTAAAATTGTTTTAACACTATATTAAGCTTATCAATTACACAACTTTCGTAACTTTTTTATTATCATCTTCGTACTAAGTTCATGGTTTAACCTGTATGTTTAGAACCTCCCTAGTTTCTGAAAGAGTTCTTAGTTTAACAAAACTTTTTCTACATCCTACATTATATTAGAAGAACAGGCAAATACTTTCTTGTAAACACCTACCTATATTTTCTTCAGAGCAACTTATTTAGCGCCATAGATAGTTTTCTCTCTCGTCTTGCTAAAATATGTACCCATTTACATTTTTCTTGAAAGGTATAAATTCAAGACGAGCTCTTATTTCGACATTAACACAAATGTGCCCAGCAACAGTTTTATTACTTTCGTTGGTTCTCTTATCTTAAAGAGTTAATACTATATACATACAAACTTGTTCCAGTCAGGCCGATAAAATTATGATTAAAATAAAAGCAAGGTCAACTTTTGTTAAAATAAATTAAATTTACTCCTTGTAAGTACTTAGGTACTTATTGTTTTTATGGAGTATGTTTAAGGAAGTTTGAAAGTGGCGCCAGAAAAGTTGAAAAGGAGTCGTTTATCTTGGTATGGGCATGTGAAGGGGAGGGACGAAATGCTTCTGAATATAATATGGATGAATGTAGGAGGAGAGGAGGCTTAAGAAAAAATGGCGCCAGAAAAGTTGAAAGAGTATCCTTTGTCTATCTATGGCATGTGAAGCGGAGGGAAGAAACGGATGTGAATATAAATGGGGATGAATGTAGCAGGAGAGGGGGCCAAAGAAAAGATAGATGAATTGGATGAAGAATGATTTGAAAGAAAAGGGATTTAGTGATAACATGACGGTTTACAGGACGGAATAGGAGAGGAAAACGTGTTGCAACGACCCCAAGTAACAACCACGAAACAGTGGCATGAAGATGATGACTTATTTATTGTTTAACAGCTTTGTAACCACACATCTGGTATAGTCACAATAACCATTGAACTATATTACTATTGACAATAACATGCACTTTTGGCTGAATTTCACAAAACATTAAGGCTTGTATGCCAATGACCTTGAGCATTTGGCCCGTACTGAATTTGTGGACGAGTGCGGAGGTGATGTAGACGCATTGTTTAATCGGAGGCATGTTTAATTTATTGTACTAAAAATAATACATATTTGTAAAAAGTAACAAAACCAAATCATTTTCCTTAGATAGCAGTAGATATTTTTTTATAAGAAATTAAGGAGTAAAATGGATTCATCTCAATGATTTGGAGGTGATTTGACATTTTTTTATCTTATTAAGTGATACCGATAGAAAAATTGTGGCTCATCCAAATTACGTATCATATCATGTAGATTACTAACTATTTTTTTCAGATGTAATTTCTCTGTAAATAAATGCCGACGAAAAGTTGCTTCATCAGCATGCTTCTTTTAAGTTTTTTTCGAGAGAGCAGCCTTAATGTAGTCACGAAACCCATGCATCTTTATAGTGGAAACAAAAACTAGCACAGCATAACATAAATACATTCAAAGCATATAATTATGAGTGTACTTAAATACCTGACCTTACATATGACTAAGTTAATCCCACCGCCGATGTTTCCGATCATAAAAACTTGCAACAACGCGCTCTGTCATACACAACCTAATTTATGAAGCTAGCAGACAAAACAACTACACATTTACAGCTAAATAAGCAATCTACAGAGAACTTTTACCCTTATTTACGAGATGCTAAAGTTATGCCAATGTTTTTTGGACAGCAAATAGGATGGCAAGGATTTAAGAGCGACACACTCCTCTCGAATAAGTTTGATGGTTATTTTACTACCCTGTTCTAATTACGAGGTTTCCTCTCTGAGACTAGGACACGACGAACCGATTGTTTGTGGCCACATTATACTGGTGTTCATAAAAAAACTTTATGGGTGTTCCTTGTACAACTCTTTGTTGTGGAATTAGTTTCGCGACCGTTTTTCAGCTCGTTTGGGTTGTAAAAATTATTGGTAATAATTAACCGCTTCAATATCAGGCTATGCACTTAGCTATTATATTCTTATTGGTATATTAAAATCTGTAGCTATGCTTGCTTATCAACACAGCATTTTGTATTATCTGTAGGTAAAGCAATTGTAGTATAATTATTTTAAAAACTTTATCATTCCATTGTCGATCTAAATCTGGCAAAAATGACATTAATTTACACAGAACGTATACGGTCTACATTTTTGACAAGATTTTGTCATTGATTGTCGTTGCGATGAGATGAGATACAGATTTTGAACATTCTTATCGTTCTTATTTTTACAAGATGTGACTTTTAGATAGATGTCAAAATGTAGTCTTCGGATCTCTATTTAACTCTGCTACATGCAATACTTATTACGAAAGTTAAAAACTGTATTTGGTTTATAGTCTAGAATGGGCTACGGATTGTGAAATCGTATGATGTCTAATATTCAGCAATACCACAAAGCTACTTACATAAATAATTATTCTAGTCTTGGGTCTTGGAACCGAGTGGATAATTTAACGACGATTTTATCGCATCTGTAACAATTTATATAATTAATATATTGACAACTGTGCAATATTACAATCAGTTAAGTCATTTGTCGTAATTTTAGCTGTCAGTCCTTGTCGCCAATTAATTAGTTTTCGAACCAATCATATTAACGGGTCTTCTAATCTGTGGCGATACTTCGGCCTGGCAACTGCATGCCGTTTAAAATTCAATATATTTTGCCATAAATATCCGATTTTACGAGCCAACATCCCGACACACATGTCAAACAAATTGTTGACACATTCAAAATGTGACGAAGCCACTTAAATAAAAGATTACGTCTTTTACACGAGAATGGTGAGAGAATTTCTCGTCCAAACAAGCATAACTGACTTGATCAAGTATTTGTGTTGCTATGTATTGGGACTACCTACTTTTTTTCTTGTAGGGTTCCAGATGTTTCAGGAGAAACCTCTTATAGTAAGTTTGAAAATGCATCAAACGTCTTAAGAGCACTTCAGTTAGTTGATCTGTAGAAACCCAAGTAGGTACCGGTAAAATGCTGTAACATTGCCTAAATTCTAAAAAGCTAAATTATATTATTGCCGCTGTCAGCTGTTTAACACCATAGACAGCAACATTTCTCAGCGGCAATAATTTAACATTTTAGAATTTAGGCAATGTTGAGCTATGACGGCAATGTTACAGCATTTTAGGTACCTAAATCAATCGATATTTTTGTAACCAATAATTAGGTACCCAGTGACATGTCAATGACAATAAATTCGATCAGCAGTGGACAGTGCAGCTGCCGTACACGTGCGATGGTCACGACTGAGACATGGGCAACATGAGTCCCTCACGGAGTTGTGATATCACGACCTCAAGACACTCGTTAATATTCAGCAGTTGCTTTACTTTTTTCTAAAAGAACCGTGCATTCAGATCTTGTGTAATAAAAGAAAAGATACTCGGCTTTACCAGGTGTGGTGACTTATGTGAGAACTGAAGTAAACGTTTTGTAAAAATGTAGACTTATACTATACTAGATTTTGGCCGCGACATCGTCCGCGTGAATGTCTGTTATCGCAGATGTAGACTAGTTTGTAGATTACAAAGTAGTCTACATCGTCTCTTGAGGTTTCAACTTAGTCTGTACCAAGTTTCATCAAAATTGGTAGAGTAGTTTATCCGTGAACGCGTTACAAATATACTAAATTTTACTCTCATAGTTACTTGTCCGTATGGTGTCGGACGTAAAGAATGGCACCATCCCACATCTTCCCGTGGGTGTCGTAAGAAGTGGCTAAGGGACTCACCAGAGAATGAGCAGCAGCGTTCTCTGTGCCTTTGTAACGACCATACTGCGATCGCCAATCCGCCTGCCAAGCGTGGCGATTATGGCCAGCCCCCCCCCCCCTTTGGGGGAGGCCTATGTCCAGCAGACGGTGGACGTCTTTCGGCTGAAGTGACGAGTGAGTTACTTAAATGGATTACTGAATAAGTTTTTGTTTCATATTTTGTCGGTACGTAAATATCTAGGAGCATGTCTGCTTTGTTTAACAGAAAACAATGATGTCATTATCCATTAGATATCTTCAAATACTGTAGTAATTAAAACTATTAATGCAATTATGCTTAACTGCAATTATGCTTTACTTTCTAGACATAACAATAATTTCTCAAAAATATTCCACATAAATATCATTAGGTAGTATGTTTAACTGCTATGCGCGGGCGCAGGTCGGAGGTTGGGGCCGCGCGGCGCCTGCGTCACTCCATCAACTTGCTAATTCATGCCACTCTGGCCAGCTGGCCGCTCGCAAAACAAGCGTGGCCCTTTTTTATCCGGAATACCTAATATACACATTTAAATTTCACACCTATTCATACTCGGTACATTTACATACATTTACCACCTGACTAAAAATTTATTTATTATATTCAATCTTATTATGTGATCAGAACGAAAAACATTCTAAGGGAATTCAAATTAGAGATTAAACAGTATAATCAGAAGTTAGTCTCCGTAAAAACCAATCTTGATAATATCTGACGCACAACAAGAGCGATCAGAATAGTCAACGAGCATGAATATTTCAGTCTGCAAAACAAGTAAAGTGAATGCAGCAGATGTTTACAAACACTGACAGAGTATCCGAGGGCTGCGTCTGCGCCGCTTCAGGGCACGTGTGCCTGACACCCCTAACAGTAACCAGAACTACTATTTATATTCAGCGCTTGTCATACCGTGATGTTGTACAGCGATTATTCGTTACTTACCCTGAACTTGTGGTGGGCATGTGTGAAACACAGCTTATACATTAGCATTAGACCAAAGGAAGCGCGATCTCGATAACAAAAGAGGCAACAATTGGAACAAGTCGCCTTCCAATACACAATATCACTACCTTAATGGTATTTTGACTTGTCCTCACTGTACATGTACATTTAGTGCTAAAATAGGATACATAAGCTACATTAGAGCACACGCTCGTACTTTTAGAGGAGAAACTGTCACCGTAGGCGAAAAAAAAGCCGTAGCTTGGGATGCTTATTTTATTTTATTTTTAAACATTATCTAAGACATGAAATTTACAATAATCTTTGCTTTCTTCCTTTTGCACTCTCAACTGCTTGCGTAATTTCTTTTAAAGCACACATTATCAATTTGTAATTAAAGCAATATCGGTAGCCAGATTAATTCATAAATCCGCAATGAGTCAATTTGAAGTTGAATTTTTATACTAGCCATTTCGTCTGCCTAAAAATGTATTGTCTACCATGTACAGACGCCAGCACATGAAGCCATACCAAACTGTCAAATTTTCCCAATTGAATATGATCCTTAACGTTTTGCAATAAAGTTGAAAATCTATTAAAGAAATTTGACAGATTGTTGTAACTCGATGTACTGGCCTCTGTACATTTTGGTCACGAACTTCCAAGTACTGGTAAAAAGTTCTTAGCTAGTTAATTTGCACGCCATCAGACCTTGGCCCCGGAAGCACGTTTCCTCCTTTGCATACAACAATGGTGGAGCATTGTCCAGTTGGTCGATTGCGTCATAGGCACTACCATTGTATAGTTCCAGGTGTAAACGGACTGAAAGCTTTAACAGTGTTTATACCTATTTGCTACAAAAGGACCTTGACCTTCGTAGCTTATGAGGTTCCTGTGTAGACCAAACTGCTTCTCTGTAGTTCGTTGCTTTTATGATGACGTGATCAAATCAATATTACACCGGCACCGGAGCTATTCACCTTATCTCAAGTAGACCTATCTTCCCAATTCCATTGTTGTGCTTGATACTGATTATTCCTCAAGAAGTACTTTAGTGCAATGGTCGTAGTGTATAATCACTATTATCAAAGTGATTAACTGATTAGAATAAGACGTCGTGGACGTACCTTACTTAGGTATTTTTTTACGGTGTATGTCCACTATTTGATGATACTCGAATTGAAGAGGAAACCAAAGGTCGAATTCGAAACGCCATAGATTGTACATATTATGTAGAAGTAAACATATGCTAGTGTACAGACGCCAGCACATCAAGCCATACCAAATTGACAAATTTTCCCAATTGAATACGAACCTTAAACTTTTATGATAAAGTTGAAAATCTATCAAAAAAATTTGACAGATTGTTGTAGCTTGAGGTGCTGGAGTCTGTACCTGTCTGTTTTTCAACCGACTTCAAAAAAGGAGGAGGTTATCAATTCGTCCGCATTTTTTTTTTATGTTTGTTACCTGATTTCTTTGGACTGGGTGAACCGATTTTGATGATTCTTTTTTTATTTGAAAGCTAGTGCTTCCCGTGTGGTCCCATTTTAATTTGGTCCAGTTCTGACAAAGGTATCCATGACAAAACCGTATAAGTCTTAAATTTACATTAAGTATTTGCGCGATTTGTTACGCGATTTCTCCGGCAAACGTAAACCAATTTTGAAAATTCTTTTTTTTATGGATAGGGTCTGCTTCAGGGGTGGTCCCATATAAATTTTATCGAATTTGATTCTGCACTTTTTGAAAAATCAAAAAATACCCAAAAATTTAACATAGACGACGTTTTAAAAAAAAAAAAAAAAAAAGCTTTTTACGAAAAAGACAACCGCCTTCAAAAACTAAAAAGTGAAAAGTAACTTAAATTTAGCACAGAACACACTTTGACTTTAGTTTCGGAAGTCGGTGGCAATACAAAACATCAAACAGAACAAAGCCACTGAATTTCGAAACTAAAGTCAACGTGTGTTCTGTGGTACAGTTATTTTTCACTTTTTAGTTTTAAAAGGCAGTTGTCTTTTTTGTAAAAAGCTTTTTTAAAGGTTATGTCCACAATTTGATGACCCTCAAATTGTAGAGTAAACCAAGATATCGACTTTGGAACGCCATAGATTGTAGATATCCAGAAGTATACATATGCTAGTGTACAATTGAATCCAGTCTATTGTTAGCATCTGTTAAAATTGCCTGTTAACAGTCGGCGAGTACAAAGGGCTAGTATCGCGGCATCAAGCGATGCCATTGTCTCCATACGGTATGCGCGTGCGCTATCTGCGATTGCTTGTTACTCGACGTGACGTAGATCGCGAGATTACACGGATGACATCATTATTGTCCGTTCAGATTTTTCAATAAAGCTTTCATATGATGATACCAATGATCGAGTATCTCTTAGCTACCGGTTTATAGTCCTGTGACTACAAACCACTATGTGAGTTCATAACGCATGAACTGTTTCAGACGTTATGAACTTTTATATAAACCTTAGTGGCATAAGTAGATAGTTTCTGTCTGGACGTAATATTTTATGTTAAGACTAGCATATGCCCGCGACTTTGTCCATGTGAATGTCGACCATCACAGTACTTTGTAACTCCTTATAAGATCAGCTATCTAGCAGTAAAATTTGGAGGCAAAAATTAAATTGAGTTTCGGTACTTGTACCAAAAACCATTTTTTTTCGTTCATATACATTTAGTAACAAGCTGTTATATTTTGACATTACAAACAGACACTAATACCATTTCATTTAGTTATATTATTGTATAGATATAGATATTGAGAATGTTGGTGCATTTAATAGAAAACTTTTAGTTAATAGTAACGTTAAGATCTCGGCAGGCACATTTCAGATTATAGCAGTATACCGGTTTTGATTCAGTATGATCATAAAACGTCGCTTAATGTCGATATTACATTCCAATTTCCTTTCCGTTAAGTTAAGTTCCTTCAAGTTAAGTTGTAAAGTGACATATTAGTCAGATTTTCGAAATAACAGATAGGTTTTCTCGTGCTCTTAAATTAATTTAGTAAGGATCGTTTTTTATATTTTTCTGCCAAGGGCACGTCAGCCTCCATCTCAATATTCACCTCCTTGCTTGCCATAGATATCACACTAAAGTTACAAAGTACGTAAGGCTGCGTCGCACCCGCTATGGTAGAAATGTAGAGTCAATCAACCAGCCAAACAGTCTTATCAAGGGATATCGTGTTACCCAGTAACTGGGTTGTGGAGGTCAGATAAGCAGTTTCTGCATGTAAGATGGTGCTCAGCTGTATCCGGTTAGACTAGAAGCCGACCCCAATAAGTTGAGAAAAGGCTAGGCAGATGATGATGAGGAGGAATGTAGAGATGATTAAAATATAAGCACCAATTTTCGGAACTGCTTCTGTTAAGAATGTCCGCTTGACTGTCTCTTGAAGTCCAGTTGCGATTGTTCAACCAATGTGTCTGCTAACTGCACAGTTGTACTTATTATCAATATTTCTTTTAGGACTTCATTTTGTTTTGTTATAATTAAGTTTCGAGCTTTATTACTCATATGACCTGAAACAACATAATAGATAGCGAATCAAAGCAAACACTAGACAGTGCTCGTATGTTCAGTGTGTGAGCACATGTGATGATCAATCTGTACAGCACGTGGCTCCACAGCGGTGTCGCCTGCGCCTGCGCCGCTCAATGCGCCCTTGTCTTGCACGCACATGCGATGCCCACATGCGCCAATATTTTGGTACTTCGAAACGGAGATTCGTGAATATATGCTCCTTGATCTATAACAAATGAAACACGCAAATTATTAACGTCTCTAGATGGCTCGTGATAATTCTAAAGGATATAAATCTTAAGAGCCATTAACTTTTTAACTGCATGATGAATCATAGCTGTGTCAAACAAATACCACACCGGAGTATATGGGCGGTTTAGTCATAGACAGTGTTAAGTGTATTGAGTACGTAGTAAAACAAGGATGTACGCACATTAAATAAAGAAACACGACTCTACATTTACATGATTAGTGTTTGGCTGCCGCAAATAATGATGTCAGAGATAATATTTATAAAAATATATAATATATTCGCGAGTCACGACGCTCTTATGCAAACTGGACACGCATCCAATACAAAGCCCAGGTTCGTCCGGCCGGATGGAAATGAATACCATTATGTACCAAATGAATGATTATTTTTAACGACAATGGACGCCCATTAATATACTGGACATTACCATACGAATGTCATACTTTAAAACGAAGTACTCACGCTGAAATAGACAGACATGCATTATAATAAAAATTCCCATCTTGACAATTTAATCTCAAACTGCTAATTTATTGTACTGACATTAGCTTTTTTTGTTCAATCAATCCATCGACATTTAGAATCAGGTGCTGTGATAATAACGATAAATACTGCGCATTAGATATTAATGAGGCTAGGCTAGTAAGGATTTAAATGAATTAAATTACATTATGTAAAAAGGAAATACGTTTCGTAATATTGCAAAGGGAAAAGTATCAAACTATGTGGATACTTCGGAAGTCTATTTAAAACGTGTAAAAACTGTCCACTTTGTCAAGACGGCGATACGTCCAGTCTCGTTGATATAGAGTTTCGCCTTGTCGCTCCGTTCGGCCGCCCTGTCTACAACGCCAATTCCGACGTTTTTAGGTGAACTCGAAAATATGATCGGGTATATTTATAGGTGGCCGGCGACACTGCAGCTATTCTTCATAATTAGCTGGAAAATTTATTAGCTGAAAAGCGCTTCACGTTTTAATAGGTGGTTCGGAATTCAAAGAATTCACATCAATAACAAAATTAATTTAATTTTGTTATAGATTGTCCTACATATTTTATATTTCAAACGATGGAAACTCCTGTAGTTTCTTTTCTTCATATTACAAAATAATAAACGGCTTCTTAGTCTTCAGACTTCAGACAGACTGATTAGTCACATGAGAACAATTTTAAGTACATTTAATTTTGAAATTACTGGAAGTCAAAACTTTTAACGAGCCGCCCTCTGTCACCATGTGCAAAACACATTCTTCGTGTTCCATGACGATTGCCCAAAATCCTGCAGTCCACATGGACGTGAGAACCGAAGAAACATTTGTTAGTGAAAGAAACACTCGTTTACTTATATATTTTACGATACGCACCTACTTTGGAACAACATATGGGGGATTTGTAGCGGCCGAGCGGGGCTTATTGGGCATTTCCAATTGTTTTACAAATAAGCGCTTGTAAAGTCAGATCGCTTTATTGCCAAACATCTGCTTTCTTGAAATGGAAAATATGTTGAAGTTGAAAGTTTTGTATTGATATTTCGTATTTTTTTATATACGGTAGGATTGAAAATTATTGTGTTTTTTCACTTGTTTTTAAACCATTTTCGTATATTTTTGATCATATTTCCGACTTTGTGAACTCACACTCTCCTACCGTTGAATTATCACATAGTGAGTCGTATATTTTAGTCCCAAACGCATACATATTATTATAGAACTACAGAGCCACCTGGGTAGATGCGTAGGATTCACCAGATGATACACAGCACACACGTGCTCGCAGCTGTACGCATGATCGCACGTGTGGGACGCAATATCCTTGAATTTATGCGCTCCTAGTACAATAATACCTTATTGTTCAAATGTTTCATTGTTCGTCAAAAAACGATTTTATCCATCCTCGATTATCAGTTTCTTAATCCAGTAAATCAAGAATTATTGTGTAAAGTTAATATTCTGCCCCAAATTACTCCTTGGTTTATACCTATGTAGGTACTTATATATTACGTATGTAGAGAATTTATTACGCACTCTATAAAAATATATGCCTTTCGATAGCAAATCGCATGAATAATGTCCTCTAACGGATCTGTAGATCTGTAGGAAATATCAGTAAATGGATTACAACTCCACATGGAAATATTATCGCTAGCTATTCACAATGTAATACATTATGCAGTTGTGGTAGCGATTCTAGCACATTTCCTTATTATACTCAATAAACTATCTGAAATCCACATTCACGTTAGTTACGTAATGCCAAAAGTGCATCGAGTTGTTGTCATGGGCTCTTATCATTCCAATCAATACGTTTCGGGATTAACCAGCCACATAATTAGGAGCAAGAGTTACCTGCACAGATTGATAACATTTCGAGTACTAATTCAACACTATGGTATACCAATTACGGGGTATCGCGACAGTTGCGATTCTTATTACGCTGATACGCTATCGCAGCACATCTGTCGACTCGACTCATGGTTATTACATCTATACTATTACAAAGAGGTAAAATTGCTTTGTTAGTTTGTATGTAGGGAGTAAACTCCGAAACTACTCATCCGATTTCAAAAATTCTTTCGCCAATAGGAAGCTACGTTAACCCTGAGGGCTATAGCCTTATAGGCTATATTGCATTATCAAAAAAATTAGAGATCCTTGAAAAAATTCACGCGGACGAAGTCGGGGGCAAAATGATAGTCGTAGGATAAAGGTAATGTATGCGATTTCGATGTGTCATCCTATTAGTGTTGTAGGCCATGTGTCATGTTTGTATAGAGAGAGCGAGCCTTCTGTGTGAGTTCAGTGACCCTTATTTCTGTTTTAGAGAATTTCTCATTAGTGATTTTGTTTAATGTCTAGGTACAGGTGACACGACGGCGCGCGGTGGCCCACGATTCAGGAGAAATTACTAATGTGGAGCGTGTAACATTTTGAAAAAGAAAAATGGCATGGATTTGTTATTTTTATTGAAATACCTATACTTTTGTTTATTTCCATATTCACATAATGATCGGAGCATAGAAGAAATTTTCTTTAGAAAGACTAATAGTTTGTGAAGTACAGACATAGAAGATAAACATATTTTTGTTGTTCCTTTTTATCCCATTCCGTAAAATACTATAATATGGAAAACCCTATAAGTACTTAATATAAGTAAGCTTCTAAACATTGTTCGGATGGGAGGACTAAACCGAAACCACAAAAATTATATTGACAGTATAGAATTGACTTGAATATCTCGGCGCCAGCGCAGCATACATAGAACACAACTTAGATTAAAACAACTTTGCACCTAATGCACTAAATAAATAATCTACAAAGCACTCAATAACAGACAATGTACTTAATTACCTACAAATGACTGACCTTATCCTTATCATTCACAATTTCGCCAAACATACCTATTTCGCAGAAACAAATAACATAATTAAGCAGGTGCTGGTGATGACACATCAGGTACCTAACTCGTACCTAGTATCACACGCCGCTGATAAGAATATTTACTCATTAGATTAGCTAATTATCTTAAGCCTGATTAACAACAATAGGTACAATATAAGGTGCACCTGAATGTACTGACGAATTCGGGTCACATGGTGCGCTAGTCAGGACATTGGCCCACGTAGTTTTACGATAACGACCGGTACATTCGATAAAAATAATTAGATAACGCTATTGTTTGAAAATATTAAATTTAACTATATATATGAGGTTTAACTTTAATTTAAGATTTAAGTTACTTAACCGAATTAAAAATATACAAAGCTTTAAATTAAATCAAAAATATATTATGTGCAATGGACGAGATTTTTGATGCCCTGTGAGCCGTCCAGCTGGCTTAGCAAACCCTACCTTATTGTACCTATTTTACTATATTGGATTATTTATTATTTCGTTTGGGTGTTTTGCTGTGATGCATTAATTCATAGATTTTCCATATATTTTAGTTACGTCTCACAAATCTTGTCATTTGGTGATTGGACTTATGCTGCAACTACCACAAACAAACCCTCACAATGTTATCACTACTCCCCATGTGCAACAGTTCCAGGCTGATAACTGCGCCTGCGCCGCCAATGTGTCGCACAGATTTGCGAACTAGCTTCCTTACACGTGCACCGGTATGGGAACAGAACCAAGCAGTTGCAGCGCACATGGCGAGATAACGACTGTTTTATGAAATGTTTTACAACTAGCGCTTATAGCTTTCTAAAGAAAGGTGATCGCCAAATGTGGGCAGCGTTTCCGTCAAACAGAACAGCGCGGGCGGCCCACCAATAAACTGCTGTAATAAATGTGTTATTGTTTCCTTATTCCTCATAATTGTTAGGTGGCGATTATTATTCGCATCTACGCTGTGGTCACACGTGTGTCTACAGTCTAGACTCTAGTACGTTTGGTACACGGATGTCTTTGTCTTCGGGTCTTTGTCCTGACCACACTTTCTGCTCAGGTGTTCAACTAAGTGCAAAATCCTATGGCTTACATTTAGCTCTTACTTGTGTTTACGATTGACAGATATAGCAGTGTGAAGGAACTCCATAGAACTGAATAAATATGAGCTTTCACCAAAACACGACCAGCGTGGTAAATTACTACTAAATTACCTTTTTATGTGAAAACCCTTGTCATCAACAGGCCTAATTTATTTTTCATTCTGGATGATTTCCCTACAGTATAAATGTTTCTTCAGGTCACTCAATCAATCAGACTTGTTATTGAACTGAAAAAAGAAAACTCATAATAGATTGAAAATGTGGAGCGTGTGTAAAATGAGCTGGTCGAAAATAACAGTCGCATGACGTGAACAAATGAGTGGAGGGACAGACAGGAGGTTGTGGCCGGACACCTGCGCGGGAGTTGGTCACACTACGCGCGGTGACGAATGTTCGCGACATCATTACGCTGCCACCAGCTTATTAGTGAGTCAATGGTAAATGACCGAGCTCATCAAAGCGTTCATTCCGTCTGGTTTAAGTATCAATCTTCGAAATAGCATGTCTTACGAAAATCTCAAAAGACCTTGTATAAAACTTGGCTTTTTAATTTGAATGTAGAGTCGTGATCACTGTTCGCACAGTACTAAATGTCAACAATAAAAGAACATCGTATTAACATGCTGTATAATAAACGTATGTACTCATCGACAAGGTCCATGAATGACATTAACAAAATGACTCCTAAAAATAAGACGCAGATAAATGACAATCTTTTCAGACATTATAAACGGAAAGCTAAGGTGATCTCCCTAATCAAGTGTTGTACAAAAGGCAAACAAAGTATTCCCGCGATCCGGTTCGTATTAAATTATGCAAGTAATAAAATCCTATTCTGTGTCCGCTACAATGCTGTCCCTCTCAAAGTCTCAAGCACGCAATTTCTCAAAACATTGTCGCGTCATTTTTCATTGCATCAATCAGCCCGCTTATGTGGACCGCTCCCGCGGTGTCTAGGGATGTCACTTGTGCATATTTTTTTTTGTAATTTATAAATATTTGCACCGATTATGCACTAAACTTCTGTTTAGGTACCTATCTAAGTTAGCATGATATAAAAACAAACAAATAAATCATAATATTATCTATGATTCATAAATTATCACTATTCAATATTAGTTCTATTGATAAGTCAAACGAAGTAACGATATTGAGCTGTATGGATTATGACGACTAAGTTTTATGTGTTATGTTTCCTTCTTGAAATATATTAAAGAACAAAATACATACAGACACTTGTTATGCAAACAAGGCACGATGTCCAGTTAGATAGCATCTCCACGTAGACCAGTAAAACTGTATGTACGTGTTTAGTATTGTGAGTTTTAAGAAACACTATCTGGCACATCCTTGATAAATCTCGCAGGGTTGTCTCATCAACTGTTAAATAGAGTGTGAGCCAATGAATATTTTTATTGACGCGCCTGACGAGTTTACATCGGATCGTGACGTCTGCGTCGCTTCTTGGACTTGCAAGAACTCCTTCTAATATCGATCTTACTGTGTGATGATAAGATCAGTTTTCAATAACAAATGTGAAATGATAAGTTGGCGAATAAAATTGGTCGTTACAGCCAAGTAAAATAGAATTCAAAATACAAAACATCTATAAACTTACACGTAATTCAGCACGAAAGTCATCAAATGTACGCAGGGCAAGATCTGCGGGATGATAAGTTTCTTTCTTGTCCGTTTCTTATGCAAATATTGACACAGAGTTGCTATCATTAATCAGGCGAAATGCCAGGGGCCGACAATGAGCCCTGAATGTGCCCAGATGTGAAATGTTTCACGTGCGTACTTTGTTAGGTGATATCAATCAAGACATTTATAGTTCAGCTTCTTGTTCGTTAGAATATTATTATTCAAGGAAATATTAGTAGGGAAGGGTCAGTCAGGTCAGGGGTTTCGAATCACTAGACATAAAGTTAAATGTTGCAAATATAGCGGTAACCTAACATTTTTGGACAGTTACGATTACAAAGGTCGATTGTTACTACATATAAAAATATTTGTAAAGTTGTATGAAAACAACAAAGTCAAAGTGAAATCATTTCATTAGAGAATTATAGACCATGAATGCCTTTTCATGGTTTAATCCTCCTCCTCCTCCCTTTTGAACGTCATATTATAAAATTTGAATCTAATTGCCCATTCCAAATAGTAGTTTCGTATGGAGAGGAATGTGCTAGAAAGTCAAACATACTGTTTAAAAAAAATATGTTTACAATATTTGCATTTACAAAAATTATATAATTATACGTGAATACGATGTATAAAACCAATATATTATGGTATGCACAAAGTATTACAAGTTAAGAAATGACAGCTAAGTTATGTACACAGACACACAGTGTTCACATATTATTTACAATTTTATTAAAAAAACAGTAGACAACCACTCCTTCTAACATTTTAGGCATTAAAATAATAGCCAGTGCTACACCTATCAAGTACCTAAGTACACACTTTATCATAATTCAAGCGAATTTTATGGCGGCAGTAAACTCCTTATCAGATTTGCACATAGTTTACCTATGTACTCGAGTACTCGCATTATATGAAATTCCGTATTCCATACAAACCTGACTCAAAATGTGGCTCCTACTAGGCCCAAGTAGTCTAACATAAAGGAAAACCATCGATTCGAAAAGAAGAAGACGTGACTCAAACAAAGACTAGCTTTAATTATTATCTTTAGTAAAAAATCCGCTACCATAACTAAGAAGCCATACTTTGAATCACAATATTTATGGATTGTGGATATAAAAAAACGTCGAAGAGAGCGCATATGTCTCGCAGATTTCCAATCCGCTTCACTGTTCTACTGAGCTATCTTTAGTTAAATCTCCATTCTAAGCAGGCAGACCAAATGCTTCAAGTAGTTAGAAGTGCATTTCCAAGTATCAATTCCCAAGTTTCACTTTGTGATTTTGGCTTGAACCACAATTTTATGTATTAAATTTTTTTCAGCTACGATATCTACCAATTAGGGTTTTTACACAATTGTTGTCTTATACACCTATTTATTACATGAATGTATTTCATTATGTAATTAGGTTGCTTATAGTTTAACGAGCTTTGAATTCAAGGATACTTCACATGCAACAGACGCTCATCAACTTATTACATTGGATAAATGCACTGAGGTTTTATGTAGCTGCTATATGTACGATATATACCTATAAGTTTCACATCGACGTCAACCAGAACCTCATTATATACCGTTGAAAAACAACACTATTAAACACTAGCCAGGTTTATTATTTGAAATTAGAATCTATTTTTGATAAACTTAAGCAGAGGCAACAACTCGTAAAGCCGCTATAAAATTATATGATCATGATCACCTTTACGACATTGTCTCGAAGTGCAGTGTGGTTGTTACAAGAATGTGTTGATACAAAATATGAATATAAATTATAAAAGATGTATTTTGTATTGTACCAGTATAGTTACAATATCCAATTAATAAATCTAGACACAAAATCAGCCAGCCAGTCATCTCATAAACGTATTTCTTTTTGTGTATATTTATATTTTTTAATATTCAGTCTACATAAGTTGTTCTTTTTAACTATGCACCGGCCATGTTATCTCTTCGCCACCCTTGGTTGACTGGTAGAGAATGCCTAAGGCATCGCCTTTGTACCTTAGTGCATGAAGTATAAATAAA
This sequence comes from Charanyca ferruginea, assembly GCA_947361185.1. Taxonomy (NCBI): domain Eukaryota; kingdom Metazoa; phylum Arthropoda; class Insecta; order Lepidoptera; family Noctuidae; genus Charanyca; species Charanyca ferruginea. The sequence continues at coordinate 16,100,244 of OX376071.1, read as the reverse complement.
TAAATAAAGCCAAAAGAACGAAAGAATAGCAAAGAACATCTATGGTCAGACCTCAGACTATGAAACAAAAGGCAGTTAGACCGCGCGGAACATTGAGAGTGAAGCCAAAAAAGCAAATACAAATTCAATACCTACAACGCGCTTCGTGGGGGTCACTATAGCCCGAAACGCCGCATCGTTAATAAATACAAATACAAATTCAAAAGCGAATACAATTACGAGATTGTAGTTGTTCGCTTTTGAATTTATATTTGCTTTTTTAGCTTCACTGTTAGTGTTCCGCGCGGTCTATCTGCCTTTTCTTTCATAATCTGAGGGTCAGACATCATTTTTTCCAGAGTCAGATAATAATGCTACATTTATTTGATGATTACTTCAAAAAGCTAAATCTATCTACAAAAGAATAAAGTCTTCATGTATCATACGTAAGGGCGGGCCGCCCTGCGCGGGCGCCACGTGCGCGCGCACAGATATAGCTCAACAACGGAGCTCTGTCATCTGCGACCAGCCATGTGGACCTCGTCCGAACGGCACATGCCCCACAGCTGAAAACATTCGCTTCAGATTCTGTTTAATGTGCTCATCTGTGATTCTGGCCTGCAGTCGAGATAATAAGTTGACAGAATGAGAGAGGCGGTTTTCGTTTGTTTGCGATTTTTCTTTCAAAGTTGGATGATATTTAGTCCTTTGAGGGTTTTGTGTAAGTGAGAGACGTGAGACTCGGGACCAGAGAATCAAACAATCTTTTTATTTAGAACACACATTGCATTTGTATTAAGGCGCTAACAATTTTGCAGATTTTAAACTGACAATCACGACAAAATGTGTAGTGTAAATGATTTGAAAAAAATGATATGTTAAACTAGAACATTCTCTTAATCATTTAGTATGTGAATATTTTTGATTAAGTTCAAATTAAATACTTAAATTAAATCGTGAAGTTGTGTCTGACGCGGACAAAACATTGATAATCACACAAAATCTACCAGGAATATTTAAACGAAACTTTTACTATCTTACAGACAATTTTATTATCTATCTTTTAGTATACGCCTTTTTTTTAAGTTAAAGAATACTATATTTTATTTTATTTTTTCGACTAAACTTTGAGAGTTTTGGACGCAGCGCATACGATTCTCTGGTCGCTCAAGGTCGCCGGCGTATAACGTCGCCTTAAGCGTGTATTTCAAGTAAGTTGCTGCCACCGAAACACACAAAAACTTGGTGCAACTAAGTGATACTAACATAGTTTAAAGTTTTATTACTAACACAAATGTTCTATATTCACTTAGGTTAAGGTATTCATTTATGGTTCTTATCAACTTGAAAATAAATTATTTATTATTATTGTAAATGTTTATCTTCCGTTCCATTGCAATGGCAATTGCACATGCACCAATTTTTTATTCTTTTAGTCCCTCCTAACTAATAGTAAATCATGCCCATAATAGTTCCATGGGAACCATTTTATCAGATACTCGTATACTTTCTCAGCATCTTCCATTCTTGAAGAACGGGAGGCGTCTTATCTATTGGGATTAGCGCTGTAATCTACGAGGTCATAACACGCCTATAATAAAAACTGTTAGTTTATTAGGGCGTTTGCATACAAACGCGACGACGACAGCTGTACGGGCGAGTCGCGACTGTCCGTCGCAGCTGCGATTTGCCGCGCGGTGTGAAAAGCAACGCACCGCGATTCACATACAGACCAACTGGGCTAGTGATTGTATAGGGGAGCTGTGTCAGCACCTTGCCTAAGCATATGCAACTGAGCAATTTTTTGGATTTCTGCAACAATAAAAAATAGTTACTCAATTTTTTTACCTACTCTACTTGCGCCTAGTCCGAATGTTCTTAGTGGTTAAAAATGTAAGATCTATAAAAGCTACGACTATAGAAATTGTGACAATTAGACTGAACAGAATAGAATATATAGGTGGCCACCTACATCATCGTCGTCATCACATGCCCATCCTTTTCTCAACTACGTTGGGGTCGGCTTCCATGTGTTTTACATGGAGCGAGCTATCTATCTAACCTCCACAACCTAGTAACTGGGTAACATGATACCCCCTAGTAAGTGGTTTTTAGATTTTCTAGCTTCTGACTACCTGTTACGACTGTTTTAGATCTACGAATGACAGCCGGAACCAACTGCTTTATGTGCTTTTCGAGGCACGGAGGGGTCTCGGTAAGAAATGGATGGACACCCATCCACGTACTGACCGCGGCAAGCGTGGCTTAACAATCATTACCGGTCGATACGTTCGGCTTTTACTTAGCCACGAGCGAGCTCCTCAGGTGAATATAGAGGTGCCACCCACGGACTAGAAAAAAAAAAGAAGGACTTCACGCCACGCATATCAAAAGTGAAGCACCTAAAGTACGCCGGACCGAGACGCACACATAGATCGGTACGATCGGTAGTCGGTACTTCGGGTGCGGTATTCTTTTTTTTCTAGTCCGTGACTATGTAAATGTGTGCGTGAGGCATGTTTGTACAAACGGTCTGGCTTACTTAGGGTGCTTTGCTTTCGATATGCGTGGCGCAGTCCTTCTTTTTTTTCTAGTCCGTGGTGCTACCTATATATTCTGGCGTAATGTAATGTTATGGTGGTTCATGAACGCCTATCCTATATTAAATGACCTAAGATGACCTAAACAAACTGTTGTCAACAACCGGCTTTGAGAGCTTCAATAACAAGATATCATTAAAAGTGCGCTAAAGATAAAAGAAGGATAGACTTATGTCACACAATTGTAATCTTAGCTAATTGTGGCCAAAACTGAGATCAATTGGTGACTCACAGTATAACAAGTAAGACAATTGATGAATATAGTGCTGTAATACTATTTTTAGTTCACGCCTTCAGCTGGCCAATTTACTATCATAGACTCAATGATTTTCAAGTACTTATGATGTCATTCATCACAAGCCGTGGATGTCTACAATGATGCGAACGTCGGCCTTTTTCAAATACTGTGTTACCATTAACATCAGAGTAAGTAGTAATTAAAATCCAAGGCATTAAGTACACCTTTGTACGTGTTGAAAGTGAAAGCCTTTTTCTTTTGAAGCACGCCACTACTCTATAATTTCGGGAGTTTTTATTTTGTTCTGTAGTGTCATGTAAACATCTAACACTAACTTACACAGACGTAGTGCCTTTTTTCTACGTAGCGCAGAAAGTTTCAACAGCATTTCTACTCATTTGAATGTTGATTTATTTAGAACCAGCCCTAGCATATATAGACAAGCCATAAATAAAGAATTCTACGGTAAAGATCGCATTAGCATAATCACTAATTAAGTAATACCTACTAATTATTCTCACGTTTCATTTTCTGTAATTTTAATAAAATTCTCTGGTCTTGCTTAATTTAAGAAGAATTTGTTTTGTTTTATTTTATTTTTATTTTTTTCTTATTTTATTTTAAAGAAAATATTTGTTTTGTTTGTTAAATGAAGAAGGGTTTTTGTTTTGTTAATTTTAATTAATTTTAGGTATAGAATTGCTAAATTATGAAAGTTATTAAATGGCAAATTTTACCGTAAGCTTTCCGAATAATAAATAAATAAATAAATAATAAATAAAAACTTATAACTAAAACGAAAATATATGTTTTACTTTTTGAAGATAAGCATATACCTACAACAACAACCAACCTACAATTAACTACAGTGTCTCTGTACATGAAGTCGTTATACATAAATAACCGTCAATTAACTGATGCTTAAGATAACCACCAGTAACCTCCAGATCCCTCATGACACCAAGAAAAAATTTGAACAAGAAGTCACGACGACACATGAATTTAAAATAGCTCCAAAATAATTCCCAAAACAATACAAAAACCAGCATTTAGTAACGAACATCTGTTCAATGTACCAACATGAGAACACAACGTAACAACAATGTGGGTAACGTAACGTCTAAGAAAGTCAACAATAGCAAACAAAGTTAAAAACCCCAAACAACTGCTTTATACAGCAGCCGGGGATGAAAAAAACTCCTCAAATAAAGCAATAGCGCCGTCAACTACATCACAATACGCTCATATCACATCATCTGCAATTAGGGTCACGAATAATTGACGCCAAAGGTTTAAGGGCGGTTCTTTCACCAAAAAAACCGACATTCATAAAACCCTCATAAGTGAATCAAGATATCGTACCCCGATACACCTGGCTTTCACCCCTGGACTGGCCTATTCTATTATCGCGTTTAAAGGTGCTCAAAAATTTCAATAATACTTTCCACGGCTCATTGGTTTTGTGAATGGGGCATAGTCTCGTGAACACGACGACGTGTACTGCAAATTTTTTATTGTTTACGTAACAATATGATAAGCATTGATTGCGATCTTCGGTTGTTTTGTAAGAACCACTATGAACGGCTATCTAGAGTCAGATCTCATGTTTACAAAAAGTAAATCAATTAATGCTAATATAACTATTATTATATCGAAATATCAATCAGGAATTAGGTACTATTATGTAATAAAGTACTAGAAATCTTGGTTACTGCTTGCTTAGACAATAAATAATGACATAAAGCACAATAACAAACTAACTTATCATATTCGCAAACATTAATCTTGCCCAGTCGCTTTGCTTTCGTTCCAGCTTCGTGCCTCTATCGAAATCTCTTTACGTATCATAATCCAATGTCCATTCATCAGCGACAACGAATGAGCAAAACGAATCCAGCTAATGGTCCTATAGTTCCTTTATCAGAGTTAAGTACCTTCACAATAGAGGCGGCTCCCACGCCATGTCAAAACACCCCATACGAACATTGCAGCCCCACCAGTATCCTTAGACCTCTCGCTGTTCTAGTTTCGTAAAGACTTGTTGTAAGTAATTGGGGGTTTTCATAATTTGGTTTGCATTCGCGGGGTGACGTCAGTCCACGCGCTCATGGTGATCCAATCCGTTTGATCCCCAACGTTCATTATAACAACGATTGTGGGAAAATCGACACAGTTTTTGTTATAAATCTGTGGGAGTTTCGTTTTGACATCGCAATGTGGGTTCTTTGTTTAATGGTTCCCGTACAGTTGCGATTTCACTGTGCGAAACAATTGAGTTTCTAGTCTAGGCATGTATATAAACGTACAATATAATTACTTATTACATAAATAATGTCAACATTCGATGAAAAATGTAACCATTGACGCACACAGTCTTTTGTTTTAAAAAAATAACATTTTTATTTCCAAGTTGGTCTATAAAGCCTAATAACTCCAAACTTTGAGTTTACGACAAAATATACTTAGGCTATATTTTGACTTGTCAATATAATCGTTATGAAAAAACTCTATTTTTTAGCAAGCAGCAATTTTTTAAACAAAAAATTAATTATATAGAAATACCCACAGATTAAAAAAGAATTTCAGTTTTCATGAGTTCATTAGAATTTACTGCTCTACTTTTCGGTTAAACTTCACAATCATACACACCACACATCGCTTACTACATAATTATGCCCTTATGCCCATGGCTTCGCGTGAATGTCGGTTATCGCCTTTCCCGGGGTTCAAGCTATATTCATACCAAATTTCATAAAAATCGGTTCAGCCGTTTCGTCGTGAAAACGTAACAGACAGAGTTACTTTCGCATTTATAATATTAGTATGGATAGTTGGATATGAATATGGAATATATGTATGAATGTAAAATAATAAGTATGAATTAAAGTTGAATTTACTTTCTTTCGGGCTAATATAAAGAACTACTTGTCCGATTGTGTAAATTCCTTTGCTTATAATCAAGCTACGGTATCCCTGTGCCTTAGCTAATCCGTTCCATCATGTTCACTTTCAACAACCCATTTCATTAACTTCAAAAATAACCATCATCAATAACTTTCCCTATCAATTTTTTTAAATGTTGTCTTTTAATCAGTGGAAATGTTACAAAAAACCGAATGTAAATCACCCCGAGCGGCGGGCGGTAATGTAAAACTGTCACGTGGCCGCCACGCGTACCACCTCTCCCCGCTTCACACCCCCACCCCCGCGCCTTCATTACTACGATTGCTAGGTATTTGTTCACAATACACGCACGTGGACGGACGTCTGCATTATTAAATGCCTTTTACGCTTATTGCGAATTAAAACCCCTCGCCTATGTGGGAGCCATGTTATTAATCTCTAGACAGGGTTGTTAAGGGAGACGGCTATATCAAATTGATGTAACCATTGATTTATAAAAGAGCAGCTTAAAACCGAAATTATAACCTATCTGAAGTAGGGTAGTTGTTGCGATCAGATAAAAGGAGCTTTACCTTGTTTGTACAGCCGACTTGTTGAGAAACAATATCAATAGCGGTCCAAAGAATCGTGTCCAATGATTCCTTAGAGCCTTTGGTCATTCAAAGAAGAGTCGGGGGCACAAGACCACTTGGTCGATCGGCAACCCGATGGATAGACTCCATCAAATCTGTCACCAAGATCCCTGTGGCAGAATGTGCTCGCCATGCAGCCAGTAGAGACTGGTGGGAAAGGATCGGCGACGCCCCAAGACCACGACCACTATGTCAAGAGTGAATGACTAAGAAGAGAGATTATTAGCTTGTGTGTAATAAAAACATACTTCATACTTACCTGGGGACCAAGTCTGCTATTTTTATAATTTCGTCATTCCAACACGATGCCATTGTCATTTTGCTAAAAGTTCGTAATCTGCTAAATTCATAATGACTGACACAATGACTACACAATGACGTTGTAATGGTAGGTCACTGATCAAAGGAACTGTCAAAAATTTTGCAGATTACCACCTAAGTCAGTCATTCAGTTGTCATTTTGTACGAGATTACCATTCTATATCATTTCTTTCAATGGCGTGTCAGTGGTTGACCATTGGAAAGTCATAATGACGCCATTATATTAGTAGATTACTAAACTTGTCAAAATCAACAATTATGAAATCAATGATAGACCATTCTGACACTATTGTAATAGAAGACTTGAGGCCCTGGGCGCGCTACAAGGATTAGGTGCGTGTTCGTGGGCATTAAATAGAGGCGGCTCGTATTTCTTGACTCATTACCAATATTAACTCGTCGTATATTTTACTCGTGTTCGTGTATGTTTCGTGACCTCTCGGTGCGTTTGAGTCTTTAAGTCTCACGGGTCGGTTCACACAGGAACACCTACGATCTCACGGGCTGTGCATGCGGTTGCTCGCAACTAAATTATACCGCGATTTACTTTGGGAACAACATCAGTCTCACGACTGTAGCATTCCAATGTAATACTAATAGTTACGTTTTTGAAAATTATATTTTACTAGGTTTTTTTCGAGTCTTCGTTTGCTTGAAGGTTATTGCGAATACAAATGCAGTCGGGTATTAAAATGCAGTCAATTCCGTCAGGGTTTATAAGCTATCTTCGTAGCAAATTTCATCGAAATCATTTCAGCACTTAAGTCGTTTCGTTGTGAAAATGTAACTTAAACATAGACAGACAGAGTTACTTTTGCATTTTAGTTTTTGCATAGATAGCATGTCTTCCTAACGATTGACAATTGATCTATTTCATCAATCAAGCAAAAGTTTCACCATAAGCACGGATATCTATGATCATAAGTAATAAGCTTAGACTACCTTTTGAAAGAATGCTTCCTAAACCATATAAAACTTAGGCACGATATCATTTCAAAGTATATGCAATCATATCGTGCCTAAGTTTTATTTGGTACCTATACAAAAAAGATTTTCATAAACTTACAAGAAGTAGGAAGAACTCCCTCCAACATCTAAATTCGAATAGAATAATGAATGTATAATCTGTAAAGACCAATATCCAATAATCAGCAGTGCAATATGAGTATAGCACTGCTGATTATTGCCTCCTTGCACCCCGTAGAGATGCGCGTGCTTCGGCGAGCTCGGCTTCGCTCGTAATTATCCCGACCTGTGACCCGAGCCACCCGACCCAACCGACCATCCTTCCCACGCCGCACTGTTCACACGAGAAATCACCGCTTCCCATCGGAACTTTCGAGTTTTCCAGGCTTATTCGGAATTTTGTGGCTTCGGCAAGCATCGTGCATCGTGAGAAGCGGGGTGAGTCTGACTGTGAAATCCATACTAATATTATAAATGTGAAAGTGAGTTTATTTATTTGTTTGTTTGTTATGCTTTCATGGTTAAACTGAACTGATTTTGATGAAATTTGGTACGGTTTGGTTTCACACGATGGACCGACGATTTGAAGAAGGTGGCTGGCAGCGGATGGTTGCGGGCTGCCAAAGACCGGGTTGGTTGGCGATCTCTTAAGCAGGCCTACGATCAACAGTGGACGGTAAAAGGGTGATCATGATGCTGATGACGGAGTAAGCTTGAACACCAAGAAAGGACATTGTAGTTTCTACTAGCTACTTTTTAATCCGCAATCGTCTGGATCCGCGGTAACCGACATTTACGCGGATGAAGACATGGGAAAGACTAAAGCTAAAACGTCACTTTAACAAGTGCGAGTTAGACCCGTCTCGGTGGGAGTAGCAGGCTGCCCAAAGACTTGAGTGGAGAACTTTGGTTAAAGCCAAAGTTCATGATTATGAATTTCAGCGGCGCCTTGAGCTTGATGCCAAGCGCGACCGATTGAAAGCCCGACTACCTGCGGCAATTAATTATTATTATGTAGATGGTGAGCTCACATGCCCGCAATGTGCGAGGGTTTTCACAAAGAAGGCTGGTTACATAAGCCACATGCGAGCTCACGTACGTCAGCTACAGCGGAGCTGAAGCAATCGCCTTGACTGAAATCGGTCGGATCACATCATCATCATCAAGTTTCTTTAACTTAATATATTCAACAACACAATTCGAATGATATACCTTTGTACCTAACTATGTACAACATAACAGGCGCCAACACATAATACACAACATTATCGATCAAAGTAATATTCTAAGTGCGTGCAACGCATTCGACCTAAAACTAAAAGCGATATGTGCACAGTACACGCGCCGCCACGTGCCGGAAAAGCGCGTAATGAGCCCGCACCTGCACTGTCCGAATTAAGGGATTTCTCGCGCCCTCCCGTGGGAGCGGAGGGTATCACACGAATCGAACTGTTTGTTCTGTCAATAAGTACACGCTGAGGAACAATAACGGCTAACCAATATTGTGTGAGGGCTGATTATAGCCTCTGGCGAGGATATTGGGTTTCGTAGCTTGCAATTTAATGATACTAGAGTAACGAAGTAAGTACGTTGTATTACAGCTGCATTATGGTTACTGTTAATGCTTATCAAGGATTTGATTGTTTCTGTAATTTCATACTATCATAAAATCTCATAATGAGTATTACGAATTTAATTACAGTCAATAATTCCAACATCACCCTCCATTTAAAACCGAAACACGACGGGTTTATAGAGCGCTCAAAACTATTGTTTTGAACGGCACTTAACCGCATAAACACAATGAGTATACTAATATCAGTAATATCGCAACAAATAACACTGATCAATCGGGGTGTATCGCGTGATGGGAGCGGCACGCGTCCGGCACTCCCACGACACGCGCGAGGGTAAACTCTCCACCCCGACCTAAAGCTCAGACCTTAATGGAAGCACTGCATACAATATGAACAATGATGTCAAATAAATGGAATGCTGGATTGACGTTTATTAAGAAACATTGAGAATGCAATAATTATCTTCTATTTTCCTACTTTATCTATTAATCATTTATACTAAGGTGCTTCGTCCAAGGTTATGATCATAAAATGCAATTCTTGTAGTTCAAGTGCAGAATGGATTTTTAATCGAACAACACACAGTCTATTCGAAGTTTACGACTGCATAAACAATCGACTCGAAACCGTTGTGTTACCTAAATTAAACATGCCAGGCCTTTGGCCTTCATATTTTTAAAAACGAAAGGATGGTTACGAAAACTTAATCAACATATGGCTGAAGAGTCTGTTTGAAAGCCCTGAACCGATTTCAAAAATTCCTTCGCTAATAAGAAACTAACCTTAGTCGCACCAGATCGGAAAGTTTGAAAATAGAAAAGAGAGTCCTTTGCCCAAAAGCGGGACACAAACAAAAGTAGACTAATAAAAATAAATTAGGAAGCTACATTACCCCTGAGTGCTACAATGTTATATTTTATTATCAAAACCTAGTGACAAAATAAATTTCAAAAGCTCTACTCCAAATTGTAACAAACCACCTCAATAGCTGAGTTAGCTGCCATGAGAACCTAATACCTGAGGGTTACTGCTACCTACACCACCTGAATAGCCTGTTGCAAGCTATGAGTACACCAATAACCTTTGTGTCTCCACTATTGTCCCACTGCAAAACCATGTATTTCCGATATTACTAATTTCACACACCATAATATTTAAAAGATGTTCTTGACAAAACGACACCTGCAAACAAAGCCTGTTGACGTATATTTTTTGTTTCGGACACTTAATATTTACGGAGTCATAAAAACACTTTACGCATTGTCATCGGTTCGGACTCGAGGTGTTTATGTCCGTGTACTCTTGTACTATTTTTTCAATATCTTGATGTTTTGGATTCCGTATTATGAGTTATAAAATCCAAAAGTCTTCGTTTCTTTTTTGATTTAAATGAGTTAATAATGAGTGTGTTTTAATGAGTATATTAATTGATTGCCTTTCAAGGCAATAAATTAAACTTAGTTTTTTCGTAATTCAACATTCTCCCAGACAGTCAAGCATCTCTTGGTGATATAAAAGAACTAATAATACTAGTCTATAAGTGTCCCAATGCAGTAGGTCGATTCTGTAAAATTCAAACAACAACTCGCATCTCACATCGCTATTCACTCTCACTTCGCATAAGGTTCAAAATGACTTTGATATATTTGACACTTTGAATCGGGTTCGAGTGCGAAGTAAGCGTCGAAGTGACGAGGAAATTACTTTACAGAATCATCTCTTACGTCATCTCATACTTTATCTGTCAAAATCTCCCTGTCAATTTAGTTCAACTCGCTGACACGCTCGCAAGGGTGTAGTGTGTAGTGTAAATTCGAATTGTCAACCGAGTTTTTAGAATGCCAATCAAGAAACTCACAGCGAATTCAGATTCGAAGTTTAGAATGAGGTTTTACAGAATCACACCCCAGGGCAATGGCCTTATCTCATACAAAGAAGGGAAGGTACGAGCATTGATCACCAGTTCACCACGCTTGCTCAAAGCGGATTGGCGATTTCAGATTTATATTTATTATGAGTCCAGGTTTCCTCACGATGTATTTCCTTCACCGATGTCAAGATAAACTTAGAAAGCACCTTCATATAATATTGGAAAAGTCACATTGGCACTTAATCGTGCCCGGTTGCGAATACCCATAACGACATTAAAAGATCTACAATTTTATTACAAAAATAAAAAAAATACGATTATTTTAAAAAATATAAATATTTTACTGGCTACATGATATACAAGATACCTACGTGGCCAATATGGAGTCAAAATTTGAAATCGATGGAACCCACAGGCACAAAGACAAATCAACGTGGCACTTACGGACATTTTTTTAAACTCTTTTTTTTTTTCATAATCCTCCAAAAGGTACCTGTACAACTGAAACAATATTCATCAATTCCACAGCAAGGTGTCTAATGCAGGCAAAACGCAAATTGGCCAGCGCCCAGTGGACAATAGTTCGAAACGTGAGGACACAATACATACATTCACTCTGCACAAATAAATTTCTTCGACGCGACGACTAATTTCACAGGTAGCCGTGACGACACGTTTACGTGCTATTGATTATCTTAACACAGTTTGTGTTTTTATAAGTAGCTTTAACTTGGTGAGAAATTAAGAATAGTTACGTTGCGTTGGTCAGTTTGTATATTTTTTTTACTGAAACAATAATAATGTTTTATTCAGTCACGGATATCCATGGATTCAGTAGAACGAAAGGTTTTACACTTTTAACAAATCAATGCAAACCAAACAATTCAAGCTTAAAATTGTACAATTGAGAATATTCTTTAAACATAAAATGAGAATTACATCAACTTAACGATACCTATTTTACGTAATAAAAACCTCGGTAACAAACGAGGCTCGTTTCAACACCCATCAAAAACTCAACAACAATACATTTACTGTTCGTCACGTCCAAGCGTACATTCCAATTTATCGAATCACATTATAACGTTAAATGGCGGTCCAAATAACTCAAAATGAAGCAATTCACTACCTGAGTTCCTTACTCCCGCCTCCAAGGTGACTCGTGACTTTTTGCCGCGTCGTTTTTTATGCCCAGTATTATTGCGATTTGGACCTCTGTGTGGTCGAACGATAAAGCTGTTATATAAATACCTAAGCCATTAATAGCGCCGTAAGTTAATTAATTTGTAGTAAAACATAAATCTTGCATCATTACTTATAGTCGTTTACGTCTGGATTGTGACAAACTTCGCTTCAGGTCATCAATTTCAGTAAAAAATTCTCGATGTCAGCGTGAAATGGATAGACGTAAATAAATGTAGATGTTCTTTATTTAAGAAGTTTAAAGAAGTTTTTTACTTTTACTGAGTGTATAATTAGGTGACTTAATTTGATTGTGTTGGTTCTTCTTCACGTCCTTACAATAATATTATTATGTGTTATTCTATTAATATTGCAATTGTTGCAATTTTAGTATGCAGTTTTCTATACAAGAGCCGAGGGATTTTGTAATTGACTTTTATCCTAACTGAGACACATTTCTGTGTTTAAGATTGTTCATTTATTTTTATTATCCAGTTCCTATGATGTTGAGATAAATAAAGATTTATGATTGTCTACTACCTTTAAACGAGCAATTCTTGTGTATAATTATATAATATATAATCTGAATCTCGGAAACGGCTCCAATGATTTTCATGAAATTTAGTATGCAGGGGGTTTCGGGGGCGATAAATCGATCTAGCTAGGTTTCATTTTTTAAAAACACGAAAAAAAAAAAACCCTAGCAAAGCTCGGTCGCCCAGATATTGATGATTATAATGATATGATCATTATAAACTCGAAACTTTGTGAGGTTGGATGAATATTTGTTATTTTTTTTACGCATAAATTAGCTGAAATTATGCACACATATAGATGAACATAGATCTAGCTTAACACATTGGACAACTTTTGCAATCCTGTAGAATAATTTAGTTTTTCGTAATTCTTAAATTTACGCAAACCAAGTCGCGGGTGGTTGCTAGTATTGAATAATTCTATCACAATAAGTGTAAAAACAACAAAATCACATAATCACATAAAGTTGATCAATAATTATTTACTTTTTTTTTAAGTCCTACTTATTCTAAAATTGCACCACTATGGTAACAAAAGAATTGAATACCTGCCTAAAATGAGTACCTAGTACAAGTAAAGTTGTTTAGTGTTTATTTTTCTCATTAATTCATTGGCGCATGGCGTTTATAAATGTTATTCGTAGATTAAAAACGTATTGATTAATTATACTCGAGTCTGTTTACTACCTTGTCAAGCAGGATCTGAATTACGTAAAAAAATATCGACATTCTTTTATTTTTTATTCCTAAATTTATCGACTACCATTTTGTGGGTACATTTTGTGGTGGTTTTATTATGTAACTAAGTTTTGCTCGCGGCTTCTTCCTCGTTTTGGTTTCGGATCCCAATTTTTTTATTCATTATAAATGTGCGGGCCTATATTTCTGGAGGAAACATGCTCTTCAACTTAATAATTATAGGTAGGTATACATTTGCTGTTTTCTATTTACCCCCTAGTAAAGTTACCAATGGAAACGAATAAAACAATGTAGTCCCAACTTTACAAACAACCTACCACCTGAGTATTAAATTAGCATTATACAATTTAACACCTCACTTCCTCCGAAAACAATTAGGTAGGTACTCGAAACTGCTTTTACTTATTATAAACCGATTTATGTTTTTACAATTCAAATTGAAAGGCGGAGTAAGGCTCAAAAGGTGTTTTTTTCTGCGTAGACGCAGCCTCCGGGACCTGTCGCCGTGGGAGCGCGACAAGTGGATGCCTTCACGTTCTCCCATTGTTCGTCACCCCTGCAGCCTATTCACCCCCTCCTCCACTCACCTCGTGGTCATAAACACCCCCTCAAACTGAAGGATACTGTGTTCTGAATATGGGAGAGTTCTGTACTTATTTACTGCGGCTGAAAATGATTACAAGCAACAGTGGTATACGATTCTAAAGAAATAATGTGGATAAACATGATGTCGGTCGACATTTTACACGATCCTGACATGTCTATACAGGTCTGAACGTGTCTTACTTTTTATATAACATATTATAAGGTATTTATGTAACATTCACTTTTTTCACACTCTAGTACTTACGCATTTTTGTTTTTAATGACACTAGAAGTGACTAATCGTTTCTTTAACCGACTTCAAAAAGGAGGAGGTTATCAATTCGAATGTTTGTATTTTTTTTTTATGTATGTTCGGGCATAACTCTGTCATATATAGACTTTTTTTCAATTTTTTTTTTTTCGAAAGGGGTTTATTCCGAAATTGTCCCATATACCATATACCTACATTTTACCAAAATTGATACGGCCCTTTTTGAGAAAATCAACAAATTCCCAAAAAAAAAAAATATTTAGACGACGTTTTGGTTTCTTCAATCTTTGGAGGACTTACAGTCTCTTTTAAGTGTGTCGCCGTTTCTTAATGGATTTGGATGTTAAGGCAACACTAAAAAGCGAAAAATTAAAAGCTTTTTTAAAAAAAAGAAAACCGCCTTCAAAAACTAAAAAGTGATTAATAACTTTAGTACAGAACACACATTACTTTACTTTCGGAAGTCGGTGGCAATACAAAACCACAAACACAAAGGCACCGCCACCGACTTCCGAAAGTAAAGTAATGTGTGTTCTGTACTAAAGTTATTTATCACTTTTTAATTTTTGAAGGCGGTTTTCTTTTTTTGAAAATGCTTTTTTTTATTTAATGAATGATTCCTAACTTAGGAACATGGGAAGGCTTCACAAGTAATTTTCGTAATTTACATAGAACCTAACTTGAAGAAACAAACAACATAATAATTAAGAACCCTGAAATAAACAAGATTACAGACAGGACAAAGTGCATGTCACGAGCGCAACGGCCTTACTCAGGGCCGCCCAGCGCGGCAGACGCGGCGCCCACCGCCCGCCATGGGAAAAATCAGGCTTCGCCGCCCCCGCCCCCGCCCCGCGCGCCTATTGGACCGCCCGGCGCCGCCCCGCGCCCCACCAGCGCCCATAAATACTGGACGACTGCGCGCATCTCCTCATTCCTCGCTCGCAATCCGCGCCCGACGCACTTACGCGCCCGTGTTTAGTTCCAACCCAGTGTTCGTGTTCAGTGACAGTCACAATGAAAGCGATAACAGCAGTGTGCGCGACCGGCGCCTCCGTGCCCGCCATCGCTAGCGGCCGAGTGCAGCGCCACCGCGAAGGCGAGAACGCCGAGATCCAGATGTACCTGTCCAAACTGCAGGACCTGGTGCCCTTCATGCCCAAAAACAGGAATATCTCGAAGCTAGAGGTGATCCAGCACGTGATTGACTACATCTGCGACCTGCAGTCGGCGCTGGAGAACCACCCCGCCATGGATCAGTTCGACGCAGAGGGCGCGCTGGCGACCCCGGCATGCACGGCGCCCGCTCGCCCTCTTCGGCGCCCGCTCGGGCCCCGCGCAGCGCCCAACACCATCCTGCGCAAAACAGCCCCCAGTCAAGACACCCAGCACAGAACTCAAACCGTAAGTTTTTATTTATATTACCTATTTCCTAACTACACAGTCCAGTACTAGCTTACAACAATTATGCTTACTCTACATTTCCCAAGTAGTCATAACCGACCATGTAATCACTAGGTGGCTAATTACAACAAACGTTAATAGAATAATTATACTAAAACATATCTGAGGTCACTCTAGTGAACAATAAAACAAAAAACGACTAACGCTATAACTTAATTGTTATTTCACAAATAGAAAGTTAGTTGACAATAACAAATGCATCTAAATCAAACCTCACGTGCGGCGGCTATTAGCGGCTTTTAGCGGAGATCATGTAGCCGTGCACTAGTTAGTACAAGAGATACCTGCTATTGCATAAAAAGTAAATGAAATCGGCCGTGTCGCTGTTTTTGCGGCGCGCGCACCTGCGTGTTTCGCAAGCGCGGGAAGGTAAAAGCGGAGATGCAGAGTTTCACAACACCGGCACGCATCAGTATTACAATTATTATTGCATACATTAGTATAAATTGTCACCACTGCGCCATTTCTAACCAAATAACATGCTAATATGTCGATTGTCAAACCAGCCGTAAACCTTTCAGCTCACAAACCATCTTTAATCGCTTCAGAATATTTATTGCGGTCCTAATGAACTTTTTTGATATTAACATGGTCAAATAAACATCGCGGCTTACCGTATGATCAACTGAGTTTCATTATGAAATCGTAGATTCGGTAAATAAGCAGTCTCAGTTTTAAACCACTGATCACGCATGCGTGACTGCTGTTTTGAATTTCAGCCTTGAAGCGCGGCCACCTGCGCCGGCGCCGCGTAAACGACCGTGTACTGACACACAATCTGAATATTCAACACATATTTATCTTGCTCGTTTAACATTCCGCCTGACACCTGTGTGTGATTGCCATTTCGTCATTCCCATTTACCGTGACAGAACATTAACAAAGTTGGTCGCAGCCAATGTCTACGGTACGCAGACGCAATTAGACGTTTGTCGCCATACGACAACTAAAAATGCTGCGTATTGTGATGTCTGGTCGTGGCATGCGACAGGTGCATCTCGCAGGATTTATTCGTGCGCTTTGCGATTACGAGCCCCAGGCGCAATGCGCGCTCGTTAATACTTGGTCGCGCCACGTAAATTTTAATCACTGCCAGTTGTTGGAACCGAGGGAAATGTTCAAAACAAGTGTGATTTAAGAGACGCAACGTGCCTGCTGTATTTACAGCGACGCAAGTCCCACGTAGAAGAACTGTACTATACCTATACACACTTCAAAATGTATACAGCTTTACCTCGGTCAGGTTCTTATTATCCTCTCGCAACAGACGACACTCATACAAAACCGTACATTTGGCGTGTCTAATGTACGACCACGTTTACTTGCTTAGAGCTGTAAAACTTCGCAATTCGTCGTGATTTTCGACGACTATAAAAGATAAATCTCTCTTTTTATGTAACGTTATCGTGGCATTACGATGCGGTGGCGCCGAGAGCTCATTTAGACGCTAGTAACAATTATGATACTTTGTTTGGAAAATATTCTTGTTCCTATGCCATCTTTGAGGACAAAGGTTGTTGTTAAACAGCAATAAACCACTTCTCAGCTAAGCAGAAACAACAAACAACATCTATTAATTAGTGTCGGGCGCCGGCTGTATCGCTATCCACAGATATTTACTAATATACCGCCTACTATAATATTGGAATGTCGACTAATCGGGCCGCATTCTTGAATACAAAATGTGAAATATTCATTTGCACAAGGACATTTATCACAAACAACTCGATCATCGTTTCCTAAAACACGAATGAGTGGTTCACGAAGCCTAGAAAAAGCAACGCAGCTCGGATCGTGCTGGTATTCGTATCTCCATCGTGGTCGTCGTGAGGCGGCATTTCACGACGGTATCTCGCGGGCCATCGGGTGCCGTGTGCCACAAACCTCCGGTCACGAGCATACGCCACGCTCTGCCACGGCGACCGTAATTGTAGCCTGCAGCTGCCGCCCGCCGGCGCTCGAAAGGCCGTGAGATCAATCCACTCTGCTCTTTTGATACTGCTCTCTAAAATCACCGTCATTATCATTGTCTGAGTCAGTGTTGTCTGTTGTACCTAGCAAGTTACCCCATTTGCCCTTTCATGTTCATGTTTGACTTTACACTTCAACCATAATAAGCTGCTAAGTACCGTAATGACTATTGTTAGGCGTGTAATCCGCTGCGGCGGCACCCCCGCTTTAGTTCACATAAAGGGCGCAACCCTATTCATAATAATCATATCTGATACAACTGAAAGGAACACATTATCAATGGTCCGTCTCATTCCTTGTTCACAAGAGAGTTATTTATCTTAGTCTCAACCGAACTATAGTTTGTCAATATCACTTAATCATCCAATTACTGGCCCGCATGTTGCCTTTCGTTACCAATTTAAAGACCCCTACCGTTAATCGACTCGAACAAAGCTATTGAACATTAATATTTATCTTGTGCTTAAGCCAATTTAAAGCAAGTAAATAATAATTGCATATTGAGCGAACAAGTGTTCTCACTTGTGGTACAAGCTAGCTGAATGATGTGTGGATGCAAGCCGGCGTCGCCCACGCACGGCGGTGGAGCGCGGCTCTCGGCCGGTCCATCCGACAGGCGACACTAACGAGCCGCCAGGTGTCCGCGGCTGCGCCCACGCTCCTCCGCTCCTCTGAATATCTTTGTCTCCGCGCACCTCGCGCATAAATCGCGCACGTGAAAGTTTTACGAGCACCTTTACGCTTCTCCGAACTAATAAACCGCACGGCTTCGGCGAGTAGACAATGCAACTTCACCGCGAAATGTCTCGGCAACGCCTGCACACGTGCACGATTTCGCCGATCGCTTGGATTCCATCGACGACGGATCGATCGAGGGCATTGTGCGGGTAACGGTCGCTCGCAGCTGCGTGTGAACACACGTGACGGCGCCGGTGGCCGGATAGCTAAATAAATGCGACGAACACTGAACATACCTATTCATTATCCGACCGACAATGCTCGTCTCATAAAGGGATTTCACGTGTGCGCACTCGCAAAGTCCCGATCCGTTCGGGACATGTGTGCTCTCCCTTTGGTATGTGTCCGTAAATAGGGTGTGGCCACGTGCGGCCGTTCAGCTGTGTCGCGGATGTACACGGACGGGAAGCCGTAATCTAACACTCGCTGATACTCGGAAAGTCACACTGAAATTGCCACCGTCCTCCATCTGCAGGAAAAATCATGCCCAACTAACCATTCCTGCCGTGTTGCGTACATTTTAATCGGCCTTTCCCTAACATACTCACATACGTTTACATTAGAACAACCAAATAACAGGAGGCCCATTGTCCACACTAATGAATTAAAACAGTGTTGAAACGGGCGCATATGCGGTGACAGATGGCCGGACGCGGGCGCGCGGGATGCGCATGTGCCACACGATACTATTTGTCGCAATCACTAATAACACTAAAACGACGAGGGAGACTTCATTGGACGTAATAAATAAAAATTGTTCCTATCGCTTACATGTAATAACTCTACTAAACAAGCTTTAGTTTTCATATCATAATTATTGCGCTGCAATCGTGTCAGATGTTAGGGGTATATGTGCGCGCGCATCTGTGCAATGATTGGTAGCTGCACCCTCGCTAGTGATTACATGGGCTCTCCTTCTGTCTTCATTTCAAATTGACTCTTAAATCGTATACAGATTTTGATGTATTGGCAAAACTTTACTCATGTATTTTTGTTTTGTTACAGACGCCAGAAAAGCAGAATCAGCTTGACAGGCCCTCGTGCTAAGTGGTGGTTAAGTTAAGAGAGACAATATAATTTATGGTAATGTTTATATACCTCGAGTGGCGACGGAGGTCGCCGCGGGTGGCAGCACCGCGCCCCCGGGCAGCAGGAGCCCCCCGCCTCCAGTTCCAGTGAACGTCATCATGACGATGATATCCTATGCACGATCTCGTTACGATCAGTAAACTACTTTAATGTAATTGTTTTGTGGCATTACACGCAGAAGACTTGAGCATTGCAATGCAATCCACCGCGGCTCCCAGAGCGCCGCGGATTGTTTTGTTATAATGTTTTGTGTAAAAAGCTTTACTAGGTAGTTAGTAGTGTAATGAATGTAAATGTTCCATGTTTGTAAATAGGTATGTAGAGTGGTTTTGTGGTACACCCAAGGGACATCCTGTCTATCTAAAGATGATATATTTTGTAATAATAAAATTCTTAATACTGTGCAGAACACTTGGCGTACAAAATGCTGTAGTCTTTCAATTTTGTAAAAATCTTTTTTCTTAGAAAATGTCACTACTATCTTTTAGTTATAAAACTAATGCTTCCATTTTATATCAAAGAAGTGGGCCGGTTGAAAGTCGGTCCACGTATATAATTTTATTATTTTAAGTTATTATTTCTTGAGTGTGATTTTGCATGGCGATTTTGTTTCTAATAATATATTATTTTGTGAGTGCTTCACGCAAATTTTCTATTATTAACTTATGATTTGTGTTTAGCACATTACTATA
The DNA here is from genome assembly GCA_947361185.1 of Charanyca ferruginea. Lineage (NCBI taxonomy): Eukaryota > Metazoa > Arthropoda > Insecta > Lepidoptera > Noctuidae > Charanyca > Charanyca ferruginea. The sequence continues at coordinate 16,079,930 of OX376071.1, read as the reverse complement.
TGTAAATAATGTATGTAATAAAAACTAAATGAATATAAAAATTAACTGAAAATTATCGATTTAATACATTTTATGATTTTATTTCGATTATAAGGTGAAGATGCTTTAATTATCTTTATATACATAATTATTACTTATGGTGTATTATAATTTTAAACAGACTGTTATAGTTTTAGTTGAGGTGCGTTAATAATGATCAAATATGCGTTGTTAGTAGATGTGTGGTACCATGTGTGCTGGTGATTGTTGAGTACATGAATCTGACCCACTGCGGCCGCACACCTCAGGCAGCTAAAGTTACAACTTTGTGTCACAAATTGTATCTGTCTTGATTGCATTTCACGATGTTAATCACCCACATTTTCCTTTATTATTTAGTTTTATAAATTGTGCACTGATTTTTTATTAAGTACCAGTACAATGAACGGAAAATAAAAAAAATATTAAGTCTATGTGAACTCTTTTATTTACCTACATTTTCAAACAAATAGAGAATTATTAATATGTGAACCAAGATTGTTTCTAGAATCAATTGGTCTTTATTGAATTCAAACACTAAAAAAGGTAATTATTATTTCCTAACTTTCTAGTTCAAAAAGTACCCAATTCTTACAACAAGCAATACACATTGATAGGCAAAAAAGAAACACATATTTATTATTCAAAACATACAAAATAATCTGCAACATCAGTTTTAGTTGATACAAGGGTTAAATTAGTTGATCTCTTGGTCCACAGCTATCTTTTATACAGTATTATTTTAATATTAGGTACTTTGTATTGGATTTATAACGCTTGTCACAGCGTAGAGAGTTCAAAATCCAAAAGTGTAAATTACAAAGTAATATTAAAATAATACTATTTTTAGACAACGTAGTACGCCGTTGCTACAAGGAATTCTTGACTTAGGCAATTATCGTATCACAGTTGGTTAACACTGGATTTCTAGAGGTGTATCATTCTAGTACTCGAATGGTCAGGAAAGTACGTTAGGTGAATAGTTACTTTTACATTAGTAACTGGTGCCAATTCTGTTGTGCACGAACTAAATTAATTTTAAGCTATTTATATCTCTTTCTCTCCAATAAAAAAACGTATTGATTAAAAACACTGCGAAGTTCAAGGGAAAAACTAATTTGACATCTCTAACTTAGTCCTTGTCTGTCGCCGTCCTTTTCTTCAGCTGCTTGGTAGTAAGAGATGCCAAATGGCTTATTTTAATTTAGTTTGTGAACAAGGGAATCGGCTCCGATGAGGCACATTTGGTTCGTAACTAGGTGCCTACGCCAACCAAAGCAGCTACGAAGTAATCCCTCATTTTCGTAGCGGGTTACGGTGCGCCTACGCGCTGATTTATGATAAGTAAAAGATATTGTTTATAAGATTCGGCTAGGGATATTTACCCTTTATGAAACAAGTGAGTAGTTTACCAAATAGGTTCAATGATTTTTAATGTTATTATGTTAAAAACGATAAAAGTAGGATTCATGGGGGAAGTAACCAATCTATACTTCCATACTAATATTATAAATATGAAAGTAACTCTGTCTGTTACGTTTTCACGACGAAACGGCAGAACTGATTTTAATGAAATTTGGTATGAATATAGCTTGAACCCCGGGAAAGGACGTAAGCTACTTTTTAATAAGCGACTTCATCTGCATCGGCGATAACCGACATTTACGCGGATGAAGTCGCGGTCAAAAGTTAGTATAATATATTAGTTACGTTTTGGCAAGTACCAGAAAGATAACCACTACCTACTCTCTATGACTTAATCTGAAAGAACTATGCAGTTTTCATTCCGTTAAATGATTCCGAAAGATGATTCGTAAAAGTGAAGTTAATTGTCTAAAAATATTAGCTTAAATGTAAGAATAACTCTATTTATGGAAGTAAAATAGTTTCAATAACAACGTTTACTTACACTTTTCTAAAAAGTTTCATTCCAGCACGGATCCAGCAAGATCACGCGATTGCATCACGACCAATTATCGCAACTACAATATTTGGTCAGCTGCGTACATCATGTACTATGAACTTCAACAACAAACGTTAACCATACGAAATTCTACTTTTACACTTCACAATAAAGCTTAAAATTCTCTGGTTACATGTCTACGTTATTAACAAAGCAATTTGTACTGTGATGCGATAGCAGTAAGTTGAATACGGTACACTGAAAACACAATACATAATTGGTTTCGTGAGCGTTTGTTCGCAAACATTAGCTCGATGCCGTCATATTAACAATACGACTAATTACTAACATTGGGTAAACAAGCAAAAATATACAACAAACAAAACTAATTAGCCGCGACCCTGCCAGGATTCGAACCTGGAATCTTCTGATCCGTAGTCAGACGCGTTATCCGTTGCGCCACAGGGCCAGTTGACGTGGCAATCGAAATAGAATGTTACGTGTCAATCTCTTTGCTATTCCTAGTTTTTAAATGTCCATCTTCACATACTAATACGGGAAACAAAACCATCACAAAAAATGTGTTAAAGTACAAATAATATAAAAAAATATTTTCCCGTTTACGACCCATAACACGTTGAGTTCTAAATGTCTCTTTAATACCTGTTAGAACGCGATGCTCTGACTTGGATCGTTAAATTATTATTTTCTATTGGAATTAAACTCCGATATCAATATTAAGATATCAATTTTTTTTAGCATGATTGAATATTTCTTTTCAAACCACTTAACCGAATAAACAAAGCTTAAAAATAAATTAAAAAATACATATTATGTACAAATGGAGGGCTCACAGAGCATCAAACAACTCGTCCGCATCGCTCTCAATGGGTCAAGTGCCCAAAAGGCTAGCAGCATTACCATGTTGAATGGCAATGCTAAGTCTTTGACCCAAGAAAATGCCAGCCCTCTGGTCACTTGAAGAGTCGACCAGCCGTTTAGCAATATCTCTAAAAACAAGGTGAGCACTCGGGTCCCATGGCCCTAGTGTTTCAACCCCACACGGCTCAAACATATAAATTCCAAGAAGGTTATTAGAAATCCATTGAGTTGGCAAATGATAACCAACAAGTGACGTCATAAGTAAAAATTGCCATTTACAAAAACTATGGAGAAATTGCGTTTTACAGTTCATAAAAAAATATGTCTACCCAATTTGGAACTCCTTATCTGACTGAACAACAGCCTGTCAGGCTATTCGGGCCGACTGAACGTATAGGTACCCGTGTATTCGTCTATTTTTTTAACAGTATTTTCCCCTAATATATTTCTTCTCTCATATTATAAAGAAATAAAGATCTCTACAGTAGGTATACATGTCTACATAATAAGTGCATCGGCGATATTCGCAGTCACGTCCAGCACTTTAGCCGTGTAGGCAGACAGTGAGGTCAGAGAGCATAGCTGCGCCATGACAGGTTGTTAGCTAAGTAACAAGCTGAGCTAAGGAAATGCCCTAACTCGATGTATGGCGTGGGATGACGAGCAACTAAGTAATTATGTACCTTCTGCGCTACACTACACGTTTCACGAAAATATACTTATATAAAAACCTCTTGCCTCATGGTACTATCTACTAGATTAATACTAAAATATACAAAATCTGTTTACGTATCGAAAGTGGTGCGTCTTCTTGAACTGCAAACCAATAGGTTTGCAGTGCAAGAAGACGATTTTTTGGGATCATTGGGTCAGTTTTTTCGGGAGAGGAAATGATCTTAAAAAGGGATCAGTCTTCTTTAAAAATGCATGAGATTTTTACTGCCAAAATCTCGCGGTAATCGTTTTCAGGGGATCTGATCAATAAACATAAACATGTGGCATGTAAAGTGTAAATTTTCCTCATTTTCCGATGTTTTAGTAACTTTTACACTCAACTGAGCAAATTATTGAGAACTAGTACTTTGACCGCGACATCTTCTGCGTAAATTTTCTTTAGGATCCCAATTTTTTTGATAATGCAATATAGCCCATAGCATTTAGGAATAAGTATTGATGAAAGAATTTTTGAAATCGGATAAGTAGTTACGGAGATTACCCCCTACATACAAACAAGTTTTACCTGTTTATAATATTAGGAAGGGATAAACATAGTGGAAATGGTATTTACGTAAATCATCACGTTGAATATTGTGAGATGAAAATAAAATTAAGACGAGTATCAAAAGAGTCAATTTTATTTAAAAGACGACTCCGACGTGAAGTTAATGGACTACCTCATTTTTCTTCCTACATAATTAGGCTTGTTTCCAACGATTATAAAACTACAAATGCCTCTACAATTCGTCACCAACGTGCCTATAGTTATCGCGAGGTTCCGTTAACGGGTTTTTCAGGCGACACGCTATCACGCCGATAACCGTGTGGCGATTATTCACGCAGGTGCGCCTGCGCCGATGACGGCGACCTTCTCTCGGTGCACGTTTTGTTGTCTTTAGTACAACCCATGACAAATAGCTTTGTTGGGCTCAGATCAAAAAGTATTTTATTGATTGATGTTTTTATTTAAGAGGAAGATGCTCTTCGCAAGGAACCAGGTAGGTACTGTCAGAAACGGAATCCGAAACCGTTCTAAGAGGTCATAATAATTTGCTTACGTATAAATATTTCGTTAGGAACTGATGGTTGACAAGTAAATAAAACATAATATTTCTTTGTTGTGTATGTACATTCTGTGATTTTTACTTCACAAAATTAATATAATAACAACACCATGTATGAAATATACTGGGTTGGATGGCCATTTTGGCCGTAGGTAACAACAGGAGAAACCAATTTTTTTAAGAGATATATACTGAGTTACAAAAGATTTTTACTGAAAACCTGATTGCCTCAGTAATACTTACACTAATATTATGTACTTAAACGTTTTACTAAAATACCAAGTTCGATATCAGTGTGACAAATTAACAATAACTGGCCATAAAAGATAAAAAGAAGTAAAAAAGAAACCGCCTATTTAAAATTTTCCTAAAATTCGATAAAATGATGGAAAATTTTAAACTTTAAAAGAAAATGGCCGCAGGCGTCGTATTACTGACTTGTGGTAAATGTTACGTTCGTTGATTAGTGCTCGCGCAGCTGTATGAAACCGTGGAAAACGTTGTTACACGCGTTACCGTCGGGAATCTACCGTGCGAAGCCTCTTTGATAACGACTAGGCGACCATGTTCTGCGCCCGCGCATATTAGTATTTGTTAGGATTTATTCAGAAATAATCAATAATAAGTATTGGTATTCATTAGTATTGGTTATTCTTATTGGTATGTATCATCATCGTCCACTGCTGGACATAATCCTTCCCCAAAAGGGGGGGTTTGGCCATAATCGCCATGCTTGGCAGGCGGGATGGCGATCGCAGTATGGTTGTTACAAAGGCACAGAGAACGCTGCTGCCCATTCTCTGGTGAGTCCCTTAGTCGCCTCTTACGACACCCACGGAAAGAGATAGGATGGTGCTATTCTTTACGTCCGACACCATACAGACTATTGGTATGTATAAGTAACTATATTTGGTGAGCATAACCAGGTAGTTAATTCACACAATACAATTTTGTGAAACAAAATCCGTATTGGAGATTGTGAAACTTTAGAAAATGTTGGGTCGTCTCTGGATAGAATAATAATTATATCAATTTGTTTATTACTAAGTAAGAATAATTTGAAAACATGATATCAAAATTATGAAAAAGCAAAAGAAAACAAAAAATCCTGGTTGAATTTTTCAATAAGTACCTAAGTACACACTTAGACCTTTGCTGCGATGCAAAACAAACACCATTAAATAAAATGATTAACATACCTTTAGAATCGTTCAGAATTCTAATTACATTACGAAACGCAAGCAATATGAACCGTGAATTATTAATAACTAAACCCAGCAGCCATTACCACGATTACTATAAAATCTATGGAATCAATAAGTACCTATATACCTACACACAAATAAAATTGAAGTCTCTGTTGGTAATGTCAAAATAACAGCTTTTTACTAAATGCATGAAAGTAATGAAATTTCATAGAATTTCGTTTCCCAGAAAACGTTTCACATAATATTTGGTTCTCGTATTTTTATTTCGACTATTATTGTTTCAAAGATTTAACTTTATTAACTTCAATGAAAACTATTTCACAGAAACACAATTCAATATTTTTTTAATCACATTTTTTTGTTTAACAAACGTAACAAACAGTAGTATTATTTTTTAACGAATATTATTTGTTTGTTGTATTTTTCTATGGAATTGATTACAACGAAAATGTGTAGATATTAATAGACAATAACAAAAATGTTGTCTTAAAAAGTCAATATGTTGTGCTACCAAAGCTAATGACAGAAACGAATCGCTGCGAAACCGACTCCACGTAGTTTTATCTGCCCTACCCCTAGAGTGTACTTTAAATCTGCGTAGGCGTGGAGGGGCGAGGCGGCCTGCGAGCTGAGGAGCGGGTGGTCCTAACGCCCGCCGCCACGGCTGAAGCTAGCCGGCGCGGCGGCGAAGCCGGCCAGTAAGCGGAAGCTGCGGCCAAAGGAACTATTAGTTAATCGGTGGCTGCGGTGGTGAGCGTGAATACCATCTGCGACGATAAGCTCGCATGGGACGCCGGAGTCGTGATAGAAACTATGCATGCTGCATGTTGCATGCTCGCTTGCATGATGCATGCTTGCTTGCACGATGCATGCTTGATTACATGCTGCATGCCTGCTTGCACACCGCATACTTGCTTGCACGCTGCATGCTTGCTTGCATGCTGCATACTTGCTTGCATGCTGCATGCTTGGTTGCATGCTGCATGGTTGCTTGCACGCACGCGCAGTAGGTTTGGTTAGAACTGAGACTCCCATTCTTGGGAATAAGTTTTATATTAAATAGAAAATATAATGATAAAGAATATTTGATTTGTTATTCTATGTCAATATGATTATTCTAACAACAAACTTTATGTGAAACAAAAATCAATGATTTAAAAATCTTGAGAGTAAGTAGGTATTCTGCGTATTGATTATTCTATGAAACGAAATTATGAGAAACATTTTATGTGAAACGAAATTCTATAAAACTATTAGCTATGAAACAACCGAAAGTAATATACAGTAGTTAGGGATATTGACCAGAGGATGGGCAGCAACGTCTTTTTGAGTACCATTACACCTACTGCGATCGCCAACATGCATCGATCAAGCATGGCGATTACGGCTGAAACTGAACCCTCCTTGGAGGAGACCTATACCCAGCAATGGGCGTCTAAAGGTTGACATGATGATGATGATACAGTAGTTACCTATATTAAAACATAATGTATACAGTATAGTCAGTAGGTATATAGTAATACAGTGTATGTACATACAGTAGTTATGTCTGTTGATAAAAACAAAAGCATTTATTTCAATTAAACCATTTACAGGCACTTTTCAATTGTCAAGGAGTCGATCAGTTAGAAAGTTGAAGCTAGTTGCTCATTCCAAAATGTACGTTTGTTCCGGCTAATCTCTGAAACGACTGGACAAAAAAATTGTTTGTTGTATGGGACCCCCCCTTATATATTTATTCTATTCTGTTTTAAGTATTTGTTGTTATAGCGGCAACAGAAATACATCAACTGGGAAATTTTCAACTGGCTCCAGATATCGCGGTTCATGAGATACAGCCTGGTGACAGACCGTCAGACGGACAGTGGCCTCTTAGTAATAAGGGCCGCGTTTTTACCCTTTGCGTACGAACCCCTGCGAAATGAGCAACGTAGTTTCAACTTTCTGAATATTTTCTTACTGCTCATTCCAAAATGTACGTTTGTTTCGGCTAATCTCTGAAACGGCTGGACCGATTTTGACGAGACTTTCACCGGATAGTCAAGTTTATAAGGAGTAAACTTAGGCTTCTTTTATTTTAGAAAAAAAATAGGGTTCCACGAAAGAAAATGAAAACTCCGCTGATAACCGACACTCACACGGACGAAGTCGCAGGCATCAGCTAGTATTTAATTAAAACCTGTACCTACAATAAAATAGCGTTCGTACAGTCGCATAGCCTAGTTCTAAAAACTAGGTATCACGGAAATAGTATACAGATATAAAGTACGTGTGATAGTCTGATAGGTATCATATCACAATCTGTGATAGTGTGTGACAGGTGGGTGGGCAGGTGTTTGCACTTGCTCGGTGTGCCCGCACCGTGCTGATAAGATTACCGATAACACACTTAATCACACTGAAGTACCGTATCGTAGGTACTAATGTACCTACCTATGTCATTTGTACATGAATGTAAGTTCTGTTATTCGATTAAACTAGCATGGTTTCATAATGCGCGTAAATTGAAGATGGTAAAAAACTGGCAAAGTGCGAGTCGGACTCGCGCACGAAGGGTTTCGTACCATTATCTATACAACATTAAAACATTTAGTTGTAAGGGAGCCCCCCTTAAATATTTATTTTATTCTGTTTTTAGTATATTTGTGGTTATAGCGGCAACAGAAATACCTACATCATCTGTGAAAATTTTAACTGTCTTGCTATCAAGGTTCATGAGATACAGACTGGTGACAGACAGCCAGACGGACAGGGAAGTCTCAAGAATAGAATCCTGTTTTTACACTTTGGGTACGGAACCCTAAAAATGGCTGATGGTAAGGAATGAAGTGCGCAGGATATATTTCCCGTAGCGGTGACAAACGATGGAGCACAAAGGTGCCTAGCGGTCGCACACTGGAAGGTAGGCCCACAAAGGTAGACCGATGACCTAGTAAGGGTCGCGTGAAGTAGCTGCTATGCCCAACAGTGGACATCTGACGGTTGACATGATGATGATGATAAAAATGACGACACACAGAATAGTTTTTGTTTTGTACCATCGCCAAAAACATGGGTTACTTTAAATCACTCAGAAAAAAGAAAAAAGATCTCAAATTTACTCAGATAGCAGTGTTTTACACGAAACGAAAAAGGTAGGTTACCAAAATTAGACTGTAGCGCGACTGATAGCGTTGCAGTCGCGCGACTATATTTATTATGGATTTACAAAGCAGCGCTGCTGACGCGCTGCTAGCGCGCGACCAATTTGAAGGCGCCCTAAGTATTTATTTAAATATTTTCCCTATCTACTGTTAGTCTCGTATGGGTAAATAATTAATTCGGTTTTGCTATTGCGTAAGTACTTATTAGAGACAAAGCAAGTCATGTCATTTGCAAATAGGTATGTATGTATCTATGTGGACTCTATTGTCCATACCTACTTACGCAATTTCCTACATAAGACTCCCATTCAGGGTTTGGCTGCCATAGCATGTTAGGTACATGTTACTTACCTACACGGCGCTAATTTTTTTACTAAAATTCAATAATCTGTCATTAATGTCCTACTAAGATATGAGCCAACAAACAAACGCAATAATAAAGACAGATTTTAAGCATTGTCCTTAATATTTATTGACTCGGGTCTGTGTCGTATGACCATTCAAACAAAATTCCTACAGTGTGCCTAGCGGTGTAAACAAGTCAACACAAAGACTGCTTGTCGCGTCAAATTGTTTTAGGTATTCGTTATTGCAAACTTATATCAGTATCCGTACAAACAAAAGCTGCTTCTATTTTATGGACCATAAGGTGTTCTTGTAAGGAATCAACAATATGGTTTGTTGCAAGCAAAATACCGCACGAACCACGAATAGGGTATTTTACTCTATATGAGAAAAAATCTATAAATATGTTATTGAGACAGTTTAGGCATAAAGCAGTCTGAAAATGTAAGTTTTAGTTCATAAAATAACAAAACAATTTTTTTTATTCAATTCAAAGTTTTCAGTATTTTTAATCTGTTATAAAACACCGTGAAATAGTAGCGGCCATGTTATTACGCCATAAGGCTGTGTAAACAAAAAATTGACAACTGTCAGTCAACCGATTGGCGTAATATAGGCTTTGTAGTTTTATTATTTTCGTAACCAACGTAATTTTTTCATTATTACACCTATTACAAAATATGCTTTTAATTATTTTTAAATGATATACAATTATCATATTTAATATGAGCTCATTTGATACAAAACGAACTGACGTCATTTACGCTGAGCAATATGGCGTCCAGTAAGAGGCGTTTTCGTCAAACAACGCGCGAAATTTGAAAATTTAAAATTTAGATGCATTTTTATGGCACTTATCGATTGAATAAAAATTTTGTGTTTTTTTTTGGTGACATATTAGCACTACAGAATTTCATTGAGACACTTTTCAAAAATGGGTGTAATACCCTATTATTGCAACAAGAGGCGTAACTAGGCAACGCGGTTATGCTAACCATAACAATAAGCCGTTGTTAGCCGACGATACGGTCGGCTACATAAGTTTACACACGCAATCTGTGGCCAAACAATACTCTGTAATACTGAGAGTGCGTCGTAACGGCTAAACAACTTGCACAATGTTGATTTACAACGTAAAATTTACGTCCTACACGTCTTGGAAGAACAAAGAACTTGATTGTCCACTTTAGACATCAATGTCAATGCGGCTCATCAATTTGAGTCGACCTCGAGGTAACGTACCGGAGACGTTATTATAAGCGCGCTTTTTTACACCGCGGTAGGCGGTTGTGTTCTTAATCGAAATGTTGGTGTAGCCGACGTCATATCATCACGTGTAACATTACAGTTACAGTCATACCTGTATTTCTTGTAAGATGATTCTAAAATTTTTGAGACATTCCTAAATGTCAGGGGTCCTAGCTAAATTAACCAAATTGACAATCTGCAATCGATAACGCTAATAGAAAACTAATCAAATGAATGGGAATGACGTCATCTCAACAATAAGTCACGTGATCGAAAATCAAAAATGGATTACGACGAGGCGTTAATTATTGTAGAAAGAGATACGATACGAAACGTTTGTAACTTGGCTAGGTCTACAGGAATCTGTAACATTTCAACTTTGTCTATTATCACGGGGTCGGTGAGTAGTACTTCGGCAGACTACAAGGGGCTCGTGGCTAAGTAAAAGCCGTACGGATCGATCGGTTACGGTTAAGGCACACTTACCGCGGTCTGTACGTGGATGGGTGACCATCCATTTAATACCAAGACCCCTCCCATACCTCAGAAACTACGTAAAGCAGTTGTCTTTGACAGTCGTTATTCAGAAACTCAGAACCCAGAAAGTCTGACAACCAGTCTTACCAAGGGATCGTTTTCTGGAAAATCCATGTTCCGTATTTTTCGAATCGAATTCACTCTAGAACGACAATTCGAAAATTCGAATTCTAAAATTGCCCTTACTTGAAGCAATGACTGTAGGTACTGTGGCGATTATGATGCAATAGCCATTGATAATAGATAAAATTCTATGGTGAACCACGGAACAGACAAATAAGAACATTCTGGATGCTTCTAGAAAGTTAGGTGATTCGATTATATTTGAATGATGTAGCAGATAGTTTTTACACTATGACAGGAGTCTGTCGGGCCGAGGAGCATGTATTTAACCAATAATTAACATATTATCATAATATAGACCTCTAAAAGTTACTCCTACATTTGATTTATGGTTACCCCGGTCATTATAGTACCTACTAATGAGACATTTACACATAGGCAATAATAAATATATGTTTCACCATACCTACGGCTTGCGATGTAAATATAGCACATCTCGAACAAAACCACTAAGTAATTTTCCTCAGTTGAGTGTTACAACTTACACAAGCAGATAAGCACTTCACGTACGCCATTTTATGTGTTTGTTTTTCTTCGACAACATAAAATATCTGGAATCCGTTATTACAAGTACAAGTTTTCATGGAAAAAGAAATTACACCCAAAAGGCAAATTTACTTTGCCATGTATTTGTTTTACATTTTTTTCTGTGTTACTATGTCTTTTGGTGAACAATTACTACACACTATACTATTTACTAAGCTCTACTTGTAATACTATCTATTTCTAAACAATCTGTTTACTCATCATGTTCCTTCGCAACACGTCTTCTTCTTCCATGCCGTCCTGTCAACTGTCTTATTATCACTGACCATGTTTTCTTAGGCCGTCCTCTTCCTCTTCATCCATCCATATTTATATTTGTAACTCTTTTAGTCACATGAGTTTCATCCATGCTCTTCACTTGCCCGTACTAACACAAACCAATCCATTTAAACTTTCTCTAATATACTCATTTTTGACCTTATCCATTCTGGTCACTCTACAGATGCATCTCAACATCTTCGCTACATACCTACAATCTTTTTCATCTGTCTTCTTTAAAGCCCAACATTCGATAATCTTATCCCGACCTATAGATTTTCTTCTTTGGTTTGAGAACATCTATAAATCTTACTAGTTTTTTAATTACTTGTGTAATTTACATCAATGCAATGAACACTTTTGTCACTTGTTAATCACGTGGTTTTTCAGTTTAAAAATAGCTTCATTATGTTCGTCGGTTGTGACTGTACCAACTGTAAATTTTCCTCAAGATAAGTTATTATTATTGCAATGTTCAGTAAGTATGGGTACTTCAGCAGGTGTTTCAGCCGTCAGCGATGGTTACGAGACACGTGTTTCAACAACATCGGGCGTAAGTTTTACTCTCAGCTAAATCATTTATACTCAGTAACAATTTACATGGATTGTTATAGCAAATAATAAGGTACAGTTAAAATAGACAACCTATATATGCTATATATATAGAAATGGGGACGGTATGAGAAGAATGCTATAAAGTACTCCTAGTAGTCCTAGTAGTAATGTACTATTTAAATGCTGTAAGTAATTTGGTTAGAACATTTTTCATGGTTAGCCACGTTAGTTATTATCTTTAAATCAAATATTCACCTTAGAAATACTTACGAAAAAAAATCACAAGTTGATTATAGTGATCTTCACTTTTGGCATAATATGTAGCTGCGATGCTGGCAATTAATGAATTAATTAAATCATTCGTTTATTCAGTCACTCATACAAAGTACTGTTTTCTTCATAATATTTTTTTCATACGAAAGAACAAATTTAATTGCGTAATATACAAAATAATAACAGTACTAATTTTACTTAAAACCGCATGTTAAGCTCCACGTTATAATTCTTCAATTATCTTGGTATATTTGTAAGTAGCGAACAGCCGTAATAAAATCTGCGATGTAACGACTGCCGTAAAATTAAATGTTATCTTTCATATCACGGCACTTAGTAAAATACTTCGGCAAAGTCCGCATACGATAGTACGATAAAGTTTATCGGACTACAGGTGTTTGAACCGAAGTCGCACTTGATGCACTGGAGCTGGCACTCCTAAATAACATGATCATACGAGCCAGAATAAGTTTAAGTGATAAACTGATAAGTGATGTTCGAAGGACACGCAAAATGTTTGAGACAATATTTAAACGCTTTACGCAAATACAGAATGCAAATATAATTTCAGCCAGTTTTAATACATTTTATGGTTTTTCTTTATGAATCCAAAATTTTTTATAGTAAAATATGTATAACTATTAAGAGTTAACGTAGATTCCTATTAGAGAAATAATTTACAGTATCGGACCAGTATAGTCCCGGAAATTATCAAATTTAAACAAAAATACATACACACAAACTTATTCATCAGCTTTATCACATTACAAGAGATGAAGGACCTATGGCAATTTTAAATTAAAAACTTATACAAATGCTTAGGTATGTAAATATATAAGTCAATGTGTTAAAGATTAGGCAACGAAGGATTATGATTAGGAGTAGTTGATTACTTTAATTAACAAATAGGAAAACAAAGTTGCTACTGCGCATAAAGTATAAAAAACATAAACATTGACCAGATTACTTTTACACTAATTATGCCTTTACTGATCAATAAGTGTACTTAGGTATACCTAATTCTGATTACTTACAATAACCTCAACATTTAATTTTTTGAATCCTTTTCGCTACTGTGCTTTAATTTACTGTTGTTATTTTTTTTAAATTAATATATATATAGTGTACGATACTTAAACACGTGATTGTGTTCATGATAACAAACAACTTTCCCGAAGAAAAAAGTTTTTTGTACTGGTTCACTTTTATCACAATAACACAACAGCCGTATGAAATTCAGGCGCGCGCACGCCTGTGACCTAAAGTGAACCAGTACAAAAAACATTTTTTCTTCGGGAAAGTTGTTTGTTATCATGAACACAATCACGTGTTTAAGTATCGTACACAAATTACCAGTCACCCTATATATAACTATTTTTTTTTTTTTTTTTTACTTTTAAATAGGCTTGCGTTTGACCGCAATTCACCTGATCGTAAGTGATAATGCGGCCTAAGTTGGAACACGCTTGCCTAAGATGAACCGGTTCACTCGTGCCTTAAAGATACCCAGATTATACTTATCAGGGAACAGAGAGGCGGGCAGGGAATTCCACAGTCTGGCAGTTCGCACAATAAATGTGGAGTCAAAGCGCTTGGTTCGAGACCGTGGAACTTCAACCATATAGCGGTGACGCTTCGCCGTATCCCTGCTCGTCCGATGATGGAACGGGGATGGGGGAACTACCTATCGTGTGGAAAATCAAATTCAAATTCAAATTCTTTAATTCAGACATACGTCCATAGTGTTAGTATAACAAAATTACTTAAAAACTAGTGTTAGTAATTTAAAATGGGTATACATCCTCAGCTGGTGTGGATCCTTACCCAGTGGCGCAGCAAGGGGGAGTCCCACCGATCTCGAAACACGCTCAGGAGACTATTAGTGGCGGCGCGAAAATACTACTACTAAAAATACTAACTATTGTGTGTAACTAGTTATTTTCCCAAGGTAATAAAACAATTCAATCATCATCATCATCATCATCTACTTAGCCTTTTCCCAACTATGTTGAGGTGGGTTTCAAGTCTAACTAGATGCAGCTGAATACCAATTACCCCAGCAGTGGGCGTCTAATGGTTGACATGATAAAGATTGGCAGATGATTGGAGGTGGTTTTGGCAGATTTTCTGTTTTCTGACTTCCCGTAACGACTCTCAAAGATCTACTAATGACAGCCGAGACCTAAATGTATGTGCTTTTCAAGGCACGGTGTGGTCTCTTTATGAAATGGATGTTCACCAATTTTTGTTG
The DNA here is from genome assembly GCA_947361185.1 of Charanyca ferruginea. NCBI lineage: Eukaryota > Metazoa > Arthropoda > Insecta > Lepidoptera > Noctuidae > Charanyca > Charanyca ferruginea. The sequence goes on along the minus strand of OX376071.1, from coordinate 16,064,859 downwards.
CGTAACCATGCAGGCCGATCCGATCGTGGCTAAGGGTGTTACTACACCAATCGCTGTCGATCGATGCCATCAATCGACATCGATCGACGTTGATCGATTGGTGTGGTACTTTTGGCTGATCGACGGATACCGTTCCACTAACTAATCGATTGATTGCCGGTCGATGGCATCGGTCGACGTTGATCGATTAACCCCAGCTAATAATCCATCAGTAATAATAATCAAGCAACTCGATCGACGTCGACTAATCCATTCTACCATCGATCGATCGATTGGTCTGGTAGAAACTATCGATCGACATCGACTAATCCATAATCCATTTTACCATCGATCGATGCCGTCGATCGTTGATTGGTTACATTTAGCCACAAGCCCCTCACTACGAGTTCTTGAGCTCTTGTAAAATAATTCCATGATCTGTCAAAAATGCAAACATCAGACAGCTATAAACATGAATACAAGAAGTCAAAAAACACTGTACTAAATTATTCGTATTGTATAGTACTGTAAAGTCGGCGGGGCACGACAACTCGTTAACCTTTCACGAACACCCGACATTATATATTATTCATGCCATAATTGAAATAAACTGACGAATTCTTCAAAATAGAGTCGATTTCTATCGACTCACATTTGGAAGCTCAAAGAGTACAGGTGCCAGATGGAAGCACATTCACCTAAGATAATGGGAGGTGATTAACATACATTACAATGATAGTAAGGCGGAACAACAGATTTTAGTGTAAACTTTTGCATTTTTCATGAAATATTAAAATTTTGAATTGAGTTGAGGTCCATACGTTTAGGACACTATTCTACATAACATGTAAAATATCAAACAACATCTGGCTGACTAATGAATTATGTAATGTTTTTCATCGTATTTTCTTCATTTTTCTTAGCGTATTTACGGTGATTTCTCGGGTTCCCTGGTTTCAACAAAGTTTATATGTACATAAAGAGCATTAGCATTGTAGAAGGAAAATCATACAACAATTTTTTGCTGAGTGACGTCACTTTATCAAAACACAAGCGAATATTCTAATCCTACCGAGGTTGAAGGATAATTAGGTACATAAGTACTTAATTATCCTTCAACTGCAGGCAATTTTACCTTCACTGCACCAATGCAATATTTCAAGGCAATAAAAACTTATTAATAAGTAGTAATTAGTACACCTTAATCGGTACAATTGTAATCATCAATACACACATCAATACATACGTAGATTATGAAACGGAAGCAATTAAAATTCTTATTTATATATTACAGAACCATATATGTAGTATGATTTACCTAATTGGTTCATTGACGCTGATACTCGATAGTCGTAGATTCTAAAAACTAATAAAAATAACAGGTGTCTATGGTCGTCACCACATCTCTGTATATAAGGCATAAAAAAGAAAAAATATCAATGGCCACAATATTAAAAAAAAGTTTTATTGAGATTAAATGGATTTTTCTAGACTTATTCTCCAACATGCCGTAACCACTCTACGAGTCTACATTATTAAAATTTACTCTTAGCAAATATAAGAAACGCTCTAACAAAGCAGTAATGCTCCACGTAAGTCCCGGGGGTCAAACGTGAGTGAAACTGACGGAGACTTTAAATATTCAAAGGGTGTAAAGGGCAACACTGCACATATTTCCCCAGGGCCACCCGTATTTAAGCTACCCCACTGTTTTCATAACTTTATACTGCCTGTAGTTATGCCTACGCCGCGGTGGCATATAATGTATGCAGAAAAACTAATATTAGGCACAGTGGATTGTTAAAGGGATTCAAAGAGAAAGAAGAAGAGGGTTGTTTTGTATTTAGTTTGTGGCAACGAAAAAAAAATGAAATGTTATTCTGAACATATTTCTGCGATTTTGGATGTTTCCAAAACATGGGCTTAGCGTCAAACTTCGAAACTCGTACCTAAACTCAGCATGTTAAATGAGCTCAGCCACAATAGTATAAAATGTGCTGCAAAACTGTTCAGACCACTGAAATCTAAATAATAATCTAGATTTCTGTGGTCTGAACAGAAACAGTGTTTCGTTCGACATAAGAATAAACTCCTATAAAAAACTGTTATGATTATTATAGACAATAGAGCCGGTTCTAGTGTACGCTCTGCCTTTATTATAATTATATATGTACTACACAAGTAAATCTTAATCTAGTAACATACCACTCCACTCCAGATACTTTATTAAAATCTTCGCATAAAAGATTACCTATAGAACACCTGCATCCACAGAAAGATGTTCAGTATTCTTTCCACATTGCGAAAATTCAATAGGTAACGGGTAGGTACACTGCTATATTGCGTGTGCATTACATTTACATTACACTGTGGATTAGTTTCCACACAAGTGCATAGCACTGCCTATCTGGTCGCGTTGCGTTGCTGCAGCGGAAGTGATGGCCCAGTCACCTCGTGCATTGTGTACCAAATACCCACGCTACCGGGCCCCGCCAAACAGCCTTTCTGACATAGTATTCTATTTATAGCTTATTCACGATAATGCTAAATGCAATTTGTAATTCTATTCAACAGCGATTCGCTTCTCTATTGTGAATACAGAATGCTGACGTCACTCTGTAATTCTTGTGTAGTTCTGTAATCGTAATGTTGACTATAAAATAGTCATTTAAATAACAATAAAACTAGTTATAGTTCGGTAGTAAATTGAGGAAGTAGTAAATGTACATCAAACGTTTTAATTAATGTTTCTAATGGTTTTTTTTTTCTATTTGAAATGTTGAAAGAAATAGAACTATTAAACAAGATTTAATTAACTTTTGAAACATTAAAATATGATAACCACATTTACAACTTTTTATGTTACCACAACACTATAACCACTCGTCATAATTTGCAAGTAAACGATCACTCGAAACGCATTACGTTTGGTTATAAGTGGTGGTGAAAAGGACTAGAAATTACTCTCCAATTAATTTTTTTCTATGAGCTATAGGGTAAATTGGACCCTTACGGGCAAATTAAATTACACTAAACTGAAATACCTAGTAGGTATTACAGTTAGGTCTGCATTTTTTTTTTTTGACAATTATTTCGTACACTAAACTGATAGATGGCAATTTGATTCCTACCTACTAGATTTAAAAATTTGGTGAAATTCACACTTTGTCCACTGTGCGAAGTACCTGCTTATTATTTTGTGCCAGCAAACCGAGAAAAATTCTACGTATAATAAATTACATTTATCTGCTGAAAAAAAGGAGCGTTTCAAATTACTTCGCCAAGATAACTCGTGATGTTGTCGTCAAAAGAGAGGCAAAAGACATACAGGTGTTCAAAAAGCAAATACACGCAATCTATTAACACTTAACTCCTTGCATATCTTAATGTGGACATACTCAATGTGACACGCTGAAGCAATAGAGACAAATAGCGACAATTCGCGACAAAACGGTAATGAACGGCGTTAGCGGCCGCCCATTCTAAATATAAAGCGCTTAGCTCACGCTTCAGCATTGTCTCCTCGCCCTGCACATGCACAATGCACAAACTATTTTAAGAGGATTGTGAGGCTGTAAATTTTCATACAAAAAGCGATAACGTTCTACCACCCGTAAACTTAGTTCAATTTTCATAATTTTTGGAACTATTGTAGATATAATGAAAAAACTAGGTCCGTACGTTTTTCTATTAAAGTAATATTAACAATAGAAGTAATTATCATCTAAATATCTACACTCTAACCACAAATAATAAATAAAACAACGTTTAAACACCTGTTTAGTTAAACAGTGTCTAAGAGATAAACACTGCTTAAACAAGTGTTTAAAATTTCTTACCACAAATACATGTTTAACATTTGTTTAGTAAAACAGTGCCTAAATTGACGTACCCTTGTTTTAATTTGACAACCCTAAAACAAGTTTCGTTTTAAGCTGATTTCATTTGTTGAGCCTTTCTCTTTCCTATCGATTTTTTTTTGTTTCAATAGTTTTTACAGAATAACTTGGTTGTAAATTGTAAAATAAGTACTATTAAATGAAATTAATAAGTCCGCCATTGATAACCATACAGAAATAAATGATCAAAGTTTTTTGTAACATTAACAACGGAACGGAACGTACTTTTTTTTATTCTCATTTTAAGTAGGGGCTTTTAGTCTCAAATGAGACCATGCCAGCCCCATCGTAATCTAAACATGTACGTACTGTTCTAAATTATTAACTATTTTATAAACTAAAATGGCTCCTTCCGACAGAGGCACTGACAGAACGTACTTTTCAATGACAGTTCTTGCTTGTGACAGTGGTTGAGAATTGTTTGAGTGAAAAACCGTTTTGAAACGTTTTAACCGAGACGCCAACAAGTTTATAAATTATGAATCCCACTGACCAAAAAATGGATAAGAAACATCGTGAACGCGGGGACAATTGGACTATCGAATCAAAGATATCCATTGCAATTTACGTACTGACTTATTGAGAGAAAGCAATAAGGCGAAGGTTAAACGCGTGCTAAACAAGGGATTGTCGTTGTTTAAATTTAAACTCATGTCTAACCCTAAACAATAGCTAAACAAGGTTTTGTGGTATCACTTTTGCTAAACAATTGATAAACACGTGTCTAAAGCGTGTCTAACTTTTTTGTGGTAAGACTGCTACAGTTTGACTTCAAAACATCCTCGAGCGTTTTTATTTTTTTTAATTAAACTATACTGAATTACATAAGAAGTAAAACCTACAGACCTAGATTAAGGTGTACTGAATCTAATGTGACCTAAATTGTCTCATTTCGTAAAGGTTTAGGGGGGGGGGGGGGGGCGTTATAGCCCCAAACCATGTTTCAAAAAGGAAATGTAGGTAATTGCCTCTTACACTTCCAACTCTCTCTATTGTACGATACGGGTCGGGGGGCAGGGCCATATTGTATTTGTATTGTTCACCCGGAGGGAGGCAGAGCGAGCGGTATGAAACAGATAGCATTTTTGGAAATACCTACTCGTGCCAGGTATCGGCACCTCACAATCCTCTTAAATACACATGCAAAAGAATGCAACTGTCTAGTAAAACGCACTCATTTGTATTCTAGGGTTGTCACGGCGCAGTAAATAGACACATTCAACGCGTGTCAATGTCAAACTACTTCGCTAGTGACAATCATATTCTGTATTTGTAAGCCCGTTTGGATACAAGTGTCACGGCTACTATTTTTGATTGTCGGTTGATTGTTGCCTTTTTTGTAATATTTCATACTTACAGCCTCACTAAGACTATAATAATATCAAGTACCAAAATGTCGTATGTGCGTGTAAATAATGTCTTTTTTTTAATATTTTTGCTTTGCTATACTACCTATAACCCTGTTAAAATTCACAACATGACCTTTATTTGTTTTTGCTATGCAGTGCATTATTACGCAACGTATTGTTTTCCACTATTTCAGTTTCAGCAAACTGGTATGATTTTTATCAGAGCATTGACTCATGTAAGTCGCATAATACCTTTAATGACTCAATAATAGTGATAACTTGTCCATACCTAAATTAGTACGTGACTTAAAGCAACTTTAATTCCGTAATTTTAGGGAAAAAGGAAACTGGAATGTTTGACTATTCCGAGTATTCTTAATTTTTCCTGCATATTGGCGTCCCTAGACCGGTGTGCGCCGGTTCTACGCTGTCTTTGTTTGCGTCACGCTATGGCCACGATACTGTAACCACGTCAATGTGGTTGGTTCGTGACAGATTTCATTTACATGTTTTGTTTCATATGTTTTATTCATCATCACCAAATTCATTAACTCTGACAAACCTTGGAAAAAAAACTGTTGCATTCTACTACATTCACAAAATCAGAAGGTTATTTTGGATGTAAATTCTTTATTTAAACTTACCAAAGATATTCGTTGGGTTTCACTCATCGACTTACAACAAAGAAAACCTACGAACCACTAAACATTTTCAACAAAGAGTTTTACATACACGAAAAAGCTCCAATAAACTAAAGTTCCCTGTTGTTACGCATAAAATAGTTAAAGCTGATGTTCACGAGCAATGATTAATTCGTGCTGTTTTACAAGCGCGTGCGCATCTCATAATCATAAAACCGCACTTGTGTTGTGAACAGACCGGGGATTTCTCGCTCCATTTATTTTGTTTTAGTGCTTGACTTACAGCTGAGTAAATAGGCGGCCACTAGCCACTGAACAATGATTCCACAAATAACCTCTACTTACTGCCACCGCTTCCGATTTAACTTTCAATTTGTAATCAGTTTATCTTTGTTTAATTAGGAATGCGGGCACGCTGAGTTTCTCGCTCTCTCTTCTTGTAATTCAAAGAGTGGCGTCAAGATCCGTGATCTTTGATCTGTGCAAGATAGATGGCGAATAATCAATGGTAATAAATTATGTTAAATTGTTTAATTACAAGCAGCTGCAGAAGTTAATTAGCCTAGCAGATAGCCTGCGCGTACATCACGCTTTATTTTATTTTTTCTCCTTTCTAATCTAGTTCAATTTGTTATAAATACTTCGAGCGACAAGACAGATAATTTCGTCCATCGGATATAAGCAGTCGTGGCCGAGCGGTTAAGGCGTCTGACTAGAAATCAGATTCCCTCTGGGAGCGTAGGTTCGAATCCTACCGACTGCGAAAAACATTTTTGCATATTTGTGTAACATTCAGAGGTCATTCAACTATAAATTGAACAACATAACTTGTTGGTTTCTTTTAGATGACTGAATAGTCAGACTTATATAATTTTAGCATGGCTGAAATTGCATTGCATTTTTCGCTTTTATAGTATAGTATAGTTGTATAGTATGGAAGTATGGATTAGTACAGATGTGGAAGTTTTAAAGAATATTGTTAAAAACCATTATTCGGAATTGCCAGACACTTTCCGTGATTTACAAAAAAATAAAAAATAAAAATGTTTTACTTCAGATCATATAATTATACCATCCATAGAGTGTTAGTAAGTACAGAGAAGTCGTCAAAACATAGGGTTAGTAAAGTAATACCTTATTTAATTATATTAACTGTGAATATTAACCGAATGCTGAACATACACAGTATCCAGCCTGTTTGCTATAACAGCCAGGATGCTGTTGCTGCTGCCTTATCTAGAAGTTTTAATGTTCATAGATGTTCAGTGTGGCTTGGACCAATGCAATTTCTCTTTAAAAATTAAAAACAAAAACGCAGAAGCCTTATCAAAAGCGGAAAATAAAAGCACCAGACAAAAAGGCTTTGTAAGTTGAGGTACTCGCAACCCCTCTTTAATTATCGCGGTCATTATTTTAAATCAGTATCCAGCATCGTGGAAAGTAACGAGCGTAAACATCGATCGGAAGATGGCTGGCAGGGTCTCATTAAGCGGAGTGCACGTGCGTTGCCGACGGCAGGCTCGAGTCGCGATACCGAGCCGATCTTGCTAGGGTTGCGACACCACTGATCGTGCAATCTCGATACCCGACGCCATCGCCACAGTAAAAGTAAAGATCATATCGATTGTATCACAGCGGGCCGTAAAGTCGAGCCAAGGAAACAAGCATACAATGGTATTCAAACATTAAAATGTAACATAAATATTGAATGTACAAAGATTAACAACAGGAAAATTGTACTTCGAGGTCGATTCTGCTTGTCAAGGTTGTCTGCCACAGATAAGTTAAAACTATGGAATGTGAATGATTTTCTCCCAACAGTACGCTCAATGAAATATTTGTGGTATTTCGTCACTTTTGTTTACGTATTCTCACAGCGATTTGTTAGTGATAGTTACGTAATCAGCTGACTTCATAAATAATAGAACGCTTTGATGACTTCACCAGCTTATCTAAAGTCGGCTCAAGGAGTGCAGGTAAAACATTGAATAGTGAATTTATTTATTTATTTTTAGATCCAGCAGAACTCTACTACAATTTGAATAAGGTCTATAATGAGCCAAGCATACGGTCACAAAACTGTTGATGTTTAGAGATTTAACTGTTGATATTTATTGATTTTACACTCGAATCAATCACTGTAAAGGAAGGAACATAAAAAACCGTAAACTTCCCGATTTCTTACATCCATACTCATTTCAAACTAATCAAGTGCAAGTCCCTAACAGTTGCAAAAGAGATTTAGATAAAAAACAACCCGATGATTGTATAAAAACACAATTTGCGCTGGAAATGAAACACTAAACCACATTAGGTGCGGCCAACTGGCGCGGGACACCCCTGCACTAACTTCTCGTCATGGGATTACGAGTCCGTACCAGGGATTTAAGGTTTCATTACTTGCTGCGGCCGTCTCCCTTGTCTCATGCCTACACAACCCTACTCGGGAAACTCGAAGCATATACACGACATTCAGTCGATGGATCGCGATCTCAGAGTACCAAATAAGGAAAAATCATCGTATTGCTGCTGAATGTTATGTACCTATATGATTATTGAATGACTGGATAATATTTTGATGTGTCAGCAATTTTCCATGCAATGCTGATTCTGGTCCTTTAAATATCAAACATCTGCAATTATGACGCAAATACGAAGATAGTCTACGCTACATCTATACAAAACTATAAACTTCTATCGCAACCATTCATAATTATACTGATGTCTGACTGCATTGCCGTCACGTTATCTCTAAATTTAATATTTTTTAAGTTAGGCTTAACTATCAAATACTATAGTCTTGAACTGGTTTTCTGATATACTATACTTAGACTTGAACTTGTTTTCTGAAAACTTTGGAGTGAATCGATAGTAAGGGACATTTTCCCCTATAGAAAACTTAAGCTATAGAGTCAAACTAGAGAGCAATGGGGATCGCAGCGAGCCGAGACCTCTAATGTACAAATATTGCGGAGGAAATGAATATATTCGACATTGTGCGCCCTCCGAGGGTTCGGGGGTTCGGGCCCGGACAAGTGCACGTTTTGATTAAGTCACCCCGCCATATGAATTTATGAGTCGAATTCGTGTCGACGGCAGATAATGATGGATTAGGAGTTTTATTTCTTGTTAATTATGCAGTTCCATGTAAATAGTTAATTTAAAATTATATATGCTTCGTTGTAAATAGTCAAATATGCATTTATGATTGCTGAGACGTCAATTAGATTAATGAAGTAATTTTATTGTTGACAGCGAAATATTCTACAAGTTTCAAAACTTCTTTATATGTAATACTTTTGAAATTACCTATCTATCCCGACGAATTATAACTATGGACTATGGAGATATGTTAAATAACATTAGATTGCGAATGTAGCCAGTTGTTTCCATTCGAAGCAATTCCGGATCCAAGTCCCAAGTGTCCCGCTAATACTCCATATGGCGCAACACCATGCGCAATGCATAAACAACCAAATATGCCTGAACCCTAATATCACATACAACCCCTGTATCTAATATTAGTTGCACGGAATCAAAAGGGAGCGAGGTAGACCTAGTGAAACTGGACTATTATCCGTAGTAGCTTAGGGCGCAAAAGCTGATGTAACGACATATGCATGCATTAGGGATGATGAGACAATTCGGACATTAGTAGTTCAGTCAGTTAATTTGTACAACTGCTAGTGCGCTGCGCACGCTTTATAGTTCATGCAATGTGTGCAAGTATGTTCAGTAACAATGACATTTATAACGAGATCTAAGAATAAGGGATATAACACGATATTATTGTGGTTTGTTTTCTATCTAGGAACGTATTTCTTGAATAAAAAGCTTTTGACAAAAAAGACAACCGCCTTCAAAAAGTGAAAAATAACTTTAGCACAGAACAAACATTGACTTTAGTTTCGAAATTCAGTGGCTTTGTTCTGTTTGTTGTTTTGTATTGCCACCGACTTCAAAAACTAAAGTCAATTTGTGTGTTCTGTGCTAAAGTTATAAATTTTCACTTTTTGAAGGCGGTTGTCTTTTTTGTAAAAAGCTTTTTATTTTCCGCTTTTTAGTACTTCCTTTTCATCCAAATCTATTAAGAAGAGATTGAAAGTTAACTACTACAAAGATCGATGAAACTAAAACGTCGTATATGTAAAATTTTTGGGTATTTGTTGATTTTTCAAAAAGTGCTGAATCAATTTCGATAAAATTTATATAGGACCACCCCTGAAGCATACCCTATTCATAAAAACAAGAATTTTCAAAATCGGTTTACGTTTGCCGGAGAAATCGCGTAACAAATCGCGCACATTCTTAATGCAAATTTAAGACTTATACGGTTTTCTCATGAATGCCATTGTCAGAACTGGACCAAATTAAAATGGGACCACACGGAAAGCACTAGCTCGCAAATAAAAAAGAATCATCAAAATCGGTTCACCCAGTCCAAAGAAATCAGGTAACAAAAAAAAAAAAAAAATACAGACGAATTGATAACCTCCTCCTTTTTTGAAGTCGGTTGAAAATTACTGAGTCATGTCGATCAATGCATAATCGAAGTGAAGGAAGCTAGTGAGGCTTTTACAACTAAATGCTTTAATGAGAAGGGTAAATTGTCAGGGTATCTAACAGATATATGTGATCACGTATCTTACGTTGATCTGATATCATGAGTTAAGTTATTAGGCGTTGTTCTTCAGTATCAAGTAACTCTATACGTACTGCCAGTAACCTTACCAGCAATAATTTGGTGATACGGTTGGTGCAGTGGCTGAACGATTGGCTGCTACGATCTGCCATAGTGACTGTTCGATCCTGTGAATTGTATGGTCTACAGGTAGTTGTTTCGGATTTGGTTATTTGTGTATGTGAGTTTATATGTTTGTAAATGCACCCACGGCTAACGACACAGAAGAAATTCCTAATAAGCGGCATCATCGTCTACCTGCCCTTGTCCCATGTGACTTGGGGTCGGCGCAATACGTGTTCTTCTTCCATTCAGTCCTGTCACCATGTCATGATATCACTGACTCCCTTCTCTTTCATATCATTTATTACATAATTCTTCTATCTTTTCTTTGGCGTTCTCTTCCTCTCCACCCACATTTATATTCATAACTATTTTGGTCACATGCGTATCATTCCTCCTCTTTAAGTACTCTAATATCCGCTTGACTATACTGACATGACTCTAGGAGTCCTAATTTCATTGTTTAACGATTATGTCTGCTAATTGGACAGACGTACTTTACGACGTACGTTCATAAGCTACAACGTTTTAAGTAAAATTTTACCTGAATAAGTATCTACTAGCCGCCGCACATATCATTTTCTCAATACATTGCCCACACACAACAACCGAAGTTAAACAACACATTCAGCTATCTATATCCCACTAGTCAGCCGAGAAAAATATTCAGTATGCAGCAATCATGCATTTGCATTCATAATGGTATTCCACCGAGTTCTCATGTGACAGTCTCATGTTCGAAGTCAAAGCTTACCGTCTGTCTGGCGCCAGTCATTGACACCTTTCCACCGTTGTCATGTTCCTAGAGATCGGCGTCATCATTACCTACTTAATTTAAAAGTTATTTGTATGATAAACAATGCAATGCAATCTTCTTGGAATCATCTGGTGTGAACTGTGTTGGACTGTTACGTTGTTTGTTGTTGTAAGACTAGCAATTAAGGTTCAGTTAGTTTAATTAATTCTAGCATATCTAAACAGTGGAAGCTGATTTAATGTTTTTTTTTAATTCAAAGCTAATCTCATCATCATCAGCCGGGAGATGTCCACCGTTGAACAAAGGCCTCCCCCTTAAGGGGGATTTGCCATAATCCCCACGCTTGCTAGGTGTCGTGGGGATCGCAGTGATGTTGTAGAGTACACGGAAACCGCTGCTGCCCGACTTCAAAATTTTCCTATAGTATAGTTGCCTTCTACGACACCTTTTTTTTTGCGCTGTGGAAATCCTCATGGACTTCCTCCATCGTGGAGATGACGGAGGGGTATGCCGCACTCTTACCGGCTAAAACCACCGCGGTGTTCCACCTAAACGGCTGGGTGCTATTTTAGCCCGGACACCCCCCGAAGCTCATCTAACAATCATAAATTATGAGCATAATTAAAATCAGAAACGAACAAGCGTAAACAAAACTGCATTACAAAACTTTCAGCGACACACTTTTATGCAAGTGGTAGGTACTTACCTAAAAATCATACCAAACATATTTGTAAACAAACAAAGCATTTGCGTATGACGTTAACTACTCTTGAGCTCTGCAATGTTGATAGACATGATTAACAAACAAAAATAATTGTGCAGGATTTATGAGCTAAACGTCTTTAAAGAATTCTTGGCATTTATAATATTTTCCTTTTGACAATGAGCGCATCTTCGTAAACAGTTTTGTAAAGACTGATTGTCTAACGGGTAGAAAACGTACGGTCTAAACCACTAAAGGTTTCTTGAACCTATTTAACCATAATATTTGGAAAATGTGTTCTTTAGAAACTGTAGCAATTCGCAGGTAAATGCTAGTAATTAATAATTTTAATATAAATGAAAAAAATATCGACAATATACACAGTTTTTACTAGCGCAGGAGTTAGGGAAATCTTTTTTATTAACCACCGTTTGTGTCCAATAAAGATATTATTATTATTATTAAGATATTATACATTCTGTCAAGAAAGTACCGGGAATCAATCATTTAAAAAGCTCATTTAAAGGGATTGTCTAAATTATTTTTGACGTTAAGTTGGCACAACTTACTCACGCGGAGTTCGTCTGGTATTATTACGGAATAGACCTTTTTGACAATTAAGATATTTACTTTTTATTTATACATATTTTGTTTTTTATTAAATAAATCCCGGTAGGTACTTCCTTGACACAGTAGTATAAATCAAATTCTCAGAATTAGTAATGATTTTATGTCAAACGTGAATGAACTGTTGTAAGAAGCATAAGTTCTGAATGAAGTATTTGAGTAAAATCAGTTTGTTTGCAGTTCCCACGGCCTGCCTGCTGTTAGCACCTCGCTTTGAACACAAGACATGAACGTAACCTTATTAGGACATTACCACAGACTTGTCCTCTGGAAACGTAAATAAAAGAGCTAACAGAGCTCTTTACGCATAAGTATGAACCTTTACGTGTATGTACTTACTTTTGTGTTGGTGGAACTTTGCGAATCCCGCGCCGTGTGATTATTGAAAAATATAACTTTTCCAAATACTTCAAAGCTTGAAGGAGTCTGAAACGATAACGATTTGTTTTTTAAACGTGGCCCACAATAGTTATTACTCCCACATTGTGGGTGCGTGCGTTCACAAACACGTTACAATCAGACCCGGAACCACTACCTGTAGGCCAAATATGAATTAAGGTATTTTACCAAAAAAATCTAATTAGTCCGTCAATTTGATTACCGAAAAATATTGGATACGTATTTTTTGTTTTATCAAATAAATAAAAACTAACGAAGATAAAACGCATCAAAGATCTTGAGTGGGGGTTTGTGACGTCACTTCGCCAGTAAATCTGTACCGACATAGTGATGTCACACGAGTTTTCGATGCACTGTATCTTCTTCATTTTTTGTTTACGTAAAAAAAGAAAAAACACGTGTCCAATATTTTTTGGAAATCTATCTGACGGATTAATTAGATTTTTTTGGTAAAGTACCCTATTCCCGCATTAACCCCCGATAAGCAGCGCAGCAGCCAATCGCTCAGCCACAACACCTACCTTTTCGTCTTACTACGACATCCATACTTCCATATCCATACTAATCAATACTTTATACTTTATCCATACTTCCTTTATTTAATATTATAAATGGGAAAGTAACTCTGTACTCTGTTACCCTTTCACGATAAAACGGCAGAACCGATTTCCATGTAATTTGGTATAAAAATAGCTTGAACCCTGGGGAAGGACATAGGCTACTTTTTAATCCGCGATAACCGACATTCACGCGGACGAAGTCGCGGGCAAAAGCTAGTATGTACTAAATAAAACAATGTACTGACTATAAATGAACCTAGAGCATTTAACACGCCGGTGTACATCTCCCGCCTCCACTACACCACTACGGTTGAAGACATCGTCGAGTACGTGCGCCGAAAGACCAACTACACGCCGAGAGTGCAGCTGTTGGACTCGCATCGCAACGTCAACTTCAGGGCGTTTGTGGTGCGGTTACCAACGTGTTATCTGCAGCTCGTTATTGTGGAGGACTTTTGGCCGAAGGGCGTGGTGTTCCGTCGCTTCCGCGGACAAGTGCCACACGATCGTACAGTGAAGTGAAGTAACTAACATAGGCATAAGTTACTATACTAACACGTAATGTAATATAGTTATGTGTGTTATTCTATAAGGTATACATATTGTATGCAACAACCCAAAAAAAAACACTCACATAGTAGGTCATATTTTTCAGTTAGACACACACACACAAACAATTTCTCGCAATTTCATTAGAAATACATCGCGTACATATTTATAGTGTGTTATAAAGAGCGATGGGTGAGTGCGAAGTAGATATAGACGTCAGCGAGCGAGCTTTATGAAGCTTGTTTATTTGAACGGAAGCGGATCGGGCTCGTTGATGTATGGGATTTACTCACACCACCGGCGCCCGCGCAACCGCGTTCGAAATACACAATGATCTACGTGAGCGGACACCTAGACCACCTAAATACTTCAGTAATCGGTGAATGAGTGAAGTACTTCGTTTAAACGAAAGGTGTGATTTTGAGGGATCTTTGACATCGTTGTCCTTACGGGTAGTCAGAAGCCAGAAAGTCTGACAACCAATCTTACCAAGGGGTATCGTGTTACCCAGTAATGGGGATGTGGTAGTCACACAGGCAGTCGCTCCATGTAAAATACTGGCATTCAGCTGCATCCGGTTAGATTGGAAACAGACACCAACATAGTTCGGAATAGGCTAGGCAGATGATAATGACTGAATAAAATGTGCGAGGCGAAACGAGCTATGAGAAAAATTCAAACCATTGGAACATACTTGCATATCTGCTCAGCGGTTTGAAAGTTCGCGGTGCTAAGTTAGGGTGATACGTATCACTAAGGTATCAGTACCGAAGTGTACTTGTTCCCTGTGTTTTTCACTAATACACTATACTTGAAATTTATCAATTGTTAAGTGGGCCTGGTGACCTGACTTACAGGTTTTGAATAAAACTTTGTTTAGGCACCATGTCTTCCACAAATTAAGTATAAAATTGTATCTGTAAACTAAATAAACTATATGCTGTAATTTGTGAAAAAATAAATCTATTCTATTCACTTACTTACAGTCGACTATGTCGCATAGAAATCAAAAGGTATGGAGGATATGAAAGTAGTGCTACCAACATTACGTGGGACGGGATCTTAGAAACTGTTTTTTAGTACCCATCGATCGCCTAAACATGCATTCAACCTACTAGTAGTCTGGCCCATCATATCATAATCAGCCGGAAGACGTCCACTGTTGAACAAAAGCCTCCCACAATCCCCACGCTCGGCAGGCGTCTTGGGAATCGCAGTGAAGTTGTTGAATACACGGAATCCGCTGCTGCCCGACTTCCGGATTACCCTTAATCTCCTTCTACGACATCCTCGGGATGAAGATGAAATGGGTGGATGCTATTCTAGCCCGGACAACGGGAAACCTACTACCTATTAGTCTGACACAATATATCAAACCGCTCACAACAACTGCAGCCTTTTGTGTTGGTAAACATAGTATTTATTTATCTGCAGTATAATACCTATAAAGCACTATCATGTACTTAACAAAGACTGTGTTGTGTTTATTAGCAATTTTCTGTTTTAAGTACAACCACCTGCACAGCGCATGCAGTGTAGCTATCGCCTTATCTCAAGTGGTTCATTTAGATTTAGATAAACGTAAGCAGGCCTTACTTCAGCTGAAAGCACTTGCGGCGTTGAAATCACCTCTCCAGACTTGACGGCTGTTATTATTTCACACTCAACTCTTCACACTTATCATTATACAGGTCATAGCACATTACATCAACTCAACATCAGCTCCACTTCAACTCAACTCACTGACTGACAACTGACATTGAAATGTAAGGGTCGGCGACAGTCAATAGGTGAACAACGCGTGGACCACGCGTCTTAGACTTTCAACTTAGGACTCTTACACACGAGTGGCATGTTGCCAACGGCAGAGGTAACTGCAGCCGTCGACAGGCGTCAGCGGCAGCCGTCCACAAGTCAGCGGCACCCGGTGACGCATCGACGGCAGCCGTCGACATGCCAACTTCAAAGATACCGCTCGTGTGTAAGAACCCTTATGTACTGTAAAATTCACTCGTACGTTACACGAAATAAAGCTTACATTCCAATGCCATACTGTGAGTTGAGTTGGAGTGGAGTAGACGTTGAGTTGGTGTAATGTGCTATAACTTTACAGCTGCGAGTTGCGAGAAAGTCACTCGAATTCGGTACAACACTTAGCGAAAGAATAATATCATACAATAAATATACAAAAAAAAAACAACGTGTTACGTAAATTCATACAATTTGAATTACACAATATTCAAAGCTATCTTCAAACTGCTCTGCATATCATTAATATTCATACATATTTGAAATAGCCGTTTCGATATTCGTTATTCCAATTACACTTTTTACCATTTTTACAGAATACATATGTTCAGATGTTATTTTTTTGTATTTTATCATTATATTTTATTCGTATAATAAAACTTCATAAAACCGCATTTTTATGAGGGAAGTGGAAACGGTGGTGTGTGGTGTAGTTGCGACAGAACAGCCGACGAAGCGTTGATAGCCATAGGAACCTTGTCGCACTAATTTATGTGCATAATGTTCCTCTTGAAATGTTTTATAGTATAAAAAATAGTCCAACGCCTTCACATGTGGACAACGTAGAACGACAAGGGAAATCGTAAAATTAAATCATATTAAAATCATACTCGCGTTAAATCTTTTTTAAGGTCCATTCGCAAGTTTGAAGTGATATTTTGATGATGATATGTGGTTCATAAAATCAGTTTTTATTGTACCTTTATTTTCTTGTTACCTCAGAAAAATAATTTGTCCTAAGTATATGAAAATTATGATTTATATTAACGCTATTCAATGTGCATACTAATAATGTTATAAACAATATATTATGATCAATACAAGGTTGTTTATATGCCTCTGCCATGTCAAATTAGAATAAAAGTCGAATAAATGCTGCATAAGTAAACGTGCGCGCGCACAATGGCGCCGCCCCGCGGCCGTAGCGGGCACTAACGAGCACGCGGCCTGCACACGACCTCACTGTTAGCGTTAATTAGTAAAATGTTCACGTGTTCGCTATCTAATGAACCCCTTTATATAACGATCAAAGAAATACAGCTAAAGTAATAAAGGCACACTAATCACCTAAATGTGTTTGTAAAAATCACGGTTTTGTTGCTCCGTTTGTATAATAATATAAAAAATAATAATTTTGATAGTTTAATAATAATTGTATGTACCGTCGCCAAAATATTTTCAACTAAACAAGATTTTTATTCAGTATTATTCTATATGAAGCTAATCATTAATTTTACCTACTTTTATATCTGGCCCTGTGGCGCAACGGATAACGCGTCTGACTACGGATCAGAAGATTCCAGGTTCGAATCCTGGCAGGGTCGCAAAATATCCTTTTAAATTTTTTCTCTTTCTTTAGCATAATTATTTTGGTTTTTTTTCTTTTAATTTAATATTTTATCATAATATAATCATTATTTACTAAACTTTGCTTTCTCTTACTTAGCATTTTATGTTTAAGTACATTGAGTACTCCCATCAGTCTTTTTTTTTTATCCTACCTATTATACAAAGAGTTGTAGGTGCTTGTCTATGCCTTCGTCTTGACTTATTGATCGGCGTCCGTCTCGTGTAGTCCCGCGCGAGCCTACTCACTCCCGCTGTATACCAAGGAGGGTAGGCATAATGAGCCTCTTGTTATTCGTTTGATGACCTCCTCACAGAACATATATAAAAGGATTTATTGCGTACTTATAAAACTATAAAATTAAGTGAAAATAATAATATGTAGAAATGTTTGCCATAATCAAACGTTATGTTACATGTAAAAATAATAATTCATCATCATTATCATTTCAGCCGAAAGACGTCCACTGCTGGACATAGGCCTCCCCAAGGGGGGGTTTTTGCCATAATCGCCACGCTTGGCAGGCGGGTTGGCGATCACAGTATGGTTGTTACAAAGTCACAGAGAACGCTGCTGCCCATTCTCTGGTAAGTCCCTTAGTCGCCTCTTACGACACCCACGGGAAGATACGGGAAGATATAAATAATAATTACCTGCTGAGAAATAATTAAAATTGTGTTTTCCCTTTCTATGAGAAAAAAAAGAAATAAATAATTACGTAAATAGCTGTAATAACAGAACCACAGAAGAAGTATGAGTACATGAATGATGACTGCCACTAAAATAAATAAAAACATTTAAGTACCTACCCCAAAACATTTCAAAATAGAAAATCAATCATCATTAAAAGTAAATAACACAAACACCTGCAAGTTTTATAGCGGGAATATACACTGAAAATAACATAATATATTTGAAACAGAAAGAAAAAATATTACGACGGCTCGCAAAAAGTTTTGAGACGATAAAAGTCAGCAGTGTTAGTCGACGATGACTTTACTGCGACACTGCTTATCTGCCGACAGCCGAGTGTCAAAATATTTGATGGGGTTTAGCTTTAAACGATAGTCGAGCTCGAAATATAACCTACTTGACTCACACGTTTTGTGGAGAATGTTTTTGCTACACTTGATAGTTTTTCTGGAATGTTTCGCACCTACTTCGAGATTCAGAGTATTTACCGTAGGTGGTTCGGGGCTAAATACCACTCACCCATTTTATCCCGAGGGTGTTGTAGAAGGCGACTAAGGGAAAATCTGGATCCAATCTCCCCCTTTGGGAGAGGTGGCTTTGTCCAACGGTGAACGACTTCTGGCTGATGATAACCGTGTGTAATCCGAAAGTTCTGTCCACGGATACAGATAGCAAGAATACCATCAATTACCGACAACAAACACTTCTTCTTCTTCTACTACTTTCAATGCAGAGATTAGTTCAGCTATGGAAGCAGGATGGGAGACTCGTTTTGTTTTTTTGGACACGTGAAACTAAACCGAACGAAAGAATAAACTGAAAAGCGATTTTTTTATTTTTATTACAATTCCAGAACGCCTGTTCTGAATATATATTCTGAACAGGCGTTCCCATGTATATAAAAACACTTAACTATTCCAATCCTCATCACTGCTTACCACTTTTACCATCAGGTGGTCTAGGGCAGTCTAACACGCTGTTCATAAATATCTACAAAAAAGATGTCCTTTGGGAGGTAATGTAAACAGGGCCAATCGTTCAAGAGCATGGACAGCGTTAAAAAACTTTAAAACTTGAAGGAAAGCCATTATCTATACTTATTCCATGTTCTATATGTTAAAAACATTCTAAACAACCATGAGTAACACTATTAACAGTAAAATTTGATGTTTGTACCCGCAGTTCCCAGCAAGCGGACGTAGCATACGTTATCTACGGCCGAGCTATTTTGGTATAAGCTTTATCAATTCGGGGTCAAGAGCGCGCCTTCCGGCTGATAACAACTCACGATAACGCATAACCGAAATCATCACAGCATCCCTAACATAATATAACTTATGACCTAATATAACAAAAAATAACCGATTCCCTATCAGAGAGCATTCTGTCAAAAGTTATTTTTGTATCCACATGATAAGATATTTCAGATTGTCTTCTTCGACATTCACTGTTAGGTCGTGTTGAGAAGATCAGAATTTTTTGTTGAATATTTGTCCGTGAAGTTTTCGTTTCTAAATATTTTCTTAGCTTTTAGTCGGACGGCGTTATATGTACTGCAAACATCCTGGCCACGTACAAATATTGGTCCATCTCGGCAGTTGTCAGTTTGTCACAATCCAACGGACATCGCGGACACGTGCTAAATAAGTACCTATCTTCTGTAAACCCGTTGTGTTTGATTGAGGCTCACTTTTATCCTTCAGTTGTTTCTGGAAGGTCTTTCTACGCTATAAACATGAAAAAAAACCACAACAAATTATCTTAAAGTCTAAATCAGTGCTGAAGAAAATCAATATCACTTGCTTGTTATTAATGCTTTCTAGGTACCTGTCTAACAAAAGAAAGTATCTGAGTGTAATTAACGCATTATCCATCCATTTGTATTTTGTACGGTGTAGATAATAATCGCATGTGTCGTGTCGAGTTGACAGCTAGCAAGTGTTTAGTTGTGCAGCGCAGACGCACCCCAGATCGAGTGCCGTTCAACTCTCAAGAGCGGCGATGCGCGAATCATTCGATTTGCATTAAGCGTTCACACCCAAGTATATCCGTGACGAATGACAACTTATAATCAATACGTATGGAAAAGGCGAAGGAAGCTTAGAATGCACGTAATAATACTTGAATGCTGTCAAAATCAGACAAAACTTTTCCATGTTTTATACAATTTCAAGAATCTTACATTTTGTCGTAAGGTCGTAACATTACAGTTGAGGCTTTACATTTCAATAAATTAAGATTTTCGTTTTGAAATTTTTGATGATTACGAATCTAAATTAAACAATTTAGATTTTAATTTAGATTCGTAATCATCAAAAGTTTCATCACTTAGAGTTTCTACCTAAGTCATCAAAAACATTTCAGCGTGTCGTCTTCTTCAAGATATAGAGATTAATTCTGCGGACAAAATATATTTCCAGACAGCACTCGATGAAAATATTCATTACGAGATGGCTTTCATAGTAAGACAAGCGTGTCGTCATTACCCACTGCACTCTCGTCGTGATTCGCTCCGCCCGCCCAGTGGGCCTTAAAAGGGAAAACCGAGTAGGGAAGATAACACAACCACTTTAAAAGACCTCCCTTACCCCTTAACCTGGTTACAAAATGGATTATGAAGGAGGTTCTTCCCATTTTGGCTAGAATACAAGGGGGATGAAACAGTAGTGGTGTGTATATCTGAGATTGGTTTTTGATGACTCGTTTTATGACTGCGGCTTATTACTATATAGAGTAAACATATCATTAAATGGTTTCAGATATTAAGGCGTAGGCAATTTAGTAGACCATAACGTGACTAAAGTTTGTTTTTTCGATTATGACCAACAAAAATGTTAATTGCTTGCTCATGTTGGTAAGAAAACTGAACTGTGAAACGTAAAGACAAAACAAGAACATAATGAGCATCTTTTGACGAAGTTATCGATGTTCAGTCAGCAATTTGTACAAACAATTATCTATATCTTGCCCAAACTAAGCAGCAATAAAAGCGTGTTGAAAAGCTACAATTCTACAACGGCACCATTGCATAGGTTGTTGAAAGGTCGTGAGTTGAAATGTACCACGTTGGTAATATGCGCACGACTCCGACAAAAGATGTCGGTTCAGATTATAAAAAGAAAAGATCGTTAAAGGTTGACACGAAGAACGTACGTAGTCACGTTTTAAATTATGAATTCATGTACCCCTTAAGAATTAAGAAAGGTTTCATGAATTTGTAAGTGTAAGCTGAACGATGTTGCATTTTAACGGAAAAATGTTACAAACTGGCTGATTTCTATATTTCTTCCTGATGCATTTGAGTCTGATAATAATAAAACATAATTTTGCCACCTTTGATGTCTTGGTAACTTATTATCGTATGATCAAGAATAAATGAGATAACATGATAAAGTTCTGAAATTAACATATTTCAACGCATATGTCAATTATTATTGTACCTACTTCTTTATTGGCTTTCAGCTTTCGATCGAAGTACACTTAACCTGTTTATATCCAAAATTATGAACGTTTGATTATTATTAATTTAACATTATAAAGTCGTGGTGCCCGTTCTTTATCTGAACCGGTTCCTACGCCCCCGGTTGTGGGATCAAACCCCAGCAAATACCAATGTGACTTTTTCAATGTTATACGGTTCTTCCTAAGTTGCTTTATCCTAAACATCGCCTGGTTCTGAAGAAAAACATTGTAAGGAAACCTGAACTTTCAGTAAGTAATCACCAACCCGCATTGAGATTGAGAGCAACAAAATATCATTATCTTTAATATATTTTATGACATAGTTCCCAGATCAACTGATCATTACATGCGCATTGTTCAGAATTCAAACATGGTACGTGAATTCAACCCCTCTTGTGCCGAGTCGACACGTGCAGTGCACGCTCACCGTTATCTTAACACGTGGCTTCTTGGGTATCGATTTTTGGTGGAAGTATTATCAACCTTTTTTATCCTATTACTGTTGCGCCTAGTTACGGAGTTACACAACAAAGCATGTTGATCGTCAACACTCAAGCTACTATAGCATCTGCGTTGCCTTTTCCCAACTTTGTACGTTGAGGTCAGCTTCCAGTCTAACCAGATCCAGCTGAGTACCAGTGTTTACATGGAGCGACTGACTATCTGGCCATCACAAGCCAGTTACTGGATAACACGATACTCCTTGGTAAGACTGGTTGTGCGACTTTCTGACTACCCATAACGACTGCCAAAGATCTACGAATGATGACAGAAGGGACCAACGGTTATATGTGTTTTTCGAGGCACGGAGGGAAATCACCACCAATCCACACGTATGGTTACCTATCCACCGACCGACTTAGCTTAGCTTAACCTTGACCGGTCTATCCTTTTACATAGCCACGAGCTCCACTCAAGCTGCTATCTGAACCAATAAAACTGAAAATCTAATTTGGTGGCATACGCGAATGAGTAATAAAAACCTAAAATAGAATAAAAATATTGGCACGTGTTTTTTTCAGCAATTCTCCATTTATTGTGTAACTAACTACTCTAGTTACTAAAAAAAGTGTTGTGTTTATGCCAAACACATTCATGCTGTTGTTGGTAAATAAAATTATGTTTGTATAAAGAACATTGTGCATATATTCTCACGTTTGCTACATCACACAGTATATACCAACAACAATCATTCTGATTGCAATAGAACGGAAACTGACGCCAGTTCCGTTGAGGCACGTGCACTTAGTTCCGGACTTCCGGTCTTGTGCCGAAATATATACCGGGGTGTAACGTGATTTGTGGGAAAAACTTATCGACTTTTCTAATCTGACTGTTGTGAAGCTATAAAAATTCAGAAGCATATTATACTGCCATTTTTTTATATTTTAATGTTAAATAGAAAATACTACCTACGAATAACACCTGTGCGATTTGTAAGAGTAGGTTTTCCACTAAAAAACCACAACTTTACATCAAAACACATTATGACTAGTCTTTCGCTTTCTAAGAACAAATTACAAGGTTTGTAATTCCACAGGTACCTACATGAGTATGTCATAGTAAAATATTAATAATATATTATTACAGATTACAGATCTATCTAAAAATCTACAATTTTTTTCTTTTACAGGATTATCCTGTAGAATATGATGTCCATTTCAATTAATTTTTTATGTCGTTTCCTTCAGATAGAAGGTGAATCGTAAAAGCTATAATAGTCATAAAAAAAAACCAGAAAAAATAGAATGTTTTCAAGTCATGTCCCTGTTTTAACATGGTAAAGTCAATGACGCTTGCGATGGACCGGGCGGGGCGAGGGTGTCCCCGGGGATGGCCGTAGCAACAGAAGGGTTGATTATTTGCAGTAAAGTAAGCAAAATGTTACGATTTTTTTTACAAAAATCTACCAGGGAACAAAACAAACAGTGTATGGATTTTAAGACAAAATACTTACGTACGTTGTTTTTGACTTTTCTCAAAAATAAATGTTTAATTTATCATACAGTCGAATGGGGAATAAAAAATAAAATTTAAACACTCAACGTATTGTTATTGGTTGTAAGTACATTTCATGTATTTATACACCTATAGTTACTTCACTTATATTGATATTGATATTAGTTGTTACACTGTACCAAATGTGAAAAAACAGTGTGCGTATACACCGAGAAAGCAACGCAACCGCAAAGAACCTTATCTAATAATTCATATATTTTGTTTAACTGGTGTAACTGCAAAAGAGTCAGCAATAAAAACATTACGTCACGTCGACTATTTTCCATACCGTCCCAAATTGACACTTGGGTATTTGCGATCGTGCATTATTGGCGCATGAAATGCTTACAACGTTTTCCACTCGGGCCGAGCCGGATCGTGTCGACCCGACTCGGCTAAATTACGTGAAACGTGCTCGCAATTCACAAAATATCCGCTCTGCCCTTCCCTTCCCAGATTGTACCAAAACACATTTATGTACCCGTAAAATGTAACAACATATTCATTGAAAACAGTTACAACGTCGATGATCTTAAATCGAGTAAAAGAAAGACTTAAATATTTACGATACAATAAAAAACATTTTATTTCTAGTTAATTCCTTTAGAAACATTGAATATTCTTGCTTTCATAAAACTGCAATCAATAGTATGTCTACATCACTTATTTGAGCAAGTATCTCGGATTCAATCAAGTAATTAATCTAATTTAAACAAATCAACGGTATAAATCATAGGGACGAGCCCATACAACTCCGCCAGCTGTCTGCCTCGCCAATCCAATTTAATAAAAAGGTTTCCCATAGAGTACGTTACTCGTAGTTTACAAATAACCCCCCCTAACCCCCCATCCCCCGTCGTTGTGTGAGCGATGGAAATGCACGTGCGGCGTTATTGCGTATAGCAATCGATGACGCGACCGCGCGGTACAACTTTCTTTGGTTTCACTTTGTGGCTGTAACACCAGAGACGTTGGATTGTTACACATTGTGATATCTTTGTTAAGACAGGTCAGTTTGTTGACGTGTGGTGGAATAGGATGTTCAAGACTGCAGTATTATATGGAAAACTATTTTCCGTGATCTATAAATGGCAAGTGTCAAGCTTTTAACCCAAATACCAGTCGTTAGTGAAACTTTATGAAGTGTAACACATTCCAAGTTACGTTCTTGTAAAATTACATTACAATACGCAAATAATTTTTATTACAATTCAAAGAAATACAAATGCAGTTCATTAAAAAAAAGTTTAAAGGCACCATTCACTCTGATTTTGAGTTATGTACGTTTTATTAAATATGTCGAGGTACTTATATTTGCCTATAAAGTTGGCTGGGGTGGGTACAAGAAGGGCGCTGATTAAGTTACGTGACATGCGCGCGCCAATTTGTATCGGAGACTTCGCCCTCCGAGACGACACGACACCATCAGCAGAATTACATTACTAGCCGTAATTAAATAGTCCTTGTTTTTATTGGAAAACATGTCGTGTTTACTGTAAAGAAACACGCACGCAACAGCTCTAATGACATTGTAAATATTTGTTATGTACACTGTGCCATATTACGAGGTATATTTTATGTTAGAATAAAAAATAGTATTTGCTTAACCTACTCTGTTTGAGTCGGTACCAGACGATTTTGAACGTGGCTTCTATCCTTCTTCCTGTCTACATAAAACAGAAAGATTAAACAATAAAAGTGAAATCATGATGGAAAAATCGATAAAACAAAACTGTTATGTAATCCAAGATTATCCGTGGCGCCTTCTTCATTATCGATCATACTAAAAGCTTCTCTCATCATTGCCGCTCCTAATACACTCCTTACTGTAAACAATAACATTGGAAACTTTTTAACACGTCATAGAACATACTCTCTTTATACTATTATCGTAAGCAAACGAGGCGAATAATTCGACGTGTTGTGAAAATATACACATGCACGTGCACGCTTGGTTCAAGTGAAAACTCTAATTTTATTTAGTTTACCAATTTAGATCGCGTATATCCAAAGAATGACGAATGAACGTCGTGAGTCTGCCAATTAACGCTCGAGAACAAAAAGTGGAACCCGAAATGGATATTTGTGTGGACCGGTATTTTATCAAGATGACTTTTAAAGCGACGACTGTAATTAACGTCACCTTTTGTAACAAAACAATATTGTTTACGTTTGTGATAAAACGTGAAGTATTCTAAATGCGGTTTGAACATTTCACAAGTATTTAACGTGATGTCATGCCATTATTTTTCGTACAAACTTTTCCGATTTCCTTTGATATTTATTCAGTCTGAACATAATTATATAATTTACTAGCCAAATTTGTTTATTCAAATCACTCAAGTAATGTAACCATTCCACATTTCTTAGAGCTGATTATAATAAAGTGTATCGTATGTGTTTCATCTGTCAGTCAAGTGCTTGTACCACACGGTTATCCAAACAGAGAGGGCGTGCGGCGCCGACCGCGAGATTATGATCGTGCGAGGATCGTGATTAATAGCGAACTAGCGCGTGCGCAGGAGTCGCGGGCGTCGTACACGCATATGCGGCTCAGACTTGTGAAGATGCTGCGTTAATTAACAGACAATACATATCGACTTTTGTGCTAGCTCATGTTTATTCCGAATTCCTATTAAAAGACACATTAAATAGATGTAATGTACTGTATTCTTCCGACCGAATTTCGGTCACGGCGGCCAATTTCAAAGGAGATTAGCCAAGTACGCAGAAGACATTATAGTGCGCAAGTGTGTGCGCAAACACTGGTGCACTCCCTCTTCCCTCAATCTCACAATCCGGTGGGACGGCAATCCGACACGACCGGAGAGAGATCAGGCGCAGGACCAACGACTTCACGTGTTTTCCGAGGCACGGAGGCACCGCCAACTTCTAAACTCCGGGCTGTTACTGAGAAATTCTTAATAGAAAAAGTCAATAACACTGCCCGACCTGGGATTTGAACCCAGGAAACCACGCTCAGATGTCGCGCTTGCAACCACGAGACCAACGAGGCAGTTACTTACTTCTAGAACCCACTGCTTCATTTTCTCGTAGACATTTCGTAGACCGTAGCGCTAACGCCACTTTGCTAGATATTTTCAAGATTGCTTTTTCTTTTCCGTATTTTATTAATAAAATGGCATGTCCTGTTGTCTATACTAATATTATAACAAAGAGGTAAAATTGGTTTGTTAGTTTGTATGTAGAGAGAAATCTCCTTAACTACTCATCTGATTACAAAAATTATTTCACCAATAGGAAGCTACATTACCCCTGAGTGCTATATTGCATTATCAATAAAATTAGGGATCCTTGAGATAATTCACGCGTACGAAGTGTAGTTGTATAGTAATGCTTAATTTTCTTTCAAATCATCTTTTGATTAATTTACAAATCAATTACTTTTGTAGGTAAGATACCTATTCCAAGTACAGTTCTCCAACAATTTCTCATGTACCTGTGAGCAACACTATTGCTCATAGTAATGAATAACAAATGCGAGCGGCGCACAAGTTCCAAGTAAATAAATCACGGCGCCCGCGCAGCCGTCCGCGTCGCGTCGGCGTCACCCCGACACGCGGCGTCGCGGCGACGTACTCCGGAGACTGCCACACGTCCAGATGACTCATTCTCTTGACGAGCTTCAGATACTTTAGAATTTACTGATGATAATTACTGCTACTGATATGATTCAGGTAGTTGTATGGTCAATAAACACTTCACCTGTACCTAATATTATGCTATAAGCTGCTCTATCTGTAGTCTTGCATGTGTGTGTGTGTTGTAATGAAATCATTCACATTTTTGTGATTTTCCTGTTCTTCATCATGACCCATTTCATCCCGAGGAAGTTGTTGATGGCGACTAAAGAAAAATCCGGAAGTCGGGCAGCAGCGGCTTCCGTGTACTGAACAACTTGACTTCACTGCGATCCCCAAGACGGCTGCCAAGAGTGGGGATTGGTTGTGCTTTTTATGTAGATTGCACATACCTAAGTACCTACCTAAACATAAACGACATATTATTTACTTTGTCTTTAGACATAAGTTACTTACAATTACTTACATACATTCAGAAAAAAGAAATAGAATTACCTGTACCTACAGCAGATCAGCTCAAAATAATTGATTCAACTTCTTCATCTGTCACATTTACGATCACGGTCCACCTCTACAAGTCAATGCTCGCCTACTATCAAACATCTCAATCGGACAAACAGTCACGTCATTGATTTGATACTAATCCAACCACTCTATATTGATATGTACCTTTATATATGAACATGTAACGCTTAATTGAACAAGTAAAGCCGCTGGATTTCCATGACTAATACCAACATTGGTACCCTGACAGCGACATTTAGTAACAATTGTGTCCTTTACATTTGATAACGAGAGATTCTGAGTATTGCAAAGCTTTAAGGTTTAAAGTTGAAGAAGAAACACGACTATACTCGTTTTGCGTCGTTTGGCATATAAGGTATTGGCTACATCGTTTAGACTTAGCGTTAACATGTGAAGGCTATTGAAATGATTATTGTTACATTTTTCAGCTGAAAAACTGCACAGATTTGTACATAGTATAAAACAAAGTTGCTCTCATCTTTTAAACTCCGCAACGGATTTGAATGCAGTTTTCATTAGTAGATAGAGTGATTCAAGAGGAAGGTTTTATACGTATAGTTTGATCTACATTGCACCCGTGCGAAGCCGGGGCGGGTCGCTGGTATTTACATAAATGGAAAATTTTAAAAACTAAGTATTTCAGTCTCGTGATAAAGGAAAGCGATTCTCATTGGCAAACCTGAATTAATT
Source organism: Charanyca ferruginea (assembly GCA_947361185.1). NCBI lineage: Eukaryota > Metazoa > Arthropoda > Insecta > Lepidoptera > Noctuidae > Charanyca > Charanyca ferruginea. The sequence continues at coordinate 16,036,306 of OX376071.1, read as the reverse complement.
TAAAACAATGAAATGATTCTATGCCTGAATTACTTATACCTTTTAATCATTTTACAAACTAATAAAAAACCACAAAGGCGTAAACACGTTTGTCTGACTAATCAAGCTTTACAATAATAATATTTAAGAGTGGCAGGAATAAATAAAATACTAGGCGACTTACGAGAACTCAGTGTTACTTTCCTAGCCATGTCATGTTTCTGTCTCTGAAAACGTTCCGAACATTTTAATATATGCAATAGTTGAATCAGTAAATCGCGTTGTTCACGATCTATGTCCGCAGCTGAGCACGCAAGTGGAGCGCAGCTGTCGAGACGAGCAGACAACAGTTGTCCACCGCGTTTGTCTTCAATGCTCGCGCGCAACCGATCCAACCACCATTACCAGATTAATCATTCGTAACTATTTTCTTTTAAACACGACATGAAAAAAGTATTTAATTAAGGTGTGTAGGTACTTAGATATCTAAATTGAATTAGGAATGTCATGTTGACATGTTTCATCAACGTTACACGTATCACGGAGCTGATTCCTACTAAAACTATATTTCACGATACATTTTAGAACAATTTTGCCTTTTAATGTTCTCTAAAACTTTTCTTAATGAATATTTATACTCAACAATAAACAACTCTATTCATCTTATCACTAAGACGTTTATAAAACCAAAGATGAAATACATTTAAACAAGAATAATAAAACGTCAAGCACAAAGGAAAACACCTTTTCTTCCGCAACATTTCAATTTTAAATATGAGAGCATTATATCTCTATATGAATCCACCTTTGATGTTAATCCCGTGTTGAAAAAGTCACCATTAATAAGTCGTAATGCGGTAATAAAAAGGTTTGTATTAAATCATAATAATATTTCACAAATAACCATTATCTGACACGTGAAAAATACCTATCTGACGCATATAAAAGATTTACTGACGCTCACTAGGCAATATCACGCGGTAACAGAACTCTAAAATAGAGTGTTAAAATATAAAATCATTGTAACAAGACGCTTATACACTTTGATGGATGGTTTCGGCGAGAGAAGCATAAAATGGTGCGATAATGCAAAAATTGTAGCGCGAGCGAACCGCCGCCGGCGCCGACCACCATCCATCATCCGACGGAACGGTCAGTTTCCATGAAAATTGCTAGATGATTTGCATTATAACTTTACAACGATGAGATATACGCGAATGATTACCGTAACCACCGACTCGAGATCGCACTTTAAATACCAAAAAATACTGATTTACGACAAGATTCGCACATAAAGAAATCGTTTCGAGAAAATCCTGGCTGGAGTATTCTGATGTATAAAACGAACAACATAGCATTAACCCAAAATCTTATTGAATTATGAAAGTAAATAATATAATATTTACAACATATAGACCAATTTTAATGTGTCATACGTAGTTTACACAGCTACGTAGGCGCGGTCACCCGTGTGTACAGTTTCCCGGCAGGCGGGCAGTGAGGCGGCGCGCGCGTTTTCCACCGGATGCATTATGCGTGTAACTACATTAAGCCAACAAATGATGTGATTTTTAAGGAAGAAAGGTCCAGATGAACGCTGTATCTTGTGACATGAACGAAAATAATTTGACGCAGCCGTTCGGCGGGCGACATACGGCGACACGTGGCCACGATATATTACACGCGAGCCGCGCACTAAAAATATTGTGTTGGCAAATTAATGGGCATTCCCGACGGTGGGTAGTGGGATGAAAGGAAGTGCCTTTTATATCTGAAACGTTGGTTTTGTATGAAAATGCGCGGCAGCCGGTCACACCTGTCCGCGTACATTGGAGCGGGCGGACGAGCGCGCGCGCCGCCCAACGAGACAGGGCAGGGCTGTTATACCATCTACTCTATGAAAAGTCTTTTCTAATAACTTATTTATAAGAGTCCGGCAGACCCAGCTTCCTTAAAAATCACATCATTTGTTAGCTTCCAAAGTTTCCTTCTGAAGTGATAAATATCATAGGCCTTTTTTAACCCATATGCATGGTAAAGACACAGATCACAGTTTTAATCTATCTATCTTAGTGTTTAGTTAAATGTTGGATAATTTAAAATGAGACATCAATTGTTAATTGTTAATTGATATCTTGAACGTATCCCATGTAGATACCATTTTTGAGCAGCAGATGGGCTGTTTTTGGTATCCGCGAGGACTTAGAAGATTAGCAATTTACACATAGGAAAAATCATAGACAATAGAAGTGGAAAGGGAAGCCGATAGTTAACTCTTCGGTATACGAAGCTATTCCACGAAAAACCTCCATCAATTAGATAATTCTGGATAAAATCCTAAAGCTAGAAACTCAAGTGTCACCCCTACCTAGAACGGATGCGACAAAGAAGACGCATGTCGCCTTGTGCGTCAGTTTCATAATAATTGAGCAGATTAATAACCCCAGAGGGTGTTCATATTTCGCCGTCCGGCCGACTGTCGCTCTCTTCCGACTCGTCATATCACACCCACGAGCCCAGCTGTTCTGGTTACGTTTTTAAATATAATTTGTGAAAAAGAAAGAAAAGAAAAGTGGCCAGCAGCGGACGGGTTGTGTTTGGTGTCCGTGAGGGATTTTTAGATTAACAAATGAACAATTTCTTATTTCTTAAATAAGTACATACTTTTTTAGATAAAATTTTTATTTTTAAGTGATGTTATTATTTAATTCTGGTTAAGTCGTAAATAAAATTATTTAAATTCCTACAAAAAAAATACCTACAGAACAAATTTTTAAAAGAGTCATTTTCACTTTTTTGAACTCACTTCTTTCGGCGTTTGTAGATGAGGTTGTCCCCTTGCTTGCTCTTTGAGCGAGGGGTTTGTGTGTGGGGTCTACAATTTGCCTCTATTTGTGACAGTTTTCATCAAAATGGTAACATTTCCCCATGTTTATTTCTGAATGATAAAATTTTTGGGAAGTCCATTGCTGAAACCGTCGCAAATTTTTAATTTTAAGAGCTTTCATGTTTACTAGGCAGGTATAGTGAGGTAAAATCAGGTGCTCTTAAGTAGGAACAAACTAGTTTCAATGTGCAGAGGCCAGCACATCAAGCTACAACAATCTGTCAAATTTCTTTGATAGATTTTCTACCTTATTTCAAAAGAATGAGGTTCATATTCAATTAGGAAAATTTGTCAATTAAGTATGGCTTGATGTGCTGGCGTCTGTACTACAAGTAAGGAACATACTGAACCGCTTGCATGCATCGATTTGACGGTCAAGAATACGCATCCTCCGACTTAAGGGCGGGCGTCGCGGCGTCGTCGTCGGCGTCTTAGTATAAATACGTGGCACGTGCGCCGGCGCAGCTGCCCGCCACGTGGCCGCCTCTTTACGCGCCACAGTAAAAATAGATCATTGTCTCGCGGACACGCCCACCTCACAGATAAAACACCACATCAAACATTATATCGACAGTAAAATCGCTCGTTTATTTGTTAGTCCGCGGTGTCATAACATCTGGTCATCTGCTCAGATCTGGTGCCGGCACAACAATCAACATTACGCTTTCATGTTCACGTTGGCTGCCGCTGTGTAAATAAATCTTTGCTAATTCCGATATGCTAATAAATAATTGGATTGTAAGCCAATACGCGTGTTAGGTATATGGCCGAATAAACTCGTAAATTCATTGGCAACACATCGGTATCTGTCAAATGGTCTATAACTCTGTCATCATCATCATGTCAACCTTTAGACGCCCACTGCTGGGCATAGATCTCCCCCAAGGGGGTTTCAGCCGTAATCTCCATGCTTGGCTGATGCATGTTGGCGATCGCAGTAGGTGTTATGGTACTCAGACAGAAGGACGCTGCTGCCCATCCTCTGGTCAATATCTCTACCCTCCCCCCCCCCTCTTCCCACCCTATAACTCTGTAACTACATGATATTTTCCAGGTTGAAAAGTATGGAAACTTTTACTCGAACCGTTCTAAGGGTTTACTTTACCGTCTGTTATATTCTGTTGATTCCGGGATGATTACGTCCATTGACAATTACTCTTTTGTTATCTACGAAATTTGGAACATTTCGTTATTCAAACCATACTCTCCAGATATCACATATTTCTCCGCAAGAATATAAGAACATGATAGAAAACATATTTATCTTTTATTTACTGAAATACGTATCATTCCGACTGTTTCCACTTCCTTCGAATTACTTTTGAAAAATACTTGGCAAGTCATTTCATACAGATTCTATTCTATCTATACATCTATACATCTTCTATACAAATAAATAAAATTGAAGTGTCTGTTTGTAATGTCAAAATAACAACTTTTTACTAAATGCATATGAAAGTACATCCGGTACATACAAAAAAAAAAAAAAAATTTTTTATTTTGTCTGAGTGTCTGTCTGTTTGTTCCGGTTAATTTCTAAAACAGCCGGATCGATTTTGACGGGACTTTCACTGACAAATAGCTGATGTTATAAGGAGTAACTTAGGCTACTTTCATTTTAGAAACAAATTAGGATTCCGCACAAAAAAAATTAAACCGCGCTGGTAACCGACATTCACGCGGACGCGCGGACGAAGTCGCGGGCATCACCTAGTTTTGAATATATCTGGTGAGCAGTGTCTCTTTAGGTGTGGTGAAACAGGCCCTTGAACTTTTAAATAAACTATGGCACGTGGTAAGTGATGTCTTCGCACTCAAAAAGCAGCGACACAAAAAGACGATAGAGCTTCCGGCGCGAAATACTTCCGCCAGCTATAAGTTACAGTTTCCTACACAATAGCTACTTGACACTTTATCAAGTAACATGACTTTACGTGGGCCCGCGCATGTTTCTTATGTGTTTGTGCTGCCGTTACGCAACGCAAGTTTTACACCTTTTTATGTCATTTAATGGTAAACAAGCTGGTCTGATGGGTCCCGGAAAACTTCCAGCGACATCGTGGTCGACCTAGGCAAATATGGCGAGATGAGCTTGACGCTTACAGGAGGGATTGGTCCACGCTAGCTCTAGACAAAGAGGATTGGCAAGGAGAAAGAGAGGCCTTAGCCTTGCAGTGGCACAATACAGGCTGATAATAAATAAATACTTAAGCTGAGAGACGGCTCACCTGATGTTTCGTGGTCAGGGCTGCCTTTAGATATCTGTAATTGTTATATATGTTTGTGCCGTTTGAGATTGAAACACTATGCCATGAGCCATGGGGCCCCGAGTGCTCACCTTGTTTTTAGAGACATTGCTAAACGGCTGGTTGATTCTTCAAGTGACCAGAGGGCTGGCCTTTTCTTGGGCCAAAGAATTACCATTGCCATTCAACGTGGTAATGCTGCTAGCCTCTTGGGCACTTGACCCATTGAGAACGATGCAGACGCGTTTTTTGATTACCTGTAAGCCCTCCATTGCACATTTTTTTTAAGCTTTGTATATATTTATTTCGGCTAAGTGGTTTGAAAATAAATTCTGCATTACCAGAAACCTTGATCTCAGAAACAAAGTTGAAAGCTGTCTTATGTGCCTCTAATGACACCAACACACACACCTTTTAAACCGGAACACAGCATCGCTGCTTTGCAGCAGAAATGGGTGTGCTGCTAGTACTTCCCCAGACAAGATCCTTCGTAAAGACTACAAACACACGAACACCGTACATACGTGCGTACTTTTTTTTTTATTAGCTTATCCTGTCCCACTGCTGGGCAAAGGCCTCCCCAAAGTCCTTCCAGGTTTTGTTCAGCGTCGAACCAGCCCTTGTGGTACGCATCCAGGTCAGCTCGTCAACTCTTTCTGGGCTGTCCTCGGCGACACAGCGCATCTTAAGGCACCCATTGCGTAGAGAGTTTCGCCCAGCGGTCACTCTGTGCGACTGACGTGATCCGCTCAATCAATCCCCCTTGAGCCTGGCAGCCTTTTTCCAACGTCTGGTACGCCCTTTTTGGAACTATATTCTCAGAATGCTGAGTCCTACTTACAAAAAAAAACAGACGAAAGGGTGATAAACATTCTCGTAAATTACTGAACAATTTACAGAAAAACTTATCATTGGTCCATGGCCAAGTTAATGTCTATATATACGTTCCTATAGTAAAGTAAGTTACAGACAAATACGTAATTTCTACAATTTATATTCCCAACGCGTAATCTCAAATGGCATGATGGCAGATATTGCTGGTATTTCTCTGTTCAAAATATAACTATATATACATGTTTCGAAATTACATTTTCTACATACCGATGATCTTAGATTACGCGCTACCCATATAACGTAAGATTCTTCATAGCTTTTGAAGGAATTCTAAAGTATTTGCTTCCACTGTTTATTTTTCGTCTAGCCTTTAGAATTGCGTAGCAGCAGACTGCCAGGAGTTAGTGTGTCAAAACACACAAGTAATTATTTCGTACTACAGTTCATCTAGTCACCTAAATATCATGCAGGTGGGTATGTACTAATGGGCCGTTCTACATATCTAGAAGGCACACACAATACCACTGTGTATAGTGGCATTTAGCGCACATTGTTCGTGCGTCTATCAGCGATCGACACACGGCGCGGTAGCGCGGGCGCCTCTTCCTAATTCTAAAATATACACAAGCGCACGTGTCAGTTTGTTGGCACTCACTTATAGTGCTCAACAAAAATCATAACACCTGTACCTGACCTACCTATGTTGAACAAATAAAATGTTTGTATTTGTATTTGTATTTGTATTTGTAAAGACTCTTTTCAGTTCCACTTTGTCTTCTAATAAAATGTCATTTAATAGTAAATGGTTTATCAACTACGACAATGTGTTATGTCCCTTTACAACATTATTACAATATGTAACTTAGACAGAACAATGATATTTTATTAATATATAATAATTTATAAAACATCATTCACTTTGGATTGTATAATAGGTACTTAATAGTTAAGATGGTAATGCAATATAGCCACGGCTAATAGCATTTCTTTAACAAACTTTAAAGCAACGAAAATTTTAGTTGCTTGCTTCGTTTGTTGTTGTTGCGTGTGAATAAGACCTACTACAATATTTCAGAGTTTTTTGCAGAAATAGAAAATGCATTTGTTTGATTATTTTGAAATATAAATACTCCTATAATTAATATGTTGAATTATATGTGTATGTAAGTACCTGATCATTCTGTATGTTGCTGGCATGCGAAAGCTACAGGACATGGTACCTTTTAAATGACCGAACTCATAATAGACTCAAGTAAGAAACCTTATCACGAGGAGTCCATGATATCAAGCCTAGACCTGCAAGTTAAACAAAGATAATGTTAATCTTACCTTCAATTACAATTGTTTGACTTAACGATAAGGTGTAGGTACTCACTACTTTATGTACGCATTCACCAAAAAAGATAAATAACCAGAGTCGTCAGATATATTTGAAGTTTACTTAGAAACCGATGGATGTTTTTGAATAAAATTAATAGAGAATATCTAGTTCAATTATTTAATTAAATTTAATTCGAAAACATCTATCTGTTTCTAAGTTAAACTATTTCCGACAACCTGGATACTTATCTCTTTTGGTGACTGTACAATCAGAGAGAACAAACTTCACTTACTTCACTATGAAATTGAATATGTAAACGTTAACATTGTGAATACAATTTTCCGTCTCCCCAACCCCCCACTTCCCCCTCAGCCTTTTCAACCACCCCTTGCGATCGATACTGGCCGCCATGTTGAATTTTCCGACCAATGCCTGTAGGTATGGAAAGCCGTTGCCATGGTAACGCGTCACGCCGCTAACCGGTGCGAAGGGGAAAGTGATGGGGGAAGGTTTTCAGTCGTTTTGTGTCGTTTTATAGTAGGGTACAAAGCTGTAATTGTACCTATGAAAGTGATGTATATGAACGTATACATAGGTAACAGCAGCAGTTTTCAATGAAGAGCGCATATTTTTTTATTAATTGAGGACTAAAATTGTAGTAGTATAAGCTACATTTTTTAGAGCTCGTGGCTAAGTAAAAGTCGTACGTATCTATGGATCATGGTTAAGCTATGCTTACCGCGGTCGGTCCATGGATGGGTGACCATCCATTTCATATCGATACCCCTCCGTGCCTCGGAAAGCACGCTAAGCTGTCGGTCCCGGTTGTCATTTGTAGATCTTTGACAGATGGGTAATCAATCAGAAGCTAGTGACAACCAGTCTCACCAAGGGATATCGTGTTACCCAGTTCAGTTAGTTATCGTTACCCAGTAACGGGGGTTGTGGAGTTGAGACAGGCTGTCACTCCTTGTAAGCACTGGTATCCAGCTGCATCCGGTAAGACTGGAAGCCGTACCCAATTTAGATGGGAAAAGGCTAGGCAGTAGATGATGAAGCTGCATTATTAACCGACTTCAAAATAAAACGAGGTTATCAGTTCGACCCGTATGTTTGTATGTATGTATGTATGTATGTATGTATGTATGTTTGTATGTATGTATGTATGTTTGTCCGCGATTATCTCCCGTTTGTCTGAACCGATTTTGATGCGGTTTTCAGAAAAGTGTTTGTAACATTCTGGAGGTTTTAGTATACAACAAACAGAAATTAATTCAGCGCTTTTTGAAAAAAACAACAAAAACCGAGAAGACGTTTTCGTTTCTTGCATCTTTCCATCTTTGGACGACTTTCAATCTCTGTTTTAACTGTGTTGCCGTTCCTTAATGTATAGGCATAATAATAGGCACTAAAAAGTAGAAAATTAAAACTTTTTTTATAAAAAAAAAGCGCCTCATAAAAAAAGCTAAAAAGTGATAAATAACTTTAGCACAGAACACACATACATGACTTTAGTTTCCGAAGTCGGTGGCTTTGTTTGATTAGTTGTTTTGTATTGCCACCGACTTCCGAAACTAAAGTCATGTGTGTTCTGTGCTAAAGTTAAGAATAAGAGGGAAGAGGAAGAAGAAGTTAAGAATTTAATTCACTTAGGTACATGAGAAATTTTGAACAGTGTTCCATGAGCTTTACCTATTATGAACGAGTATTATGAGGACTAAATGTTCATGGCTAATGCATAATCGGGAAAAATACATCCAATCCAAAAGGAATTTAAATAAAGATCGCTTACTAACTGTTACTTGCACGAAATGCGCACTTCTGGGTTCTCTCATGTACACCTACTTTAAATATCTATTATCCAAACTCAATACGTTTGAGGATTCTATTCTTAAAATAAAGCTCTTTATTCTGATTCTCTACTCGAGGTGAAATAATACCCGTAAATTCTCTTTGCACGTGCATTGTAAGTCAAAAGCGTATCTTCAAACAGTTCGCTAGTGTTGTACCAACACCGCTGCTGACTACACAATGCGTTAGCAATGTTAGCATTGTACTAATTGATATATCCCTTTATACTTTCGCAAAACTCTTCAAAACAACTTCCTTTTCTTTGACTAGTATAACCGCATTGGAGATTTGTATAGTCTCTGTAGGGGTATACCATGGTTTAGGTTGAAAATAATGGAGACAGACAGGATCATGAATACATGATCCTGTCTGTCCAATCATGTCATGTCATGTGTCATGTCCTGTGTGTCCATGGCTTATTAGCCATGGAGAAATTGGCGTACCAAGAAAATATGTCACTTGAATCTTTTGGAGACGTTTCCATAGATTTTACGCTTTATGATGTATGTTTCCTTTTACCACAACAGATACAAACTGTCTGCGATTATCAAAACACATATCTCACTTCTGTAATATCTGTGTATTACAAACATTTAATTTTATTTTCAATCAATCATTACCGATTAGAAGACGATCTACTTCAATTTAAATAATTGCGATTAAGTTGAGAAAAAGTTTTCCGATTGGAAAATTGTCTTTCGCTAGTTTACCTTCTAAATGTATCCGTGTTAATAATGTTCTCCAAGATCCAAAAGTATGGTCACATCATCGAGAGCTTCGACATTGTTTATAACGTTGTTTGCAGCTCCAAGTGTTCGTCGACATAGAATAGAAACACCTGCGACCTACCTGTATGTACGGCGAAATCTCTCAGCGGACTTTCGACTTTACAGTTTCCTGCGTTTGTTCGCTAACAATAGGCAATAAGGCGGCGCGGCCGCACCGACAGTCGATGCGCTATACAAATCCGACCGTTGCTCCGACAACACTATTCTTAATATCGTCCATTCATCGGTTAGCAGTATTTCGTGGCATTCTTGTTGTATGGTTACATTCAGGTGGTCATTTATCGGTGGTGTAGCGGAAATACCCTCCACTGTCCATTTCAATGAACGATTGTCGCCAGTATTAAGCACAAGTTACAACTAGTTCGATTGTGTACTTCATAAAGCTGTAATTCAGTCTGCTCATTTTGATGTAACATTTCAGAGTTCATAAAGTATTGATGCAGTGGGTCGTTGACTCAATGAATATTCAATAACAAGGGTACTTAACTTAGAAACTATATATGAAGATGAATGAGTCATGATGGGCAGTTCCAGGTTTGAACCAATCTCACAATAACCCTTGGTAAGACTGGTTGTCAGATTTTCTGGAGTACCTACGTGCGCCGAAAGAGAAAGTACACGCCGAGGGTGCAGTTACTGGAGTCGCACCGCAACGTTAACTTCAAGGCGTTCGTGGTGCGAGTACCGAATTGTTTCCTGCCCCTCGTCATGGAAGAAGACTTTTGACCGCATGACGTGGTGTTCCGTCGCTTTCGCGGACAAGTGCCAAAGGACAGCACACAGACAACTTAGTGCAAGTGCAGTGCTACTAACATTGTCTTAAGTCGTCCCTATTAACACAAGTTAGAAATTATAAAATATGTATGTTTAGGTTAAGGTATTTAAGTATCTATGGGCCTGTGCAGCCTGAAATAAATGAATTATTGTTATTATTTAATATAAAATATCTGGGCGACCGAGCTGTGCTCCTAATTTTTTTTCGTGTTTTCTTTTTAAATGAAACCTAGCTAGATCGATTTATCGCCCCCGAAACCCCCAGCACACAAAAAAAAACATGAAAATCGTTGGAGCCGTTTCCGAGATTCAGATTATATATATACAAGAAGAGATAAGAATTCTTGATCTAAATTTGTTTGTTGAATTTTAATTTAAAATTAATACAATGTTGCTGTAAGTCTTATGTAACACCTTTTATATACATAATGGGATGCAAATAAATGAATATGAAACTGACAACATTCGTTTATCGTGGTGGTTTAAGGTTTCGACAACTGCAACAGGTAACTCACGCAACAACAAAAACGACCTTGTAGTCAGTATTTGTTACATAACAACAACTTCTTTTGTTGTCTGCCTGAGAGTTATTATATAAAAGTGCCCTTTTAAAAAGTTTTACTAACCGTAATTGGTTGCTAACACTTGACTCGCGACTACCTGTTACTTAATCACCAAAAAAATACTTTCGACTAAGTGCTTGGAAACAATAGACTGCTCACTTTGAGTCAGACAAATAATTACTTGTACCTTTTGCATAATATGCTGTGAGTACTACAATCAAGAGGACAGCTATTATACAGTCAGGTAAGTAAGAATAGCGTGCTGTAAAGCTCAAGAAGGAGACGATATAACTCAGCTCGCAATAGTCATGAATAATAAGAATAGTACAGACTATTGCTACAATTGTGCTGTCACTTCACGTCGAGTGCGCATTACCTATGCAGATTCAGTTACATTAAAACGAGTTCCTAGTTAGTGGAAGGCCCACACACGTGCAGCAATCCTACGCCGATGCGACGACCGACGCCGAGATCATTGACTCGCGATTTGCAGGTGTCGCGGTCGCGACCCAATGGTAGCGAGCCTGAGCGCCAACGCACCCGCGCCCGCGCACCGCACCACACCCCGGGGTGACGTCATCGACCAATACCTCACTCTATAGTACTCTACAGACAACGGCGCCGGCGCATACATTCAACGATTCTATTAACATTTTTCCAATAGCTGGCGTTTATTAGCTAAATAAAGTACACTAATCACGTTCTGCTATAAGTTTAGTTAATAGTATTGCACTAAAGTCGTGAAATTTGATCTTTACTGTGAGTTAGTACTAAGTTACTGCTAAGGTGGCTATAATATAATGGTTGATATTCGACAATGCTGTCAGACTTGATCATTTACTTTATTATTACCTATATTACTATTTATTTCCATTAAAGTAATAATGTTTAGACGAAGATTACTTTACACACACACTTAATATCTACTGCGCAGATCTACGTGCCTATTCCTTACTAAACTGCACATAGCCAAACGCAAAGTTTTATAGCCTTCCCTTTCCCGACGTGCATCTTTAGCAAACTTTAAAAGCATCCACTCGTCCATCTATGTATGGCCATCACCTCAGCTAAGTGATGTTGGTTTTTGTTTCTAACTGCGCAAGGAAAGTTGATGTCGCCTTAAAGAGAACTCGTTATTAAAAGAAATCACTGCCTTCCATTCCGGCCTCCATATTAGGCCTGAAAATGTACATTTTTATGTTTGCTTTATAAAAGGAATAAGAATCTCTTATGGATGCAGGTGAGCTGAAAGAGCCGCATTGAGTTTACGTAATGAGGAACTTGTGTTCCTTAAACGTTCCGTAAAAACGGACAAATGTTCTGCATTGACATTCTTCCTGATAATTTGTTTACATTAAACCGATCCATACATATATCAGTATTCGGCGAAAAAGTAGTCAGTAGTGATCAATCAAAGTTTTTTGCAATCGCAAATGTTCTGCTGACATCCAATTTATTGACATCGATCACATGCAAGAAAAACAACGGACACTACTTTAGTATTATATCATCTGTGACGGACACCAATACCGTAGGTAGCGTGTTTTAAACAAGGTTACTCTTTTAAGGTGACCAATTTCCGTAATTAAAAACATTAATTTCAGTGACAAAAGCTTGTCAAAAATGTATGTCAATTAGAGGTCCTTTTTGTCAAAAAGATCTCTAATTGACAATCTGTCCGACTAAGTCTGAGATTACAATAATAAAAAAAAACATTTATTTTAAGGTAACAAAGACCCATAAATAAATATAACAATTGTGTTAGTAAATAAATACGTAAAACGCAATGCGAACGTTCTTAAAAATCAAAAATTACTTGCTCTGATATGCTTGTTCAGTCTAGTTTATTGTTCATCGGTAACACAATAAACTAATGATATATGTATACCGGCGCAAGCGGCGACGAGTGCAGGTCAGTGGTGAGCGGTGGCAGGGTTATCTGCAGCGGCAGCCCGGCGCCGGCGCGGCTTATCAACCTGCTGCCACATACTGCGACCATTAGTCACGCTGCACAATAACACCCGATGATACCTCTGTGACATCTGTCTGACGTCATCTCAAAGAGTACTCTCCATATCGCAGGTGTCCAAGCCAACAAAAAAAAATAGTAGGTCATTAGGTAGGCATTTTATAATCAATGAACTTCAGGGAACTTCATTAACTCATGTTTTTGCATTGTAAATCGAAATCAACACCGTGCAAATCTTTGATTCCTGGTTGTTCCAAAATATTGTCGAATGATTCATGCTGAATAATTCAGATATCCAAACCTTACAATACATTTCCAATTCTCGAAATATAATAAATAATTTAAAATCCGAAAACATTTTAATATTGACAAAAACAGTCACCTCACTGAATGGTTTATCTTAACCTAATAAAAATTCCGAAACAACCCAGAAAATTATAATGATCTAAATGACTAGTCAAAAATTTGGTCAAGCTAGAGTCGGTGTTTCACTTTTTAGTTCTGAACAAGACCAGTTAAACGTCAAGCCTAGTTACGTATCTGTTGACAATCGAAATACTTTAAGTTAATGCAGACATCATGAAAAAGCAGCTACGAACCGAAAAAAACAAGAAATAAAGATTTAGTCTAAAGTGAAACAAAACTTGAAATCTAACAAAACTGAAACGCTATTTCGTTACATTGATTCCACCTTTAATTTACCAAATTCAGGTTAGATGCTCCATACATTTATTAAATGCTGACGAAAGTACCTATAATAGGTACTGCTATCACAGAACTCTAAAACTTGCCTTATTAACAAATCTTGGGAAACTTGACGTTTAAAGGTCTTTTAAAACACAAGAAAAAAAACACAAACGTTTCTTCAATACAAAAATGCACCTGAGAATGAAGGCGGGACCACTTGACTAATATTTCGATTATTACAAATCACCGTGAAATGTGTGATTCAGCACCGATGAAGTCCATTACTGGTGGATGGAACTTTCTGAGATTTTAATATGAAAGAAATTGTTCAATGGATGGGATGCACGTTAAAGGTTTCTTGTTATTTAGTGTGGGACACGTGTGAGCGTCGCAGGTAGTGGTTAATAATTCGTTTAGTCCAGAGGTAGCGGGTACGTTTTTTGGTCGGCGGGCCACACAGGTGCACTCGCCTTCTAATTTACTATTCCCGAGACCGACGGGCCATGGGACACAGACGTGTTTAATGCTCCTTTGTGCTCACAGACTCTGATGGAGTCTCGTAATCTCACAGATTTTATTTCGATATTATTCATAGAGTTATTTAAGTCCTTAGATACTTGATGGAATATTCAAATGAGATCACGTAAATCGTTAAGTCGCAGCATAATTTTAATCAGTTTGATAATGTTCAATCGACTTGTTTCGTAGAAGGAATACGAGAAAAACCTTCTCACAAGACAAGTTTATGAAAAAAGTACCGTACTACTTAGTTGGCAAGTAATGAATGTGACCAATGTCTAGTTCTAAATATAACGGCATTACTGAACATTAACCGTCCATATTAGACATCTAATGACCACGCAAATGTGAGTAATTAGTACAATCGTAGACATCCTCTGGAACGTCAACTATGTTTGTTATTCCAGCTACACCTGTTTCCTCTAATCTTATATTTCCAAGTATACCTCATTTAACTTAATTGAGACATAGATAAGTGGCAATCAACTTTATTACAAGTGGCCCAATTAAAAACTTAAAACGATATAAGTTAAATTAATTAAATTGTTAATAAGCATCTCATAAGCAATATATTGATATCGGAGGTACTGGAAGCATTTAAATTACGTTTCAAATGATCGTCGAGAATTCTTTCGTCATGAGGAGTACTGCCTGCAGACATTCCTAAGTTAATTTAATTATTACATAAGTTAATTAGCGGGTTTCGAACTTGCTACAGGCTACGACATTATTTATACGTTAATTTATTTCAGTTGTAATGATAGCAAGATAAATTAAAATACTTTCACTAATTCCAAAATTTTGAAGCTCACTCAATTAAATTTTCAAAAATAATTTAACTTTTAACTAGTGGTATTAGTACAGAGAGCGCCATCAACTGGTAACTTTTCGAAGGAAAAACGCATGAGGTACCTACCAAGTTGACGACGTTGTCTGTACAAGTTGTGGATATGAGCGACCTTTCTAGATTATAAAGTAATTTCCGCCGACATAAATCATAGTGGCGAAATTCTTTACTGTGTTGTACGTAACTGCGAAAGGTTACCATTGCGACTTACGCTGTCGCGAAAGTTCTTTACTACTGCGATGATTGTACGGTAATCCTTCTAGGGCGGATTCAACATGATTCAACTGTCGCAACAACGAACGTCGCGATGGTAAACTTTCGCAGTAACATACATCGCGTTAATGAACTTCGCAACTATGAATCACACTCAGCTTCCTCATCCTCTTATTTGAGCTTTTGTTCATCATTGATCCGCAATTTGATGCATTAGAGTAGACCTCTATTCTCTATTGACTCCCGAGGTGAGGGGTGATCATTAGAAAATTGATCGACTGGCTCGTCACGAACTGAACGTAGGTAGGTTAGAACCTAGCAGTATTGTTCACCACACGGAAATCACGATTTGTATTGAACCCTGTTGTTATTTAAAGATAATAAAGAAACGTAAATAACAGTTCCTATACGTAGGTATAGTACTAACAATCATTACAACTAAAACAGTTGACACTGCTCGAATACGGTACATCAATTAAAATATATAATACAGGTACCTAGGTGACCCGACAGACGTTGTCCTGCCCTGAAAACCGTTACAAAAATCTATGTCTAGCCTACCCAACCCCACCTACCTACCTACGTACCCTATCTACATGCCTACCCTACCCCTACATACCTATCCTACCCCTACATACCTACCCTACCTATATAGATACCTACCGTATCAACCTACTACCTACCTTGCCGTTCTCGAGATAGCGCATACTGTGCGCTCCTAGTACCAGGGTGACATACATCTAAGAA
Source organism: Charanyca ferruginea (assembly GCA_947361185.1). Lineage (NCBI taxonomy): Eukaryota > Metazoa > Arthropoda > Insecta > Lepidoptera > Noctuidae > Charanyca > Charanyca ferruginea. The sequence goes on along the minus strand of OX376071.1, from coordinate 16,020,081 downwards.
GTCCTAAAACTCGACTGCAGCGCCACCTACCGGGTCCAATTGTGAATCTAAACCATTCTCGAATCCACTGGAACACACACTAAAAATTTCATCTAAATCGGTCCAGTCGTTTAGGAGGAGTTCGCTTTCATACACACGCACAGAAGATTTTTATATATAAGAATAAGACCAAACGACATTTAATAAAAGAGGAATAAAACAAAAGCTAGTAAGATATTAAAAGGTAGCCTATGGCTATCACCAAGGTTCAAGCAATCTTCATAACAAATTTCGTCAAAATCGGTTTTGCTGTTTCATCGTAAAAGCGTAAAAGACAGTTCCTTTTCGATTTTTCTATTATTTGTATGGATTTATGGATTATAAGTTCAGATTTTCTCACAATGTTTTTCTTCACCGATGTCAATGATGTCCCAAGATAAACTTAGAAAGTACCTACATACCTACATACGAAATTGAGGTGATGACATCAATTTTTTATTACACAATGATTATAAAAGTAACTTCTATCTTATAAGCAAATGATGCAATACAACGAACGTCTGGCGCATAAACGCTTTTCATTTTTCAAGAGAATTTTCATAGATGGAGATTTGAAAACCATGGTTTTGTGGATGATAATAGCCATAGTTAACCGGGACAGGTAGTATCTACTTTAAATTCAATCTAGGTACTTGATTGATACACAATTTGCGTTCTTATTTCGTAAATTCGCTATAATGATTATATTAAATATATTGCTAAAACATTTTGTCAGCCTTTGTGTGTGGCGGGCTGTCAAGTCGTTCTTTCTAAATTAGAACAGACATCGGTTTTTTTAAAAGGATTTTCTCCCGTATCTTGGGTGTGTTTACAAACATATAATTTCACATATAGAAACCACCAGTCCCGGTACAAATACCTGTAGGCCATACAAATATTTGTTTCGTGTGGGAATCTAACCCGTGGCACACGGCGCTGTGTCAATCACTCACCCACTGCGACATTCATGTCGTCAAAAAAAAACGAATATGAACTAAATTTTTAAAAGTAGGATGGATATATCTAAACCCGCTAGTCTCACAACACTATAATATACATAGTACAAGTAGTTACTTCTTGTAGTCATAAGACAGCGCAAATAGAGTGGTGACGTTCAAAGTTAATTTTGATGAACAGCATGTGTGATGAATAAAAAATTGAATAGTTTACATATTTAACTCATTAAACAATCAAACAAATCGTAGCACGTAGCCAGCGGAAACGTTTATTGGTTCTCACTCCAAAGGTAGGAACATGTCGAGTAAGCAATAAACCATGGCGGCGCCATCTTGAATTCGTATTGTCACCGATTGTCGGTGCAGCGCTGGAGTGATGGGAGGTCTATCCGGCGCCGGACATTTGCATCGGACGAGCTCGGAATCGATTATTTACTATCAAACTAATATTCTATGCTGATGACTTTCCTTGATATTTTATTACGTGCTTAGAGACAGTCACACATAAACCCTGCTATTAGGCACCACTTTAAGTTACTGGTTAAAAAATATATTAGTCTAAAAAACTTGTAGTTTAATTCATAAGCCCTGCAATCAAAATGCAAGTACAAAAATAAATAAAATAAGTTTTATCGTCAAGATTTTCTATTTGCGCAATGGGCTCTCTGTAAATTTTCTTGCAATTGCAAGAAACGACAGAAACGACAGAAACGACAGAAACGACAGAAACGACAGAGAGCCCATGCAATTTCATTAGTAATTAAATAGCTGGTAGGTAAAGTAGTGGTAGAACAAGTGCAGCATCAGCGACAGGTGGCCTCGCACGTGCCGACTTGAATAAAACGCAATGAATGTCAAATGTGCCCCGAACACCGCACACTATGCACTTAACTAACCACATCGCATGTAAAGAACCTTCGATAAAAAACGTAAAACACATTTCGCGTCGCCCTCGCACTCACTTAGGTCTTTTTTCCTCTAACAAAAGCGAAGATACTTTCTGATTCCATATCATTAAGATATTTATTGCGCGACGTTGAGTACGCAACTTATAGTTTAATTTTAGCTAGTATGTCGTCGTCAGAGGACTTAGTTTCGCAGAGCACGATGTACGGCTTCGGAGGGTTAATTCGCCACCCTCTATGAATGCCTGACTTTTCATTATCGAGATGTTTTATTAAAGTAGGGGCCTTTGTCTGACAAGGGGTACACCAGGGTTATCTCGTAGGTAAACATATTTAGAAGTCATACAGTCACAGACACAGAATAAATGCAGATTCATGCAACAATGCATCGAGAATGATATCTTTGTTTTGTACCACCTACCTACATTTGATTTTCCTGTGATCTTAATCATAAGAAAACCTTTTCAAGCGATGTTTGTAGGTTTCGCTCCCAACAATAGCAGCCATTTTAATTATAATTAAAAAAAAAACATTTTTACTGCAGGCATACTCTAACATTTTAATTACGCGATTTAAATTTAAAATTTCGCAGCCCTATGTGGGATCTGAGCTCCATTTTATATTGAGTTACCCGGCGGCGAGGTGTGGGTGGAATGTTTGTACTGGGATTTAGGGATGGCCCTGGCCATATTGCATTCCTATACGCAGCCGAGCATCGCACGTCACGCTCAACGTCAAATAAACTAGCTGATTGCGATCTATGCCTCACAGACACTCTCGAGGAAATTGTTCTGACGATATTTTCAGATGAATGCGAAACACTGGAACTACCATTGTTTGCATTGTTTCTTTATTACTTGGTCTATAATTTCGTAAATTCTGTATTAGTAGGAATTCATAAGGATGACCTCACAAAGCTTAGCTGGCCAAAGTCAAAGTCAAATTATATTTCAAATAGACTGTTAAAAGGCACTTTTGAACGTCATTTACATGAAAAGTTGAATTTATTGACCTCTTCCAAAAGGTAGTTTCGTATGCGAAAGAATGGACAAGAAACTCTTTAAAATATTTTTACAAAATGTTTTATTACTATAGGAATCATATAATTATTTTTTATTTATTTATTTGAAAATAAAGATTATTATTATTTAAAAAAAAAATATACGTGAATACGATATATCTTGCATAAAAACCATTATATTTGAGTATGTACAAAGTATTAAATTATAATAATTGGCATTATAATTCAAATTTGGTACCTACTGAATCCAGGCATGCTATAAATGCTATATATCTAGTATATATATATCCAGTCTTAATTAAGATTTAACTTAAGATATCTGAAATATATGACGAAAATCAATTGGGAATAGCGAAAACGACATCATCAGTTTACTAAAATATCGTAGCATCGCCTGAAATTTCAGCAACGAATGTTATGTCTAAACAGCCTGTTGTGCGCTCCATCCGCACTGGTGACACATTGAGGACGTCCAATCTATCAACAAGCCGCAGACAATTCAATAAACATGATCACTATTATAATGGCCGTAATTTCCTCGAAACTCTGTTTGACAAAACATTATGGACAAAGACAATGCCACGCGCCGTGTCCAAACACTGCGACCGGTGAGTCAGACATACTGCCCGAATGTCCAACTGATTGACACCTCCACATTTCACAGACTGCACGACTCTACCAATTATAATCTGAATATACACACGCTCGCATCTATGTGCAGACATCTATCAGAGTCGACTAAAGGAAGGCTTCACTTCTACTTCCCTCCCTTTTTTTCTCTCTACTTTCTTCTCCTTAATTTGACTTAAACTCAAATGTAACTCTGTTAACTCTTAATTCGAGCGTCAATCAATACTTGTGACTGTATCTCATATTGTAAACCCTATGAATGGTGTTGCCGTGGCTGAATTCTGTGCCCAGTGGCGTGCCTTCCATTAAAGCCCAAAAGCCAGGCTTGCAATTAATACAAAAAAAAGGAAACATAGCACAAAAATAAAATAAATATCTCTATAGTAGGTACTGAATTATTATCTCATCCGTCGGGCTTGCCCTAACTTTGACCCCTAGGCACGCCACTGTCTGTGCCAAACAAGGAATCTGACAAGAACAAAAACAATACAACACAAACACACTCGCACACATACACACATGATACACATCCATGTTTGCCATCGACACGCTAAGAAGAAGAATCCTATAAATAAATGTAAGTTGAACTACTTACTAACTAAAAATCATCATAATTATAACAGGTTTTCTAACACGCTATGAAAGAATCATGGCGAGATCCATACATTCATTTGTATGAAAAAAATAAATAATTTAGAGGGTTTAAAATATTTTCCAATGTATACATTACCAGGAGTAAATTGATATACTTACCAAATTTTTAAAACCCCGCATAATTAAAATATTACGAAATGAAAATAACAATTTTTGTTTCATCTCGATGCCCATTTTGTGTTTATTAAAGAAATAAAGTTACAAGCTACGCTAACGGATCTATCAAATTGGCAGACAAGTGATGTAACAAGTGTGTGGAAAAAAATGATCATTATTTCCTATAAAACGATGCAATTTCAGTGTAAGAACAGCGAAACGACGACTGTCAGTGCCACTGATACTGTCAGTGCCACTGATACTGTCAGTCGCCGTTTCGTTCTGAAATAATGAGTTTTTCGTTAAACTATTCACTTTTTTTGCGGGGTTTCAAACATATTGTAAATGCCTGATGATACTCTTTAGGTACCCAAGAATATAAGGATTACAATTTTAACTTCTCTAAACATCTTTTTTTTTGTACAAATCCTGTTATGATTCTTTGAGTTATAAAAGCTTCTTCTCAGATCTTACAAGACTACAGTAATCTAGATACCTACTAAGTGTCAGCTGAGTTAGCTCGGCGGTAATCTTTAGAGAATCTTTTACACAAAGAGGATCTTAAAAGCGAATCTTTTATTGGTATAAAGTGGCCAGGGCGAGCGGCAGCCGGTTGATCGATAAAGTGTTCACGCCTTTTAAATTATTGGCCGCGATATGCGCGTGAGTGAGTTGTGGTGTTGCCAAGTTCACGGATTACATGCACTATCGAGTCGTGGGCGGCGCAGTGCTTTTTATATTTTTATGTTGAAATTTATTTTTATTTTATCGACTCTATTGTATATGTAATATGTAAACAACAGTGTGGCAAAAATCACTATTATTTCTAGAAAAAATACGTTTAGAAAGAAAAGACCACTAAAAAAAAGTATTATTGTGAAAGAAAGCAACGAAAAGTTCATGAAAAGCTGATATTGTTGGTGTGGTCAAATATGCCTGTAAAAGATGAGTCCTCTCGCTGAAATTCAAAATATAGTCAGCAAAATAAATGTAAACTTCTGTGCTAATGACCTCGCAGAATTAAAAAACCGCAAGTAGTGCGAAAATATGTGGCAACTGTTGCTTTCATTCTTTGTAACGGTATACTTAAAGTTCGTCTAATTAATGAGTAGCTGTAATTACATACTTACTAAAGTAGGTACAGTCAGCAACAAAAGTAGATTAACACTATTACACTTTCATATCCTCTAAAAATACACAAAAAAAAATACGATGTAAGTAATACTTAACAATATTTTAGGTCATAGTCAAGAGTTTATATTATCTTGATTTTCTATTCTGGCCCTATTACCGTCTGCTTATGAATTATGATTTAAAAATCTGAAGTGTTAATCGACTTTCGTTGCTGACCGTACATAATGCTCTAATCTCACGATACTAATGTCATTTAAGCCCATAAGAAAAATAAGTGCTGTTCGACCAATAGAAGAAACTATCCATAAAAAAAAAACTTTAAGGTAACATGAGTTTATCTCTCCGAAATCGATCTGTCCAAAAATAACATGTAATGCAGGTACCATATTTTTGCAAATAAATGTCGTGATGACCTATTGGTTAAAGGGATATAGCGCAAGCCTTTCGTGCACAAGGATTTCATAATGTACTTACTTTCTAAGTTTATCTTTATGAAGGAAAACATCGTGTGGAAACCGGATTTTTTTGTTAGTCGCCAATCCGCCTAGAGCAAGCGTGCATGGTGATCAATCCGCCTAGAGCAAGCGTGGTGATCAATCCGCCTAGAGCAAGCGTGGTGATCAATCCGCCTACTGCCGCCTAGAGCAAGCTTGGTGATCAATCCGCCTAGGGCAAGGTTGGTGATCAATCAACCTAGAGCAAGCGTGGTGATCAATCCGCCTAGGGTGAGCGTGGTGATCAATCCGCCTAGGGCAAGCGTGGTGATCAATCCGCATACTGCCGCCTAGAGCAAGCGTGGTGATCAATCCGCCTATTACCGCCTAGAGCAAGCGTGGTGATCAGTCCGCCTAGGGCAAGCGTGGTGGTCAATACGCCTAGGGCAAGCGTGGTGATCAATCCGCCTACTACCGCCTCGAGCAAGCGTGGTGATCAATCCGCCTAGGGCAAGCGTGGTGATCAATACGCCTAGGGCAAGCGTGGTGATTAATCCGCCTAGGGCAAGCGTGGTGATCAATCCGCCTAGAGCAAACGTGGTCTCAAGGGAATCAAAATTGATAGGGTACTTTCCGTAGACCTAGAACAATAAAATTTGGCAATTAATATTGTCTCATGCTATAAATACAGGGAAAAGTCTGAAAACTATACCTTTATTTGTAACTAAATCATATATTCTTTATTAATAACGAGCTTTTGTTCGGGATTTGGTCCCTGTGAATGTCGGCTATCGCGGATGCAGACGAAGTCCCGGATTAAAAAGTACCCTATGTGCTTTCCCAGGGTTCAAGCTATTTTCATACCAAATTTCATCAAAATCAGTTCAGCCGTTTCATCGTGGAAGCGTAACAGACAGAGTTACTTTCTCATTTATAATAATTTTATGGATATGTACCTATAAATTAGTACGGAACCCTCAGTGAGCGAGTCCGACTCGTACTTGTCCGGTTTTTACCTTTGCCCCACACTATGAATTGCCGTGGGTCCCACGGCACAGAAGAAATTCATAGTGTGGTTCACATACACAAACAGCCAGACTCGTAACAACTATCTGTAGGCCATAGAAATATTGGTTCCGTGCGGGAATCGAACCCGCGACACGCAGCGCGGCAGTCAATCGCTCAACCACTGCGCCAACCGAGTCGTCAAATAAAAAAATAGAAATGGAATACTTAATGCACGTGGGTACATGTCAGACCACAATGAGTCATGTCAGTAGGTGGAGTGCGGTTGAACACGTGGTTCAGTGCTTAAAACTTTGTTAGGTACCTACTAGAAACCTTTGTTTCTGAACAACATCCTACTATCCTAGTACTAATTTAAACCGCAAACGATGTATGGATGTCGGGATGTTTATTAGAACTCTTTCACGGTTTTAGTTGAAATTAAATAAATGCAGCTTACAGCTTTCCTGTCATGCGTATTTTCGCCCGCACGCGGATCCGGTCCGCATGCAGGTTGCCCGCATCCTATCATTTCATACATGTTTTTTCTATAATGCGGGTAGCACGCGCGCGGAACGCGGGTTGGCTGCGGACGGCGGTCCGCGTGCGTGCTATCCGGATGCGGGCAGCGTTCTTCTGCCTTCAGTGATGTTTTTACTGTCACACGGGTCGCACGCATGGTCATAGTACGCACGAGTTTTGTCACGCACGACACTGCAGCGGCAAACGAAATCTTTGTCCTGCGTGCTATCACCTGCATGCGGACCAGATCCGCGAGCGGGCGAAAATACCCATGACAGGAAAAGGGCCCTTAACACATAGGATATTAATTTTATTTCCCGTTGTTGTGGTCCCGTGGGATCAAGCTAGTAGGCATTAATACACAAACTAGCAACCGGCCTCAGCTTTGCGCAAGGGCAATGTAGATCAAACTATACGTATAAACCTTTCTTTTAAATCACCCAATCTATTGCTGTTTGCATTAAAATCTGTTGCGTAGTTTAAAAGATCCAAGCGTCAGACATCGGGAATGACTTTGTTTTATACTATGTATTTATTTATGTATTTATTTATTTATTAAATGCACCATGTACACAACCAGAGCTTACACGCTAGGCTGTAAAGATAAAGATAACTTTTTAATGGATATTTAATGCAGGAACCCTTCAGCAACGTTTTGATTAACTTTAAAAAAACATTTTACAAAAAAGAGAACCGCCTTCAAAAACAAAAAAGTGATAAATAACTTTAGCACAGAACAAACATGACTTTAGTTTCGGAAGTCGGGGGGCTTTGTTCGGTTTGTTGTTTTGTATTGCCACCGACTTCCGAAACTAAATTCATGTGTGTAAAGTTATTTATCAGATTTTAGTTTTTGAAAGCGGTTCTCTTTTTGTAAAAAGTTTTTATGTTCCACTTTTTAGTGCCTCCTTATTACCTAAATCCATTAAGAAACGGCACAACAACAGCAACACAGTTTAAACACAGATTGATGAAAATCCTCCAAAGGAGGAAAAAAGATGGAAGAAAAGAAATCTTCAACTATGTATATTTTTTGGTTTTTGTTGATTTTTTCAAAAAGCGCTGAATAAATTTCTAGTAGTTATATTTTGTATACTAAAACCTTCTCCAGAATGGTACAAACACTTTTCTGAAAACCGCATCTCCAGAATGTTACAAACACTTTTCTGAAAACCGCATCCCAATCGGTTCAGCCAAACGGGAGATAATCGCGGACAAACATACATACATACATACAAACGTACGAACATACGGGTTGAACTGAGAACCACCTTTTTTTTTAAGTCGGTTAAAACCCAATTTACTTATAAAAATGTGTACCTACATAACGAAGGCCTTGGTGAGCCCGGCCAACGGTCGAAGTTTCCAAGCGAGTCAAAATACGGCTTTATCTACCAAGTTTTATTTTTTCTCTTTATCTCAGTGGTCGGTGAAGCACACGTGCACATCGCCGCCCGCGCCTGCGCAGATCGTGACCTGCGCCCGCGCCCCGCCACGCACCTCAACCACCTCACCGATTTAATTGTCTGACGCCACTTTAATTCCAAATGTATAAGGTTTTGATTGACAATAATTTATTAGAATAATGATTAAAACAACATTCCTGAAAGTCATCTGAATTCAACCTAACACAAACGTCCTCTATTTCACACAATAAAACAGGTTTTACATATTATTTTTTGCAGCATGTAATAGGTATATAGGCTATATGATCTGTTGTTACCTATACCCGGGGATAACCGTTTAACCGATCATGTAGGTAGGTAAAGATGCGGCTTCTCAAAGTGAAACGAGTTGGAATACTCAGGTGCGCCTGCGCCGCGTCACGGCACAGATACATTGTGACGGCGCGCCGCCGCCGCAGCCAGAAAATAGAATTAAAAGACACTCCACAATGGACCAAAGCCCTTTCAAACCGAGCACAAATACGTATTGGAATTTTAAATCCCAGCGAAATAAACCTCAGGTGTTCTGAAGAATGAAACGATACCTATTCATTATTTTATTGTTGAACCAACTACCTACTTATAGATTTGGATGAAAGGGCTTATAAAAAACTGTTGTATGGACAGAGATGGAAAATCACGAAAATGACTGATAACCGATTTGGGTTAGATAATATTGCGCTTCCGTGGTGACCATATTTCAGACACCTCCGTTCGTGAGAGAAGTCATAAAAATATCGTAGATTCGGTTGAATTTTTACACAGAAATAAATAAATAAAATAAAAAGGTCTTAAATATGAATGAGAATGGAAAGGACAATAATGCGACTCTTTCATTTAAATAAGTCTTTACGTTTAATTGCTGTTTAAACCCTGAAATCATCATTATTATCACCTGGCTTGATGTTAAAAGATTTAAATGCCGGACGCAGGCATCCTTCAAAACCTAAAAATTAAAGGAGAATAAAGTCGCAGTCGCAGTTTAAAAAATCTTAATTATTTTAACTATTAAATTTCCCCCATTTCCAAAAAAAATTGCTAATGGAAACAAGAAAATATCTCGTCGTAGATATAATTAGACATTAGTAGGGACAGTGGGGTACATTAAAACACGGGGCACAATGTAACATGTACACTTGGGAGCAAATAAATCGAGCCACTACCTTTTTTCACGTAAAATGGTAAATATTTTTGGTAATATGGAACGTATCAATTCGAACTATATATCGCCTAAAAGTTTAGTTAATAACCTTTACAATGAGGGTAAATTATTGAATAATAACCTTATTGAATGATAAATTATTGGCTCTGCAAGAAAAATGGTAATTTTGATAGAAAATTTAGTAGGGCTAAAACAGTCCATAAAAACAATAAAAAACAAAATTATTGCAAAAAAAATATTCTTAATAACTGGTATTACCCCCCCGGGCCCTGATACATTCTTGTAGCCTATTAGTCATCGATCTGATCAGCGTTACGATGACATATTGTGGTATGTTCTCCCACTCTTCAAGCACAGCGACTTTAAGCTCGGGAATGGATGAAACAGCGGGAACCCTGGCTCGGACTCTCCGTTTTAGCTCGTCCCATAGGTGTTCGATCGGGTTCAAATCGGGACTTCGTGCTGGCCATACCATTTGTTGAATCCCGATCGCAGACAAGTATTCCGTAACGATCTGCGCGGTATGAGGTCTCGCATTGTCATGCATAAACAAGAAATTTTCTCCGACAAAACCAGCATACGGCATTACGTGGTTTTCAAGAATGTCAGTTATGTATCGGTCAGCTGTTAATCCACGTCTACCACTGCCATCGTTGGCGGGGTCGACGAAGACAAGTTCCGTTTTTCCGTCTAGAGAAATTCCTCCCCACACCATACAAGAACCACCACCAAAACTCACCGTTTCTCGAATGCAACATTGGGCAAATCTTTCACCAGGACGTCTATACACTCGGTTTCTCCCGTCATTGCTAAAAAGACAGATTCTTGACTCGTCAGAAAACAAAACTGACCTCCAGTCTTCTAACGTCCAATTAATGTGTTCTCGAGCAAACTCCAAGCGAGATCGGCGATGAGCTACAGTCAATTTTGGGCCAGTTGCTGGTTTGTGTGATGTTAAATTTCGTTCTTTTAGTCTTCGTCTCACTGTCCACCTACTGATTGCGACTCCTCGAACGTCACGTAACGCTTGCTGTAGCTGAACAGCATTAAGTCCACGGTCGCGCAACGAATTGGTTGCAATAAAGCGGTCGTCACGTTCTGTTGTTGCCCGTGGTCGGCCAGTTCCAGGTCGCCGAACAAAAGCACCAGTCTCCAGATACCTGCGGTATACCCGCTGTACCTTTGAACGACTCAAATGAAGTCTGCGTGCCACTTCACGTTGTCCGTGTCCAACCTCAAGTAAAGCTACAACTTGGGCAGCTTCCGTCGGTGTAGTATCCATTTTATCAGGTTATTTTGATTACACAGACACAGATAAAGACAACAATAACAAGTAATATGGGTATGATTAACAAAAACCTCAAATTTAATCTTTTCTTAACAGAGTACAATAAAAATGTCATAAGCAAATTAAATGCGATAATTTTATTCTACCCTTTAAACTTTAATAAAAATGAAATTTTGACAACTAACTACCCTCATTGTAAAGGTTATTAAATACCCTTTTAGGCGATATATGTTTCGAATCGATGCGTTCCTTAATACCAAAAATAATTACCATAATGCGTGAAAAAGGAAGTGGCTCGATTTATTTGCTCCCAAGTGTATATCTATTCTGTTACAATCTCCCTCGGTGAACACCTAGGTGAAGTAAGCTGTCATCCGTCTTGATGCTAGGGATTGACAAAGCAGACGGACAGATGACAGCTCACTTAACCTAGGTGTTCACTAAGGGAGATTGTAACAGAATAGCACTGCCAGAACACTTTAAAAATTGAATTTTCAACGTTTTTGTACCCTATAATTTCCACATAGACTGGCATTGTAGTAGTTCATTGTGAACTGAATCATCATGACGGTTGAATAAAATAACGTAAAAAAAATTTTTTGAAGCGAAAAGTTGAAATTTTTGCATGCAATTGCTTGCATGTATGTTGTAGAATACGTGACTGTTACATGTAAGTGGATCTATGGTGTCTATGGAGCGACTTAGTCTTTGTTTGACCAAGCTCCTTAAATAAAGATTTTAAAAAAATATTGCTTGCATGTAAATATTTCTTTATTTTATTTTATCTTGTGTTTAGTGTAAATGCAAATTAAAGATGAGCAATGAGGTATATATTTAGTATTTGCTTCAATGGTTACTTCTTAGTTGCTTGGGTAACGTTGGTTAAAAACTTTTGATACGAGTCAGGGCACAATTAAACGGAGCACAATGAAACCATATTACAATGTAGGTACCCACTACCCTGCAATTTCATTGTGGATGTGCATTTTGTTTTAAATTGTTTTGAAGAGGGTGAGTAACAGACTTCGAGAAACTAGAAAAACAATTCATATTGAAGGGATCTGAAGAGAGCCCTGTGAAAAAGAAATAAACAAATTAAAACTTAAAGGATTTGAGAAAAATGGAAGGAAGATTTTTCGTTATCTTGTAAGAAGAGAAGATATACAATGTTGATCATTATTTGAACTGAGGCATAATGTCTGTGGGCAAGTGCCCCGTAGTTTTTCATCATCGGTCATCGTAGGTACCCCAGATATTGGGGCACACTGAAACAAAGAGTGGGTTTTAAATTATTTTAGGCTTAAATTTGATTTTAGAAGTCAGTTAATTGCTCAAGCTGTGATTTAAAGATTGATTGACAAACTTTTCTGTATCCATTTTATCAATCTAGCCAAAGACTTTACACAAACACCACCCAAACACAAACTCGTGTACTTATTCTTCACGAAATTATTCATTTTGCAGTATTGCTGCCCTCTATACTCATTGTTCCACAATTATGTTTATGTTATCGCTAAATAGATGTCGCTGGTGAGGATTGTTCAGTAGCGCCATCTATTAAGGAATAGAAAAAGTATTTTTAGCTATTCGGCACTAGATGGCAATAAAACCAATTTTATTTTTTTGTGTAATGGCAACTCTGTCAATATAAAACTGAATGGTACTAATGAAAATGCTTCTTTTTGATTGGTGGATCGAACCGGTACGAATTATACGCAATGGCATTCTTGTCATCCGCCATTTTGCCGACGCCTGGCTGTGGAAGAGGCGTTGAACGAAATACTGTAAATATCAAGCCGCATTGCGGCAATCAACCAATTTTTCTGAAAGGTACGTTGGAAATCATTTTAATGTGTGTTTCCTTTAACCACATGGGTGCTTATTTTCTTTGCACTGGGTATCTCCACGATAGGTCCTATATCGATCGTGGTCGTTTTATCGGTGCTATAATGAATAAGCTCTCCCATTCGAAAACACAAGTATTTCTCTGTTTTCGTCAGTTACGAGCTTAACATTTTTTCCTATCACATTTCTGAATGCCACGATGCGGCAAAATTATAGAAACTTTCGTTCTAAAACTATGTTCCTTTCAGGTGTAAGGTAAGGCGGCAACTAAGATGTATCTCTACAATTTGACTTTACAAGGCTCATCATCTATCACACATGCCGTTCACGGCAATTTCTCCGGCACTAAGCAGCAGGAGATAGTGATATCTCGTGGGAAAACCTTGGAACTCCTTCGCCCTGACCCGAACACCGGCAAAGTACATACGCTGATGAAAGTGGAAATATTTGGCGTTATCAGATCTATGATGTCATTTCGGCTCACTGGAGGCACTAAAGGTAAATGACCTTTTTGACCACGTGGGTAACTTAGCGGAAATAACCAAAAAAAAAAAACGGGTTTCCAGTTGCTATTTTGACTTGTTTTATTTATAGTATGAGGTGTCTATAACCTATTATGCCACTTCACATGGCTTATATGTGCAAATATTCGCCTTTTTTTGGTTGATAGAAAATCTACTATATTTCAATAAACATTGGTAAATGTTGTATTATCCAAATAAGGCTAATATTTGAGTCAGTGGGTCGTCATAGGGCACAAATACGCCATGTGAAGTGCTAGCATTATATTGCATCGTCTTGCTCCATACATCTAATAACACACGGTGTATGGGATAACTAGATGCATAGAATATGGCCAATGCGTCGCTCTTTACAATCACTATGGTTGTCGAGATGTACCGTATTGGTACACTAGACAATTTTCAAAAGTGTTCTATCTGAAGTATATTTTCTAACATACCCATAACTGTATTCAAAAAGTTAATTATTTCCTTTATTGTTACAGATTATATTGTAATTGGATCTGATTCTGGGCGCATTGTGATATTAGAATATATTCCGAAGAAAAACATTCTAGAAAAAGTTCATCAAGAAACATTTGGTAAATCAGGATGCCGCAGGATTGTTCCAGGTCAATACTTGGCAATTGATCCCAAGGGCAGAGCAGTTATGATTGGTAAGATAATTTTCATACTTCATCACAGAACTAGTTTATTGACCTATTTGTAGAACCTACTTCAAAACCAATTATCTATATTGAGCTAAACACTACACTTACATGCAAAATAATTTGAATGAAGTTGCTATTGAATTGTGCTGAGGGTCCTAATTATTTTTTCACATGAGTATGTAGTTGTATCTTTTGAAACTGTAAATTGGAAAGCGACTATTTAATTTGCAATCATATTCCTCGCAACAAAATTAAACATTATCTCAATTTGTAGGTGCAACTGAAAAGCAGAAGCTTGTGTACATATTGAACAGAGATGCTGAAGCCAGGCTCACAATTTCCTCACCCCTGGAGGCACACAAGTCCAACACTTTAGTCTACCACATGGTTGGAGTAGATGTAGGCTTTGAGAACCCAATGTTTGCATGCTTGGAAATTGACTATGAAGAGGCAGATGCTGATCCTTCTGGTAAGTCATTAAAACATTCAAGTTTTATAAAAGTTCTCCCACAGTGATTATTTTGAGGTCCGTGTTTCCGACTGACAGTGACGTAAAATCCTCTATGTATGAGTTTTAAATTAATTTATACAATAAAGTGTGTGCCAATATGCCTCAGTTTTGAACACTTCTCTTTTTTTAGGTGAAGCAGCACAAAAAACTCAACAAACCCTAACATTTTACGAGTTAGATTTAGGTTTGAACCATGTAGTAAGGAAATACTCTGAGCCTCTTGAAGAGCATGCAAACTTCCTCATAACAGTGCCAGGAGGTAATGATGGTCCATCTGGAGTACTTATTTGTTCAGAAAACTATCTCACATACAAAAACTTGGGTGACCAACATGACATTCGATGTCCAATCCCTCGACGGCGAAACGACTTGGATGACCCTGAGAGAGGCATGATCTTTGTCTGTTCAGCAACACACAAAACAAAATCCATGTTCTTCTTCTTGGCACAGACAGAGCAAGGAGACATATTCAAAATAACCATTGAGACAGATGAGGACATGGTCACTGAGATAAAACTGAAATACTTTGACACTGTCCCTGTGGCTACTGCAATGTGTGTGCTGAAGACAGGCTTCTTGTTTGTAGCCTGCGAATTTGGCAACCAGTAAGTGTTTTTTAACTTTTATATTAAATATGCATAATGTTGCAAAAAATGAGAGACATTTAGTGCTCTCTTTTGTATACTGCAATGCTAGAGAAGTAATCTCCGAACCAAGGTCCTCCTTTACTTTCATGGGGGAGAGCACACTGATGCGAGATGTACATTTTCTCTAAAACTTCACTCTATTTTACATAAACATCATTGTAAAAACAATATATTTATTGTCAATTTTATCTTCTTTTAGCTACTTGTATCAAATTGCTCACTTGGGTGATGAAGATGATGAACCTGAGTTTAGTTCAGCCATGCCTTTGGAGGAGGGGGACACATTCTTCTTTGCTCCAAGGCCACTTAGGAATCTCGTGCTTGTAGATGAATTGGATTCCTTATCACCTATATTAGGTAAGATCCTTGTAATTTCCCCTTTCATACAGTTAGTATAGTGCTTGTTTCCCAATGATGTCAAACTTTATCGCTCCGTGTTTCATCTGAAAAACATTGACGAATGCTTAACCAGATCTGAGGTTTGAACATACAAAAATAAATGAATATATGTTTAGAATTGTTTTTAATATGCAATTTTTTGCAGCATGTCGTGTGGCTGATTTAGCAGCAGAGGATACCCCTCAAGTGTATCTGGCATGTGGACGGGGACCAAGATCATCATTGAGAGCACTTAGGCATGGTTTAGAAGTTGCTGAAATGGCTGTCTCTGAATTGCCTGGTTCACCCAATGCTGTATGGACTGTCAGAAGACACAAGGATGGTAAGTGACACATTTATTACATACAAGAAAGGATTTTTTATGAAAATATGTATTTTTATCATGTAAAAAAAATGTGTAGCCAATCAATGTAACTTGCAATTAATAACAGGAATAACGAAGGAGCGTAATGATTATATCTTTTGGTCCGTGTTACCGACATACAGTGACGTTACAACCTAACCACTTATGAATGCTCCTCTTTATCAACAAGTTACTAATAAAACCCTGGTTGTTTGTCATACATAAACACCAGTGGTTTTTCTTTTCAGGATCTACTTTCGGCTGATGAACGAATAGAGATGGTTTCAACAAACACTTGAAGGTAGGCATCCATGGCTTCATAAAACGCAACTGGAAGCTGGCTACACAGGAAGGCTGTTATTCATTTTCACTAACTGTTAGGTTTAATTTTATCTTAGATTTTTCTTTTGGTTGCAGAGGAGTATGATTCTTACATCATTGTGTCATTCGTAAATGCCACACTTGTGCTGTCTATTGGTGAGACAGTCGAGGAAGTGACGGACTCTGGGTTCTTGGGCACGACGCCCACACTCAGTTGTCACGCGCTCGGCGCAGACGCACTTGTTCAAGTGTACCCAGATGGCATCAGGCACATTCGTGCTGACAAACGTGTGAATGAATGGAAAGCACCCGGGAAAAAGTCTATTGTCAAATGCGCTGTTAATCAGAGACAAGTAGTTATTGCTCTGACGGGAGGCGAATTAGTCTATTTTGAAATGGATCCCGTAAGTTAACTTCTGAATCTACAATTTTTTTTATACCGACGTGTTTGTGTGGCCGTGCCTTCGGTTGTGGCCACGCAAGGGTGGTGCGTAGCTGCCCCATGCAGTGACAAGCCCACAACGTCGCAGAGCATGTCACTCTCCCGCTTGCGGTAGAGAGCGGCACTCGGCATATTCCATAGCCAAGCTGGAGTCGTTCAGGCGATGAAGGCGGCAAAACCATGCCGTGGACAAACAAATCATTACATATTTTTTTGCTATTTGTAACTGTGCAGTTCTAACCAGGTTTTCAATTTCAGACTGGACAACTAAATGAATACACAGAGAGAAAGAAATTATCATCAGATGTATCATGTATGGCACTGGGTTCCGTGGCGACCGGCGAACAAAGGGCGTGGTTCTTAGCTGTTGGACTGAATGATAATACAGTCAGGATCATCTCTTTGGACCCATCGGTAAGAAATAATTTTATAATTACAATCATTTAGATACACACCATGATACATTTTTATTCAAAATGATGATACAAGGACACCATTGATTTTTTGTGATTACAACAACCTAAAATGCGTTATTCTAATACTGCTGATTTCTAATTTATAAACACACCTAACGCATTTCGAAATGAACATACATTAAACTAGAATATTATTTCAGGATTGCCTAGCACCACGCTCCATGCAAGCTTTGCCGGCCGGCGCCGAATCTCTGTGCATTGTGGAACAACCATTCGAGTCTGGAGCTAAGTCAGCATTACAGTTGAACATCGGCTTGAGCAATGGAGTGCTACTGAGAACTACATTGGATTCCGTTAGTGGCGACCTGGCTGATACTAGAACTAGGTATGTTGGTCTTACATTTTTAGACATAATTTGTTGTTTTACCAGTTGTTAATTTTACCAATGATGAAAAAACCTATCGCTCCTTTTATAATCTGAATTTTAGTGAGGATTAACTTAACCAGATCTGAGATTTCATACATACTTATTAAAATAACAATGAATGTATTCTTCTTTTCTAATAAAAATTCGTTTTCCTAGGTATTTGGGATCGAGGCCAGTGAAATTGTTCAAAGTGCGCGTTCAAGCGGCTGAGGCGGTCCTAGCTGTGTCGTCAAGGACTTGGCTGGGATACCACTATCAGAATCGTTTCCACCTCACGCCATTGTCATATGAATGCTTGGAATACGCAGCTGGATTCAGTTCTGGTTAGTTACGCCATTTTAATATGAGCATGTTGTCCTATTCCTATGCAAAATTTATTTCGCAACCAACATTCATATCATACGAATGTTTTGTAATTAGGTCCTTAAAAACTGGTGGGAGGCTG
Organism: Charanyca ferruginea; assembly: GCA_947361185.1. Lineage (NCBI taxonomy): Eukaryota > Metazoa > Arthropoda > Insecta > Lepidoptera > Noctuidae > Charanyca > Charanyca ferruginea. The sequence continues at coordinate 16,001,844 of OX376071.1, read as the reverse complement.
TTACCAACATTATGCTGGCACTTCACATGGCGTAAAATTTAGCCTATGGTTTTTGTAATAGTCGATTTTGTGGTATCCAAATAAGACGAATATTTATTTTGTACAAATACGCTATGTGAAGTGCCAGCATTAAATGTTAGATGTAACTAAATGTCTTCAGCATTTAAAATCTAAGCATATTTTGTGTACTCATGACAGTCTGGACATAAAGGAGTATTTTTTAAATGGGAAATTAAGTACTGCGTAGTCACGTTCGTCATTGGTTTCTAAGAACTGATACGACGTTTTTAAACCGACGTGTTTGTGTGGCCGTGCCTTCGGGTGTGGCCACGCAAGGGTGGTGCGTAGCTGCCCCATGCAGTGACAAGCCCACAACGTCGCAGAGCATGTCACTCTCCCGCTTGCGGTAGAGAGCGGCACTCGGCATATTCCATAGCCAAGCTGGAGTCGTTCAGGCGATGAAGGCGGCAAAACCATGCCGTGGACAAGCATACAATAAACTAAGTGTGTCATTAGGCTTCCTACAAAAAAAAAAAATAACAATACCTTTTTACTCTTTCAGAACAATGCGCGGAAGGCATCGTAGCCATCTCCTCAAATACCCTCAGAATTTTGGCATTGGAAAAGTTAGGCGCTGTCTTTAATCAGACATATCTACCTCTTGAATATACGCCGAGGAAATTCGTCATCAACTCTGACAATAACAACATTATCATACTGGAGACTGACCACAACTCATACACAGAGGAGATGAAAAACCAAAGAAGGTAAGCAAAATTAAGAGTTAACATAATTTGGACATGATAAAAAACAATTTAAACTTTTAATATTCGTGTTTTCATATGATGACAACAACACACAAATACCGAACTCATTGTAGACAGCCCTGCAGTACTGACTCAAAAAACATAAACATACACACATTATACATTGGTGCTCTGTCAATTTCTAACCCAATCCTTTCTATGTAGGGTGCAAATGGCGCAAGAGATGCGGGAGGCTGCTGCGGGCGGAGGTCCAGAGGAACAACAACTTGCAAATGAAATGGCTGATGCTTTTCTCTCAGATACTCTGCCTGAAAATATCTTCTCGTCGCCTAAAGCTGGAGCAGGTAAAGATAATAAAAAAATATTGTTTATTGTGTTTAAGCCACATTCTCTGGGCAAGAGCAGAAAATGTTATCGAGCATACTGACTCTAATCGGGTGTGGCAAGATTATATTCCCAACGTTAATCCCAAATGATCTTACTATAAGATATTTGATTCAAGTGTGGGATACATTAACATAATATTTTAGTACTTATTTTCTCCTTCCCAAAGTTTATTAGTTCTTATAGCAATGTTTTCTTGACAGGTATGTGGGCATCTCAAATCCGCGTGGTAGACATGGGGATCAGTGGTGGTCAACCGACGACCCTGTTCAAGCTGCCGCTGGAGCAGAACGAGGCGGCCGTGTCCGGCTGCATCGTGCGCTGGGCTGCACACGCCGAGCATGCACAAGCACACTTAGTCGTAGGAGTAGCTAAAGACATGATTTTGTCGCCACGGTCCTGCACGGAAGGCAGTTTACATGTCTACAAGGTGAATTTCGTAACAATTGCGGCCATATTTTTTTTGTAAATGTAACTGTAAATCTTTACCAATATTCTTGTTTTATTTTCAGATTTATGGCAGTACAGGAAAATTAGAACTAATTCACAAAACACCTGTGGATGAATATCCCGGCGCGTTAGCACCATTCAATGGAAGACTGTTGGCAGGAGTAGGAAGAATGTTGAGACTGTATGACATCGGTAGACGAAAACTGTTGCGCAAATGCGAAAACCGACACATTCCAAACCTTATAGCGGACATCAAGACGATTGGTCAGAGGATATTTGCATCAGATGTGCAGGAATCAGTATTCTGTCTTAAGTACAAAAAAAGGGAAAATCAGCTGATAATATTTGCTGATGACACCAACCCTAGATGGATAACAAATAGTTGTATACTGGATTACGACACTGTTGCCATGTCTGATAAATTCGGCAACGTAGCTGTGATGAGACTGCCACAATCTGTCACAGATGATGTTGATGAAGATCCAACAGGAAACAAAGCTCTCTGGGATAGAGGTAAGCACAAAAAGTACCTATTTCTATTTATATCCTAAACTCGACCTTGCGTGATGAAACAAAATTATATACATGCTAGACTAATGAAAGTAATGATTATTTATTCCATTCTGACTGATAACACTAAATTGAAAAAGTTTACGCGACACAAACGCACATCACTAAATTAATATTACGTTTTCAGGTCTTCTCAATGGAGCTTCCCAGAAAGGTGACGTTGTGGTGAACTTCCATGTGGGGGAGACTGTGACCACACTACAGAGGGCTACGCTCATCCCTGGGGGTTCGGAAGCCCTTCTGTACGCCACCGTCAGTGGCTCCCTTGGCGTGCTTCTACCGTTCACGTCGCGAGAAGACCACGACTTCTTCCAGCATCTAGAGATGCACATGAGGAGTGAAAATTCGCCACTGTGTGGCCGCGATCACTTATCGTTTAGGAGCTATTATTACCCAGTCAAGGTAATTATTAAAATATTCATAACTAGCTTTCGTCCGCGTGAATGTTGGTTATCGTGGATGCAGACGAAGTTGCGGATTAAAAAGTAGCCTATGTCCTTCCCCGGGGTTCAAGCTATCTGTATGCCAAATTTCATCAAAATCGGTTCAACCGTTTCATCGTGAAAGCGTAACAGACAGAGTTACTTTCGCATTTATAATATTAGTATGGATTAGCTGATAATAATTACTTATACTGTGTACAACTGCGCTTGGTTTTATGTAACCAGCGTATTTTTTTTTCTTAAGATTTGGTTAGGGTATCCGCCAGTTAGTCAGCAGTTTACTTCTACACGAGGTCTCCTGTGTTACACTGTCGGTAGAGCACGGCGGGCGCGCCGCGGCATGCGTGCTTGTCGTTATGACTGCGCCTCGTCGCTACCGTCCGTCGAGTTCCGGAGAGTTGGACGCGTTTCTCATAGCGCTACTTTAGTTTTGGAACGGACAAACCTATGAAAATACTTCGTAGACATCCGTTATTTGCTTTCTCATCCTTTTCGCCAATTTCTCAAATTCTTTTACTAAACCACGTTTTCTCTTTCTTTGACAGAATGTGATAGACGGCGACTTGTGTGAGCAGTTCAACTCATTGGAGCCAGCAAAGCAAAAGGCGATCGCTGGAGACTTGGAAAGAACGCCCGCTGAAGTGTCTAAAAAGTTGGAAGACATTAGAACTAGATATGCATTTTAGATTTAAGGTGATTTCGTTGTATTAATTTAGAGTAAGGAATAAAATTGAGAAATAAATGTTATCGTTTTATTTATACAATTGACGACTTATGATTGTTGCCAATTAAGGGGCAATTAAACGACTTTTACAGATTTTAAACTGACAATCGCGTCAAAATGTGTAGTGTAAATGATTTGAAAAAAATATATGTTAAACTAGAACAAATCATTTAGTAAGTGAATATTTTTATTTATATTCATAACATATAGGTAGTTTAATTAACACGTGAAGTTGTCTGACGCGGACAAAACATTGACAATCACACAAAATCTACCAGGTATAATTAAACGAAACTTACACCATCTTACAGACAATTTTATTATCTATCTTTTAGTATACGCCTTTTTTTTAATTTTGAAAGAATACTACTTTTATTTAATTTTTTCGACTAAATTTTGAGAGTTTTGGACGCATGAGTTTTGCGTCCAAAACTCTCAAAGTTTAGTCGAAAAAATTTAATAAAACTAGTATTGTTTCAAAATTTTAAAAAAGGCGTATACTCAAAGATAGATAATAAAATTGTAAAATAGTGTAAGTTTCGTTTAATTATACCTGGTAGATTTTGAGTGATTGTCAATGTTTTGTCCGCGTTAGACACAACTTCACGAGTTAATTAAACTATTTAATATGAACTTAATCAAAAATATTCACTTTCTATATGATTATGAGAATATTCTAGTTTAACATATATTTTTTTCAAATCATTTGCACTGCACATTTAGACGTAATTGTTAGTCTAAAATCTGTAAAAGTCGTTTAATAGCCCCTTAATGAACGACACTCGAGGGCTCTCATTTCTACCAAATGTTGGAACAAGTGTCTTCGGAGACGTCGTGCGTTGCCCAGAAGCGTCGTCACCCAGACAAGCCAACATTGATCCCTGTCAATAGTGTCAATAGGGTAACTTGCGCACCCATCTTGCACTGACCTTAGACATGCCAAGATGGTCATGTAGAGTTCTCAATATAGTCTTAGATGATGATACAGTCATCTCTGCGATCTGTTTTTTCTTCATCGATCGGCCTTTGAAGTTGGGTGTGTGCGTTACGACCGCGCGGCCACAGTGATATTTCGAAAAAAAAACACCTAGGTTTATATTTTAGGAGCTTTAGACTAAAACCCCATGGCCGCGCCATTGAAACGGTGGAAAACACGTTATCGCTGATATCTCACTGAAAAAGCATCGCAGAGGTCTAAGTTTTTTGTAATACCTAGATTTGAATTTGTCGAAAATGGAAAAAATATTCAAAAAATACCTAGGTTTATATTTCAGGAGCAGTAGTGCGGTATCGTGTAAAAATAAGTTTTGATTATCTATCGAAGAAAGTAAGTAAGTTTTTTTTACAAATTACATATTTAGTTTTATGCTAATACTGTTATATATTAAGTGCGTCGCTTTTCGCGTGAATAAATGACTTTTCTTTCTTTCTTTTTTTCTTTCTTTAAGTATTAGTGAGATTTTTTTTTATAAACAACACCTATTAATATGTAGAACTACCGATAATATGCAAAACATATTTTTTATTCATAATACAAAGCCTTGCAATGTGTTTTGAATATTTCGATAGGGTGACCATGCCTTGTTGTTTACAGGAAACTTTCCACCTGTTGTAATAGAAATCATGTCCCGAGGATTCTAAATTGAATTAAAATGACACGAAGAGATACTATATCTTTATTTCTTTAAAAATCACATAAATCACAGATTGTTTACTTACACTAAGATATAATAAATAAATAATAATAATAATTTATTTCAATCAACTATGGATCATAATTCATAATACATTTAAATTGAAATTGATAATTCTACATAATATTAATAATACACAAAATTAAAATAATAAATTAACCCTAGTCTGTAAGTGAACCATGCAGCAGTGGTTCACGTACTGACAGTCAAAACGTTCTGCAAATGCGCTCAGGATACTGGATACAGGATATAAACTTCTATTTAAATCACAAATCACAGATTGTTTACTTACACTAAGATAAATATTTTTTATTTATTAAGGGGACAATTGTCGAAATCATGCAAAAAAAAATTACATTTCACAGAAACCAAAACTATAAAATGAGGTAACCACCTCGTATTATAAAACGTCAATATTTTTGAGATTTCCACCAAGAAATCGAGGGTCAAGAAAAAAAGTGGTTGCATATTCCCACTTAGCGAGCTTATTCCCAATGTAAAGTAAAGTATAATATTACCCTGATTTTTAATACCTTAATCATTATCTATTAGAAATCTCAAAAATATTGACGTTTTATACGAGGTGGTTACCTCATTTTATAGTTTTGGTTTGTGTGAAATGTAATTTTTTTTGGTGGTTTTTTTTTTGCATGATTTCGACAATTGTCCCCTTACTTAATAAAAAATATTTATCTTAGTGTAAGTAAACAATCTGGGATTTGTGATTTTAATAGAAGTTTATATCTTAGTGTAAGTAAACAATCTGTGATTTATGTGATTTTTTAAGAAATAAAGATTTAGTATCTCTTCGTTTCATTTAAATTCAATTTAGAATCCTCGGGACATGATTTCTATTACAACAGGTGGAAAGTTTTCTGTAAGCAACAAGGCATGGTCACCCTATCGAAATATTCAAAACACATTGCAAGGCTTTGTATTATGAATAAAAAATATGTTTTGCATATTATCGGTAGTTCTACATATTAATAGGTGTTGTTTATAAAAAAAAACTCACTAATACTTACTTTCTTCGATAGATAATCAAAACTTATTTTTACACGATACCGCACTACTGCTCCTGAAATATAAACCTAGGTATTTTTTGTATATTTTTTACATTTTCGACAAATTCAAATCTAGGTATTACAAAAAACTTCAGACCTCTGCGATGCTTTTTCAGCGAGATATCAGCGATAACGTGTTTTCCACCGTTTCAATGGCGCGGCCATGGGGTTTTAGTCTTACAGCTCCTAAAATCTAAACCTGGGTATTTTTTGTATATTTTTATCATTTTCGACAAATTCAAATCTAGATTTTACAATGTATTTCAGACGTCTGCGATGCATTTTCAGCGTGATATCGGCGCTAGATTGTTATTCACCGTTTCAATGGCGCGGCCATGGGGTTTTTGTCTTGCAGCTCCTAAAATATAAACCTAGGATTTTTTTCTGTATTTTTACATTTTTTTTACAAATTCAATCTGTTATTTACCTGAATTTTAGGTCTCTGCTACGCTTAGTTTTAAAGATCTCCGTGGCCGCGCGGTTCTCCGCGTTTCAATGGCGCGGCCACGTTCAAACCCTTATAACTTTTTAACCATATCTTCGACAAATTTATGGTTTTGGGAATCAACTTTTACAAAATTTTACATAATCTTGGAAAAGCTTTTTTTCGAAATTTCGCCGTGGCCGCGCGGTCGAAACGCACACTATTCTTGTTGCTTCTATATGTGAAAACAATGTAAGTGAAGAGAAATCTAAAACATTCTAATTAAAAATAAATTAATATAAAAGCCATGGCAGTTAAGAGATGACCAATCTCAACTGACAGCGCCCGTTCACGAACATGACGCGCGGATCAGCACCACTTAGCTCAACCATTTTGAAGGGAACCGAATGATCTAACCCGCACGCCACCATCAGTGAGACATTTGAGCGAGCATGACAATGCTCTCAACTGCCATGCTCATTTATGTCAAACACATTGAATAAATAAATGGCTCCATAGTTCTCACATTTACATAATAATTGAAATAGTGCTATTAATTTATACAAAGCTAAAATTTCCAATGTATGTAAGTATGTCATTCGACAGATAAAATATAATAAGTAAATAATAATAACGGTACACGTAATAACGTAGCGAATCTTATGCACTTGGTTTTCTTCTCATTTAACACTAAGTTATTTGCAGTAAACCAATTATGAACTTTAATCATGGCGTCATTTACGTCGTCATAGTGCTGTGCCCGTCTATTTACTTTAAAAATCAATGAAGTATCATCAGCAAAGGGGCGGGTCTGGGTCTATGCTTTAACGGTTCCCGTACGGCATGCTTAACATGTTAGCATAGGTGCAGGCCTACCCTATCACCTCCTTCAGAGGTGATGGGGGGGCGTTTGGTCTTGGGGGAGAGTGACAAGTTGGTCGCAAAGATCCCCAAGGCAAGTTCGGCGGATCTAGCCTTCTCGAGGTTGCCAGCCCTGTTACTGGGTCTAGCTCATTAGGAAATAGCCTCAAAACAGAAAACACCGAGCGCTTTTTGTATAAAATATATATAGTATATATCTATGTAAGGTTTATTTTATTTTATTCATATATATCACCCAATCCAAGGTGTTATCCGTACCGTGCCGAGGGATGCGTGGCTGAGGGGGAGCTCAGTCGCTAACGGTGGCTATCCGACACCTGGACGAATCGGGTAGTATTTTTAGTCCTCCCATTGGCATGCGGGGCTCTGCTGATGGGCATTTTTAGTTCCCTAGCTTCTCGTGGGTTCAGTAATGGAAGTTAATAAAAATAAAAATAATTCTAGGTCGTCGTCTCCAGTAGGAGAACAGTTCTCTCCCCTTTTAGGGGAGACGATAAGCCTAATGGAGGAGGTTTTACTAGCCTCTCCGGATAGGACAACCGTGGTGGCGGGTGAGGGGATTAGTCCGGCCAGGGCAGGAGGCTCCTGTGACTCGGCCCAAAGGACGGAAAAGTCCTCTCACCGCCATGAGAGATTAGGTGGTGCAGCGCGGAAAAGGCTCCGAAGGCTGTTAGCAGCCAATGTTCAGGCCGAAGAGGCCCGTGCGTTGGCTAAAAAGCCTTGGAGCGAGATCCCGCTCTCCAACCTTCCTCCGGACCCGAAGGCTAAGAAGCGTATAAGGTCAGAGGATGAATCACCAAAGGAGCAACCCAGGAAGGCTCCTAGGGTGGAAAAGCCCGTAGTGCAGGCCAGCTTCAAACAGGTCTTGGAGCAAACGCGCGTGGGGATTAGAAATGTGATCCCCATGAGCGAGGACCAAATGAAGCTGCTGCACCGCTCCCTTACTCTGGCGATGCTCAGCCTCAACGATATGGGTAAGGGGCCGAGATTCACGGGCTTCACGCACAGACCTGGGTTCGTTATTATTACCTGCGGGGACCAGGCCAGCCTAAAATGGCTGTCCGAAAGGGTCCCCTCTATCAAACCCTGGAGCGGGGCATCGCTTTCCGTTATTCCGGAAAGTGATTTGCCGAAACCCGCCGTAGGGACCATCTTTATCCCCAGCAACGAGGCAGAGTCGATTGACGAAGCTGTACATTTGCTGGGGTTACAGAATGAAGGGCTCAACACGGGGCTCTGGAGAGTCGCGCACAGCAGGGCGGAGGGGAATGGGCATGTGGTGTCCTTTTTCCTTGACGATCCTTCTGTCGCGGCCCTTAGGGCTAGGAACTTTGAGGTCGTGCTTGGTTTTAAAGTGCTCTATTTTAAAATCAAGAGCGACCCAAAGGTTGGCCCTTCAACGACAGCTGCGGGACCGGTGAGGGAACCGCAAAATTCTACGTCGGGGGGCGCGGAGAGGCGGCGTGGAGAGGAACCTGGTCCGCGACCAGTCGCGGCTGAGGTGACTCCCACGCCAGTGCCTCGGAGCGACCCTGGACACGCGGAACCTCAGCCTTCCACCTCCAGAGGGCTCCCTGCATTGCGGGGGCGTGGCTCTGGGAGAGCCTGGCCGCACTTCGCTGCGGGCGGAAGGGCTCGGAGCGCGGTGCCTCGCGAGCAGGTGGCAGGAGGGGCGGGGTCCGCGGGACAGAAGAGGGACGCCTGGCGTACAGGTCGGGGGCGAGCACGTCCCAAGCCTGCACGCTCGGGAAACTAGGGGGGGCTACCCAGGTGGGAATGGTGAGGGTCCTGCAAGCAAACCTCCATCATGCTGCGGCAGCGGCTGCGGTAATGGAGCGCTGTATTGCGAAGGGCATAGCCAACCTCGCCCTGATCCAAGAGCCTTGGGTAGCCAACATCCAGGTTCTGGGACTGAACGGTGCCGGTAAGATCCTTAGTAACGGTACTGGTATAAGACCCAGAGCATGTATATTATTTAACAACTGTGTTGATTTCTTGCCAATTACAGAAGTTTGCAATGACGACTTGGTAGCGGCCTTTGTCAACCTCAAAGGGTGGTGCGGGGCCAGGGTGATTGTGTGCTCCGCATATCTTCCTGGAGAGAGGGACAACCCGACGGAAGACTTGGTGAGGGTGGTGGAATACGCCGCCCGACACAACGCTGAGCTTCTTATAGGATGTGACGCCAACGCCCATCACTCCTCATGGGGGAGTGCAGACACCAACAAAAGGGGTGAGTTACTCTTTGACTTTTTACTAACTAATAACCTAATTACGCTAAATGTAGGCTGTGAGCCAACTTTTGTGACTCGAGCAAGGCAGGAGGTATTAGATATTACGATCGCCACTACTAACCTGGCCAGACACATAAATGACTGGCATGTCAGCAGTGAAAATTCAATGTCGGACCACAGACATATTGCTTTTGAGGTTAGGGCCGCTCTGGACGCCCAAACCATAACTTATAGGGACACAAGATCAACTGACTGGGTGGGTTTCAGGAACCAACTCAGACAAAATCTTGACACCTTTCCAAAAACAATCAGAACAATTGAGAGCCTAGAAATAGCTGTGGAAATTCTAACCAAAGGACTGAATCAAGCCTTTGAGGAGAATTGCCCGGAGAAAACAAAGACCTCAACTAGAGAAGTACCCTGGTGGAGCCCTGGACTTGAAAAGTTTAGGGTAAAAACCAGGAAATTATTCAATAAGGCTAAAAAGACTCGCGAATGGGAGGTCTACTTGAAAGAATTAACTGAATATAGTAAACTGATTAGGAAGGCGAAGAGAGCATCGTGGAGGAAGCTTTGTGGGGAGCTAAAAAGCCTTCCTCAAACAGCCAGACTTCACAAGTTGCTCTCCAAAACCAAGACTAATCAGATTGGACTCCTTAAAAAGGATGATGGCTCCTTTACGAACAATGAAAAGGAGACCTTAATGTTGCTGGCCGCGACTCACTTTCCCGGGTCTCTGAGCATAGACCTGCTCCAACAACAGCCAGCGTTCAATAGACCTTGGAACGAGGACTGGCGCAGGGCTGCCAAAATCATAAGACCCAATCAGGTTAAGTGGGCCGTTGACTCTTTCAAACCCAACAAAGCCTGCGGGGAGGATAGGATAACACCAGCCTTGTTACAACAAGGGGTAAATATCCTTCTTCCCCATCTGGTCAAAATCTTCAGAGCAAGTTTTGCCTGGGGACATGTACCAGAACGATGGACTATAGCCAAAGTCCTTTTTATACCTAAAGCTGGCAAGAAGGATTACAGCCAGCCAAAGTCCTTCAGACCAATAAGCCTCTCTTCATTCCTCCTCAAGACGATGGAGAAGGTGCTTGATAGGTATATTAGAGATGTAGCTCTGGTAAGTAAACCAATCCACGACAGTCAACATGCGTATCGTAAGGGCAAATCTACGGAGACTGCCCTCACGAGCCTGATGGACAAAGTGGAAAGAGCTACAGAAGATAAGGAAATAGCGCTATGTGCATTCCTAGACATTGAAGGGGCTTTTGATAACTCACCGACTCCTTTGCTAGTCAATGGGCTGATAAGCAAGAGTGTCGATCCGACTACTGTAAGGTGGGTAGAATCCATGCTCACCAGCAGAGGAGTAAAAATGTCCCTTCATCAGACTTCAATCCAGGTACCCACAGCAAAGGGTTGTCCACAGGGTGGTGTCCTGTCGCCACTTCTGTGGACCCTTGCAGTGGACGAACTTTTGCATAAATTGGCAGAATCTCGCATTGATGCGCAAGGCTATGCGGATGACTTGGTAATCATTGTGAGAGGCTTTTGCCAATCTACTATCTCCAGTAGAATGCAAAAAGGCCTTAGCATTGTCAGTGATTGGTGTAACAGAAGTGGCCTCTCTGTTAATCCTGACAAAACATCTATTGTACCCTTCACGAAAAAACGGCGTTTGGACAAACTGGCAATGCCAAAGCTGAATGGGAAGGAGATAGCTTTCTCCACGGAGGTTAAATATTTGGGCGTAACAATCGACCAAAAGCTGACGTGGAACCCTCACATAGACAATGTGTTAAAAAAAGCCAAGATGGCAATTGGTATTAGTGGACGAATGATGGGTAGCAACTGGGGTATTAACCCCAAAAACACTCTGTGGACGTACACAGCTATTGTGCGGCCGATCATAACGTACGCATCAGTAGTGTGGCACGATAAAGCACATCAGATCACCACTATAAAGAAACTAGACAGTCTTCAGAGAACTGTCAGTAAAATGGCTGCAGGAGCTATGTCAACAAGTCCGGGAATGGCACTGAACGCCCTGCTTGGACTACCGCCTCTACATTTATATATACTCAAGGAGGCGAAAGCAAGCATGTACAGGGCCAAGGTCCGGGGCAGTGGTTGCTGGCTCTCGCAGAAAATGAGGACCTTACAGGACTCAATATTGGAAATGCCAGTTCTCGGCATGACAACTGATGTCATGCTAGTGCGGCATGTATTTGAGAAGCGATATTCCGTGGAAATTCCTTCAAGGGACTACTGGACCAAAAGTCAGCCACCTCAGGTGGCAGGCTGCATGATCTGGTACACGGACGGTTCCAAAATAGGATCCAAAGTAGGTTGTGGGATAAATGGAGTGCGGCCAAGGTTCAGCAAAAGTGTAAACCTGGGACAGTACGCCTCCATTTTCCAAGCAGAGGTGTACGCCATCCTAGAATGTGCGGAAATAAATCTGCAAAGGCAATACGTCAACCTAACCATACACATTAATTCAGATAGCCAAGCTGCTCTACTAGCGCTGGACTCGAATTTAGTCTCATCGAAACTGGTAGAGGAATGCATGGCTAAACTCAACTCTCTAGGCAATAAGAATAGAGTAGTATTAAGATGGGTGCCTGGGCATGCAGGCATTATTGGCAATGAACGTGCCGATGAGCTTGCAAGGGCGGGGGCGCATATCACGCAACAGGGTCCGGAGCCCTTCTGTGGTATACCGAAAAGCCTAGCTCAGAGCACCCTGATTCAAGCATGCCTCGAAGCTTCCAGAAAGTTATGGAAGGAGTCTCCGGGCATGTTACACTCGAAAGCACTTATCAAAGCCTATGACAGAAGGCTTAGTAACCAAGTCCTAGCACTCAGTAGGAACAACTTGCGCATTGTAGCTAGAGCCACTACAGGACATTGTTGCTTAAACAAGCACATGTTCCACCTGGGGTTAAGTGCTACGCAAACCTGCAGACGCTGTAATGAGGCTGATGAAACGCCACTTCACCTTCTGGGGGAATGCGGAGCACTAATGCACAAGCGCAACAATCATCTGGGCAAATACCTGTTAAGCCCGGATGAACTAATGGAGATCGCCCCAAAGCAGATCCTGCAGTTCATAACAGCTGCAGGGTTTGGCGGCGATCTCTAACCAATACAAGCGGCGATCACAATAGACCAACTAATGGTCGCAGTGATACCACAGCCGCAAAAAGGAAATAAAAAAAAAAAAAATCATCAGCAAATAACACCATTTGAGGTTGATTTCTCAGTAAATGCGGTAAATCATTAATATAAACTAGAAATAGGAACGGACCCAATATTGAGCCCTATGGTACACCCATTTTTACTTTCAAGCCCGATGAATTTACACCGTTTATTTGAACTTGCTGCAGCCTATCATCTAAATACGATTTTACTAATCTGAGCGCTAGTTTACCGAGTCCGTAATGCTCAAGCTTCAAAAGCAGTGTTTCGTGATTTACGCAATCAAATGCTTTGGAGAGGTCACAGAAAATGCCAATGGCATCCTGTGACTCCTCCCATGCTTTAAAGATATGCTTAATCAAAGTAATACCGGCATCAGTAGTGCAACGCCCTCTGGTGAACCCATACTGTTGATCATGTAGGATGTTATTGCAATTAAAATGACTGAGCATTTGATTAAGCATTACTTTTTCAAACACTTTGCTGAACACTGGCAAAACCGAAACGGGTCTATAATTATTCGTGTCCTTGCATTCGCCGGATTTGAAAAGTGGTATAACTTTACTGTACTTCATTAAATCTGGGAAAACTCCTTGGTCTATACACAAATTAAATATGTAAGTTAAATAGGGTGCTACTGTCTCAATAATCGATTTACAAACATTAGTAGACATTCCCCACAAATCCTCAGTAACTTTGATCTTTAGTTGTTTAAAAGTTTTTATAACAACCTCAGAGTTTATATGTTTAAATTTGAATTGCGAAGGGCAGGCAAAAACATTCGTTTTTAATCAAAAGCAAGTGAGGGCGAGGAAGCTAAATTTTCTGTAGTTTTAATTGGAATATCGGTAAAGAATTTCGCAAATTCCTGAGCAACATCGATATTAGTACTTATTAGACCACAGGGTGTCTCCAGAGTGTAATCAGTTTTATTTCTTTTGTTTCTATTTATTGGTTTCATCATTGATAATTTTCCAAACAGTCTTAATTTTATTTTCTGCTGATTTTACCTTGTTGCTTATGTATAAAGCTTTAGCTGTCTTGCAAGTATTTTTAAAAGTTTTAGAGTAAGTAGCAACATACTTATTAAAAGTTTCAGTGTTTATATAAGGCTTAAGGCCATACAGCTCAAAAAGTCTTTCCCTACTTTTCCTGATACCTTTAGTTGCCCAGTCACTGAATAAAAACTTAGGGCTAATAGTTCTAGGTATTTTCTTAAAAATATTATTAAACTCTGTTTGCACAACTAAAAAAGATTCTTCATACAAAACATTACCATCACTCATATTAAGGCCTTGAAATTTTAACTTACTCATTAAAGTGCTATTAAATTTTATTAAATTGCCAGATGTTACTGGTCTTGACAGTACATGCACTTTTTGTATTGGAGCGTTGGATTCAAAAGTAACGGTTTGCCCGCTGTGATCAGACGGGAGATAATTCACTATAGCCTTTTCTAAATATTCGCAGCAACAAAAAACATTATCAATACATGTAGCAGTAGGCGTAGTTACTCGTGTTGGTTCCAAAAACACATTTGACAAATTAAATGATTTAAAAAGACTTATTAATCTACTGCTATTTGAATTGTTTTCTAAAATATTAACGTTAAAGTCACCGCAAATTATTACTGATTTATTGCCATTTGTAAGTTTAGTCAAAACATCTTCCATTATTGACTCAAAAATTGAGTAGTTTTGATAATTAGGGGGTCTGTAAACGCACACTATTACATGCCTATCTAGCTCAACACAGGACAGTTCAATAGTATGTTCAACCGATAGTTCCACTATGTCTTTACGAGACTTAAATTTGATATTATTTTTTATTAAGATTAGTGAACCACCACGCATCATAGTTATCCGGTTGAAACAACTGCCAATAGTATAATTATCATAATTAATTAACATTTCATAATCCTTCAGCCAGTGTTCGGTGAAACAAATAATGTCGGGCTTTGTCTTTTCTAAAAACAACTCAATTTCTAATTGCTTAGAAGAAAAACCTTGAATATTTTGGTGAAATAATTTCATGGAATGTTGCTTTGACCCTTTTTTTACAATTTACTAAGTGATTGCTAGAAGATACCTTGTTTTTGATAAATTTAACTATATTGGTACTGGTAACTTCTGTTGTCTTACTGACTAGTTTAAACTATTATTTGTGCTTACCACCTTATCATTAGTATTATTACTAACTACTGTGGAGTCTATTACAGATGACTTCGACATATTACTTATGTCTGAGTTAATATTAAAAGCTAATAGCCATTCTATCTGACGCCTAAATCTAATGGGCAGATACACTGTATCTCTAGTCGATTTTAATTTTTCAACAAAACTGTTGGTGTCTAAAAACATAAGCTTGTCACTATAGTGACTAACTAGGAAATGCATATGTTTATTAAGAATATGTATCTTAATATTTTCCCTATGTGACAGGTGCTCAAAGTATGGAAATGCGCATATTATTATTTTATGACAATTAACGTTTAAAAGTTCAGTGACACTGTTAGTTATATCATTAATACAAATATTTGAGCTATTACCTACACATACAGTAATAATTGTATTAGAGTTGTATTCTTTTTTAATTACGGAAGATATTATTTCTTTGTATGAATTCCCAGGCGTGCAATAGTTTAATACAGAATGACTCGGATTGTTATTTACTAATTTACCTAACCCTCTCCCTAAACTGTCCGAAAACATAATAGGACAGTAACAAACATTATTCGAAACATTATTGCAAGTGAGTAAACTACTGTCTGCCGGTGCAACAGTAGATGAAGCTTGTACAATATCAGTTGTTACATTTGTTTTGAGCATACACTCACTGGTACATTCAGATTGGGACAGGTCTTCTGGTACCTCCGATTCATAATACAAAGCCTTGCAATGTGTTTTCAATATTTCGATAGGGTGACCATGCCTTGTTGTTTACAGAAAACTTTCCACCTGTTGTAATCATGTCCCAAGGATTCTAAATTGAATTAAAATGAAACGCAGAGATACAAAAACATAATAATATATCTTTATTTCTTTAAAAATCACATAAATCACAGATTGTTTACTCACACTAAGATAAATATTTTTTTCATCCCACCATCTCGGAAAGAGTATTTTTAATCTTCAATATCTGAGTGGAAAAGCCGTTTTTATTCTCTAGAGGATAAAGTAAATTTATCTTCAATATCTGAGTGGAAAAGCCGTTTTTATTCTCTAGAGGATAAAGTAAATTGAATTTAGAACATCGTGTGCACTAAGTTTGTGAATTAAAAAAAAACATTAAACCTATTTACTGCTACCTCTATGGTGCCGAATATATCATACAACTTTTTTTTAATTTGTTAAAAACTCAGACTTTGTAAACGTTTTTTTTTTGCATTTAGTCATTTCCTCGCTGAGGTGGAATGAAAAGTTACGTGTTGCACTCGAGTGCAAAGATTTTTCACCTCGTGCTCTTTTGATTCCCTCGCTAACGCTCAGGATTCTAATTTTGAATCACTCGCTGCGCTCGTGATTCAATTTTAGAATCCTTCGCTTGCTCGGTCATCAAAATTGAACACGCGGTTAAAAAGCAACTTTGCACTCTTGTATAACAAATAACTATTATTAATACGACCTCATGGAGAGGACACAATTGTCGAAATCATGCAAAAAAAAATACATTTCACACAAACCAAAACTATAAAATGAGGTAACCACCTCGTATTAAACGTCAATATTTTTGAGATTTCCACCAAGGTTCATCTTGGTGGAAATCTCATTTCTCATTCCATGATGTTAATTTGTCTGTTATTCCGTAAATATCTTTACAAATACTATACTAAAGTCTGTACTCACAATATCTAAAATTTTCAGATACTTTCCTAGATCTGGCTGATGGTCTGTGAGGATTGAGGGACCGCACTTTAAGAGCTGTAGTTTTTAATATATTTGCTTACAAATTCGCAGATTAGTTTTACAATTGTTTTAAGACTACTACTAAATCCTACGATTTTTATTTTGCGAAATACCAGTGTGGTCCCTCTGTTCACACGCACATAATTATTATTGGTTAGGTAGGTAGTTGGATTAAAAGAACAAGAGGTGGATTAAAAGAAATATATTACAGTACTTAAAACATAGACACTAACTAAATTAACGATAAAAATAAGGAAAATTACTAACAAAACTAACCTAATTAATTGTTTATTGTGTAACGAAAGGAAAAAACAAACAATAATAAATAAATCAATTAATGCAAAGTTGTATTGATAAATTAAATTAAATTGAATTATTAATGTTATTACTACTTATTTTAATCATGGTTTTTTAAATTTTGATTAATATTTTAATTCTATTTTCTAATTTATTATGTTTTTATTCTAATTTTATTGAGTTGTTATTGATTCTATTTTAGCTTTAAACCTAATTTGTATCCGAATACAAATTTTTTTTTTTTTTCGTTTTTCAAAAAAAATGTAAATGTTATCTAAATTAATCATTCATCTCTAATTGTAATTACTTTTGTTTTTATTTAGCATTTCAATGCAATTTAGATTTAAAAATGTACTGTGTAAGTATGTAGGTACGGTCACCAAAGGAGATAAGTATCTATCAAGGTGGACTGTATGTGTTGTTATGTTGTTGTAGGGTCTTGAAGACGTAGAGGTAACGTTTGCGAAAGAAAGCAGAAAGTATTCAGGTAACATACGTTTATTGACGATTTCAGTATAGGGCAGAGAGAGTGCGCGGGAGTAGAAATCAGAGTGACGAGTGGCGCGGACCCTCCCTGTATTTATAGTTTGATCCACATAGTAAAGTAGTGGGAGGCGTGGGGCATGGTTCGAGGCGCGCGCTCGGCCAATAGGAGCGTGGCTCTATTTGCCTATTTACTTCGACTTAGTTACATCTATGAGCCCCATTTCTGCTAAGAACCATGCCCTTAACCTTTATTATCTTATTATCTAAGGGAAAATAACGTATAACACCTAATCTCTTTACATTGTAAGTTATTCCCTACTATCAAATGGTTTTTATTTGTAGGTAAACCTTAAATAACATTTATAAAACTTAATTATCATTTATACACCTTAAATAACATTTATATTTGTTCCTTACATATGTACAACTAAAATATCATTTATTTATCTTATTTTTAAGTAAGCGAAGACGTCCGTAACATCCTCCCCCCGGCGCAGGGATGCCGTAGCCTTATTTTTCCCCGCCGAGGACGGCTAGCTTCGTCGCTGGTCGCCGGAGAACGCCCGCTGTTGTCCTGACGTCGGCCGCTCGCACCTTGCCGTCTGGTCCCTGGTACACCGCCTCCACGACGCCACGGGGCCATGTGCCTCGTGGGAGAGAGGCGTCGACGATGACGACCAGGTCGCCTATTTGTAGCGGTCGTCGCTGGTCATCTGATGCCCCCCGAGGCACCAATGTTGGTAGGTACTCGCCCACCCAGCGCCGCCAGAAGTGGTCGGCGAGCGCTTGGGCGGCCCGCCATTGCTTGCGGCTGGCCTCCTCGCAAGGCCCAGTTTGGGGAAGGCCCGAGGAGGTCCCAATGAGGAAGTGATTGGGTGTGAGCGCCTCCGGATCCATGGGATCGACAGAGACGTGGGTGAGAGGCCGAGAGTTGATGGCATGCTCGGCCTCTGTCATCAGTGTGAGCAGCACCTCTTCCTTCAGCGCCTTTTGGTACAACGTCGCCCCCAGCGCCGTCTTAACGGAGCGTACCAGCCGCTCCCAAGCTCCCCCCATATGCGGCGCCCCTGGTGGGATGAATTTCCACCGCATCCTATATTCGAGGCCGAATTGAGGAAAGTGTTTGGCCCATTCTTGATACGCTGACCGTAGCTCGACGTCTGCGCCCCTGAAGTTGGTACCGTTGTCCGAGTACATGACGCGGGGCCACCCCCGCCGTGCCGCCATTCTTCTTATAGCCATTAGTGCCCCGTCGGTAGACAAACTGGATACGAGTTCTAGGTGTACCGCCCTCGTGGATAGGCAGGTAAACAGGGCCCCCCACCTTTTTTCGTGTCTTCTACCTATTACGACGGTCATTGGCCCGAAGTAGTCGACTCCGCAATAGGTAAAAGGTCGTTGCGCTTCCGTTAGTCGCTCCGTAGGTAAGTCTCCGGTGGTTGGCTTCCTTGGTGTCGCTTTTCTGACACGACAGAGTTGACATCGCTGTGCTATGGCTCGTACCGTAGGTCGTAGGTTGACCACCCAGTAGCGCTGTCTTAGGTCGTTGATTACCCGCTCGTTGTTCGCGTGACCGGCCTTACGATGCGCGTTCTCCACTAGTAGCCTTGTAAACTGGTGTTTCCCGGGTAGAATCACTGGCGTCTTACTTATGTCCGCGACCGCCGCGTGTCCGATTTTTCCCCTGACTCTGAGAACGTGATCTTCTATGTAGGGGTCTAGCTTATATAGACTACTGGATTTAGGTATTGGTTTTCCGCTTTTAATTGTTCGTATTTCTTCACTGTATGCTTCGCGCTGCGCTTGTTTGATCCACGACCTTTCGGCCCTTTCAATAAGGTCGACATTCATTTGACTGGTCCTGTCCGCGCATTTTCTTCTGAAGAGAAGTGGTACAGCTGTTGCTCGTAATAACTTTTCATATGATGAAAACCTCTTGATGTCGGGCAGATGTGACGGTCGTTCCCCGGTTGCTTCGACGTTCGCGTACACTACTTCGTCCTTGTTTTCGTGTTCTTTGGCTTTTTCCCTCGGCCAGGACTCTTCGTGCTCGTACAGGAACTCGGGGCCGATGAACCATCTGTCTTCAGGTCTCGCGTGTAGTTCGTAATCAGGACGTGTTGCGTCGTCCGCCACGTTGTGCTCGGTGGGCACCCATCTCCACTGACTGGCTTCGGTCAGCTCCGCTATTTCACGGGGTGTACTTCACGGCGTCTTTCTCAATCCATCGCAGAACAGTCTGTGAGTCCGTCCAATAGGTCACGCTCCTGGGCTTGTCTCGGTGTTCCTTTAATATCACGTCAGCCAGTCGCGCGCCGATCACCGCTGCCTGTAGTTCAAGTCGCGGGATGGTGACCGGCTTTAAAGGGGCCACTCTAGCCTTTGCCGCGACCAACCTTATTGTTACTCGTCCGTCCGACTTCTGGATGCGCCAGTAGGCGGTCGCTGCGTATGCTTGCTCGCTCGCGTCACAGAATACGTGTAGGTCGGTGAGGTCGCTTGGGTCGCCGCCATAATACCTTGGTATGCGGAGTTCAGTTATCCTATTTAGACTTCGCATCCAATCTTCGAAGTGTTGTGCGTCTTCTTCTGGGATTTCTTCATCCCACCCCACGCCTTGTTTCCACAAACTTTGTAGTATAATTTTCCCGGTGATGGTAAAATGGCTGATGAGACCCAGGGGGTCATAGACCGCCATCACTGCTCCGAGGGCCTCGCGTTTTGTGGGCACCCTGTTGTTGCTTTTCACCTCGGGTGACAGACGGCTCAGGCCCGTGTTGAACCCTAGTTCGTCTGAGCCTGTCTGCCACAGCAAGCCAAGCGTTCTGTCGGTGTTTTCTTCACGTTGTCCGAGTCTGACCTCGGTGTCACGTACTTGAGTGTTCGGTGCGATGTTATTCAGTACCTCAGGACAGCTCGAACACCATCCCCTTAGGTTGAAGTGTGCGTTCCGGTGGACTTCTATTACTTCACGCGCAGTCTTTATCGCCTCGCCTTTCGTCGCGAAGCTGTCTACGTAATCATCCATGTAGTGACTGGACGTGATTGCTCGTACGGCGTCCGGACATTGATCGGTGAACAGCTCCGCGTTGGCGTCCCGCACCGAGTGTGCGATGAATGGAGAACACGACGCCCCGAAGATCATAGACGTCATTTTGTACCGCTTCGGTGGCTCGCTCCGGTTCTCATCTCGCCACAGGAACATCTGCACAGCCTGGTCTTGACTTCTGATTTTTATTTGAAGAAACATCTCTTGGATATCTGCGGTGACCGCTACTGGGCGCTCTCTGAACCTGAACAGGATCCCCGGTAATGACTGTAGGAGATCGGGTCCCTCCAGTAGACAGTCGTTAAGACACATCCCGCTGTACCTGTGCGCAGCGTCGAACACCAGGCGCATCTTCCCCGGCTTGTTGGGGTTCGTGACCGCGAAGTGTGGCAGGTACCACGCCTTATGGTTATCGCCTTCAGTCCCGTCGCACTCTTGAGCGTAGCC
Source organism: Charanyca ferruginea (assembly GCA_947361185.1). NCBI lineage: Eukaryota > Metazoa > Arthropoda > Insecta > Lepidoptera > Noctuidae > Charanyca > Charanyca ferruginea. The sequence goes on along the minus strand of OX376071.1, from coordinate 15,980,814 downwards.
CTTGTCTAACAGGTTCTGAACCAGGGCGCGGTACTGCGTCGCGAAGTGCGGTGATGCATCCATTTTCTTCTCGATGGTTCTAAGTCTTCTGAGGGCACTGTTGTAGTTACTTGGCATAGGGGCGTCTTCGTCACGCCACGGCAACCCGACTTCAAAGTGTCCTCCTACCTTCTTCAGCGTGTTCTGGACCACGGCGACCGCCTTCTGATCTTCTGGTTTCACTTTTCTGGCTAGAGAAACTCCTAGGGCGTCGATCCTGTAGTGTGATTTCACCAACTCTTCTACACGACGTACATCATCCGTCCGCGTGGCCGCAGACACGTCGTATAGGTGAAGCACCACCTGCCCCTCTTGTTCCTGTAGCGTCGCGCGTGGTGCAGTTCCATGTATCACCCAGCCCAGTTGAGTATAGGAAGCCGCGGGTTCGTTTTTCTTGCCTGTGCGTAGTTCCCGCGTCACTATTAAGTGCCAGTTATCCGCGCCTATGAGCACCTTGGGTGTGGCTCCCTCGAAGAATGCGCCTGCCTTTAAGTCTTGGAGGTGTGGATAGTTAATTAAAGTCGCTCTATCCACCGTCTGGCCGTGCAGTTGCAAGTCCTTCATGGTTCGCGCGCGTAGTTCTTGGTACTCGCCGCTCTGCCCGCAAATCTGCAGCCTAACCTCTTGGCTTCGCTCTTCTTTTTGTTGTGACGTCACACCTTGTATACGTAGAGTTGAAACCGGCCCGTTGACTCGTATCTGACGCGCTAGTTCTTCGTCGACGAGTGATATTGTAGAGCCTTCATCCAGCAGGGCGAACGTATTTATTTGTCCGCCGGGCCCTTTCAGCGTCACTGGACACATCTTCAGCAGCACTCGTCGCGATGCAGTGCCCGTTGCGGAGACTGTCATGACAGATTCCTGTTGGTTTTCGGCGTCGGCTGGTTTACCTGGTTCTTCTGACTGAGTGTTCTTGCTGTCCGGATCCTTGTGCAATAGCGCGTGGTGGGGGCGGCTGCATGTTCCTTCTCCGCACCTCTTTGCTCGGCAGTGCTCACGTCGATGACGATTTATAATACATTTAAAACATACCTTTGCAGTGCGCGCCCACTCCCACCTCTCGCTGACGTTCATCTTAAGGAACTTTCCGCACTTTGGTACTTCATGATCACCACCACAACACAAACACTCAGTCTTCCGTTCCGTACTTGAAGTCGCGTACACAGTTTCCCGGCCCGGCTTCTTCCTAGTGTTCACTTGCGGTGCACTTCTTACTTCTTTCTTCATCGCGGGCGCGGGTGTCATATGCGTGAAAGCGTACTTCATCGCCCTATCCGCCTCCCGCATCAGGAACCGGGATAACAGTATAATTTCCGGCTCGCGTGACGACTCCATAGCTTCGGAAGCGAAGTCACACCATCTTGACTTTATATGCGGGCTCAGCTTCTCGATGACGTCACGCACTAACATAGGGTTCCATATATATCCTTTGTTATCCATCTGAGATAACACACACACTATATTTTGAAGTTTCACTGCGAAAGAATTCAGATCACTGGCCGCGCTTGTGAGCCGAGGTAGCCTTTTCAAGTCTTCCATAACTCGATCCATAAGTATTTCCGGCCTTCCATAATACTGCTCAAGGGTTCTCACGACTACTTGTGGGTCCGAGGCGGTGTACAGGAGCGCTGACACTGCTTCACGTGCTTCTCCCTTTATGCAGTTCCGTAATCTTGCCATGTTTTCAATCGCAGAGAACTTGTACATTGTTGACGAGTCGTTGTATGCCGCCTTGAACGGCAACCACTCGGTGGCCGCTCCCGTGAATGTAGGTAACTCGATCACCTGTCGCGGCGGCGGGCGTACATGCATCATTTTTTCCAGGGTATCGGCCAGCTGCTCGATACCTCTTCCGACACGGCGTTCCCCTCTGGTGGGCGATCGTGATACCGACCGCGGTCTTCGCTGTCCGTGTCTCGCGGGTGTGGTGGCATTGACACACGTAGCAGGTTCCATGTGGGCGTCGGCCTCTTGCGCTGCGTGCTCGGCGAATGTTCGCGGGGGCTGCTTCCTCTGCAGCCGGTCCGCTCCATGGGGGTGACTCCGGTCGACACTTTGGAGCCACTCGTCCACTCTATCCTCAACCGTATGCACTGAGCCTTCTTCTCGGGCCTCTGCTTCTGCCTCAATCACTGATACCTGGTACTCGAAACGCTTGTTGACGAGCGCCTTTTCTAATTCCAGCTGCTCGTTCCTTATTGCCACGATTCTCTTCTGCGCCTCGTACTCCGCCTTCTTGACTCTGGCTACGTCGCTGCCGTACGATCTTCTGGACCGTATTGTACTTGCTGTGTCCCTTATTGAAGTATCACGCGTAGCTGTCATGTTTCTTGAGTCCATTGTCCTGATCGCGGCGGGCGTCGCTGGGTAACACGACGCTGACGGGGTGACGATCGACTCCCTATGTTCGCACGCGGTCGCGGTGGCTCGACTCGCCATCGGGCGTGGAGCCTGTGCGGCACGCGGGCCGTCGAACACGGTCGGCGCAACCTTCTCCGTCGCGGCGGTGACGGAGGGTGCGTTCGCGAACGCGGGGGCGGCGGGCACGATCCCGGCCGCGGGCTCACCTTGCGAGGTGCGCGGGATTGCGTACGCGATGGTCGACGGTGATCTCGGGGGTTCTTCGAACGTTCGGGGACGGCGACTGTCGTATCCTGACTCCGATCCGCTTTCCTTGGCCGCAACGCTTCTAGTCTTCATGCTTGAATCTTGATTATTATCCGGCTCGAATCGGACCAGCTATCAAGGTGGACTGTATGTGTTGTTATGTTGTTGTAGGGTCTTGAAGACGTAGAGGTAACGTTTGCGAAAGAAAGCAGAAAGTATTCAGGTAACATACGTTTATTGACGATTTCAGTATAGGGCAGAGAGAGTGCGCGGGAGTAGAAATCAGAGTGACGAGTGGCGCGGACCCTCCCTGTATTTATAGTTTGATCCACATAGTAAAGTAGTGGGAGGCGTGGGGCATGGTTCGAGGCGCGCGCTCGGCCCATAGGAGCGTGGCTCTATTTGCCTATTTACTTCGACTTAGTTACATCTATGAGCCCCATTTCTGCTAAGAACCATGCCCTTAACCTTTATTATCTTATTATCTAAGGGAAAATAACGTATAACACCTAATCTCTTTACATTGTAAGTTATTCCCTACTATCAAATGGTTTTTATTTGTAGGTAAACCTTAAATAACATTTATAAAACTTAATTATCATTTATACACCTTAAATAACATTTATATTTGTTCCTTACATATGTACAACTAAAATATCATTTATTTATCTTATTTTTAAGTAAGCGAAGACGTCCGTAACAGTATCCATGTCGCCGGAAACAGTTGAAGTTTACTTAGAAACCGATAGGTTTTTATGAATAAAATAAAATACAATTTATAGAGAATAAACAGTTCAATGATTTAATAAAATTTCATTTAAAGGCCCCATTGGTTTCTAAGAAATTTTCAACTATTCCCGACGACATGGATACTTATCTCTTTTGCGTACTGTACATAGATCAATTTTTTATTGGTAATTTCGATTTTAATGTCATTTTTGTATGAAGTGTATAATTATGTAAATCAGTTGTATGAAGTGTAAGGACTCAATAAAGCTTTTATTATTATTAGGTAGGTAGTTAGTGTTTTATAGAATGAACACATTTATTTATTTCGCTAACCGCTATTATGTTAAGCTGTTTAGGGTGGAAACTCTAGGGCCGGCCACGAGGTCCGAGTGCTCCTTTTGTTTTTCGGGACATCGCTAAGCAGCTGGCTGGACGACTCTTAATGTGAGCCAAAGACTATTGATGTGAGCTGAAGGCTGGTCTATTCTTGGATGGTAGAAACAGCATTGCCATTTAACGTGGCAATGCAATTTTTTTTTCATGTCTTTCACATCCTTTTGGTCACAATGTTATGTTATTGTAATTCAATTGCACGGCATCGGGCATCCATAACTCTAGTTTTTTCTAAATACCCAATTACCGACAAATCTTTGTAGAATAGTAGGTAAATCACGCACCCAAGTGATTTGCCGATTGAATAATGAACATATGAACGTTATAATTGCTACTTCATTTTCTGCCTCGTTTTAACTGCCTATTATAATTATTGCTGTTTTCAGTTTTCTCAAACGCTTTCACAATTTTATCATATCGTGGTTTAAGTAGATAGCTACACCCAAACATTACAATTGTATAGGTAGTAGGTATAATGTAGCTTGGCGAAGTGTGTTAGTTATCATTAAGAGCAAAGTCAATTAAATGTCACGCTATCTCGGCTTTTTTCCAAATTTACGTTTTCATATGTACTGTAAGAGATTTGTTGTCATACAGCTATTACAGCAACAAAAGGAAAATATTATAATTTACGTCACGTTTTAATTTTTGTAGGTACTAGGTAACATAATACTTTTTATAATTACTTATGTATTCAAGAAGTCGTATTTTTCAAATACTTAACTGCAACGACCATCGTTGACTAGGTACCTACTTTGGTAGTGGTCGCAAATGCAACTGCTGAACATCGATTTGGGGTCCCTACCATGGGTTCGTTTAACGTTTTACTATGAGTTTTTTGGGGAATACGTAAATATGCCCATGAAATAAGTATTGCATACTATGTCATCACAGTCCTCCATGCGAACCTAGACCACACCTACGATACTCCATACAAACGAAACGATTAAATTACCTACACTACTACCAAAATAACAGACTGTAAAAATACGTACGTGTGTGTTTACGCGCCGCTTGAACTAAAAGCAGTTTCGAGAGCACATTCGATGCTGGAAGAGGTGAGGAACAGTGCTGCGGCGGGAGGGGGGGGCGTGTCCCTAGTGTACGGTAGTACCTACTAATATTTATACTGTGCCTGGAGTCTAGGCACAGTAGTCGCGCTTGCGACCATTAGACCGTCTAACTACGTCTAGGCCCTAGCTAGACGGTCTAATGGTCGCAAGCGCGACTGCTGAAAGATGACAGTGGCTTTATCCGCAAGGAATTCTGTTGTAGAGTCCCTGAGTTTGCAGTCTCTGGTCTGGAAGTGTCTACCTTTAGTGCGGCTATAAACATTATAAAAAAAGTAAAATACCCGTTCTCATACATGTCACGATTGACTGCTTCCTTGGACGCCACACACAAAGACAATTAGGCACCTGTCAAATGTAAGGTTATTTAAACTAAGTGAATTATATTGTATAATTAAATTGGAGAAAAAAGCTAGCTTATTTGGATTGATTGTGTTATTGGAAAATTAAGTATGTACTTATTAAGTAAATTAATTAATTTTATATATTTAATTATCCTTAATTGAATTACTTGTCGTATCCGGTCAATAGTATGAACGTGAAACGGATCACAAGCGCGCCATTATCGAGAACACGTGATCAACCACCACCCTTCTGGCGCGCTTCTACAGAGTCGTGATGTTTTCAGCCCACAGCGAGGAAGACATTCAGAATCCAGTGTCTGATCGCATCGGAGCTAATACGTCCCGAAACTGTACTTTCGATTCGTTGTTGAAGTGAAGTGAACTATGTGTATTTTGTATGTGAGTTTATTTAAATTGTGCTTGTGTTCAATTGTGGTTTTAATAAACGCTGTGTATTGTAGGGGAGACCAGGTATGAACGTAACAATTTTCAGTTTTCTCGTAATATCTCACAGAACTTTTTAAATATCAAAATTCTAACCAGTACACACGATAGATTGGTCTTTCAGCGTAAGGGGATTGTTGTAACATTGTAAATGAAAACAAAGTTACTGTCATAATCAACATATTCATATCAAAATCAGGTTTTATATTAGTGTCACAATTATGAAAAATATTGAACATATCTAGGAAACATAACAATCTTCTATACTTTTCTTAACAATTGAAGTCGTTGCCTGTTTTGTCTTTTTAGCAGTCTGCAAAATGTGTTTCTTAACTTCTTTGACTCTAAGCTTTCTTTGTTCTTGTGGTTTGGAGTATCAGTCATTATTGCTGGTTTACTGCCTGTCCTTCCCTTTTCATTGTCTTTCCTGGATCTTGCCTTTGATAAGGGCTGAACTTTATAGACGAGACGTCCTGCACACTAGCTGAAAAGGCAGATGATGGGATGTGTAAATTATCAGACGATGTCGATGTCTTCAAGCATCATAATACTAATCTTTCTATATAAAGTTAGGTACATGACACAGCTGATGAGAATTGTCAGCGTCTCGAAACTTTTCCCAGAAGTACTTCTTCCAGGTAGCAAATCCATTATTTCTTCAGTAATTAAACATTTACTGGTCGTTCGTTTATGTATATTATGCATTCTGCAATAAGAAAATAAATCTGTATAATATTAAAAAACACAATAAAAGAGATATATTAAGATCTATCTATCTTTAAATTTTTCCGAATTTGACAAATACTTGCCTATAACTTTAAAAAACCGTTAAGAAGATACCTTTTTGAATGCCGAAATAGAAAGACGAATAGTTATATTACTTGACTGACATTTGACACATGAGTTTAAACTTACCTTACTAAAAACAAACACAGTTGAAGAAAACGGGCCAGACTTACTTTGGAGGTACTTTTGCGGCACTGACTCACTACGTCCACAACCTGACAGGACAGCGCCGTGAGAGCTACGTGAGGTGATGGAGAGTTAAAAATGGCACATATCGTGGAAGCAGTCATCAGTGCAGCTTATATAATTTGCTCAGAAACGCATTTGTTACGTTCATCCCGTGTAACTTTTATACCTGGTCTCCCCTACCCTATACCCAGTGTGTTTGCATTGCACAAAACCCAACTTCTGCCCACATGATGACTGAATCTAACGTACTACTTAAATCCTGATGATCCGACATACTTATTTATATTACTTATATTTTTATTTTTATTTATTTTTTATTTTATATTTTAACAGGTTTTTATATTTTACAGTTTATATAAAAATAGTTGTCTTGGTGGAGTAGTACAGAGGCCAGCACATCAAGTTAGAACAATCTGTCCTTTGATAGATTTTCAACTTTATTTCAAAGAAGGTAAGGTTCATATTCAAATGGGAAAATTTGGCAGTTTGGTATGGCTTGTTGTGTTGGCGTCTGTACAATACTAGCTTCTGCCTGCGACCACAGATAAACTAATAGTTCCTTAGGAACAGATAGTTCACTCCATAGAAAAAGATAGATACCTAACGCTATAACTGCCTACAAAAATGTTACAGCCGTTCGTGCGCGCTAAAATGTACCTTACGCACACGCTCGAGAGTATCTACTACGTTGTCTGACGTGGGGTCGGGCGATCACCTGCGTCAAATTACGCAACGCTAGGGCTGTCTATGTTATGAAATGATTACACAAAAGAATAGGTGAATAAAAAACAGTTTTTATATTTTTGTTTTTTACAGTTGGCTGGTTATTGTGTGTGTGTGTATATTTAAAAAAATAATCAGTATAAGTAAAATATCTAACCAAATCAGTAGGTACCTACTTATAGTTACGTTCTATTATAAAACGAACTCTCTATTATAAAAAAAAAATCCACAGATCTCGTGCCTCTCACGACCTTCGGGTACATTGAAAATGAATTAAAACAAATCAGTATTTCACATTTTATTTACAAATTATTCTAGATAGTAAGATTTTATAGATATCCACCCGGTTGTTTACGTTACCCAGAAACATAATGACTACGTGCCAAAAAATGTGCCGAATAGCGGTCGGCAAACTTAATTTATGGCCGTTTGATAAACAAAGGACTAAAGCTGTTACGGACGTCTTCGCTTACTTAAAAATAAGATAAATAAATGATATTTTAGTTGTACATATGTAAGGAACAAATATAAATGTTATTTAAGGTGTATAAATGATAATTAAGTTTTATAAATGTTATTTAAGGTTTACCTACAAATAAAAACCATTTGATAGTAGGGAATAACTTACAATGTAAAGAGATTAGGTGTTATACGTTATTTTCCCTTAGATAATAAGATAATAAAGGTTAAGGGCATTGTTCTTAGCAGAAATGGGGCTCATAGATATTACTAAGTAGAAGTAAATAGGCAAATAGAGCCACGCTCCTATTGGCCGAGCGCGCGCCTCGAACCATGCCCCACGCCTCCCACTACTTTACTATGTGGATCAAACTATAAATACAGGGAGGGTCCGCGCCACTCGTCACTCTGGTTTCTACTCCCGCGCACTCTCTCTGCCCTATACTGAAATCGTTAATAAACGTATGTTACCTGAATACTTTCTGCTTTCTTTCGCAAACGTTACCTCTACGTCTTCAAGACCCTACAACAACATAACAACACATACAGTCCACCTTGATAGCTGGTCCGATTCGAGCCGGATAATAATCAAGATTCAAGCATGAAGACTAGAAGCGTTGCGGCCAAGGAAAGCGGATCGGAGTCAGGATACGACAGTCGCCGTCCCCGAACGTTCGAAGAACCCCCGAGATCACCGTCGACCATCGCGTCCGCAATCCCGCGCACCTCGCAAGGTGAGCCCGCGGCCGGGATCGTGCCCGCCGCCCCCGCGTTCGCGAACGCACCCTCCGTCACCGCCGCGACGGAGAAGGTTGCGCCGACCGTGTTCGACGGCCCGCGTGCCGCACAGGCTCCACGCCCGATGGCGAGTCGAGCCACCGCGACCGCGTGCGAACATAGGGAGTCGATCGTCACCCCGTCAGCGTCGTGTTACCCAGCGACGCCCGCCGCGATCAGGACAATGGACTCAAGAAACATGACAGCTACGCGTGATACTTCAATAAGGGACACAGCAAGTACAATACGGTCCAGAAGATCGTACGGCAGCGACGTAGCCAGAGTCAAGAAGGCGGAGTACGAGGCGCAGAAGAGAATCGTGGCAATAAGGAACGAGCAGCTGGAATTAGAAAAGGCGCTCGTCAACAAGCGTTTCGAGTACCAGGTATCAGTGATTGAGGCAGAAGCAGAGGCCCGAGAAGAAGGCTCAGTGCATACGGTTGAGGATAGAGTGGACGAGTGGCTCCAAAGTGTCGACCGGAGTCACCCCCATGGAGCGGACCGGCTGCAGAGGGAGCAGCCCCCGCGAACATTCGCCGAGCACGCAGCGCAAGAGGCCGACGCCCACATGGAACCTGCTACGTGTGTCAATGCCACCACACCCGCGAGACACGGACAGCGAAGACCGCGGTCGGTATCACGATCGCCCACCAGAGGGGAACGCCGTGTCGGAAGAGGTATCGAGCAGCTGGCCGATACCCTGGAAAAAATGATGCATGTACGCCCGCCGCCGCGACAGGTGATCGAGTTACCTACATTCACGGGAGCGGCCACCGAGTGGTTGCCGTTCAAGGCGGCATACAACGACTCGTCAACAATGTACAAGTTCTCTGCGATTGAAAACATGGCAAGATTACGGAACTGCATAAAGGGAGAAGCACGTGAAGCAGTGTCAGCGCTCCTGTACACCGCCTCGGACCCACAAGTAGTCGTGAGAACCCTTGAGCAGTATTATGGAAGGCCGGAAATACTTATGGATCGAGTTATGGAAGACTTGAAAAGGCTACCTCGGCTCACAAGCGCGGCCAGTGATCTGAATTCTTTCGCAGTGAAACTTCAAAATATAGTGTGTGTGTTATCTCAAATGGATAACAAAGGATATATATGGAACCCTATGTTAGTGCGTGACGTCATCGAGAAGCTGAGCCCGCATATAAAGTCAAGATGGTGTGACTTCGCTTCCGAAGCTATGGAGTCGTCACGCGAGCCGGAAATCATACTGTTATCCCGGTTCCTGATGCGGGAGGCGGATAGGGCGATGAAGTACGCTTTCACGCATATGACACCCGCGCCCGCGATGAAGAAAGAAGTAAGAAGTGCACCGCAAGTGAACACTAGGAAGAAGCCGGACCGGGAAACTGTGTACGCGACTTCAAGTACGGAACGGAAGACTGAGTGTTTGTGTTGTGGTGGTGATCATGAAGTACCAAAGTGCGGAAAGTTCCTTAAGATGAACGTCAGCGAGAGGTGGGAGTGGGCGCGCACTGCAAAGGTATGTTTTAAATGTATTATAAATCGTCATCGACGTGAGCACTGCCGAGCAAAGAGGTGCGGAGAAGGAACATGCAGCCGCCCCCACCACGCGCTATTGCACAAGGATCCGGACAGCAAGAACACTCAGTCAGAAGAACCAGGTAAACCAGCCGACGCCGAAAACCAACAGGAATCTGTCATGACAGTCTCCGCAACGGGCACTGCATCGCGACGAGTGCTGCTGAAGATGTGTCCAGTGACGCTGAAAGGGCCCGGCGGACAAATAAATACGTTCGCCCTGCTGGATGAAGGCTCTACAATATCACTCGTCGACGAAGAACTAGCGCGTCAGATACGAGTCAACGGGCCGGTTTCAACTCTACGTATACAAGGTGTGACGTCACAACAAAAAGAAGAGCGAAGCCAAGAGGTTAGGCTGCAGATTTGCGGGCAGAGCGGCGAGTACCAAGAACTACGCGCGCGAACCATGAAGGACTTGCAACTGCACGGCCAGACGGTGGATAGAGCGACTTTAATTAACTATCCACACCTCCAAGACTTAAAGGCAGGCGCATTCTTCGAGGGAGCCACACCCAAGGTGCTCATAGGCGCGGATAACTGGCACTTAATAGTGACACGGGAACTACGCACAGGCAAGAAAAACGAACCCGCGGCTTCCTATACTCAACTGGGCTGGGTGATACATGGAACTGCACCACGCGCGACGCTACAAGAACAAGAGGGGCAGGTGGTGCTTCACCTATACGACGTGTCTGCGGACCACGCGGACGGATGATGTACGTCGTGTAGAAGAGTTGGTGAAATCACACTACAGGATCGACGCCCTAGGAGTTTCTCTAGCCAGAAAAGTGAAACCAGAAGATCAGAAGGCGGTCGGCGTGGTCCAGAACACGCTGAAGAAGGTAGGAGGACACTTTGAAGTCGGGTTGCCGTGGCGTGACGAAGACGCCCCCATGCCAAGTAACTACAACAGTGCCCTCAGAAGACTTAGAACCATCGAGAAGAAAATGGATGCATCACCGCACTTCGCGACGCAGTACCGCGCCCTGGTTCAGAACCTGTTAGACAAGGGCTACGCTCAAGAGTGCGACGGGACTGAAGGCGATAACCATAAGGCGTGGTACCTGCCACACTTCGCGGTCACGAACCCCAACAAGCCGGGGAAGATGCGCCTGGTGTTCGACGCTGCGCACAGGTACAGCGGGATGTGTCTTAACGACTGTCTACTGGAGGGACCCGATCTCCTACAGTCATTACCGGGGATCCTGTTCAGGTTCAGAGAGCGCCCAGTAGCGGTCACCGCAGATATCCAAGAGATGTTTCTTCAAATAAAAATCAGAAGTCAAGACCAGGCTGCGCAGATGTTCCTGTGGCGAGATGAGAACCGGAGCGAGCCACCGAAGCGGTACAAAATGACGTCTATGATCTTCGGGGCGTCGTGTTCTCCATTCATCGCACACTCGGTGCGGGACGCCAACGCGGAGCTGTTCACCGATCGATGTCCGGACGCCGTACGAGCAATCACGTCCAGTCACTACATGGATGATTACGTAGATAGCTTCGCGACGAAAGGCGAGGCGATAAAGACTGCGCGTGAAGTAATAGAAGTCCACCGGAACGCACACTTCAACCTAAGGGGATGGTGTTCGAGCTGTCCTGAGGTACTGAATAACATCGCACCGAACACTCAAGTACGTGACACCGAGGTCAGACTCGGACAACGTGAAGAAAACACCGACAGAACGCTTGGCTTGCTGTGGCAGACAGGCTCAGACGAACTAGGGTTCAACACGGGCCTGAGCCGTCTGTCACCCGAGGTGAAAAGCAACAACAGGGTGCCCACAAAACGCGAGGCCCTCGGAGCAGTGATGGCGGTCTATGACCCCCTGGGTCTCATCAGCCATTTTACCATCACCGGGAAAATTATACTACAAAGTTTGTGGAAACAAGGCGTGGGGTGGGATGAAGAAATCCCAGAAGAAGACGCACAACACTTCGAAGATTGGATGCGAAGTCTAAATAGGATAACTGAACTCCGCATACCAAGGTATTATGGCGGCGACCCAAGCGACCTCACCGACCTACACGTATTCTGTGACGCGAGCGAGCAAGCATACGCAGCGACCGCCTACTGGCGCATCCAGAAGTCGGACGGACGAGTAACAATAAGGTTGGTCGCGGCAAAGGCTAGAGTGGCCCCTTTAAAGCCGGTCACCATCCCACGACTTGAACTACAGGCAGCGGTGATCGGCGCGCGACTGGCTGACGTGATATTAAAGGAACACCGAGACAAGCCCAGGAGCGTGACATATTGGACGGACTCACAGACGGTTCTGCGATGGATTGAGAAAGACGCCGTGAAGTACACCCCGTTCGTCGCGCATCGCCTGGGTGAAATAGCGGAGCTGACCGAAGCCAGTCAGTGGAGATGGGTGCCCACCGAGCACAACGTGGCGGACGACGCAACACGTCCTGATTACGAACTACACGCGAGACCTGAAGACAGATGGTTCATCGGCCCCGAGTTCCTGTACGAGCACGAAGAGTCCTGGCCGAGGGAAAAAGCCAAAGAACACGAAAACAAGGACGAAGTAGTGTACGCGAACGTCGAAGCAACCGGGGAACGACCGTCACATCTGCCCGACATCAAGAGGTTTTCATCATATGAAAAGTTATTACGAGCAACAGCTGTACCACTTCTCTTCAGAAGAAAATGCGCGGACAGGACCAGTCAAATGAATGTCGACCTTATTGAAAGGGCCGAAAGGTCGTGGATCAAACAAGCGCAGCGCGAAGCATACAGTGAAGAAATACGAACAATTAAAAGCGGAAAACCAATACCTAAATCCAGTAGTCTATATAAGTTAGACCCCTACATAGAAGATCACGTTCTCAGAGTCAGGGGAAGAATCGGACACGCGGCGGTCGCGGACATAAGTAAGACGCCAGTGATTCTGCCCGGGAAACACCAGTTTACAAGGCTACTAGTGGAGAACGCGCATCGTAAGGCCGGTCACGCGAACAACGAGCGGGTAATCAACGACCTAAGACAGCGCTACTGGGTGGTCAACCTACGACCTACGGTACGAGCCATAGCACAGCGATGTCAACTCTGTCGTGTCAGAAAAGCGACACCAAGGAAGCCAACCACCGGAGACTTACCTACGGAGCGACTAACGGAAGCGCAACGACCTTTTACCTATTGCGGGGTCGACTACTTCGGGCCAATGACCGTCGTAATAGGTAGAAGACACGAAAAAAGGTGGGGGGCCCTGTTTACCTGCCTATCCACGAGGGCGGTACACCTAGAACTCGTATCCAGTTTGTCTACCGACGGGGCACTAATGGCTATAAGAAGAATGGCGGCACGGCGGGGGTGGCCCCGCGTCATGTACTCGGACAACGGTACCAACTTCAGGGGCGCAGACGTCGAGCTACGGTCAGCGTATCAAGAATGGGCCAAACACTTTCCTCAATTCGGCCTTGAATATAGGATGCGGTGGAAATTCATCCCACCAGGGGCGCCGCATATGGGGGGAGCTTGGGAGCGGCTGGTACGCTCCGTTAAGATGGCGCTGGGGGCGACGTTGTACCAAAAGGCGCTGAAGGAAGAGGTGCTGCTCACACTGATGACAGAGGCCGAGCATGCCATCAACTCTCGGCCTCTCACCCACGTCTCTGTCGATCCCATGGATCCGGAGGCGCTCACACCCAATCACTTCCTCATTGGGACCTCCTCGGGCCTTCCCCAAACTGGGCCTTGCGAGGAGGCCAGCCGCAAGCAATGGCGGGCCGCCCAAGCGCTCGCCGACCACTTCTGGCGGCGCTGGGTGGGCGAGTACCTACCAACATTGGTGCCTCGGGGGGCATCAGATGACCAGCGACGACCGCTACAAATAGGCGACCTGGTCGTCATCGTCGACGCCTCTCTCCCACGAGGCACATGGCCCCGTGGCGTCGTGGAGGCGGTGTACCAGGGACCAGACGGCAAGGTGCGAGCGGCCGACGTCAGGACAACAGCGGGCGTTCTCCGGCGACCAGCGACGAAGCTAGCCGTCCTCGGCGGGGAAAAATAAGGCTACGGCATCCCTGCGCCGGGGGGAGGATGTTACGGACGTCTTCGCTTACTTAAAAATAAGATAAATAAATGATATTTTAGTTGTACATATGTAAGGAACAAATATAAATGTTATTTAAGGTGTATAAATGATAATTAAGTTTTATAAATGTTATTTAAGGTTTACCTACAAATAAAAACCATTTGATAGTAGGGAATAACTTACAATGTAAAGAGATTAGGTGTTATACGTTATTTTCCCTTAGATAATAAGATAATAAAGGTTAAGGGCATTGTTCTTAGCAGAAATGGGGCTCATAGATATTACTAAGTAGAAGTAAATAGGCAAATAGAGCCACGCTCCTATTGGCCGAGCGCGCGCCTCGAACCATGCCCCACGCCTCCCACTACTTTACTATGTGGATCAAACTATAAATACAGGGAGGGTCCGCGCCACTCGTCACTCTGGTTTCTACTCCCGCGCACTCTCTCTGCCCTATACTGAAATCGTTAATAAACGTATGTTACCTGAATACTTTCTGCTTTCTTTCGCAAACGTTACCTCTACGTCTTCAAGACCCTACAACAACATAACAACACATACAGTCCACCTTGATAAAAGCTAAAGAACGCACTTGTTCAAAGGAATTTCTAAGAATTTAGCCCTGTGATAAAATAAAAACAATGCAAGAAGTTAGAACACAAGTAAAATAAGACGTTTAGTGGGATAACATATTTTTTTGTACGAAATCGTACAAAGTTGTTCTTATTTTGCTAGAATAATAAACTATAGTAGTTTAAATAAGACATATTATATTTAATATGAACATACATGTTGTATTTTCTTACAATTACATAATATGCACAAAACACAATATAATATGAATCACAAATACGAAACCACAATAACTAATGTATCAAAATAGTATTTACAATTACATAATATGTACCATGTACATAACACAATATAATACGAATCACAAATACGAAACAACAATAACTAATGTACCAAAATAATATTTACAATTACAACGGAAGCGGCAGCGGAAGCGGAAGCGGAAGCGGCAGCGCAAGCGGCAGCGCAAGCGGCGTCGTAAGCGGCAGCGGAAGCGGCAGCGGAAGCGTCAGCGGAAGCGTCAGCGGAAGCGGCAGCGGATGCGGCAGCGGCAGCGGAAGCGGCAGCTGAAGCGGCAGCGGAAGCGGCAGCGAAAGCGACAGCGCAAGCGGCAGCGGAAGCGGCAACGGAAGCGGCAGCGGAAGCGGCAGCGGCAGCGGAATCGGCAGCGGAAGCGGCAGCGGAAGCGGCTGCGGAAGCGGCTGCGGAATCGGCAGCGGAAGCGGAAGCGGCAGCGGAAGCGGCAGCGGAAGCGGCAGCGGAAGCGGCAGCGGAAGCGGCAGCGGAAGCGGCAGCGGAAGCGGCAGCGGAAGCGGCAGCGGAAGCGGCAGCGGAAGCGGCAGCGGAAGCGGCAGCGGAAGCGGCAGCGGAAGCGGAAGCGGCAGCGGAAGCGGCAGCGGAATCGGCAGCGGAAGCGGCAGCGGCAGCGGAAGCGGCAGCGGAAGCGGCAGCGGAAGCGGCAGCGGAAGCGGCAGCGGAAGCGGCAGCGGAAGCGGCAGCGGCAGCGGAGGCGGAAGCGGAACACGGAAGCGGCAGCGGAAGCGGCAGCGGCAGCGGAGGCGGAAGCGGAAAGCGGAAGCGGCAGCGGAAACGGAAGCGGCAGCGGAAGCGGAAAGCGGAAAATTAAAAACACAAACAAGTTAAAACGAAAGCCGGACATAAACGTAGCGTTTATCCGCTAAAGTGATTGAGTGAGTGAGTGATTTTACATTTGTTTTGCTGATCAAAATTTTCATTTTGAATAATTTGACTTGATCTTGTTTTTTTTTTGACAACAACCCGAACTGAGGAAAAAGACACTACAGATTGGACAATTACATTAGACAACACACACACAACACATTAGAAATTGTAAATAAACCGTTACAAGAATTTAAAACATCTACAAAATTAGCAAGACAAGATTAACTTCCTCAATGCCTTTTCCAGTCAAGAAGGCGGAGTACGAGGCGCAGAAGAGAATCGTGGCAATAAGGAACGAGCAGCTGGAATTAGAAAAGGCGCTCGTCAACAAGCGTTTCGAGTACCAGGTATCAGTGATTGAGGCAGAAGCAGAGGCCCGAGAAGAAGGCTCAGTGCATACGGTTGAGGATAGAGTGGACGAGTGGCTCCAAAGTGTCGACCGGAGTCACCCCCATGGAGCGGACCGGCTGCAGAGGGAGCAGCCCCCGCGAACATTCGCCGAGCACGCAGCGCAAGAGGCCGACGCCCACATGGAACCTGCTACGTGTGTCAATGCCACCACACCCGCGAGACACGGACAGCGAAGACCGCGGTCGGTATCACGATCGCCCACCAGAGGGGAACGCCGTGTCGGAAGAGGTATCGAGCAGCTGGCCGATACCCTGGAAAAAATGATGCATGTACGCCCGCCGCCGCGACAGGTGATCGAGTTACCTACATTCACGGGAGCGGCCACCGAGTGGTTGCCGTTCAAGGCGGCATACAACGACTCGTCAACAATGTACAAGTTCTCTGCGATTGAAAACATGGCAAGATTACGGAACTGCATAAAGGGAGAAGCACGTGAAGCAGTGTCAGCGCTCCTGTACACCGCCTCGGACCCACAAGTAGTCGTGAGAACCCTTGAGCAGTATTATGGAAGGCCGGAAATACTTATGGATCGAGTTATGGAAGACTTGAAAAGGCTACCTCGGCTCACAAGCGCGGCCAGTGATCTGAATTCTTTCGCAGTGAAACTTCAAAATATAGTGTGTGTGTTATCTCAAATGGATAACAAAGGATATATATGGAACCCTATGTTAGTGCGTGACGTCATCGAGAAGCTGAGCCCGCATATAAAGTCAAGATGGTGTGACTTCGCTTCCGAAGCTATGGAGTCGTCACGCGAGCCGGAAATCATACTGTTATCCCGGTTCCTGATGCGGGAGGCGGATAGGGCGATGAAGTACGCTTTCACGCATATGACACCCGCGCCCGCGATGAAGAAAGAAGTAAGAAGTGCACCGCAAGTGAACACTAGGAAGAAGCCGGACCGGGAAACTGTGTACGCGACTTCAAGTACGGAACGGAAGACTGAGTGTTTGTGTTGTGGTGGTGATCATGAAGTACCAAAGTGCGGAAAGTTCCTTAAGATGAACGTCAGCGAGAGGTGGGAGTGGGCGCGCACTGCAAAGGTATGTTTTAAATGTATTATAAATCGTCATCGACGTGAGCACTGCCGAGCAAAGAGGTGCGGAGAAGGAACATGCAGCCGCCCCCACCACGCGCTATTGCACAAGGATCCGGACAGCAAGAACACTCAGTCAGAAGAACCAGGTAAACCAGCCGACGCCGAAAACCAACAGGAATCTGTCATGACAGTCTCCGCAACGGGCACTGCATCGCGACGAGTGCTGCTGAAGATGTGTCCAGTGACGCTGAAAGGGCCCGGCGGACAAATAAATACGTTCGCCCTGCTGGATGAAGGCTCTACAATATCACTCGTCGACGAAGAACTAGCGCGTCAGATACGAGTCAACGGGCCGGTTTCAACTCTACGTATACAAGGTGTGACGTCACAACAAAAAGAAGAGCGAAGCCAAGAGGTTAGGCTGCAGATTTGCGGGCAGAGCGGCGAGTACCAAGAACTACGCGCGCGAACCATGAAGGACTTGCAACTGCACGGCCAGACGGTGGATAGAGCGACTTTAATTAACTATCCACACCTCCAAAACTTAAAGGCAGGCGCATTCTTCGAGGGAGCCACACCCAAGGTGCTCATAGGCGCGGATAACTGGCACTTAATAGTGACACGGGAACTACGCACAGGCAAGAAAAACGAACCCGCGGCTTCCTATACTCAACTGGGCTGGGTGATACATGGAACTGCACCACGCGCGACGCTACAAGAACAAGAGGGGCAGGTGGTGCTTCACCTATACGACGTGTCTGCGGACCACGCGGACGGATGATGTACGTCGTGTAGAAGAGTTGGTGAAATCACACTACAGGATCGACGCCCTAGGAGTTTCTCTAGCCAGAAAAGTGAAACCAGAAGATCAGAAGGCGGTCGGCGTGGTCCAGAACACGCTGAAGAAGGTAGGAGGACACTTTGAAGTCGGGTTGCCGTGGCGTGACGAAGACGCCCCCATGCCAAGTAACTACAACAGTGCCCTCAGAAGACTTAGAACCATCGAGAAGAAAATGGATGCATCACCGCACTTCGCGACGCAGTACCGCGCCCTGGTTCAGAACCTGTTAGACAAGGGCTACGCTCAAGAGTGCGACGGGACTGAAGGCGATAACCATAAGGCGTGGTACCTGCCACACTTCGCGGTCACGAACCCCAACAAGCCGGGGAAGATGCGCCTGGTGTTCGACGCTGCGCACAGGTACAGCGGGATGTGTCTTAACGACTGTCTACTGGAGGGACCCGATCTCCTACAGTCATTACCGGGGATCCTGTTCAGGTTCAGAGAGCGCCCAGTAGCGGTCACCGCAGATATCCAAGAGATGTTTCTTCAAATAAAAATCAGAAGTCAAGACCAGGCTGCGCAGATGTTCCTGTGGCGAGATGAGAACCGGAGCGAGCCACCGAAGCGGTACAAAATGACGTCTATGATCTTCGGGGCGTCGTGTTCTCCATTCATCGCACACTCGGTGCGGGACGCCAACGCGGAGCTGTTCACCGATCGATGTCCGGACGCCGTACGAGCAATCACGTCCAGTCACTACATGGATGATTACGTAGATAGCTTCGCGACGAAAGGCGAGGCGATAAAGACTGCGCGTGAAGTAATAGAAGTCCACCGGAACGCACACTTCAACCTAAGGGGATGGTGTTCGAGCTGTCCTGAGGTACTGAATAACATCGCACCGAACACTCAAGTACGTGACACCGAGGTCAGACTCGGACAACGTGAAGAAAACACCGACAGAACGCTTGGCTTGCTGTGGCAGACAGGCTCAGACGAACTAGGGTTCAACACGGGCCTGAGCCGTCTGTCACCCGAGGTGAAAAGCAACAACAGGGTGCCCACAAAACGCGAGGCCCTCGGAGCAGTGATGGCGGTCTATGACCCCCTGGGTCTCATCAGCCATTTTACCATCACCGGGAAAATTATACTACAAAGTTTGTGGAAACAAGGCGTGGGGTGGGATGAAGAAATCCCAGAAGAAGACGCACAACACTTCGAAGATTGGATGCGAAGTCTAAATAGGATAACTGAACTCCGCATACCAAGGTATTATGGCGGCGACCCAAGCGACCTCACCGACCTACACGTATTCTGTGACGCGAGCGAGCAAGCATACGCAGCGACCGCCTACTGGCGCATCCAGAAGTCGGACGGACGAGTAACAATAAGGTTGGTCGCGGCAAAGGCTAGAGTGGCCCCTTTAAAGCCGGTCACCATCCCACGACTTGAACTACAGGCAGCGGTGATCGGCGCGCGACTGGCTGACGTGATATTAAAGGAACACCGAGACAAGCCCAGGAGCGTGACATATTGGACGGACTCACAGACGGTTCTGCGATGGATTGAGAAAGACGCCGTGAAGTACACCCCGTTCGTCGCGCATCGCCTGGGTGAAATAGCGGAGCTGACCGAAGCCAGTCAGTGGAGATGGGTGCCCACCGAGCACAACGTGGCGGACGACGCAACACGTCCTGATTACGAACTACACGCGAGACCTGAAGACAGATGGTTCATCGGCCCCGAGTTCCTGTACGAGCACGAAGAGTCCTGGCCGAGGGAAAAAGCCAAAGAACACGAAAACAAGGACGAAGTAGTGTACGCGAACGTCGAAGCAACCGGGGAACGACCGTCACATCTGCCCGACATCAAGAGGTTTTCATCATATGAAAAGTTATTACGAGCAACAGCTGTACCACTTCTCTTCAGAAGAAAATGCGCGGACAGGACCAGTCAAATGAATGTCGACCTTATTGAAAGGGCCGAAAGGTCGTGGATCAAACAAGCGCAGCGCGAAGCATACAGTGAAGAAATACGAACAATTAAAAGCGGAAAACCAATACCTAAATCCAGTAGTCTATATAAGCTAGACCCCTACATAGAAGATCACGTTCTCAGAGTCAGGGGAAGAATCGGACACGCGGCGGTCGCGGACATAAGTAAGACGCCAGTGATTCTGCCCGGGAAACACCAGTTTACAAGGCTACTAGTGGAGAACGCGCATCGTAAGGCCGGTCACGCGAACAACGAGCGGGTAATCAACGACCTAAGACAGCGCTACTGGGTGGTCAACCTACGACCTACGGTACGAGCCATAGCACAGCGATGTCAACTCTGTCGTGTCAGAAAAGCGACACCAAGGAAGCCAACCACCGGAGACTTACCTACGGAGCGACTAACGGAAGCGCAACGACCTTTTACCTATTGCGGGGTCGACTACTTCGGGCCAATGACCGTCGTAATAGGTAGAAGACACGAAAAAAGGTGGGGGGCCCTGTTTACCTGCCTATCCACGAGGGCGGTACACCTAGAACTCGTATCCAGTTTGTCTACCGACGGGGCACTAATGGCTATAAGAAGAATGGCGGCACGGCGGGGGTGGCCCCGCGTCATGTACTCGGACAACGGTACCAACTTCAGGGGCGCAGACGTCGAGCTACGGTCAGCGTATCAAGAATGGGCCAAACACTTTCCTCAATTCGGCCTTGAATATAGGATGCGGTGGAAATTCATCCCACCAGGGGCGCCGCATATGGGGGGAGCTTGGGAGCGGCTGGTACGCTCCGTTAAGATGGCGCTGGGGGCGACGTTGTACCAAAAGGCGCTGAAGGAAGAGGTGCTGCTCACACTGATGACAGAGGCCGAGCATGCCATCAACTCTCGGCCTCTCACCCACGTCTCTGTCGATCCCATGGATCCGGAGGCGCTCACACCCAATCACTTCCTCATTGGGACCTCCTCGGGCCTTCCCCAAACTGGGCCTTGCGAGGAGGCCAGCCGCAAGCAATGGCGGGCCGCCCAAGCGCTCGCCGACCACTTCTGGCGGCGCTGGGTGGGCGAGTACCTACCAACATTGGTGCCTCGGGGGGCATCAGATGACCAGCGACGACCGCTACAAATAGGCGACCTGGTCGTCATCGTCGACGCCTCTCTCCCACGAGGCACATGGCCCCGTGGCGTCGTGGAGGCGGTGTACCAGGGACCAGACGGCAAGGTGCGAGCGGCCGACGTCAGGACAACAGCGGGCGTTCTCCGGCGACCAGCGACGAAGCTAGCCGTCCTCGGCGGGGAAAAATAAGGCTACGGCATCCCTGCGCCGGGGGGAGGATGTTACGGACGTCTTCGCTTACTTAAAAATAAGATAAATAAATGATATTTTAGTTGTACATATGTAAGGAACAAATATAAATGTTATTTAAGGTGTATAAATGATAATTAAGTTTTATAAATGTTATTTAAGGTTTACCTACAAATAAAAACCATTTGATAGTAGGGAATAACTTACAATGTAAAGAGATTAGGTGTTATACGTTATTTTCCCTTAGATAATAAGATAATAAAGGTTAAGGGCATTGTTCTTAGCAGAAATGGGGCTCATAGATATTACTAAGTAGAAGTAAATAGGCAAATAGAGCCACGCTCCTATTGGCCGAGCGCGCGCCTCGAACCATGCCCCACGCCTCCCACTACTTTACTATGTGGATCAAACTATAAATACAGGGAGGGTCCGCGCCACTCGTCACTCTGGTTTCTACTCCCGCGCACTCTCTCTGCCCTATACTGAAATCGTTAATAAACGTATGTTACCTGAATACTTTCTGCTTTCTTTCGCAAACGTTACCTCTACGTCTTCAAGACCCTACAACAACATAACAACACATACAGTCCACCTTGATAAAAGCTAAAGAACGCACTTGTTCAAAGGAATTTCTAAGAATTTAGCCCTGTGATAAAATAAAAACAATGCAAGAAGTTAGAACACAAGTAAAATAAGACGTTTAGTGGGATAACATATTTTTTTGTACGAAATCGTACAAAGTTGTTCTTATTTTGCTAGAATAATAAACTATAGTAGTTTAAATAAGACATATTATATTTAATATGAACATACATGTTGTATTTTCTTACAATTACATAATATGCACAAAACACAATATAATATGAATCACAAATACGAAACCACAATAACTAATGTATCAAAATAGTATTTACAATTACATAATATGTACCATGTACATAACACAATATAATACGAATCACAAATACGAAACAACAATAACTAATGTACCAAAATAATATTTACAATTACAACGGAAGCGGCAGCGGAAGCGGAAGCGGAAGCGGCAGCGCAAGCGGCAGCGCAAGCGGCGTCGTAAGCGGCAGCGGAAGCGGCAGCGGAAGCGTCAGCGGAAGCGTCAGCGGAAGCGGCAGCGGATGCGG
This sequence comes from Charanyca ferruginea, assembly GCA_947361185.1. NCBI lineage: Eukaryota > Metazoa > Arthropoda > Insecta > Lepidoptera > Noctuidae > Charanyca > Charanyca ferruginea. The sequence goes on along the minus strand of OX376071.1, from coordinate 15,958,231 downwards.
CAGCGGCAGCGGAAGCGGCAGCTGAAGCGGCAGCGGAAGCGGCAGCGAAAGCGACAGCGGAAGCGGCAGCGGAAGCGGCAGCGGAAGCGGCAGCGGAAGCGGCAGCGGAAGCGGCAGCGGAAGCGGCAGCGGAAGCGGCAGCGGAAGCGGCAGCGGCAGCGGAAGCGGCAGCGGAAGCGGAAGCGGCAGCGGAAGCGGCAGCGGAAGCGGCAGCGGAAGCGGCAGCGGAAGCGGCAGCGGAAGCGGCAGCGGCAGCGGAGGCGGAAGCGGAACACGGAAGCGGCAGCGGAAGCGGCAGCGGATGCGGCAGCGGCAGCGGAAGCGGCAGCTGAAGCGGCAGCGGAAGCGGCAGCGGCAGCTGAAGCGGCAGCGGAAGCGGCAGCGAAAGCGACAGCGGAAGCGGCAGCGGAAGCGGCAACGGAAGCGGCAGCGGAAGCGGCAGCGGCAGCGGAAGCGGCAGCGGAAGCGGCAGCGAAAGCGACAGCGGAAGCGGCAGCGGAAGCGGCAGCGGAAGCGGCAGCGGAAGCGGCAGCGGAAGCGGCAGCGGAAGCGGCAGCGGAAGCGGCAGCGGAAGCGGCAGCGGCAGCGGAAGCGGCAGCGGAAGCGGAAGCGGCAGCGGAAGCGGCAGCGGAAGCGGCAGCGGAAGCGGCAGCGGAAGCGGCAGCGGAAGCGGCAGCGGCAGCGGAGGCGGAAGCGGAACACGGAAGCGGCAGCGGAAGCGGCAGCGGATGCGGCAGCGGCAGCGGAAGCGGCAGCTGAAGCGGCAGCGGAAGCGGCAGCGGCAGCTGAAGCGGCAGCGGAAGCGGCAGCGAAAGCGACAGCGGAAGCGGCAGCGGAAGCGGCAACGGAAGCGGCAGCGGAAGCGGCAGCGGCAGCGGAATCGGCAGCGGAAGCGGCTGCGGAAGCGGCTGCGGAAGCGGCAGCGGAAGCGGAAGCGGCAGCGGAAGCGGCAGCGGAAGCGGCAGCGGAAGCGGCAGCGGAAGCGGCAGCGGAAGCGGCAGCGGCAGCGGAAGCGGCAGCGGAAGCGGCAGCGGAAGCGGCAGCGGAAGCGGCAGCGGAAGCGGAAGCGGCAGCGGAAGCGGCAGCGGAATCGGCAGCGGAAGCGGCAGCGGCAGCGGAAGCGGCAGCGGAAGCGGCAGCGGAAGCGGCAGCGGAAGCGGCAGCGGAAGCGGCAGCGGAAGCGGCAGCGGAAGCGGCAGCGGCAGCGGAGGCGGAAGCGGAACACGGAAGCGGCAGCGGAAGCGGCAGCGGAAGCGGAAGCGGAAAGCGGAAGCGGCAGCGGAAACGGAAGCGGCAGCGGAAGCGGAAAGCGGAAAATTAAAAACACAAACAAGTTAAAACGAAAGCCGGACATAAACGTAGCGTTTATCCGCTAAAGTGATTGAGTGAGTGAGTGATTTTACATTTGTTTTGCTGATCAAAATTTTCATTTTGAATAATTTGACTTGATCTTGTTTTTTTTTTTGACAACAACCCGAACTGAGGAAAAAGACACTACAGATTGGACAATTACATTAGACAACACACACACAACACATTAGAAATTGTAAATAAACCGTTACAAGAATTTAAAACATCTACAAAATTAGCAAGACAAGATTAACTTCCTCAATGCCTTTTGTTTTTTTTTTTATATCGACGTAAAAAAAAACCACAGATCTCGTGCCTCTCTGAAAGGGAAGTCAGGTTCTACTCTACCAGTGGGTAAGTTTCCCATTATATTGGACAATGTTGTCCCCTTGAAGCGACGACAGACAAAACAGTTTCTAGCTACGTCTCTAGCGAGCTTGCGATCTCCTATAGGCCAGTAGCGCTCACGGATAGAAGAGAGTAAATGTTGTGGTCCAGCATGCAAGAGCTGGGTGTGCTTAGATTGAAAAATTAGTTTTGTTAAATAGTGATCAAATTTTAGAACAATAGGATGTCTTTTTTCATAGGGGTAGGCAGACGTATCAATGCGTCCACCAACACGAAGTAGACCTGCATCATCTACAAAAGGATTTAATGAGCACAGGTGAGTATTAGTTTTAAGTGGTTTATTGGATTTTAGGTTGCTTATTTCCTTTTCAAAGGATTCTTTTTGAGCTATTTTAGTGAGAACAGTCATGGATTTTTCAAGTTCATGAACTTGTAGAGTTCCCGTTAGCTTATAGTAGGTTTATTACAATTATAGACAAATCTGTAGACCCAGGCATATATATTCTTTGTAAAGAAATTTATTTAGAGTATTTTTCAAAATTTACTAAGGGCACCTCAGGTGGATCCTCCGCCACCAAAGCGGTCAACGATTTCATTTCTGGTAGGTCAATTACTTTTCCGACTGAAAGGGAAGGCCATGTTGATTCGGGTTCCTTAAGAAAGGCAGGCCCATGCCACCATGAGACTGAATGTTGTACGTCTTGGGGTTCCACACCTCGTGAAATCGTACAAAGTTGTTCTTATTTTGCTAGAATAATAAACTATATTAGTTTAAATAAGACATATCATATTTAATATGAACATACATGTTGTATTTTCTTACAATTACAATTACATAATATGCACAAAACACAACATAATACGAATCACAAATACGAAACAACAATAACTAATGTATCAAAATAGTATTTACAATTACATAATGTGCACAATACACAATATAATACGAATCACAAATACGAAACAACAATAATTAATGTATCAAAATAATATTTATAATTACATAATATGCACAATACACAATATAATACGAATCACAAATACGAAACAACAATAACTAATGGATCAAAATAATATTTATAATTACATAATATGCACAATACACAATATAATACGAATAACAAATACGAAACAACAATAACTAATGTATCAAAATAATATTTACAATTGCATAATCAAGCAAGCAAGTCCAAACGGTTCAATCCACCATTACGTTACGTGTGCCATTTGCAGGTACAAACTACAGGCAAAATTCGTACGTTGTGCGTGTAAGTAGCTACTTTAATAAGGTGGGCAAACAATTCGACTTTGATCTTTTTGAAACAAGTGTGAGCTCGGCAAAAAAGTGCCTAACAATGAATTTCTTTAAAACTTAGATTCAGTAGACTTTTTTCACAATAGTATTTTAACATCTTGGTTCTCTTATGAAACAACCTGTTGCAAATATTTTAGTTTAGCTTAGTTGAAAAATGTTAAGTGATGATCTATATTATATTATTTTGGCATTATTTAACAGTTGCATATTGTGTTCCACAGCACTTTTATAATACACTAATTCTAGACGTGAAGACTTGTAATTGGCTTTCAAATAATCATACTGTTTTTATAATCATTGTATTTAGCTGTAAGTGTTCCAAAATAAATAAATAAATAATGTGCACAATACACAATATAATACGAATCACAAATACGAAACCACAATAATTAATGTATCAAAATAATATTTACAATTACATAATATGCACAAAACACAATATAATACGAATCACAAATACGAAACAACAATAACTAATGTATCAAAATAATATTTACAAGTACATAATATGCACAAAACACAATATTAATACGAATCAAAAATACGAAACAACAATAACTAATGTATCAAAATAATATTTACAATTACATAATATGTACAAACACAATATAATACGAATCACAAATACAAAACCTAAATAGCAAAAGTAGTATAATATATTCAATTTCAATATTATATATATTTTAATTTCATGTATTGAAAAGATATCTAACAGTATTGTCACTCGTTTAAGGTCACGCGCTTAAGTACCTACGGCTCGCTTTCGTTCGAACGTCCAAAGTCCAGTCGGGTTGCCATGCGCTCACTCAAGTGTACGTATACCACAGAGATTTTTTTTCCGATACAGTTTAATTAATAGTTCCGTACGATACTGCGACCGCAGCTTTAATAATGGGTAGTCGTGCAAATTGCAGTGTAGGCTGTCGAAATAAAACAACCAACAAAAGTTTATCCTTTTTTACATTACCTAAGGAGGAGGAAAGGTAATTATTTTGTATTTAATTTTTCTTTGTTGATTCTTTTAACATTGAAAATGTTTTTTCGATCGCTTCAGTATAGCCCCCTTTCAGCCAGAGTGAGACATCGCCCTGGTCTCGTGAGTTTTGGGGCTACCTAGATGTTCTAGGTCTCAAAAGATGTGTCTTAACAAGGGCTACAATATGGTGAAAAAAAAAATTAAAAAACTCAAAAACTTTTTTCAAAAATCGCAAATTGTAGAAAAATGTCTCATTTTTTCGGTGTCTTTTCGCATTAAATCGACAATTTATCGAAAACGAGAAGCGATAAGGAAAAAATGAAAAAAAGGCCTCGGGGTATTAAGTTGGGCTACATTTAAAAAAAACTGGACGTCTCTATCTCTTACGGTCTAGGCTGTGGCTTATCCTTTATGTAGCGAAATGTCAGCATACCGCAGGAGTCGTGCGCGGCGCAGGATATTATGTATAAGTAGTATGATTGAAGTTTGTTGATTATTGTACAGTTCAAAGCTTTTTATGTTATTAAACTAAATATAAATATATATTTTGTATTTTTTTATTTATTTCCAAATTTTTTATTTCTTTAAAAAAATATTTATAGGTATATTTCTAGTGATTTCTTATTATTAAAAGTTTGGTTTCTTGTATTTTGTGTAAATTGTAAAATTGAAAATTGTTTTGTGTTATTTGTCTACAACTTTATTGTGCTCTTGGTTTATTGTTATAAGTTTAAGTAATATTGTCTATTGTTATTTTTTACCCGACTACGGTGAAGCCAAAAGGAAGGGTTATGATTTAAGCAGTCCATATATATTTGTATTTACGTATGTTCCTCCGTAGCTTCTAAACTATTCATCCGATTTCTATGAATAAGATGTCAATCGATTTGTTATTATGGCCCGGGTAACATAGACGTTGTCCTGTCCCGATCGACCTAATGGGGGATGAAAAAGGGGTGAAAAAAGGGGATGAAAAATAGATGTTGGCCTATTCTCAGACCTACCCAATATGCACAAAAAATTTCATCAGAATCGGTCAAGCCGTTTCGGAGCAGTACGGGAACGAAAACTGTGACACGAGAATTTTATATATTAGATTGAAATTGAATATATTTTACTACTTTTGCTATTTAGGTTTTGTATTTGTGATTCGTATTATATTGTGTTTTGTGCATATTATGTAATTGTAAATATTATTTTGATACATTCGTTATTGTTGTTTCGTATTTGTGATTCGTATTATATTGTGTTTTGTGCATATTATGTACTTGTAAATATTATTTTGATACATTAGTTATTGTTGTCTCGTATTTGTGATTCGTATTCGTATTGTGTTTTGTGCATGTAATTGTAAATATTATTTTGATACATTAATTATTGTTGTTTCGTATTTGTGATTCGTATTATATTGTGTATTGTGCATATTATGTAATTATAATTATCTTGATCCATTAGTAATATTATCTTGATCCATTAGTTATTGTTGTTTCGTACTTGTGATTCGTATTATATTGTGTTTCGTGCATATTATGTAATTGTAAATATTATTTTGATACATTAGTTATTGTTGTTTCGTATTTGTGATTCGTATTATATTGTGTTTCGTGCATATTATGAAATTGTAAATATTATTTTGATACATTAATTATTGTTGTTTCGTATTTGTGATTCGTATTATATTGTGTATTGTGCACATTATGTAATTGCAAATATTATTTTGATACATTAGTTATTGTTGTTTCGTATTTGTGATTCGTTTTATATTGTGTTTTGTGCATGTAATTGTAAATATTATTTTGATACATTAATTATTGATGTTTCGTGTTTGTGATTCGTTTTATATTGTGTTATGTACATAGTACATATTATGTTATTGTAAATACTATTTTGATACATTAGTTATTGTTGTTTTGTATTTGTGATTCGTATTATATTGTGTTTTGTGCATATTATGTAATTGTAATTGTAAGAAAATACAACATGTATGTTCATATTAAATATGATATGTCTTTTTTAAACTAATATAGTTTATTATTCTAGCAAAATACGAACAAATTTGTACGATTTCACGAGGTGTGGAACCCCAAGACGTACAACATTCAGTCTTATGGTGGCATGGGCCTGCCTTTCTTAAGGAACCCGAATCAACATGGCCTTCCCTTTCAGCCGGAAAAGTAATTGACCTACCAGATATGAAATCGTTGACCGCTTTGGTGGCGGAGGATCCACCTGAGGTGCCCTTAGTAAATTTTGAAAAATACTCTAAATTAATTTCTTTACAAAGAATATATGCCTGGGTCTACAGATTTGTCTATAATTGTAATAAACCTACTATAAGCTAACGGGAACTCTACAACTTACGAACTTGAAAAATCCATGACTGTTCTCACTAAAATAGCTCAAAAAGAATCCTTTGAAAAGGAAATAAGCAACCTAAAATCCAATAAACCACTTAAAACTAATACTCACCTGTGCTCATTAAATCCTTTTGTAGATGATGCAGGTCTACTTCGTGTTGGTGGACGCATTGATACGTCTGCCTACCCCTATGAAAAAAGACATCCTATTGTTCTAAAATCTGATCACTATTTAACAAAACTAATTTTTCAATTGTAACGAGTATTTTCTACTCGCTACATAGTGTCGACCTCTCTCGTCATTTTTTGGAAGTTTTCACGGTAATGCCGCGACGCACTTTAGATATTTTATAGATTGGCTAGGATTTAGTAGAGTAATCGATAAAACCATAGACCATCAGTTTGACAGTTTGATTTTATTTCCCCGGCTGTCAGATTATTTGACGTTTCCGTTTTGGCATAATTAGGACTCACCGTCTTCTCAAAAAACATGCACGCTTAAATTTCTTCGATTTCAATCACGAGATTGAAATGATTTAAAGGTCCACCCCTGGTTGGAACCATTTTGTAACAATGTTAGCAGCAGTGCTACCCTAATATTTTGGAAACCGTGAGTATTTTGTTGGTTGATTCTTCATCGCCATGACCTGACAATAAACTTGAGGTCATGTATCCTAACCCTCGTCGATTTTCCATTGTTACAGCACCCAAGGGCGTCGCCAGCCGATGGCCCAGGGGGGGGGCAAGTTGATATTATGGAGGATGGGAATAGCATGAATTTTAGGTACAGTCAAAAGCACATGAAGCCTTACTAAGCGTTTGTACTAAGGGCTCCTTCACAGTGTGCGTTTCGACCGCGCGGCCACGACGATATTTGGAAAAAAAAAAACTATTGCAAGATTATGTAAAATTTTGTAAAAGTTGATTCCCAAAACCATAAATTTGTCGAAGATATGGTTAAAAAGTTATAAGGGTTTGATAGTGGCCGCGCCATTGAAACGCGGAGAACCGCGCGGCCACGGAGATCTTTAAAACTAAGCGTAGCAGAGACCTAAAATTCAGGTAAATAACAGATTGAATTTGTAAAAAAAAATGTAAAAATACAGAAAAAAATCCTAGGTTTATATTTTAGGAGCTGCAAGACAAAAACCCCATGGCCGCGCCATTGAAACGGTGAATAACACGTCATCGCCGATATCACGCCGAAAATGCATCGCAGACGTCTGAAATTCATTGTAAAATCTAGATTTGAATTTGTCGAAAATGTAAAAAATATACAAAAAATACCTAGGTTTATATTTTAGGAGCTGTAAGACTAAAACCCCATGGCCGCGCCATTGAAACGGTGGAAAACACGTTATCGCTGATATCTCGCTGAAAAAGCATCGCAGAGGTCTGAAGTTTTTTGTAATACCTAGATTTGAATTTGTCGAAAATGAAACAAATATACAAAAAATACCTAGGTTTATATTTCAGGAGCAGTAGTGCGGTATCGTGTAAAAATAAGTTTTGATTATATATCGAAGAAAGTAAGTATTAGTGAGTTTTTTTATAAACAACACCTATTAATATGTAGAACTACCGATAATATGCAAAACATATTTCTTATTCATAATACAAAGCCTTGCAATGTGTTTTGAATATTTCGATAGGGTGACCATGCCTTGTTGTTTACAGAAAACTTTCCACCTGTTGTAATAGAAATCATGTCCCAAGGATTCTAAATTGAAATCTCCGTGGCCGCGCGGTTCTCCGCGTTTCAATGGCGCGGCCACGTTCAAACCCTTATAACTTTTTAACCATATCTTCGACAAATTTATGGTTTTGGGAATCAACTTTTACAAAATTTTACATAATCTTGGATTTTTTTTTTTTGAAATATCGCCGTGGCCGCGCGGTCGAAACGCACACCCTTCACATTAGCATTTGTCCAGCGCAAGCGTTCGATGATCATATGCGCAGCGCAGACGCCGCGGCATCGGCGTTTCTTCTGTGGATAATTAACGCTGCGTTAGCGCGGCGCAGGCATCGGCGGTATTATATTAAAGTATATCGAAACGACAACGAAATTGTGTGAGGTCTCGGTGCTTCGCGTGCGTTTCTACGGTGCGCTGCGCATACGTTCATTCGTATGCGTAGCGGTTGTCCAGCGTAGGCTAGACTAGCAAGCTCTTGAGTAGCTACGTGACAAGGGTGTCGCTACGCCCCGGTGCGAAAAAAAAATTGGGATCCTATTAAAACCGGTTACGTTTCATTTTATCAAGTAAAAACGTAAATACAAAAGAAAAGAAAGGAGGTTTATATGATGTCTTGGCTTATTTGTGCTAAAATAAGCCAGAAAGGAATGGACTGGACATAAAAAGAGGAATGAACAAAATCAGAAATATGAGAAGGGCAAAGCAAGATAAGATTGTTAGAAGACCGTAGATTATGAATCTACGGTCTTCTGTGTGAAGTGTGATATTGAAAGTGGGATATTAGATAAGATGGAGGGGAGAGACAGTGGAGCAGGGAGGAAAGCGTTGTCAACGCACGCAAACTATTTTGGCGAATGGGCAATTATTTTAGCTCTGATCTGTAACTTGACACATGGTCATATTTCCTGACGAAGGTACTCGAGTCACTATTTCGGTGGAGCAAGGAAGCGCGGGCGCGGGGCGAGCGACCGATGCAGCGACACATGGAACTGCGTCGGTCTCAGCTTCGCGAGGTCCTGGTGGCGGAATCGCGGGACAGGCCTAGGCATCATCGAGGTGGTCCGGCTAGTGCTCGAGCGGTGGCTCGGGAGGAGGCAAGGCTCTCTGTCGTTTCGGGTGACGCAGGTGCTCTCAGGGCATGGTTGCTTCGGGAAGTACCTGTGTCGCATAAACAGAGAGCCGGACGCCCGGTGTCACCACTGCGTCCGGGAGGACACGGCACGGCATACGCTGGCAGAGAGTGCCGCTTTGGAGGACCTGTCGCCGGCGGCCGTGATCGAGTCGATGGTCGGCAGCAAAGTGGGGACGCGGTAGTTTCCTTCTGCGAAAACGTCATGTCGCAAAAGGAGGCTACGGAAAGGGAGAGGGAGATTACAACCTCCTACCCGGCCCGCAGCAGAGGTACCGGACGTCGGTGGAGAGCGGACAACGCCCTCTTCTAGCCTCCCTAAATGGGTCCAGGGGCGGGACGTCTTGGGAGCGGTGAATGCTAATGCGAATCCCGCACCCCCGGCCATGGGCAGAGGTGGAACACCGCGGTGGTTTTGGTGGCTCCTCTTACTAAAATGCCTGATTTGAAAAATAGCAGAATAATTTACGATGGTAGAACTTGTGTTCGTGACTTTATTACACAAGTTGAAGAATATTTTCTCTATAGAAATTACAACGAAAATTTGCTGGTTGGTTCTTTTACAGATTTGCTTGATGGTACTGCACTCAAATGGTTTAGATCTGTTCGAATTCGTATTTCTTCCTGGCATGAACTTAAGCTTGCACTTTTAAAACGCTTTGATAAACCTAATTTTGATCACTTTTTAGAAAATGAGCTCCGCACCAGGAAACAGAAACAGTCTGAGTCGCTTCCTGATTTCATTACGGAAATTTATGATATGGCTAGTCGTCTTTCAGTACCTTTATTTGACTACACTTTAGTTAACGTGATACAACAAAATATGTAACCAATTTACACACCCTTTTTGTTTCGTAGACAAATAGATTCAATCGAACAATTTCTGGAACTTGCAAAAGATTTAGAAGTTGTTGTCAATAGAAAACCTTTTAAAGAATCCCTTAAACCTTCTGTTAAATCTAATGCCGTTTCTAACGATTTAGTTTGTTTAAAATGCAAAAAACCTGGACATTTATATAGAAATTGCAAGTCTATTCCAGGTGTTGTTTGTTTTAAGTGTCATAAAGCTGGGGTCACTTCTAAGACTTGTGACGTTTGTAATTTGGATACTAAAAACTCGCAAGAGTCAAAAAACTGATTAGGCAGCATCGAGCCCACGTTTTTGATAAAACTTCGAGCGTCTCGATGTGTGAAAAAATTGTTAGAAGTCACAAGCCTGATGATGTTGCCCGTGACAAAGAATTTTCCAACTGGTTAGATTATTTAAAAACCTTTTTTAATATTTATCGTTCGGCTCCTATTCTATTTACCAAACAGAATGATGCTAGACCATTTTTAACTTTTACTGTTGGTAATCAAATTTTTTCAGGTTTGTTGGACAGTGGTTCCGATAAATGCATTTTAGGCTCAAATACACATGAACGATTTTTACAGTCAGGTTATAAGATTAGACCTATTAGTGGCGCTGCTTGCACTGCGGATGGCTCCGCCCGGAGAATTATTGGTGCCATTAACTTTCGATTTGCCAGTAACTTGTGATAATATAACTAAATTCGTAGAGTTTTTAATTATTCCTTCTTTTGATCCACTAATTATTTTAGGTTTTGACTTTTGGATTAAATTTAATTTAGCTGAAGAATTGTGGAAGAACATTATACTTGTTCCGGAAAATGATAAACAAGTTTGTTCAATTACTTCTATTTCTGAACTTTCTCCTTCTGAGAAATAAAAATTAAATAATATTATTGCTTTGTTTGAAGATATTTCTTATGAGAAAAGAGGTTTAGGTCTTACTCATTTAGTTGAACATAAAATTAACGTTACTAGTGAACCTTTTAAACAGAGATATTGGCCTCTGAGTCCTGCTAAACAAAAGGAACTTTTTGATGAAGTAGAAGTTTTATTAAGAGAAGGTATTATTCAACCCTCTAAGTCTCCTTGGTGTTCACCCGTATTGGCGGTAGAAAAGAGAGATGGAGGTACTAGATTGTGTTTAGATTCAAGACGTTTAAATTATGTTACTATTAAAGATTCTTATCCCCTTCCTTATACTTCTAGAATATTAGATAACCTTAGAGGTGCTAGATATATTAGTACTATAGATCTTTCTAAAGCATTTTTGCAAATTGCACTTGAAAAATCCTCCCGCGAAAAAACTGCTTTTGTAGTACCTGGAAAAGGTCTGTACGAATTTGTTCGCATGCCATTTGGTCTCACAAATGCACCGGCTGAGTTGCAGAGACTAGTAGATAAACTTTTTGGTCCAGAGTATGATAATTCTGTATTCTGTTATTTAGATGACTTAATTTGTATTAATTCTGATTTTAATAGCCATATAGCACAGTTGCATAAAATTCATAGTATATTAAAAGAGGCAGGTTTAACTGTAAATTTAAAAAAGTATAATTCTTGCAAGGACAGACTTCGCTATCTTGGTTTCATTGTTGACAGTAATGGTTTACATACTGATCCTTCTAAATTAGAGACAATAGAAAATTTCCCACGCCCAGAAACGGTGAAACAACTTCGCAGTTTCCTTGGTTTATGTTCTTATTATCGTAGATTCATTTGTAAATTTGCTGATATTGCTTCTCCTTTAACTAAATTGACAGCAGGTAGTAAAAATTCTAAAAAGTCACTTACTTGGAATGACGAAGCTGAAAATGCATTTCAAGAATTAAAACATTCTTTAATAACTTCTCCTGTTTTGCAATGTCCTAATTTTGAAAAACCTTTCTTTTTGCATTGTGATGCGAGCTCTGTGGGCATAGGTAGTGTTTTGAGTCAAGAAGATGATAATGGTGATCAACATCCCATTGCTTTTTATTCTAGATCACTTAATGAATGTGAAAGAAATTATAGTACCACAGAACGTGAATATTAGCTATTTTAGATTCCATAGAACATTTTAGACCTTATATTGAGGGAATGAAGTTTACTGTCATTACTGACCACGCTTGTTTGAAATGGCTCCTAGGTCTCAATAATCCAAGTGGACGCTTAGCTCGTTGGGCTGCTAGAACTTCTCAATTTACTTTTGATATTATTCATAAAAAAGGTTCATCACATTTAGTTCCAGATGCTTTATCTCGTATAGAAGTCACCGCTATAACCACTCAAGATAATTTAGTCTCCCCTGACGATGAAATTACTGATCCTTGGTATAGAAAAATATTTATTCAATGTCAGAAATCTCCTACAAAGTATAAGAATTTTAGAGTCGAAAATAACACTTTGTATAAATATTGTAAAAATAAATTTAACCCTCACAGTCTTTTAGACTGGAAGATAGTTATTCCTAAAGAGAATATCTTAGATACTATTAGGTCAAATCATGATGATGTAAATTCAGGTCATTTAGGTATTCATAAAACTTTAAAGAAATTAAAACAACATTATTTTTGGAAAGGTATGTTTAATGATGTTCACCAATACATTTTGTCTTGTGATACTTGTAAAGCTTACAAACATACTACTTCTCCTCCTTTTGGTACTATGATTAATCCTAAAAAGGTTGATCGCCCCATGCTTATGCTTTCAGTAGATATAATAGGAATTTTACCTAAAACTTATTCTGGTCATAAATACATACTTTCAGTTGTAGATGTTTTTACTAAATACTGCTGGTTCTTTCCGATGATTAATGCAACTACTAGAGTAATTTGTAAACATTTTGAAAAAGAAATATTTCTTAAATTTGGTTGTCCAAAAATAGTAGTTTGTGACAATGGAACTCAATTTACTTCAAAACATTTTGTAGAATTCTTGAAAGGTTTTAATATAACTAAAATATTTTATAACACATTGTATACACCTCAAAATAATCCTGTTGAGGGATATAATAAAACAGTCGAAACTTGCATATCGTGTTTTGTTAATGATGATCATAGGACTTGGTCAAGTTTTTTGCCCAATGTTCAATTAGCTTTAAATAATAGTGTAAATCTTGCTACAGAATTTACACCTAATTTTCTTATGTTTGGTAGGGAACTTGTTTTAGATGCTTCCTTACATCATTTTAGTAACTCTGTTGATAATTTATCTCAACTAGAGGTTTCAAATAGGAACTCTTATGCAGTTTCTCTTAATTCACTTAGTGATATCTTTGTTAAAGTTCAAGCTTATTTGTTGAAGGGGTATAAGCGAAATGCCGCTTATTATAATAAGGGTCGGAGAGTCATTTCTTTTGATGTATCACCCACATCAAAAGAAATGACTTTGGTTGTGTGGAGAAGAAGTTTTGTTCAATCTCATGCACCTGCTTATTTTTCGGCTAAGCCTACGCCTAAGTTTTTAAAGTGTGAAATAACTGAAAAAGTTTCTGATAACATTTATGTTTTGAAAGATTTAAATAAGGGTTCCGTGGGTCGTTATCATGTAAAGGATATTATTAAATTTTAAAATTTTGGGGAATTCATAGGTTTGGTTTTGGAATTGAGTATTTTTGTGTGAGGATCTATCTTTGTTAGAATGATGAATGAGAGGTTATGATAGTCTGAAGGTTATTATTATGTTAGGCAACTTCACTACAATTTATTAGATTCCAATTCAATTCTTTCTAAAATAAACTTAGGTCATTTTGGTTAATTTAGAAATACCTACTCTTTACACTATACATTTTACACATTAAAGGATCTTATCTTGTTTGTTTCGTTTGTTTGTTGAGATTGTATGGGATCTTATATCTTTTCCTTTCTTTCTTTTTTAAAGGTAATCCTTTACTTGTTTACTTTTTTTTGAAAAAGAGAGATCCTCTACAACCTTACACTTTAGGTTTTTATTACCTAAAAAGATTTAAAAACTTAAATTTCATCTCAAGTTTTTTGTAATCTTCTTTTTTTGTAGATTAAAATCATTCTATTTCTCTCATAGTTTTAAATAGTTATTGATTTTAATTCTTTTTTTACTGTTTGTTGACAGTGTTGTTTTTTGTCTAGATATTTCTTCGACACTAGACTTGGATTTGACTTTGTTAGCAACGCATTCATACCGGATTTTGCTTTTGAGGTCATTCTGTAACTTTTGTTATAGAACGTCCTACCTTGTTTTTGCGGTCATTCTGAAACTTCTGTTCTAGAATGTACTTTGTTTTTGGATCTTGGTGTAATTTTTGGCCTCGATTTCATCCTTTTCTTTTTCTATTGTGCTCGGTAGTGTTGTGCCGAACACAATATGAAACTTTGGCTTTCGCCTTTAGGTATTGTGATTTTTCCCTTCGGAAATCCTATATATTTTGTTTGTTTGTCTGTGCTTGGAAGGTTGGTAGAGTAGAGCCAATCACAGCTTTCATTTGCCCTTTTATCATTGTGTTGGTCATTGATGTACCAGTCACAATGGGGAATTTTGACTTTTGTCATACCTTTTTACTATTGTGCTCGGAAGTTCGGTGGTGTAGCGCCGATCACAATATGGTTTTTGCTTGTTACAGGTTATTGCTGTGACAATATTTTTGGATAGAGCCCTTCAACTCTATCTAACCTTTTTGTTGGGAATCAATATTTTTGGATAGAGCCCTTCAACTCTGCCTGACTTTATTGATTGCGAATCTATACTTTAGATAGAGTCCTTCAACTCTATCTAGAATTTTTGTTTAGGTATTGTTAATTTTTAATTGGTTGTTGCTGAGATAGACAGAGGCTATGGTGCCTAACTGTACTCAAAGCTGAACTGTAGGTTAGTTGAGGATAATCAGCGGCGATAGTGCCTACCTGCACTCCAAATTGGTTGGTAGAGATGTGTAGAGTTAGTCAGTGGCGATAATGCTTAACTGAACTTAAGAGGTGTAGGATAGTTTAGTAAATTAGTGTAAAGTTAGTCAGTAGCCATAGCGCTTAACTGTACTCAAAGTTAGTGTTTAATGTTTAGTAGTATTGTTAAAGTTTTAGTCAGCGGCTCTCGTGCCTAACTGAGTTTAGATTTGTTTAGTGTTTAGTCTTGTTAGAGTTTTAGTCAGCGGCCCTCGGGCTTAACTGAATTTGGATTTGTTTGTTGTTTGGCTTTGTTGATCGGTTGTAGTACCGAAGTTTTAGTCAGTGGCCATGACGCCTAACTGCACTATGATAGTTTTTTGTTTTTGAATTTTTTGTTCACTTCGTTTTTCATTGTTTCTTTCTAATAAAAGAAAGGAACTTTACTTTTTACTTTAGGAGGGATGTAATGTAACGAGTATTTTCTACTCGCTACATAGTGTCGACCTCTCTCGTCATTTTTTGGAAGTTTTCACGGTAATGCCGCGACGCACTTTAGATATTTTATAGATTGGCTAGGATTTAGTAGAGTAATCGATAAAACCATAGACCATCAGTTTGACAGTTGGATTTTATTTCCCCGGCTGTCAGATTATTTGACGTTTCCGTTTTGGCATAATTAGGACTCACTTTCCGTCCGTCTTCTCAAAAAACATGCACGCTTAAATTTCTTCGATTTCAATCACGAGATTGAAATGATTTAAAGGTCCACCCCTGGTTGGAACCATTTTGTAACAATGTTAGCAGCAGTGCTACCCTAATATTTTGGAAACCGTGAGTATTTTGTTGGTTGATTCTTCATCGCCATGACCTGACAATAAACTTGAGGTCATGTATCCTAACCCTTGTCGATTTTCCATTGTTACAGCACCTTTAACGCCATCGCGGTTTGATTGTGCCCATAGCACGAGTGATTGGCATGCTTTGTTTTCGATAAGAATGGTGAGTACTTAAAATTTCCGATTTACTACCTCGTCGCCATTTTGCTCGACGTGTGGACTCAACTAACAAAAGAAATCGTTTTGTTTTCAGCCCCAAAGGCGTTCTTATTAATACTTTGGATTTTCATCTTTAAATTTAAATTCATCATGGAGATGAGCTGATGCGTTTCGCCTCGTGTCTCCAATCCACATCTCAGGTTTATTTTATATAGCGTTCCCCAAGCCTGTGGTATGTCACTTTAGTTTTTTTCGTAGTTTCAACTTAAAATCGTGCAATACTGACAGCTTTAGTATAAACTTTAGATTAAAAAATTTAATAGTTATAAATCAACTTTCCCTTCTAAAGAAAGGGACTTTCTTGTGTTGTTCACCATACTGCCTGCGGTGTTAGAAATAAATGAGCTATTGTTTAAGATATTGCAGCTTAATTTCAAGACCTCCGTCCTCAGATTAGAAGTCCTATCTTTTCCTTTCTGCTATCCAGGATTCCTTTGTTTTTAATTACTTAGTGAGCTCTGGCGCCCGATCCTCATTTCTCTTAGTTACTTTTGTTCAATTCGAGCTCTCTAACTTCTCATCTTTAGAATCACACACATGGTTAGTTAATTAAATATATATATTTTTTTATTTTTTTTTATTACACAATCTAAGCACACCCAGCTCTTGCATGCTGGACCACAACATTTACTCTTTTCTATCCGTGAGCGCTACTGGCCTATAGGAGATCGCAAGCTCGCTAGAGACGTAGCTAGAAACTGTTTTGTCTGTCGTCGCTTCAAGGGGACAACATTGTCCAATATAATGGGAAACTTACCCACTGATAGAGTAGTAGAACCTGACTTCCCTTTCAGAGAGGCACGAGATCTGTGAATTTTTTTTACGTCGATATAAAAAATAAAAAAGGCATTGAGGAAGTTAATCTTGTCTTGCTAATTTTGTAGATGTTTTAAATACTAGTAACTGTTTATTGACAATTTCTAATGTGTTGTGTGTGTTGTCTAATGTAATTGTCCAATCTGTAGTGTCTTTTTCCTCAGTTCGGGTTGTTGTCAAAAAAAAATCAAGATCAAATCAAATTATTCAAAATGAAAATTTTGATCAGCAAAACAAATGTAAAATCACTCACTCACTCAATCACTTTAGCGGATAAACGCTACTTTTATGTCCGGCTTTCGTTTTAACTTGTTTGTGTTTTTAATTTTCCGCTTTCCGCTTCCGCTGCCGCTGCCGCTTCCGTTTCCACTGCCGCTTCCGCTTTCCGCTTCCGCCTCCGCCTCCACTTTCCGCTTCCGCTTACGCTGCCGCTTACGCTGCCGCTTACGCTGCCGCTTACGCTGCCGCTTACGCTGCCGCTTACGCTGCCGCTTACGCTGCCGCTTACGCTGCCGCTTACGCTGCCGCTTACGCTGCCGCTTACGCTGCCGCTTACGCTGCCGCTTACGCTGCCGCTTACGCTGCCGCTTACGCTGCCGCTTCCGCTTCCGCTGCCGCTGCCGCTTACGCTGCCGCTTCCGGCTTCCGGCTTTCGGCTATCGGCTTTCGGCTTTCAGCTTCCGCCGCCGCTTCCGCTTCCGTTACCGCTTCCGCATTCGGCTTTCGGCTTTCGGCTTTCGGCTTCCCACTTCCGCTTTCGGCTTGCCGCCTCCGCTTCCGCTTCCGCTTTCGGCGTTCTGCTCTTCTCTCGGCTTTCGGCTATCGGCTTTCCGCCTCTGCTTCCGCTTCCGCTTCCGCCTTCGGCTTTCCACTTCCGCTTCCGCTTCCGCTGCCGCTGCCGTTTCCGCTTTCACTTCCGCTGCCGCTGCCGCTTCCGCTGCTGCTTCCGTTTCCGCTTCCGTTTCCGCGTCCGTTTCCGCTTCCGCTTCCGCTGCCGCTTCCGCTGCCGCTTTCGGCTTTCGGCTTCCGCTGCCGCATCCGCTTCCGTTTCCGCTTCCGCTGCCGCTTCCACTGCCGCTTCCGCTGCCGCTTCTGCTTCCGCTTTCGGCGTTCGGCTCTCGGCTTTCGGCTTTCGGCTATCGTTTTTCCGGCTCTGCTTTCGCTTCCGCTTTCGGCTTGCCGCCTCCGCTTCCGCTTCCGCCTTCGGCTTTCCACCTCCGCTTCCGCTTCCGCTTCCGCTTCCGCTTCCGCTTCCGCTTCCGCTTCCGCTTCCGCTTCCGCTTCCGTTTCCGCTTTCGGCGTTCGGCTCTCGGCTTTCGGCTTTCGGCTATCGGCTTTCCGCCTCCGCTTCTGTTCCGCCTTTCCACCTCCGCTTCCGCTTCCGCTGCCGCTTCCGCTGCCGCTTCCGCTGCCGCTTCCGCTGCCGCTTCCGCTGCCGCTTCCGCTGCCGCTTCCGCTGCCGCTTCTGCTGCCGCTTACACCGCCGCTTCCGCTTTCGCTTCCGCTGCTGCTTCCGTTGTAATTGTAAATATTATTTTGGTACATTAGTTATTGTTGTTTCGTATTTGTGATTCGTATTATATTGTGTTTTGTGCATGTTATGTAATTGTAATTATGTAATTGTAAGAAAATACAACATGTATAACATGTATGTTGTTCATATTAAATATAATATGTCTTATTTAAACTAATATAGTTTATTATTCTAGCAAAATAAGAACAACTTTGTTCGATTTCGTACAAAAAAATATGTTATCCTACTAAACGTCTTATTTTACTTGTGTTCTAACTTCTTGCATCGTTTTTATTTTATCACAGGGCTAAATTCTTAGAAATTCCTTTGAACAAGTGCCTTCTTTAGCTTTAGTCCTTTGTTTATCAAACGGCCATAAATTAAGTTTGCCGACCGCTATTCGTCGAGCACGGCACTTGATTTTTTTTTTGGCACGTAGTCATTATGTTTCTGGGTAACGTAAACAACCGGGTGGATATCTATAAAATCTTACTATCTAGAATAATTTGTAAATAAAATGTGAAATACTGATTTGTTTTAATTCATTTTCAATGTACCCGAAGGTCGTGAGAGGCACGAGATCTGTGGATTTTTTTTTTTATAATAGAGAGTTCTTTGTGTAATGTTAAGGAGAATATAGTAATTATAATTAGGTACCTACTGATTTGGTTAGAAATTTTACTTATACTTATTATTTTTTTAAATATACACACACACACCAGCCAACTGTAAAAAACAAAAATATAAAAACTGTTTTTTATTCACCTATTCTTTTGTGTAATCATTTCATAACATAGACAGCCCTAGCGTTGCGTAATTTGACGCAGGTCATCGCCCGACCCCACGTCAGACAACGTAGTAGATACTCTCGAGCGTGTGCGTAAGGTACATTTTAGCGCGCACGAACGGCTGTAACATTTTTGTAGGCAGTTATAGCGTTAGGTATCTATCTTTTTCTATGGAGTGAACTATCTGTTCCAAAGGAACTATTAGTTAATCTGTGACCATAGGGCGAACGGAGCGGCCCCTCCAGGCGCCAAGTCTCAGGGAGTCAGGGGACGCCACAGTCAAATTTTATCATAGCACAGTTGGTTCGATAGCCAAAGGAGAACGCAGTTTTAGGAAGTTTAAGCTAATAATGTTTTTTTTTTAAATGTACCTTATCTCCTATAGAATTTTGTGGTTGATGATGACGAGATGTTGTCTTAGGATGTTGTCGAGGTGTTCCCAGTTTCGTGCTTGCACATGCACGCACAACTGGGTAAATATTAGAGGAAGCAATTGGGCGCGCTATCACCCCAACAACGCTATAACTCTCTTTCAGCACGCGTAGCATGACCACGCTATGTCTACGAAAGAATAGACATACTTCTTTCATTCTTCCTGTCAGTATGTCTATTCTTCCGTAAACATAGCGTAGTCACGCTACGCGTGCAGGAGAGCAATAGGGTTTCTAGTATGTTGAGAAAATATAAAAACTGAACCGCCGCTATTCCGTCCTCGCCGCCTCCGTATATTCAATGTACTCTGTGCTCGCCCGTCCTTTCCTCGGCGCTGCCTGCCCGCACCGCTGAGCCTGTAGCTTTAAATTCGTCCCTAAATAATCGAGATCCGATCCAGCCTGTCCCTTTGTTGCCCTCTCCCAGCCACGCCCTAAGCCGACGCCCGTACCCCACAGGGGGTGCCCCAATCGTGTAGTTTATAAGTTTTTTGCCCTGCCTGGAGGTCTTAAATTTACTTATAAGGCACCACAGGAAAGTTCGGTCAAGCAGCCGGGAACCTCCTAGGTTGCCCTGCGAGATAGCACTCCGAAAAAAAAGGGGGCGCCATAATTGAATCTCACTCCATCCTAAAACTTGGCTCGGGCCGGCACTGCTACCGAGTTATCAGGTAGTAGTTGCATGATGCATCATCAACAAACATTACCTACTTACCTACTTCGTTTGTTACCATTTTATTAAATGTTTGATATTGTAGATTCTACAATCTTCTATACCTACTTAGATAATACAATTACAATACTTACCCAGGATTTCCGGAATGACGATTGTTACTGCGATTAAAAATTAAATTATGATATCATTATCAGTTAAAAAACCTATTTGACTATCATCAGATTAAATCAACGTGATTTCCTGAGATGATGTCATTGCAAAATAGCTCTCTCCGTGTCGCTTTTATGGAACACCAAATGCATACTAAGTTCCAACTTTCAAGAAAACCTCCCAAGAGCTCGCTGCTCGGACGCTCGGTTATTATAAGTACGTACTTATACATAGTTAACACACTGTTTAAAGCGGTGTGTTATTATTAATCGCCCCACATAACAATATTCGCGTCACCTCGTGGCCTAAAATGCAAATAAGAGAAAAATGCCACGACTCCTCGCGAGCACGTGAAACAAACGTTACCATGACAATTATATCGATCGGCGGCTTTTCCGAGGCTTTTCCATGAAAGTCTCATTCGCGTGTCGCCTTCTGAAACAATAAGGCACCGAAGTCTAGACAACCGGTTCGACACTCAACGGGTTGTTTACCGTCTGACCCTTATACAATCGTGTTTATAATTGCTACTATATGAATACTTTAATGCTTGCGTGGTGTTACCGTTAATTTAAAAAACTGTCTGCCATGGTGATTGAATCGTGTCGGTAGTGCGGGTCCAGCAGCCGTGGACAATGAGTGCACGCGCGAAGCGAACCGAGACGCGCGCTCGCCGTTGACGCGCGAGCGTCCGCTTTTAAAAAGCACTCATTAGCTGGTGCACCGTAACTACGCTGCGGCAGTACGAAACGCAACGTGTGTGCAATACGGGGCATTAGAAAGTGTAATGAATATTGTGGTGCGATGCTGTCGGTGAGCAAGCCGGCGTCGTTAGTCCAGCAGAAGAAGCAGCAGTGGGCGCGGGAGAGAGGTGCGTACTACGTAGTGTGGTGCGTCCGCGCGTCTAGTGCTGCACGCCCGGCTGCCGCTACTGCCGCCAGTGCGACGCCGCCCACCTGATGCACAACCGCATCTGCATCACGCTCCTTTAACATTTCGAAACATATTCACGGTCGTGATTCCATCAAGGAGATTTACTAGCATTCGCGGCTTTCAGACACGTTGGTTTAACTAAAGTTATTTCGGATTGCGACACCATAAGACGGTAAGTACGTATAAACAAAACGAAAAATACTTTTAACTTATTTGTTTATGTATTTTGGAGTAATTATTGAATTACTAGGAGCGTAAGACCGGCTCGTTACGTGTTGCTTAGAAATGAACATAGGTAAATCACGACATCAATTTCACTTTCTGAAGTGGTGTTGAAGTAAAAAATGTATCACACGGTATCTATTTAGTTTCCATAGGTAGGTATTGTCAATGGCTTACCAGTTACAACAAAAACTTTTTCAAAAAAGACAACCGCCTTCAAATCCTACAAAGTAAAAAATAACTTTAATTTCGGAAGTTTTACTAGCATTGATTTCGGCTTTGGTTCTGTTTGCGCTTTTGTACTGCCACCGACTTTCGAAATTAAAGTTACTTTTCGCTTTTAGTGCTTACTTCTAGCGACAGAGGGATATTGACTGGAGGATGGGTAGCAGCGTCCTTCTGAGTACCATAACACCTACTGCGATCGCCAACATGCATCGACCAAGCATGGTGATTACGGCTATTATTCAAATTCATTAAGAAAAGGTAGGTAGGTAACACAAAAAGAAACTTACCTTAATTTTCTGCCCTTAGAGGTGGAATATTTTCATGAAATTTATACGGACCTACCCAAGAAAATAATTTTCAAAATCGATTCGCAATGATTGCCGGAGATATCGCGTAACATAATATGTACGGTCACCAAAGGAGATAAGTATCCATGTCGCCGGAAACAGTTGAAGTTTACTTAGAAACCGATAGGTTTTTGTGAATAAAATAAAATACAATTTGTAGAGAATAAACAGTTCAATGATTAAATAAAATTTCATTTGAAAGCCCCCATTGGTTTCTGAGAAATCTTCAACTATTCCCGACGACATGGATACTTATCTCTTTTGCGTACTGTACTTACTTAAAAAATACACTCAAATTGAGAACATACTCTTTTTTGACGTAGGTAAGTTAAAAAGTAAATTATTATTGCACCAGTAAGTAACCTTTGGTTTTCTTTTTCGCGATAAATACACTTCAAAGTATTAGAAAGCACATTTTCTGGAAACTGATTATTAGGTACCTACGATACTATTGTAATTGTCAGTGAAATTAAATTTTAATAATTTCCGAATGGTAAATACCTAAGGGTCAAATATCTTACTACAAAATCAAGCCTATGGATTCGAAATCACGCTGAGTAACAAGCAATTAAAAAATATGCGACTATAGTGCCATAATAGCGATTATTAATGTAAGTCCAAATAAACTTGAACACTTCATAGGCGCCTATTGTGATTCTTATTTTAAATTAACTCAATAGAGTCACACAAAACTCCAATTAGGTCGTCACTGTTTCCCGTGCCAGGAAATACTTTAGTTTACAACAGGGGAATAGCCATCAAATTGTTTCCTCGCTTTTTAAATGACAACAGAGCGTTACCAAATGACAATAGTGAAAAACAACGATTGTTATTGACAACGTTTCGTTGGGGACGGTCCATACTTACCTAGTCGATAAAACAATCAGTCACAATCAGATTTCAAGGTTGATGGAACCGATGACCTTTGTATTTTCAACATACACGTAGATTTAAATCGCACCATTCACCCTACAAATTGTAATAACCTCCACAACATAATCTTGGTTTTCAAGTCTTATTGATGTGAGAGTCTAATAAAAAAAAACTGGACAAGTGCGAGTCGGACTCGCTCATCAAGGATTCCGTACAAATTTATAGGTACATAATACATATGCATATCCATACCTCACACTCACAATCTTACAAGTATTATAAAAGAGAAAGTAACTCTGTCTGTTACGCTTCCACGATGAAACGGCTGAACCGATTTTGATGAAATTTGGTATGAAAATAGCTTGAACCCTGGGAAAGCACATTAGGGTACTTTTTAATCCGGGACTTCGTCTGCATCTGCAATAACCGACATTCACACGGACCAAATCGCGGACAAAAGCTCATTATAAAATAAAGAATATATTTTTAATGATTTAATTACAAATGTAGTTTTCAGACTTTTCCCTGTATTTATAGTATAAGAAGATATTACTTGCCAAATTTCATAGTTCTAGGTCAACGGGAAGGACCCTATAAATTTTGATTTCCTTGAAAGTGTCGAAATGTTAGTTTTTTTGCGACATAAACGGCCGTATCTTTTTTCCACGTTAACTTAGAAGTTTGATTTTTTCACAGCTTCAAGTAGTATATGGTTTTATTTTCAACTCGATACCTTTACGCGTTCTCGAGATAAAGGGTCTTGACCGACAGACGGACAGCCAGACAGACAGACGGACAACAAAGTGATCCTATAAGGGTTCCGTTTTTTCCTTTTGAGGTAGGTACGGAACAATAAAAACATCGCTACCTACTTGGTAAGCTAAACTTCATCGTCCTATATATCTACAAGATGGTTTTCATGGTGTTTTTTTCATGACGTCAATTCTGAAGTCTAAATACTTATTTAATTAGAGTTCTGTAAGTACTTTTGTTATTCCGACGCGATAATGAATTTTATTAATATTTTCGTGGAATTCATTTGCTTGATATCTAAATACAATCAAAACATCCGATGTTAATTAACAATATATAAGCAATAGAGTTGTTTCCATGTGAAGTCCCCCACACATTAAAATCCCTCCTCGTTACAGCCCGCTGTATAATTTTAACTAGCGACTCGACCCGGCTTCGCATATAGCCTTCCTCGATAAACGGACTATCCAATACAAAAAGATTTTTTCAATTCGAACCAGTAGATCCTGAGATTAGCGCGTTCAACCAAACAAACAAACAAACTCTTCAGCTTTAAAATATTAGTATAGATGAACAACTGAATCATTAACTACTGGTACTGTCGGCGACGAGATCCACGATCAACAATAATGTATGTAATATAGGGCGCTAATTAGATTTCAATGTTTGATATTTTTATTATAAGGTTCTAATTAGTATATAAGGGTGTATTTACGTAATATTTTAGCGATTCATTCTAATAAGACTGGTTATTTGATAGTTGTAAAGTAAAAGTTTGATCTCAAGTAACTTTGTCCAAATAATTACGTAACTTGAAAAAGTGATTTTTTGTTTGTGTACATAGCGATTTGATTTTAGTCTTAAAAGTTAGATCTTGATTTAAAAATGTATATACAAAAGGTTTCATAAGGATAGAACTTACCAATTTAAAGTTATAGCAAAAAATGTAAAGTGAAAATTGCGAATCACACATTTTTACGAGTTTTTGTTCTAGGATTTTTTATTAAGTTATTAAATAGTTAAGATTTGTGTTTTATTTTATTAATTAGGTTCATAATTAGTTAATAAGATAAAAATTGTAAGGATTTATTGGAATAAATAAATAAAATAAGGGGTCCAAAGTTTTCGGCTAAGGGAAAATTGACGAGCAAAACAGGCCCAAATTACGCGGACCTCTGTCCGGTAAGGCAGGCCGGTATATAAGGCGAGCCATTTTTCGGTTCAAATCAGTCGCAGCTCAGCCGTTGAAGAGGCAACATCAAGAAAAGGGAAGCAAGCCGAAAACTGCGGACAAGAAAGGTTCAAGAAGAATATCTGCGTTTTATTTGCCTGCGCCGCCTCTTCAACTCCCCGTCTCTCCCGTGGTCCTTGTGGGTGGTGCCCACGAACACATACGCATTCAGGGGTGCGTGGTGACGTACGTCACCAGCAAACAGTTCGTCAAAAAACGTACGTCAAACAAACGTTTGGGAGATTGTCCCAGGGTGCCTGCGGGTACTGACCATACCCCAGCCGCCCGAAAAAGTTGGTCCTTCGAGATCCGGATCCCTGCGAGAAGAGTACAGAAGAGTTCAGAAGAATCAGAAGACTGCGTTCAAGATGCCGGTAACCAGGTCGCAGAAGGATGCCCCTTCACGCCCCGGGTCCCGTCCCTCTGAAAAGGACGCGACAGAAGGAACGTCGGGGTCAGAAGGGGTCACGTCTGCGTCGGCGTCATCGGGAACTGCAACTACAACCGATACGAACACTTCTTCAGGCACCGCGACGACGGAAGGTACTACAGAAACAGAGACCACGACTGCGACTGAAACCACGGCGGCTTCTGATAAGAAGAAGGAAGATGCCGCAAGAAAGAAGATGGCCAAGAAGACCCCAGAAGATGTTCCGGAAAAGGGTGATTATGGCTCCGCCACGACCCTGAAGCCGAAGGGGGTCGGTCGTCGTGCCAGGTCCACGAAGACCACGAGTTCCTCGGCCAGAAGACGCGAGCTGGCAGCCAGAGAAGAGGTTGCACGCTTGGAGCTGAAGCAAGCACAAGCTGAGGCGAAGCTGGCCCGTGTCAGATTAGAGCTGGCGCAATGTGAAGATGAGGACTCCGTGGATGAAGACCAGGAAGATAGAACAGCACAGGTGCAGAACTGGATCGAGACATCCGTGCTGGATGATGGGAACAAAGAACAGCCAGAGCTACGAGATCAGCGCCCACCAGAAGAGCCACAGAAGGTGAAGCCAGAAGAGAACTCTTCAGCGGGAAGGGCTACGATCGAGATTCAAGCGTTGGCGACGGCGTTGAAAGAAGCCTTCACCACGAAAGGAGGACCAGCAGCGCAACCGAAGTACATCCACGAGTTACCCTACTTCGACGGCAACAGCAGCGAATGGCTGGCCTTCAAGGTGGTCTACGAAGATACCGCACCGATGTTCAACGAAGTTCAAAACATGGCTCGACTAAGAAGAGCACTGAAGGGCAACGCAAGAGAAGCTATCAAGAGCCTGCTGTACTCTGAAGCATCTCCGTTGGAAGTCATGCAAGCCCTCAGAAGAAGATATGGAAGACCTGATGCGCTGGTGCTGGCAGAATTGGATAAGGTAAAGGCGTTATCGAAGATCTCTGAAAATCCCAGGGATATATGCGTCTTCGCGAGCCAGATCAACAACAGCGTAGCAGCAATAAAAGGATTGAAGAAACCGCAGTACCTGCATTCGCCTGAGATGGTGAAGCAAATCATAGAGAAGATGCCTACGATTCTCAAGTTCCGATGGTACGACTTCACTGCAGCATCAGAAGAAGGCGAGTTCTCCGACCTGACGATGGTATCCAGGTTCCTGAACATAGAAGCAGACAAGTGTGGAGCCTTCGCGACTTCAGAAGAGAAGAGTGGATTCAAAAGGACTCAACGACAGGCGACGCATTCAACGAAAGAAAGGGAAAAGGACTCAAGACAACCAGAGAAGACTTGCCCCGTGTGTGAAGGCGAACACTTCATCATCGAATGTCAGAAGTTCCAGAAGGCGTCAGTGCAAGATCGTTGGGCAATGGTAAAGAACAGTCGCGTTTGCTTCAAATGTCTTCAAGGGAAACACAGGAAGGAGAGCTGCAGAAAACCACCGTGCAAGGAATGCAAAAGGTGGCATCATCATCTGCTGCACGTCGAGTCAGAAGAAAGGACCTCGGGAGAAAAGAAGACGGAGACACAAGAGGTGGCAAACGTCATGGCATCGGTAAACGCAGTGAATAACGCAAGGGCATACCTGAAGATCGTTCCAGTTGAAGTCTTCGGGTCAAAAGGATCAAAGAAGATATTGGCCTTAATGGATGAAGGGTCAACAGTGTCACTTCTGGATCAGAAGGTGGCAGAAGAAGTCGGCGCTCAAGGAAATAAG
Organism: Charanyca ferruginea; assembly: GCA_947361185.1. NCBI lineage: Eukaryota > Metazoa > Arthropoda > Insecta > Lepidoptera > Noctuidae > Charanyca > Charanyca ferruginea. Next base: position 15,931,200 of record OX376071.1, on the reverse strand, counting down.
GAAGAACTAGTCATCGAAACAGTGGGGGGCAGGCTCATAAGGAAGACGGACTCTCAGATGCTGGACCTGACGGTGAAGGGGGTTCATCGGGGAAGCAAGAAGACCCTGAAGAGAGTTCGAACCATCGACGAGTTGAAGCTTGCGCCACAGTTCCTGGAAAAGAAAAGGATCGAAGAATGTCGACACTTGAAGAAGATCGCCGACTCGATATACTATGAAGGGGAGTCACCACAGCTGCTCATCGGGCAAGATAATTGGGAGCTGATCGTGACTCGAGAAGTAAGAAGAGGGAAACCAGGAGAACCAGTTGCTTCAAGAACAGGACTTGGATGGGTACTCCACGGGTCAGACACCGGAGGCGCAAGAGTGGTACACTTTCTCAACACGTGTCTACATGTCAGCACACCAGAAGAAGAAATGCATCAAGCCATCAAGGATCACTTTGCGATCGAGGCGCTGGGTGTGCAACCACGAAGACCTACTACGGACTCTGAAGGAAGAGCACTCGCCATCCTAGAGAAGACTTGCAGAAGACTTGAAGATGGTCGATTCGAAGCAGGACTTCTGTGGAAGAACGAAGAAGAACAGATGCCAGAAAGCTACATGTCTGCCAGGAACCGGTTAATCAACATCGAGAAGAAGATCGACAAAGACCCTCAGTTGAAGGCAGAGTACAGCAAGCAGATTCAGCATCTAATCGACAGCAAGTACGCAGAAGAAGCACCTGAAGGACAAGAAGACTCCAAGAAGAAATGGTTCCTCCCTCACTTCTCCGTGGTACATCCATTGAAAAACAAGATAAGGATTGTCTTCGACGCTGCAGCGAAATCAAAAGGAAGAAGCCTCAATGACGCATTGCTACCAGGACCAGATCTATTACAGTCACTCTTCGGGGTATTATTAAGATTTCGACAGGGACCGTTAGCAGTGGCAGCCGACATAAAAGAAATGTTCCTGCAAGTCCGCATTCGACATGAAGATAGAGATAGCTTGAGGTTCCTGTGGCGCGGGGATCGACGCGACGTGTCGCCGAAGGAGTACAGGATGACATCGGTCATCTTCGGCGCGACATCATCTCCGAGCACAGCGATCTACGTCAAGAACCGGAACGCAGCGGACTACAGGGACCAGTATCCAGAGGCAGTAAGAGCGATCGAGCTGAACCACTATATGGACGACTACCTGCACAGTTTCCATTCAGAAGAGACCTTCAGAAGAGTGACAGCTCAAGTAGACTACATACACAAGAAGGCGGGCTTCGAACTAAGAGGATGGGCATCAAATCAACCCGAGTTGCTGCAAGACGTGAAGACTGAAACGACCGAGAAGACAGAAGTAAACTTGGGCGAGAAGGAAGAGAAGACACTGGGACTACGCTGGTTCACAGAAAGGGACTCCATCGGCTTCAGGGCAAACCTCAGAAACACGCCAGAAGAAATAGCTCAGGGATTCAAAGTGCCTACGAAGAGGGAAGTCACCAGCGCCGTGATGTCAACTTTCGACCCACTAGGATTAGCATCACCAGTTCTCGTCCAGGGCAAGAAGCTGCTTCAGAACATATGGCGGAGCGGTGTCGGTTGGGATGACGAGATAGAAGAAAGGGAGTACGAGGCATGGAAGACTTACCTGGAGAAGATGAAGCTACTTCAAGACCTGCAGGTTCCTAGATGCCTGGCGCCACATCGCACCGAGGGGGAGCTGCACACGTTTACGGATGCAAGCGAGACAGCGTATGCAGCGACGGTTTATTGGAGGACAGAAGATGAAGATGGAACTTACCACGTCAGCTTAGTGGCGGCGAAAGTAAGAGTCACTCCACTGAAGCCGGTGTCGATCCCGAGACTCGAACTGCAGGCGGCCCTCCTTGGAAGCAGACTGGCACATTCGGTGGAAGAAGAAATGGACCTTAAGGTGAAGAAGAAGACTTATTGGACGGACTCCAGCATCGTACTTTCCTGGATCAAGACGGACCCGAGAACATTCAAGACGTTCGTGGCTCATCGCTTGGCGGAGATAGAAGATCTCACCAAACCACAAGACTGGCGGTGGGTGCCTACGGCGCAGAACCCTGCAGATGACGCAACGCGCGACGTACCGGAACACTTCAGCTGCAATCACCGATGGTACACCGGACCGGAGTTTCTAAAAAGAGAAGAAGTTCATTGGCCAGCGGCAAGAACCTTCAAGAAAGAAACCACCGGAGAAGAAAAAGCAGCGGACGCCGTGGCGACAGCAAGCACTACTCACCCATCACCAGATCCTGAGAGGTTTTCGTCATGGAAGAGACTTTGGCGAGCCACAGCGAGAGTACTGCAGTTTATACAACTCTGCAGAAGAAAAGAGAAGGTCAACGTCAGTAAAGAAGATCCCACCTGGAAGATAACGAAAGGAAAGAAGGCGAAGATTATCGAGAAGCGACTTCGACCGTCAGACATACCAGCAAGGAACTACATCCCGTTGGGCGCAGAACTACTAGAGCAAGCTGAAACCCTATTGCTACAAAGAAGTCAAGATAGAAGCTTCAAGGAAGACATGAGGTGTCTGCAGCAAGGGAAGCAATTAGAGGGCAGCAGCAAGTTGAAGAAGCTCGACGTAGTACTGGAAGAAGGACTCCTACGACTGAAAGGAAGAATCGACGCGATACAGGGTGTCACCAGAGACTACAAACGACCCATCGTGCTCGACAGCAAGGACAAGACAACACGACTCATCATAGAAGAATTCCACTGCCGCTTCAATCACGGGAATCATGCAACAGTAATGAACGAAGTAAGGCAACGCTTCTGGATACTGGGACTGAGGTCAGCAATAAAGGCGGTTCAACATCAATGTCAATGGTGCAAGATAAGAAAAGGAAGACCGCAAGAACTACCGACGGGCAACTTACCTGCTGAGCGTTTGATGCACGGAAACCCTCCATTTACGTGCACCGGCGTAGACTACTTCGGCCCGATGACAATCACCGTAGCAAGACGTCACGAGAAAAGATGGGGTGCGCTGTTCACATGCTTAACAACTAGAGCTGTGCACATTGAGATAACTCCATCACTCTCCACCGACAGTATGATAATGGCGCTACGACGATTCGCCGCGAGAAGAGGAATGCCGAAGACAATCTACACCGACAACGGGACCAACTTCGTCGGCGCCAACAAAGAACTGAAAGAGGCGCTAGAAACAATGAAACAAGAAGACCTCACCTCAGAAGCAGAGAAGATCGGCGTGCAGTGGAAATTCATCCCTCCTGGTGCACCAAACATGGGCGGTGCATGGGAGCGTCTGGTGCGATCAATAAAAACCGCACTAGGCGCCACACTCAACGAGAAGCATCCACGTGAGGAGGTACTTCACACCCTCCTACTAGAGGCCGAACACATAGTCAACTCCCGGCCTCTCACCCACATCTCCGAGAACCCTGAAGAAGAAGCACTCACGCCTAACCACTTCCTCATTGGGCGATCATGCGGCGCAGCGAGAATCGGCAGCTTCGAGGACAACGAGCTCGTGGGCAAACACACCTGGAAGGCCACGCAGCGTCTTGCCGATCACTTCTGGCAACGTTGGCTGCGCGAATACCTGCCCACTCTACTGCCGAGGAAGACGAAGGGAAGACCCAACGCCGCAGACCTGCAAGTCGGAGACATCGTGTTGATCGTCGACCACAGCCTACCGAGATGCACCTGGCCACGCGGCAGAATTCAGCGGGTGTATCCTGGACCGGACGGGCGGACAAGGATCGTCGACGTCGAGACGCGAGGAGGTGTGCTGCGAAGACCCAGTTCGAGAGTGGTGCTGTTGGTGCCGGGAGTATCGCCGAGCCAGAGGGATGGTGCGACGCACGAGGGGGAGACTGTCGGCGACGAGATCCACGATCAACAATAATGTATGTAATATAGGGCGCTAATTAGATTTCAATGTTTGATATTTTTATTATAAGGTTCTAATTAGTATATAAGGGTGTATTTACGTAATATTTTAGCGATTCATTCTAATAAGACTGGTTATTTGATAGTTGTAAAGTAAAAGTTTGATCTCAAGTAACTTTGTCCAAATAATTACGTAACTTGAAAAAGTGATTTTTTGTTTGTGTACATAGCGATTTGATTTTAGTCTTAAAAGTTAGATCTTGATTTAAAAATGTATATACAAAAGGTTTCATAAGGATAGAACTTACCAATTTAAAGTTATAGCAAAAAATGTAAAGTGAAAATTGCGAATCACACATTTTTACGAGTTTTTGTTTTAGGATTTTTTTATTAAGTTATTAAATAGTTAAGATTTGTGTTTTATTTTATTAATTAGGTTCATAATTAGTTAATAAGATAAAAATTGTAAGGATTTATTGGAATAAATAAATAAAATAAGGGGTCCAAAGTTTTCGGCTAAGGGAAAATTGACGAGCAAAACAGGCCCAAATTACGCGGACCTCTGTCCGGTAAGGCAGGCCGGTATATAAGGCGAGCCATTTTTCGGTTCAAATCAGTCGCAGCTCAGCCGTTGAAGAGGCAACATCAAGAAAAGGGAAGCAAGCCGAAAACTGCGGACAAGAAAGGTTCAAGAAGAATATCTGCGTTTTATTTGCCTGCGCCGCCTCTTCAACTCCCCGTCTCTCCCGTGGTCCTTGTGGGTGGTGCCCACGAACACATACGCATTCAGGGGTGCGTGGTGACGTACGTCACCAGCAAACAGTTCGTCAAAAAACGTACGTCAAACAAACGTTTGGGAGATTGTCCCAGGGTGCCTGCGGGTACTGACCATACCCCAGCCGCCCGAAACAGGTACTTTCTCACCTACTTTTCTTGAGGTAATAATTACTTACACAGAAAGATTACAGATACACAACACAGCATAAAATTTCACTGGAAATCTCGGCTAAAGAAATATTGGTGTCAGTTAACAAATAGTAAGTAAGTACCTACATTATGATACAAGTGAGGTAAGGATAAGTGTCACCACGGTCGAGCCTATGTATATTGTAGCCTGAACCAAAAGCGAGGGCGTAATGAAGCCTTTTCATTCGTCACTTTTCAACTCGCTTGTGGAAAAAAAAAAGTCTTAAGAAAAATTACGCGCGTATTTCTTAGCCCAAACAACGAACCCTGAGGTTGCTCGCCCCCATAGCTAACTGACGAAGCCGCCACACTGGTTTTGAAAACAAAAACAAAAAATGTTTGTGTAGAACACAAATTACTGTTATTTCTTTGCCAAAAATATAATAATTTTATGAAATATAATGTGTATTAATCACATTTCATTCATCAACTTGCATAATTATATAAGGTGCTATAAAAATATCTGCCACGGCTGCAATGGGAGACAGTATTGTGTTTATAGATTACAATAGTAAAGATAAATTATTAATCATTTGTCATATTTTTTTTCATACAAAAAATTGTACGTATAAATTTGAATTGATTTATTCGCATAAAACCATCACGTAGACTTGCTGTTGCCAGACCGCACCGAATAGTACAATTCAATCGTTTCGCAAAACGCCGGCGCCGTTCATACACTGTTGCCATTCTTATCATTTATCAAACGATGCCGAGCGCTGCGCATCGGCACTCGTCGGGACGTTGCGTCGTCAAAGAGCCGCGCGCCCCCACCCTGCCTGACCCGCACTACCCCGTTCGTCGCACGCGCAAGCCGACCGCCCGCTCGCCAGTCGCCCGGTCGCCCCTCGCCCGCTCGGAAGTTAGTTTTAATTAGCGGTTAGCGACGGGATAATCGCTCGCGCTTCCTTTAAAAATGCCTCCCAGACGACGGTATTCCAATCAAGAATATCTTGAAATGGTGTTGTGCTACCGCGAGTGTAACTCCATAACTGCGCATGCAGTAAACTTATACCAGCAGAGGTTTGGTGTGCGAGTGAGTCATCATACCATTCTGGATGCCGTGTACAGATTTCGTGAACACGGCCGCTTTGACCCGCCTCCGGTTGACGCAGGCAGGCCTCCATATTCTGCCGAACTACATTTGCCTACATTTGTGTGCAACGCGAAGGCGGACTCGTGCAACAGTTTTGTAGATAAGTAGGTAGGGAGTGTGTAAATAACTGTAAATACGATGCAATTATTGTAAATAAGATGATTAACTTTTAAACACGCCAAGTTACTGTAATTTATCGTTATTTGATACCTAAGTATTAATCTAAGCACCTACTGTTTAAAAATAATAAGAAAAAAATCACTAACTTGTCAGTCCAAAGCCTGTTTTAAGTGTGATGGGAAGTTTATCATCTATTTACCTACGTCAGTTTTTTGGAAGAATGCGGTAGCTGGTAAGTAATTGCACTTTTAAAACACTTTTTTCCCTGCGTATTATTGTGTACCTAGTAGGTTAGATAGTGACGAACTAATCAGCTGATTTCAGTTTTCATTCACAGAACAGATAGAAAGAGATAGCAGTTGTTTTCATTGACGAAGCGACACATCGCGCGTAATTTGTGAAACGCGTTATGCAGAGTAGAGCCAATGTTTATTAAACTACTTTATTTTCTCAAATTAAATTAACTATTCTGGGGTACGAAAGTTCTTCACTATTGTAATCTTTAAACACAATACTACCTCCCATTAAAGCCGTGGCAGATATTTTTATAGCACCTTATATATTATTTAGTTCATTTATTTACGATTTATTTAGGTATGGAAACAATCAAACCGTGCGCAAAAAGCACGTGTGCTTATACACTACATTATGACACTAAAAGCGATGCAATAAGAGCCGATAGACGAGCAGTGTGTTAAAATTAAAAAAAAACTTTTTACTAAGAAGAGAACCGCCTTCAAAAACTGAAAAGTGATAAATAACTTTAGCACAGAGCACACGTGACTTTAGTTTCGGAAGTCGGCGGCAATCTAAAACAACAAACAGAACAAAGCTACCGACTTTCGAAACTAAAGCAACGGTGCCCCGTGCTATAGTTATTTATCACCTTTTAGTTTTTGAAGGCGGTTCTCTTTTTAGTAAAAAGTTTTTATTTTCCACTTTTTAGTGCCTCCTTATCACCTAAATCTATTAAAAAACGGCAAGGCAGTTTTATTATTAAAACAGAGGTTGAAAGTCCTCCAAAGATGGAAGAAACGAAAGCGTCTACTATGCATACTTACATTTTTGGTTTTTGTTGATTTTTTCAAAAAGCGCTGAATAAATTTCCGGTTGTATATACTTAATCCTACTCCAGAATGTAACAAACACTTTTCCGAAAACCGCATCAAAATCGGTTTAGCCAAATGGGAATTAATCGCGGACAAACAAACATACAAACATACATACACACAAACATACGGGTCGAACTGAGAACCTCCTTTTTTTTAAGTCGGGTAAAAAATATTTACAAAACTCAAAACTCAAACTCAAATCATTTATTTCCAATAAACCATTTACAGGCACTTTTGAATTGTCAAGGAGTCAGTCAGTCAGAAAGTTGAGGCTATTTTCTCGTTCCAAACAGTACGTTTCTATGGAGAAGAACGAACAAGAAACTTCATGAACATTCTTTTAAAATCAACAGAATATTACCACTCATGTTGAATTTACGGGACACAAATGTGAAAAAAAATGTAACAAGTTGTGCACGTTAAAAGAGGTCTAGAGACAATCATAAACAATTCAAAATTATTTAAAATAACCGAGGCAGCTACGAGATGACCAGTCCCAACTGACGGCGCCCGTTCACGAACATGACGCACGGATCGGCACCATTTAGCTCAACTATTTTGAAGGGAACCGAATGATCCGACACATGTGCCACCATCAGCAAGACACTAAAGTAAGCAAGCATGACATACTCCCAACCGCCAGGGCATATTCAAGTCAATGAAAGACATACCTCGTAAATGGTAGCTTTAAAATATATAGTGCTCACATGTACGTGCTATGCAAAATTATATAATACTAACACATTGAGTTTATACAATGCAAAGATAATGTAGATCTACATCTTCAGCAGCTCCAAAAACAGTTAAAAATGCTAATCAATTAATCTATGAACCCATAGGGCTGTGTACCTAGACCAGCATCCAGCCAAGCATTTTTATCAGAGATGTAATCACTCAATTTAGAATATGCTCGGATGCATAGTGTGCGTTTAATATAAGACTTAAATTTCGTCTCATTTAGTTGAAGAATGTGTGGGGGTTATATTTTATTGTAACATTTTAAACAGAACCTCATGAAAGATGAATCTACTTTAGCCAGCCTGAAACCTGGTTCAACTAGATGGTCCCTATTTCTAGTATTATAATTATGTCTGTCACATCTTTTATCAAAAAGATGCAGATTTTTTCTAACGTACATGATGTTTTCATAGATGTATTGACAAGGTACCGTCATTATGTTAATTTCCTTAAACAGTTCCCTTAGAGAATCGCGGTTGCAGGTTGCGGCGCAGGTTATAAATGGCTCTGATAGTTCTTTTCTGCAGAATAACAATAGACTCGATGTCTGCAGCTCGTCCCCACAATAAAATACCGTAAGACATTATACTATGAAAGTAGCTAAAATAGACATCCAGTCTCGCGGTATCCACATCGGTAATATTGCCGGATTTTTCTGCCAGCATATGCTGCCGAACTTAGCCGTCCTGCGAGAGATGTTAAATGAGGACTCCATTGTAGCCTTGAGTCGAGTGTGATCCCCAGGAAAACAGTTTTATCGACAAATTCCAGTTTCTCTTTATTCAATACTATGTTACAATCACTACTTTTGACATTTGGCAAAACAAATCTGATGCACTTCGTTTTTTTTTCATTTAATACTAAATTATTAGCCGTGAACCAATTTTGTACCTGAAGTAAGGCGTTATTTACGTAGTCAAGATTTTCAGCCCGTCTAAGACGTGTCATCGGCAAATAACACCATTTGTGGTTGGTTTTTGAATAACCGGGGAAGATCATTAATGTACACTAAAAAGAGGAAAGGACCTAAAATTTACCCTTGTGGAACTCCCTTTGTACTTTTAAACCATGTGAATTCACCCCATTTACTTGAACTTGCTGCTGTCTATCATACAAATAAGATTTCACTAAACTAAGCGCAAGTTTAGTCTAGTCCGTAATGCTCAAGTTTCCGCAGTAATGTATCGTGATTTATGCAATCAAATGCCTTGGAGAGGTCACAAAAGATTCCTATGGCATCTTGTGCCTCTTCCCACGCGGTAAAAATGTGTTTTAATAAAGTGACACCGGCGTCAGTCGTACAACGTCCTTTGGTGACACCATACTGTTGATCGTGTAATATAAGTATGTCATTTGTATTATAAATTTAAAATTTAAAAAACCCCCAACACAAAACATAAAAGCAATTATTTAAAAAGTAAAAATTGTATCTTTTGTTGAGCCATCAAATGTTTGTTCGTTGAAATGGCGCTATAATGTCGCGGCGGGGTACCGCGTAAGTCGAATCTCATTGCAAATCCATGAGTTCGCTATTTTACCTATTTAGCTATTGCTGACTTAGCGGTACCCCGCCGCGACATTATAGCGCCATTTCAACGAACAAACATTTGATGGCTCAACAGAAGATATTATTTTTTACTTTTTAAATAATTGCTTTTATGTTTTGTGTTGGGGGTTTTTTAAATTTTAAATTTAATTTTTATTTGAAAGTTTTTAAAAGTAATTTAGTCTGGTTTTGAGAAGTTGTAGATACGTCTAAAGTTGTATTTCGTCACATGGATCTTTTTTGATATTAAAGATATCACCCTGAGAATGCGTTGTTATATATAATTCGCCATTTTGTGGTGCCGGTCATCTTGGCCTTGAAATGTATCATAATGTAAAGTATTCTACTAGTGAAGCCCTTTCATTTGATACCCATATTGATGGAGTTGTGAAAAAATATGTGATTAGCTATTTTGTAGCGGCGGTCATCTTGGACCGATTTTCATCAAACATAGATAAGAACACTCCCGACTAATTCACCTTTCAAATAAAAAAAACAAAAACAAAATCGGTTCATCCGTTCGGGAGCTACGATGCCACAGACAGACACACACACACACACACACACACACAGACACGTCAAACTTATAACACCCCGTCGTTTTTACGTCGGGGGTTAAAAATGAGCAAGCATCTGATCAACGATAATCTTTTCAAAAACCTTGCTGAAAGCCGGCAACACGGACACGGGTCTATAATTATTGGTATCTTTACAATTCCCGGATTTGAAAAGAGGTACCTTACAAAGACCTTGGTCTACGCACATATTACATACCTATATATTAAAGCCAAATAAGGCTAAGGATTACGATGTCTAATTCGTTATTTAATAACTTAATCTTAACGTTATCTTGTCTAGTGAAAATAAATATATACTTAAGCGTAATTATTATTAGTCGTTGAATTCCTAGATAGAAGAAGTCTGCCAATTAATTAGGTACAGTTTCGATCTACATTAGACAGCTGTAACGCGCTGGCGTTAAATAATGTAAATGTAACAGAAACACTCACTGCTCGTTATTACCTAGAGACGGTCTGCGCCTGCGCTCCACGAGAGCGTGACGCTCAAACAAAATATATACCATTACTAGTTAGACCACTGGTTTTTTATTTATTATCCGTTATTTTCTTTAATTATCTATTTACCAGTCGCTCATTGATAAAGAAAATAAAAAAAACAACTTTACGAAATCTTTTAAAATTACATCGCCGTAAAAAAATGGTCAAACGGATAACAGCTGTAATCGATCCGTAGGCTACTTATAAAATAGTGAATTATTCAGGCCGTGACTAAAGAACGCCACATTTCACTTTCCACTAAAGTTCAACGAATTGTTGTTGCTTACATGACCCAGATCCTTGGCTGCCTGCTTTTGAAGAAGTAAATATTTTCCTGGGGACATAAATTGTTGAAGTTTCCACTGCTTCCGACACAAGCATATGTTACGTCTAGCTTATTGCACGCCTACGTGGTACAGTCAGCCGCATTCAAGGTAACAATTTGACTTTGAGGGAGCCTTTATTTTGCATTGGTGTAAGGGCGGTTTTCCTAGTATTCATGTGGTTGATCGTAAGTGGGGCTACATCATATCTATGGGCTTCATGCTACAGGCTGTCATAGTTTCAGTTTCAAGCCCGGAAGGTAGTCTAGGGAATAAGCATATCTACAGGGTTGTACCTTTTTTTACAGTATCTAGGTAATTACCTATGTTGTAAGTACATAGTATGTAGGTACTGGCCTGTCTTTGATTATAGTACATACCTACCTTTGTTTTGCAAAATAAAACCGACGGCAACATGATTACGGTTCCCTACATTCCTTTCATATTATAACCATAACAGAGCTTTGCGTGTTTTGTGTCGGAACAACATAAGTAAAGTTTTGAGTTTTAAGCCTATAGCGTCGTCGTTCCCATTTGTAAACCGCCAGTCCACCACGGCGCGGCACCGCTAACAGTAGGTAATAGGCCTATTATAGTAAATACAAATACGTGCCATAAGAACAATGCTATTGTTTCATATAAGATTATAAGAATAAACGAAAGTGATCTTCAGTGATAATACCAGCCGTAGTGCTTACCTACCGCTACTAAGTTTTAATGTTTATGTAATAGTAGAAACCATAAGAAACATTTAACATGTTTAAATCTCGGAAGTAAATCGTTATCTGTTCATCTGCTTATTATTATGTAGATGATACGCATACCTACTTACCCTAATGACAATAATGAGTGTGATTTATTCTAAGTGCGCATTTACAAACACGTAAGCTTTAAATGTTTTAAACGAGCCTTCTTTGAATTACCTGGTAATAACTATAAAGCAATTGACTTTTTCAAACCTCAATTTTTATAGACGCAATAAACTCTGAAAATATCGAAGTCTTTCAATGGTTGCGTGTTTCCCTCACTACAATAAAGCTTCGGTGGTTTACAACACTTGCTCACTATAACATTATATTATTATGCAGCTCGCATGAATGACTTACGTTTTCAGCGTGCGCTATCGATAAAACTAAAACCCTTTGCACATAAAGGGGAAGGTTTTTCATTTAACTTTTCCGAATGAAAAAAAATTGAACAGTTAATTCAGAGACGACCGTTGTCATGGACGGTAGTTATCAAGTTTTGCTAACAAAAATAGAAAGTAGTCGATTAGAGATACTTTTAGTGTTTGTTTTTTCGTTTGTGTTTGCTCTGTGTTTACGTAATTAATTGTAGTACTTTTAAGAATAAAGTACAAACAACAATTTTGTTGTTTTCAGAGGAAATGTCCCACCTCTACCTGCCTTGGGGAGCTGGCGAACGATATACAAATCGTTTGCAAGTGCGGAATCAATTTGCAAGTACATTGGAGCTTCACAAGCAGTCTTCGTACGAGTACCAGGAGCCTGTGCAGCGCCAGCGGAGTCCCAGCCTTCCTCCCATACATAACATTGAAGAGAGATCCGCAAAGGATGACCGGAGGAACAATGTGCTTAACCGCAACATGACAAGCGCGAAGAGGTTCTCATTTTACGACGAAGACGGTGAAGGTGACACTTCGGGCTACGGTAGTGAGACCCTCAACCACATGAACAGAAGCGGGCACAGAGGGCTACACGAGGCCAGTAACTGCAGCCCCGTTGTAGCGTGGCAGCAAGAAGGAAAAGATGACAGGTGAGTAAAATTATTAGATAACCTTGAGTGCGGAAAGTTACGGATGTAGTACAGTCGCGTTTTAACTATGTACGTCTATGTTACTTAAGTTTTATTGTTTTACATTTTGCAACGTTTACTGCACTTTTAAGAGCTGCTTGTCACGCGTGTACTAAATCTATTTAAAATAACTCTGAACATAGGTAGGTATTATGGTACCTACCTGTGTCTACCGGATTCTTTCTGTGATTTTTTTAACCTTGTATAGCTTGCTAAAGAAGGTGGAACTCGGATGTGGCCGGTACTGAGAAACGCTAGTACCTATACCGGCGCAATGTGATGAGAGATCCAACAACGAGTTTTAAGTTTAGTCTTACTTTCAATCTGTCTATGCTTTTATAACTGTAATTTTAGACTTCGAGCAGTTATTGTGTAGGTACCATTCATACCAAAAGAACAGCATATTCGGAACAAATTGGCTGTGACAGACAGACAGACACGAGTGATCGTATAAGGGTTCCGTTTTTCTTTCGGACGTACGTACAGTATTCTTAAAATTAATAGTGACACCTTGCGAATTGCGATTATCCGATTTAGCGCAACTCAAAATCTAAACGATTGCTAGAACGGGGCGCGCCGCAGCATTGACACACACTAGTACAATACAATAGTCTGTTTGTATGCATCAGAATAAAAAATACGCACGAAATAAGCACGAATCATTGAAATTGATCAGCAAACGACAGCGCTAGGTTTTACAGTGCTTTTTAAAATAATTGTCTAAAATAAATGAGTTCGTACAAGTAACTGAAAAAAATTGTGTATATTGAGCATAACCTTTATTTTCAAAAAATAAAAATATCAGTTATGTTTTTATTCAAATACTGGTGAAAAAAATTGTTGAAGTGAACCGATTTTGTACTTTATTTTGAATACTGTTTTTTAATATCTAATAGAAATATTTTGCGTAATTTTGGCTCTGTAATGTACTTTGAAACTGTATATCCTGTTGGAAAAACGCATAAAACATGATATTTTGGCATACTGTAGGTAATGGTTCGTAATTCGTCCTGAAAGTTAACTCTGACGTCTATTTTCGTAAAACGCTATGAAAGGATTGTCTTCGCTTTCAAAAACCATAATTAAGAATTATACTTTTCCTTTGTAGTTCCCTAAATCAAGACTTAATCTTTCTAAAACTGTAATTGTCTTTAAATAATCTGCTCACATCGTTACGATATTGCTCTGGGCAAAACGCGAAAACATGAAGTTTTCGTCACGAATCGAATACACGCTCTTAATCGACCCTCTTCAATTGTTGCAGCAGATGACCATCCATTTTGTCTGATCATCTGGTGTCGATTTTAGCAATAGAAGAATTGTGTTTAAATACCTACATATAAAAACTGGCCAAGTGCGAGTCGGACTCGCGCACGAAGGGTTCCGTACCATTATCTATACAACATTAGATACTATATTACATATAATATAGGTACTTACCCATTTTTTTTATATCGAGCAAAAAAACGGCAAAATATATGTATGGGGGCCCCCCTTAAATATCTATTTTTTTATTCTGTTTTTAATATTTGTGGTAATAGCGGCAACAGAAATACATCATCTGTGAAATTTCAACTGTCTAGCTATCACGGTTCATGAGATACAGTCTGGTGACAGACAGCCAGACGGACAGTAGAGTCTTAGTAATAGTGTCCCGTTTTTACCCTTTGGGTACGGAACCCTAAAAACGTAGTTACCCTAACGCACAACTTAACGACCTCTTGACATAATCCAAATTTTAAACTTTCGATATAAATTTCACTGTTTTTTCTACCTTTTCAAGAGGTGACGAAGCGCCTTAACAATCACCTGATCATTAAAAAAACCTCACACTGGTTCTACTCTCATTATAACGGTAAGTATAGCGTGAAGATATCTCATACCTACGCAAGTGAAATCAATACACACTATGCTAGATATTCCGTCCCCAACAATTTTGCTATTGATCAGTAAGTAATTGAGGCGTTTACCAGTATTTACCGCGATGCTTTTGTTTCATGAATGTTTTTGTTTAGAGTTTATTCTAGGAGCGATTCTATTCTTGCAAACTTTGTAGGTAACAAAACAAAATAATTATTTCGCTCCATTGTAATGAAATAATCACAGAGTAATATAATATACCTAAGTATAGAAATAATTATGAAATAGCTAAGTGAGCCCCATCATTGGGTGATGGCGGTCATAATTACAAGTACCTATCTGTGTAAAATAGGGAGCAACCAATAAGCGTGAAAAACGCTTGGTTAAATTATTATTTTCTATCTCCTTAGGTTTATATTTTGTTCCCACTTAAAAGTAAAAGTATTTTATTGACATACAAACAGAATTCTAGATTCTAGGTAACATCATGTTTATTGTAGGAACAGGGACTCCGGTGGCGGCAAGTCAGGCCTGTCCGACGGGGCGTGGTCGGCTCGCAGCCCACGGACATCCGAAGAGGGACGACTGCGATGGGGCGACCGCGGGGTCGCTACCGGCCGGCTTTGGGAACCTACGGCACCTAATGCTAGACTACCCCAGGTAGATAAATGAAATAAACGAATGCCTCTTTGAACTGTGAACACAGAGATCTTTGAATCGATCTATCTTTTAAAACCATAATATAACCATAAATTTAAAAATCCTTACAAATAATTATCAGGCACGTTTTACTTAAAACAGACTTTTGTAAAACGGCTTACTGAAGATTCGGACACAGTGTCCGAAACGAAATTTTTTCACTGATGATTCGGACACCAATAAAAAAGCTGTTTTATACAGTCAGATAAAAAAAATACAACGAACACTGTGTCCGAATATATTGCGTCCGAATCTTTAGTAAGCCAGTAAAACAATGGTTGAATAAAAAGTTAGAACTGTTATAAGTATTAAAATAAAATAAAAGAATAGCAAACTTTTGTTAGTTCAGTGTGTTAGTTTCTTCAATGTTTTAGTTCTACAATGTAAGGACCATATGAGGAGATAAAAGCTTCCTCCATTTCCACCTTATATGGTCTGCCTCAGTTTCTTTTGTCATTTTTTTATATTGAAATCATAGTGGTATAGAAAAACCAGGCATTGAATTCCAAAGTCCAAATCTATGCTAAGAGTTTATCTGTGACCAACAAAAATGTTGCTTCAAATGGGATTCGAACCCGGAACATTAGTATCCGTATCATTTCATTTCGTGCTTGCTACTAATAGAAAGAAACGGAATATTAATGCCCCAATTAAGAATAAAAGCACCGATATATTTTCGTACTAATAGTACCTAATACCATAATTTCGAATCATAATGGCTTATTGATATAAATGACTATAATAACTTTTCATTTTGTTTGTAGATGCCAAATCAGAAGAAAGGCACACCGTCATGGGTGGAACGTGGATTAAATATGATTGACAACACAGCCGAGGTTCTAGTCATAGACCAAAGAAGTTCGAGCAATAGCACCGGGGTAGACTGTGACAGATCTTCCTGCAACGGAAGCGATGAAGGAAGGTAAATCATTTATTACTATAATAATCATGAATAACCACTAATTAAAAATAAATTTATTTATAATCATACATTTCAGAACATTTTTAAGAGGACAAAACGTCCCAATAGAGCCTGAAATTAAGGCTCAGCGGGAAAACAAACGTCTGAAAGCATTGGAATTTCAATCAGCGATATTGAATCAATTAGAAGACAGAGAGAAGCGACGTCAAGAAGAAAGAGAACGACAATTAAGAGAAGAGAGGCTAGAGGAACTACGCATACAGAGACAACAAGAAGAAGACAGACAAAGACTGGAAGATGAGAGACGGAAGTTAGAGGAGAAACAGTTGATGGAGCAAAAGAAATTAGACACGTTAAAAAGAGCTCTGGAAGACGCTGAAAGAAAGGCCAAACTGGAAAAAGAAAAGCGGTTTAGTTTTCACAAGAGAAACACAAACACATGTACAAATGTGGAAAGTGTTCCGAAACCTAACCTAGAAGAAACGCCAGTAGCTGAAGCAACACCTCGTGCGGATCCTACGAGTCCAACTAAAACGAGTAGAACATACGACATTCATTCCGCGAAAAGTCAAAAAAGAGATTGCAATTCTCATCAAACAACGGAATTTAATTCTCCTAGATCAGTAGGTCCTGGGAATCTTAATCTGTTTATTCATAGCGTACCTCCATTAGCTTTAGCAGATGGCCAATTTAACATCGTGCCAATTGGGTTAAATAGTACCAATGAAGTTATAAACACGCAGCCAAATAATATACAACTAGCCGTATTAGTTCCACAGAATGTGGCCAACAATTTGTATAGTGTATCATTAAACTCTTTAAACAATACTAATGAATTAACGGACATCGGTAAATTATTGACACCAAACAAATATCGAACGTTGAGAATGAAAGACGTAGCAACTCAAACTGATTCAATATTTAAATCCACTACAGATAAAATTATTGAAACCGACGAACCCGAAAGATATATAGACAAAGATTATCCTAACATTGATGAAAATGCACCACAGGATAGTCATCATAATACACTGAAAAAAGATAGACGTTTCCGATCCGAGGAAAGGTATAAGAAAGATTTAGAAAATCGACCAAAGTGGGGAGTTAACAGACCTGCAGCTCAGTATAAAAAACAAAGCGAGAAAGACCCATTTTATAGCCAAAAAAGAAAAATGCGCCAAAAATATAGACCTCAAGCGAGACAATATTTATCACATTCCAGTGAAGATAGTCGTTCACCAAGTCCGCCAACGAGGTCTGAAAAAACAATCGAAAATGGCAATAAACATCGGAACTCACTAAGCCAATCGTATTGGAGAAGTAAACGCTCTAGTCAGGATAATAATGTATCGAAATCTATCAATATATCCGAATCTATAAACAATTTACAATCAGATTTCAACCCTTTAGGACAATTACCAGCCAACGAAATGACAGAAAATAAAAAGTCACCCAAAACGTCTCCTTTGAAAAGAATGACATTATCACAGAAGTTTATTAATGATAAATATGGAAACCGAAAATTATGGACAGATGATGTAAACGAAAGAAATGGTAAATCTAGTATGTTCGATGTGGAAAATCGAAAAAAAATAATAGACCAAATAAATAATGCCAAAAGAGAACTTTTCGATAAACATGAAGATCAAGAAAATTTTGTAAAAACCAAATTCTAGATTTAGATATGTCCTTAAGGAAATAACACTATATGGCTAGTCATGCAACACGTAGTGGAAAATTAGGTTACTTACGAGATGCTATCGATTCAATGGTTTCCAAGTTAGCGCGGCATTCAGTTGGATCGATACTCCCATAGTATCAAGTTAGCTGTAGTTCACACACTTTATCTTAGCAAACATGTCAAAAATAGACGAATTATTCGATAAAAAGAAAGATGAGGCTCCCATGTTGGACTTGTCTAAAACTGTGATTAACACTGCTGAAGAATATAGAGCAGTTTTAGACAAAGTGCCAGACTTTAAAACTCGACCAGAGAAGGTAACTGTTGCATTATAATCAATAAAATGAACTGTACCTAATTAATTTACAAACATTTTAAATGGAATTCATCAGGTAAGATCAGAAGACGTTAAAATCAAAGAAGACAATAAAACCAAGACACCAAAAAAAGAAATAAAAGCTTACGAAACATTAGGAACAAGAGGCTACGAAGAGAAACATTTTACATTCATGGATCCCATACCAGTGGAAATGAAAGGGCTGAAGTTTGAAGAGTTGTGTATTGTTCCTATTGAGTGGCGGATGCTTACTTCTATCAGACCGAAGTTGAAGATGGATGAAGAATTTTTTAACAGGTGAGTTAGTTTTGTATTTTTTTTGTATAGTAAAGAGTAGGTATGTAGTGACTTACCTATTCTATTACTACGCTGGGATGAGCTGCTAGCTGGTTATGGAACCACCGTCTTTAAGTCTAGAAAATATAGACCCTCTGGAAGTTTATTTTCGGACTTTAATTAATTCTCAATGTTTTGTGGTGGTGGGCTCACCAATTTTATTAATGAAGGCGCTTCTCTGTTTGTAGTTCCGTAAGTTAGACACGAGGTTAAACGGTGTTCATTTAATTTTCTAAATCTATTTTCAGGTTAGTAGAACTTGGCAAGTCCGAGCTTAAAACAAAAGCAAAAGACAAAAGAGATTACGCTAAGAACACCATGTTCCGAAAAACGAAAAATCGTTCGGGAGTGACCGAGACGAGAATCATATCTTGTGCAGAGTGCGGTGAAGAATACTGCAACGGTGAGTCAAAGCATTAGGGCTTTGTTTGTTTCCACTACTTCCGAGTTCTTCCCATTTTAAACACCGGTAAATGTCAACCTTTACATGTTCCATTTGAATGATCGATTTTGATTTAAGTATTTTTTTCGCTTTTGTGTTTTGTTTTTCGTTTGTGTAACTAGGTACGTCTGGTCAGCGCCGCAACCTTAGGTACTTTGTGGTCTGGTGGCCAGGAGCCATTATTGTAGTGCCATTGTCTAAAATGCGTCTTTTTTATTGTCACAATCACAAAGGGTGGTAGGTAATGGGTATGCTGTATACTCTGTGCATGTGGAGGGAGGAGGACCAAGTTAATGTTTTACCCAGATTTCAGACAGATAACCCTAAGGTTCTAAGTAAGGACGACTGCGAAACCGAAGACACTCACTTTAGCGTAGCTCGACACGCTTTTAAGTTTTTATTTTAACATAGCAATTTCTTGAGTTTATCTATATTGTTCTAGGCAAACAGTGTGCGATTACCAACTACGACATGTTCGCACGTTTAAAAGTGGAAGTTGAAACAAAAGCATCACGGGCGCCCGCAGCACCTACGCAGGGCGCCGGCAGAATGAAGAAACTTCGAAAGCGTCCGAAACGTAAACTACGCAGTAAAAGCGCTGCTCCCGAACTAAACAAAGCAAACCGGAATAAATCTGGGGCTAAAAGTGATTCTGAACTTTAATTAAGTATTCTATACTACTCTTCACACAACATTTTTCAAACACTCTCTTACTCTGTTTAATACCTTCACGGTTTTGAAGTTTTGAACCACCTACACCTAAATATATTGTCAGCTCAGAACAAATAAATAATATTGTCAGAATAACTTCCGTGATATCTTGTTGCACTGGGATCCCGATATTCTGACACTTACTATTGCAATCACAGCAATGTTATTCTATTACAATCTCCTTCGGTAATCACCTAGGTGAAGTGAGCTGTCATCCGATTATAGTGCTTTGTAAGCACTACAATCCGATTGTAGTGTTTTGCCCCTAGCAACGGGACAGATGACAGCTCACTTCACCTAGGTGTTCACCCTGAGAGATTGTAACAGAATAGACACACAGAACATTAATACCCTAGGCGGGATTGCAAGCGTCAACGGCCGCGTTGCGGGTTTATGTAAAATGCGTGGTAGGTACCAGTTATCAAAAAAAACTGGGAAGAGGGTAGAAGGCAGACCACACGAATAATTGACAATCCGCCATATTAGGTATGTCCCAGTTACTTCGAGATCGTGGCGCACGCAGGCGCTTGCAAGAGCGTCGAAATATTAGGAGGTAATATACAGGCTGAGTTTTACTACACTGGTTGTTTTTAGGGAGTAAAAGTGCGCATGATCTAACTTTTACTGGGACCAACCATGAAATGTCTAAAAAAATAGCTGTTTTGCCCTTCAAAAATGCACTAGAAAATCAAAATGTATGGAACAGATGATTCCTTTGATCCCATCGTAGAATTTGTTCCTATTCATGAGTATTTTATCCCCTTGAAAATTGGCCAGTACATTAAGTCAGCCCGTATTTTACACTTTACACACGGCATATCTGTAAACCCTCAAACTATGACTTTATTATATTGTGATTGTTTCTTTAAATGTGTGTGCAACGTCCAAAAGTGCAACGCCCGAGGCCATAAGGCCTCTGACTCGAATCTTGCGGGCAGCGGGGCGGCGGCGGCGCGGTGGCGGGGCGGGCAACGCAGACCCGTTTTTTATTCACGAACGAAATGTTTGAACAACAGCGACAACATCTTTTTGATTCAAATTTATTTCCTAACGCTAGGGCCGGTCCATTTCACAATACGCATTAAATCCTGCCGCCGCCGCGCGCCGCCGCCCCGTTGCCCGCAATATTCGAGGCAGAGGCCTTAGAGGCCTCCCCCCCCTCTAGGTCAATAGCTGGCGACGTTCTTGGCGGACCGTAATAGAACCGAGACGATATGATGGTTAGCCGGATGCCGGATGCCGCAATACCGGGTGCCGTTGCGGCAGGTCGCAGTATCGTTCTGCTGCAAGTGCGTTGCAGGTCTAAACACTTGTGCTATTACCGCCAAATGCTCATATACTTTCCTACCTTTAAATGGCCAATTTTCTACTTATCAATTCCTATATAAACAACGAGAATATATAATAAACGAGTACTATCTTATGTTTAGATATGTAATACCTATTAATAAAAGTATTCTTCCAAATATTCACCCACTTCACTTTCTTACATCCTCATAATATAGATAATAATAAGGTGACTGACTTGTATGATAATTTTTATGCAGATTAGATTTATTCTTCACATATGCCTATTGTGCCCTAGTCGATATGAATCACAGTTTTATATTCTCAATCGAGTATAACGTAGATATGCTAGATGTAAGTTTATATTGTATACTTACATACGAGTACTGTGAATCTCAGTTTTGTACTGGTAATTTTATTATACGATTATAATGTGAAGCACTATCGGGTATTTAATTTGTCTACTAGCTAACCCTATTACCCTACTCCAAAAATAAAACCATTTAGGTAGGTACCTACTACTAATAGTTCAGACAGTTAGTCTTTTCCTACATACAAATAAATATAATTGAAGTGTCTGTTTGTAATGTCAAAATAACAGCTTTTTACCAAGTAAATGCACATGAAAGTATATAAATACGGTACCTAAACCACAAAGACAATTTTTAAATTTTTTGGTGTCTGTTTGTCCCGGCTGGTCCCGGCTAATCTCTGAAACAGCTGGACCAATTTTGATGAGAATTTCCCTTGCAGATAGCTGATTTTATAGGAGTTAGGTTAGAAAAAAATACGCTGCAGATAACCGTAAATCACGCGGGCCGAAGTCGCGGGATTGAGCTAGTTAGAAATATTCTCTTATTCTCCCATCTTTCTACCCGCTAGACGTGTTTGCGGACCAAGGGGATAAAATAATACAATGATATCAATATCACTCTTTATTGATTTTAAAAAAATATTTATATTACACATTCATTATATCAATTTACTTTAGAGCCTATAAAACAACAACATTATCAAGATACAATGTCTATACGTTGGCATTGTCCAAACCTGGCTTACGCAAGCGCGGGAACCCGTCACTACAAACTACATTATGAATATGAAGCCAAAAATATCTCTTACATCATTAAACCTATATCGATATACGAATTTAATTCATCTTCGACAGTTCACTAGATGATAAATTCTTATAAATGTAGGCCCTAAGTACTGAATTAGACTATAAGGAAAGATATGGAACCACAACATGGAAAAAAATCTTACCTAACAAACAACAAAACGAAAGGAGTCCTAGTCAGAACACTATCACTAACTATTGCAACGAAAATACTACAGACCCTTGCCCTGGCACTAGTAGATATCACAAGGTAATATCAAGAACATGCAAAAATAAATAAATTATAGATAAATGAAATGGTGATACAAAGATCATTCGCGAGAGTTACATGTAGCAGAAATTTTATTACAGATACATCGGCAGTTAATACGTCATAAACGCTGTAACTATGTGCCAATGAAACATTTCACAGCCGATGTCCAAGACAATCAAGTAGTAGTGTGATAGTATTATCCAAGTGTTTACACAGGTTTTGTCTTTGTTAACAGCAAATACCTAAACACATTGAAACATTCCCGCATTTAACCCTACTATTTAATAATAATAATAAATTATTTGCATTCAAAGACATTTCAAATTTTAAGATGATTGTTTAGCGGCGCTACAATTATTCTTAAAACTAGGTTCATAAAATAGGAATCTGCAATAAAATATAGTAATGTTACATTCGTAACAAACGATGGCTCTATTAAAGATAATTTACAATAGGATATTTTTACTTTAACCTTAGCAACATGGATATGTAGTATCGATTCAATTGAAATAAATTGTTAAAGGAATAAAATTCAAAGTGTGCCAAGGTTTAGAAAAAGCACAAAGTGTCCGGACGGAAAATATCCCCAAGTCTATCTATTCTAATCTAAATGTGCATTTAAACGGAATACAGTTTTAACATTACATTCGCTGCGACGATGCAGCAACATAAAACCAATCAATCATTTAAAATTTAAATATAATTATCGAAGACATTACGACGTAAAACCGCGTATTAACTCGGATTGGTCCAATTTCAGGTCTCACATATTTTGTCATGGGTAAATCACAACACTGATTATTATTGACACAAAATAATTAGTTGGTTTTCAACTAAATTACATAAACAAGATGACTTTAAAGTTATGTTAAGTATATTAAAATCTTTAGCAGGAATGACATCTACGGACAACTATACTGAAGGTGAAATGCACACAAATGGAATGAAAGGAGAACAGAGACTTATTTACTACAAGCACCAGAAGATCTCAAATATATTAATTCCGGATATACAGTTCTACAACTATAGGTATAATATAGAACTACATTAGGTGTGGAAATACATACAGTATAAATATAATACAATACACGCGCGCGATCAGAATTGAGCTGTCACATTCACATCATTAAAATGTTCTACAAAAGTTCTACTGGATTCCGAAAAATAAAAGAAAGCAAAAAAGTAATAGATTTCCTGGGACAATAGATATTATAACGGTTAGACTGCCCAGTAATCTTACAACATAGTATAATTTCGTTGTAAATTAGATTTTGGATTCCATGCGCGCGCAGGTAACAACTATTATCGTCAGAATACGAGCCCCCCCCCAACATATTTTCGAATTCGCATTCCTCACGTAATAACAAAGTCTAACAAAGTCTACGCAACATATTGCAGATTCCCAAAATTCACATTAAAGTTTTCGAAATTCATAATGAAATTATGACTCATAAAAAAATATTATGCTCTATTATTGAAAACAATAATTAAATTATTATGAAAAACAAGTCAACGAGCTAAATGTACAATAAAATATGAAACTAAAAACATGGACGAAAGTTAACTGAATGTGTAAGAAAGTTAAGGTATTAAAACTTAAATATAAACAACTTTCACACCCTGTAAAAGTACAACCCTGGACTGAGTGGTAATTTAGACTTTCAAATTTGAGGTTTATATGAATGGCAACAGAATAGTGTGTTCACTTCGAGTATGTTAGCAGCAACAGGTAGATAATTTTATCAGGTGTGCGTGGCATTGAGCTAGCAACGGGGCGGGGCGCCCAGCTGGACCCTGTGTCTACGACTCACCACTCACTGGTCTTTGCGAACCTTCTTTTTGCTCTTTTTGGACACTTTCGCGTCGGTCCAAGTGTCTGTAACAAATAACTTTCTGTTACATAATCATTATGTAATTAAACACTTTTCGTGCTATAATAATTACGTTTATAAATTAATATGCGAATGTTTAAAGTGCGTTTCTCCATAACAAAAGTTGTTAAAATTGCATTAGGCCTATGATGGTATATTATGTGATATATACCATCATAGGCCAAGGCATATGGTATATATGGGATGGTATGGTATCATGGGCTGGTGTCCGCTACTCCACATCTCAGTGCGTATTTTGCGTATTAACTAAGCCTGATGTAAATGATACAGTTGAAGAATTATTCAGTTAGAAATATTTTCAATCAATCAAAGTCTAGTAGCTTCTATAAGTAATAAAGCTTTTAAAACTTTTACAACTTAAAACTTTTTTTTAAACTTTTTTAGTGAGCTTTTTAAACTTACCACCTAACTCGTCAAAGGCCAATGCATTTTGGTTATCTTGTTTCTCAGAGTCAGAGGTGTCCTTCTCCACCGACTCTTGTTTCGCCACACTTTTAGCTGCAGTAATCTGTAACAAATAATTTACTAATGACTGGCTTGTCAAGATTTATTTTTTAACACAAAAGCCAACTGGTTCACATGTTCTTACACTGTCAAAATCGACAGTACATCAGATGCGCCGGCCTGTACAAATGGTCTGTCATTCGTATAAACATAGTTTCATGAACTTTTAAACACTGATGAATGTGTCTTCTTCACAAAGTCAACAAACCATACATTTTTAGGGTGATAAAACCTGTGCCAGCTTGAGGAACTCTAAGTTCCAATCTGATCTTCAAATGTAGATGTATCTGTCAAGTAAGATTAAAAGATCATGTAGTAGTAGTTGTAGTAGTAGTATGACGGGCTGGTGTCCGCAACTCCACGTCCAAGCGCGTATTTTGCGTACAGGATTAAAAGATCATTTGATTGATATAAATTTGCAGTTCCCGCTAAAATGTTAACAAAGGTAAAATAATATGCTCCTATATTTTAATAGTTAACAGTGATAAAAAAAAGATCACAAGGTCAAAATAAAAACCTTGTGTCAGATTAAAACTATTGTCTAACCTGGGAGCCCTAATGTAGCTATAATTACCTGTAAAGCATTAATTACAGTGGATACTTTGGCGCGAAATAGCATGGCTATGTGTAGCAGAGGTACAGGTCTAGCCAGGGTAACATGTGTCATGCAATAAACCTCTTGTTCATCTCACTCCATAATGAGACATTCATTTATTTATATGCATAGTAGTCTAGCATCGAAACAAGAAAAGAATATGCATAAACATAGTGAGAATAGAACCTTGTCACACCTGATGAAGGACAACCTTAATGGTATAAAATGTATCTCACCTCTACAGATTTCTTCCTGATCTGCTTCTCTTTATTCTCCTTCTTTTTGTTGCTCCTGAGATCCTTCACATCAGTAAACTCCTCAACATCCGGGGACTCCTCGTCCTCGACACTGCCCAAGGCAGCTTGGTCACGACGCTCAGCCTAGTTAGTTAATGAATAAAATTGTTAGTTAGATCTGTGGAAAGTCTCTTAGATTTTTATAACTACAAAAAAAGGCGAACCTTCTCTGTAGTTCTTAGCAACCCAGTATTTCGATACATTGGTCAAATTATATTGCAGATTTATGTAATGTAACAATTACTTTCTTACTCATTCAACAAAACAGTTTCTAGTTCCTCAAGTATTTTAGCACTTTTGACCCTTTTATTATGAAGAATATAAGAAATGACACAGCTGTGTGACTGTCCCATAAACTATGATTTATTACAGAAAAAAAAATACACCTGTCCTCAGATATTAATGTTACAGGATTATGACAATTATTTAACCATCTGGAAATAAATTACATCCAATAATGTAACTAAAACCTACTTTCATAATAGTGGAACCAGTTGAAACTATAATCCTGAGAAAGCAACAGCAATATTGATTTCTGAAAGTTACCTCTTTTAGCACACGCTGGAGCTCTTCCACTTGAGCTTGCAGTGCGCGGGCAGCATCTTCATCAACTTGTGGACCTTCAGCACTGATGACTTTAATAGTCTCTTCAACGGGCTCTTCCACTGGCCGGGCAGCTTCAACATCAGCATCCTTCACTTTCTTATTCTTATTTTTAACAGGACTTTCTTTCTTCTTGTCCTTCTCATCAGCAGGCTTACGCTCCTTCTTTTTGTCACTCTTCTTTGGCACTTCTTGCCAGCCTCCATCATCAAAGTCAGCTGGCTTCTCAGCCTCAACTACACCCTTGTTCTTCTTGCCTTTCTTGGCATCAGCTGCCACCTCCTTTTTTACAGGTTTAGGCTCAGCTGGTCTCTCTTTAGGTTTTGGTTTCTCTGCTTCTTTCACCTTTTCCTCCTTCTTCTCCTTAGTTGGAGACTTTTTGGAGCTTTCGGACTTTGTCTTCACCTCATCAGACACAGTACGGTTGGGTGAAGACTTCTATTAGAAGAAAAAATGTGGTAAGTTGATGTTTCTATTTATTCATCACAGTCACTAGGGTTCATAAAGACAAAGATTCATAAATTAGAACTAATGAGAATCTAAAAGAACACTTCATAAATGTAAACAGGAGTGATGTTTGTAACTTTAATTTCGTATCTCCCGGTGAATAACGAGCATATGCTTACAGGTTAAAAATAAAATGAGCACGCACTGATGACAACGGCGGGAGTGCATAACATATTGTTTGTACTCACCTTGTCCTTCTTTTTGCTCTTTTTATTGGCCGATTTTCTATCGTCCAGAACCAAGGGCAGCTTATCGAACTGCGGCTGTTCTGCTGAACGGAACCCGAACACGAATACGAGTGCTGCGCATACTAAAACAACAGCCACAGCCGCAGCGGTGAACATAAACTGCGTGTTAGACACTTGACTCAAAATTTCCATCTTAAACCTCTAAATCAAAAGCCGCCCAAAATTTATAGTTCACATATAAAGTTGTCGATAAGGTGTGATAATGTTGAACAAATTAATTCCAAAGTGATAAAAGCAGACACGGAGACATGATGACGCGGCTGTGACGTGCCAAAAAATTGCGATTTAGTACAAAACTGTGTTACCACTTATTTCGCAAAAACATTGAATAAAATAATAAAAAAAGAGTACATAATTATTTTATATCATGGTTTCTTTTTTTCGAATTGTTTAGTAAGTGATAAAAAATCTTAAAGAATGGACTAGGAACAAAATAAAAATATTTGTTTGGACAACTCAAAGGTTCTGTGTTTGTATTTCTGTGTGAAAAAAAGTTGGTTGGCACTAAATAAATAGTTATGGTTTCAGGCTTGACCAAAAATCTAAAAAACTGTAACTTGTATAATAGGAACTTATTATTTCCATGCTTGATTGCTTTATAAACTTGAGTTTGAGTTTTGTTTGACAGTAAAAAGTAAAATACTCTTTAGTCTTTGGTTTGGAAGGTAACCAATAAACGTAGTGATTATATACTCTTTGGTAACCAAAACTAACCTAAAAACCTAAACACAAAGAACGAATTTAGGCACATTTTAATTTAATAGGAGAGTTTTATAACTTATTTATGGCTAATAATTACAAAAAAAAGAACAAAAACAAGAGGAAAAAACTTCAAAGAGCTAAAAACGCGATTGCTGGCGATGAGCAACCAGAACAAGTGGAAGTAGATGATCAAGGAAGTGATAAAGATGCTGCGGATAACGTGTCTAGCTCAAAGAGACAACACGATAACGATGATGGTTCCGATGTCGAAGAAAAACCTCAAAGAAAAAAAAAGAAGAAACAGCCGATAGCAACGGAGACAACAGACAAAAAAGGAAAGAAATCGATCCGACAAATGAAGAGGGAAAAGTTTGCTGAACGACAGGCTGAAGCACAATCAGTAGCTAAAGATCAGCTTAAGGGTCAATGCCTAAATTATCTGTCACAGTGGAAACATGACAAACAAAACTGGAAATTTATGAAAGCTAAACAAGTCTGGCTTTACAAAAACAAATTTTCATCACATTTACTACCAGATGAATCATGGCCACTGCTTTTAGAATATTTCGAATCGGCACAGGGTAATATTCGTAACATGCTATTGACCGATGCTCACAAAATTATAAAACAAATGGATGAATGGTCAGACACCCAAACTGGAGATACACAAAATGAAGATAAAGATGAAGAGAACAATGATAGTGTAACACCCTCAAAAACCAAGAAACCTGACGAGAATGTTTATAAAAGAGCTAGGGATTTAATACAATGTCTAGAAGAATAACAAATTGTTTTGTTTTTTATAATATACTTTATTTAAATACCAACTACATTGTAACAACAATAATTTAATTTAAAAGAAAAAGTTATTGTCCAAGGTCTGACCCTTAAAGTACTAAAAGTCACATCTTAGACATTAACTTTTTGCTTTTCATCAGGTGAAAAGTCTTCAATCCATTTCCGTAGCTTGTCAGTATCTTGCAACCCCACCAATCGATTCAATACTTTCCCGTTCTTTATGGCCACCAGGACAGGTACAGAACTTACTTCATAGTCCAAAGCTAAGTCTGTCTGTTCATCAATGTCGACTTTTGCTAGAGCCACCTTTCCCTTTGATTCAGAAATTATAGATTCCAATCTAGGTGTCAGTAGACGGCAGGGATTGCACCATCTGTAAAGACATTACAGTTAAAAATCAATAATAACTATATTTGAACATTGGAGTGCCTAGAGTAAGCGATTTGTAGAATGGGTCAGTGGGTCGTCTTAGGGGCGGAGTTGCAGAATGTAGTTAATTAACATCTCAAATGATAACAATACACTGACCAAAATTATACTTACGTTGCAAAGAAATCAACAACAACTGGGACTTTGCTATTGATAACTTTTTCTTTGAAATCATCAGTGCTTTGAATTTTGAATATTTCGCCTTTTACCGACGTAACAGAAAAATAACGAGTAGCTTGAGGTGATTTCAATACAGTCGCACTGCGGGCATAAAGATTAATAACATTTTTTCCGAACATCTTTTGCGTAGTTATTTTTGAGTCACTTGATAATTTGACAAGACCGCAACAAGAGAAGACTAGTAGAATAATTTGAAAGAAAATCGCGGAATCGGACTTCTGTCAAATCTAGTTCCTGTCAATGTCAATTTAACAATGGAGTATGGAGGAAGGGGAGCAATGTTATTTTTTAGTGTTGTCTATTGATAGATAATTTGCTATCAAGAAACTTACTTACGTCCCGAGCTCGCTACGCACGGTCTTGCATGCATTAATGAGACTGCTAACGTTATAATTGGGGACCCAACCCCTCCTAACTGCAATACTTTTTACCCCCCAACTCATGGTAGATCCAACCCCTAAATTGAATTCAAAACGGGACCAATTTAGTAAGCCACCAATTTACAATAAATCGAATCCAATCTGTTCCAACTACGATTACACCTGCCGATTTCCTAAAAATTGTATGTATAGTGTAATAAGCCGGTAACTGCCACCGGTGTAGAGGAGAACCGGAAAAACAACGATTTGTCAAGCGTTTTGTTGTGGTGCAGCTGTTTCGTTCTATATTCTCTACAAACTTGGACCAATCAAAAACCATGATCAAAAAAATGTGTCAAATAGTCAATTCAATTTGAGTTGATTTGAAGTCGATTCGGATTCGATGAGTCTATTCTGTGGAATCTGTGGTACTGTGTAAAATTATAAAATTGTACTGTAGTCAGCGTTGCCAACTCTACGTCATTTTACGTAGATCTACGAACTTTAGGTCTTTCCTGAAAACCTACGAACTTTAGTCCCAGAATCTACGTATTTTCTATCAAATTGTACAAACTGGTAAAATAACATAACTGAATAGGCTGAATGGGCATAATTTCCTTTTCATTCGCGAAAAAAGTTAATTATCGTTCCGTTTCATACTAAATGAAATCAAAAATCGCTTCCGCTTTAAAGATGGGCACAGATAAAGGCTGACAAACTTATGGTTTATAAAGCCTGACATTGCTGGACCCAAATCCAAAACGATCTGGACCATCTATAGCTCAGTTGGGGCAAATGTTTCCAGGTATCTATTTTCTTATTAACTTTTTTTTTATGGGTTGTGTCTGCTACACTTTAACGTTTTGATTAAATTAGCTTTATTTTCAGGATTATGTCCAACAAATCTGACGGAATTAGACAGGAAATGGAGGACTCTAAAAATACAAATCTTCCATTTGAAGAAGAACAGTTAGCAGACGAGTTTTGGCATCATAATCCAAAAATAAGGAGTGATTCGTTTCAAACATTTCCTAAATGTTGGTCCAATTTGCACAAAATTTATTGACGTTGCCACATAACAGTGCCAATGTCTAGCGACTGTTTTCTGCGATCAATTTAATGAAAATCAACACTCATTTTATTTAGTTTTACCTACCCTACCCTCTTCATTTCATTTAGAAAAAAAGTACATAGATCTACGAACTTTCCGGACGCAAAGAATCATGTCCAGCTTTGACCTGAAAATGTTCTAACACGTCTAGTGATGTAAATTATCTTAAAAAAATGCTTTGTTTTTGCTCATTTCGTATTGCTTAGTTGAATTTTCAAATAAAGCCAGGAAAAAACAATATTATTATGTTATTGTTTATCATTCTCAGTAGATTTTTATAGACTTGCAAACGGAACGTGTTTTACCGACGTTCCATTTCACAGAATACGAAAAACTGGTTCGTTCGTCATGTAGCTATAACTACATGACGAACGAACCAGTCTTAATATTCAAAATAACCAATAGATTATATTTATTTTACTCTACATATTAATTTATCAGTAGCTATGATTTCTTTATTGTATTATAATGAGATGTGGAAAGAAAAGAAAGTGTACATTTGAAAGGTTACGCGTAAAATGAACTTCTTTGGAGTGACCGGCTGTCATGTCATTTGTTTGACGTTTTGCGTTTTTGCAGTTGTTCGTCTTGCTACATAATTATTGTACTGTGCTAGTTTGAATTTTCTGATACCCTTAAAACTTTTGCATTTCGCACGGACTCACGATACCTACTTCCAATGATCACTTTGGCCAGTGTCATACGGATACCGATTAGTGCGTTTTAATTAGGATCTAAGACGTTATAGCTCTTCTTGGAAAGCGCTATAGAGTCGCCTACAAGATTGTTGTGTATAAACTGCAACATATATATATGTGTGCTAATATAATACGCGGGCCCTTCAGCTTGATAGCAGAGTCATCTCGCTAATTAGCACTTGGATATCTCCAGTAATAGTAAGTATAATAACAATCAAGTAACCTAACGATTTAGTAATCCAACATGATTGTTTTATAAAAAAGGATTTATAAACAGAAGTGGTAAGATATATTTTTTAAAATTACATGAAAAATAGAACAACTAAACATAACTAGTACTACTAGAAATAGGGGATGCCTCTAAGATGACCCACTGACCGAATGTGATAGTTACATGTAGATTTTTCCCATGTTTAGCTAAAGTGTTATTTTAGACAGCTGTTGCTTAAGACAAAACATGTAAAAATATACTTAAATCTATTGTAGAATTCAAAATCTCATAATTGATTTGTTTTGCAGATATAGGCAGAAGATTACATTTGTAAAGCATGTTTTGACATACCTATACATGCAGACTATTAATACTCAAATTCATGGAAACAATGTGTTATCCGTCTGCCGGTTCATCTCACGGTAGTCATGTTCAAGTATGCCCCGTTTATGGACGATTATTGCTCTATCGTCAAAGAGCACACCACATTCTCCGAGCAAACTCATCGAGCCTCATGCTATGGATGATTAACTTATTCGAACTACTTTACCACCTCGTCAGGTTTGTATTTAAATAATCAAAATCATTTCTTGCATTTTTTTCTTTAAATTTCACATTCTAATCCATTACTTTACTAGGTATGTCACTGCATTTATTATAAATATGTTGTTTTTTTGTTGACAGATATCACAATTTCACTGTCTATGCAATGCCTGTTGGTTGCCATTTAAAAGAAACTCTTTCAACTTAGCAACAGTATAAGAGAAGATACTTAGACAGTGATGAGACACTGTATGGTGAAGCAATAACAAAAAGCAGAATAGTCTGTTGATCCAGTCCATGTTCCAGAAATAAGTACAACCTCCCCCACTTCCTGCAAGCACAGATGAGAGGCGTGAAAAGGAATCATCTGTAGAATCAGTTCCAGTTCCAGAGCTTCATTCCCAACAATCTCAAACCCAACCAAAAGTTTTGTGCATTGGGTGTAACAATGACACTAATTGTATACCTAAGTTAGGCAGTGGAAAAAAATCACTAAGAAAATGCGAAAATAAAATCAAGACGTAATATCTCAAGATGTCAGTACTATGTGTACCTACATTTTGATAGCAAATGGTATTAATGTACGAGAAGGCATTATAGAGTATTGCTGCAAATGCACTGTAGGCCGTCGCACTGTGGCTCTAGCGGTATTTTTAGATGACGTGATTGTGCGAGAACATTGAATAAATAATAATAAATCAAATCCTATATTTTATTTTATTTCCTTGTCTTCGCCAAAAACATGTAGGTAGGCAGCTCTTTTCATTATCTATTTATGTTTATGTCGTGATGGCCCAGAGGTTAACACCTCACCTCTCATGCACGAGGCTGAGTTCAAATCCGGGCAAGTAGGTACCGATGTGTTTTTCAATGTATACCGTCTTGACCAAACGTGGTGATTAATGCTCATGCCTTCTCTTTTGAGAAGAGGTCTGCCCAGCAGTGTTACAGTAATAGGCTGGTATTATTATTTACTCTTTCACCTTGTCTGTCTAACTTATAGTTCGTTGGCTAAAAGCAACGTCTGTCACGCCGGTTGTTGTAATCTGGTCCACATTGACGACAGATTTTGACCGATACTTCAATGAACTATACGTA
Source organism: Charanyca ferruginea (assembly GCA_947361185.1). Classification (NCBI taxonomy): domain Eukaryota; kingdom Metazoa; phylum Arthropoda; class Insecta; order Lepidoptera; family Noctuidae; genus Charanyca; species Charanyca ferruginea. The sequence goes on along the minus strand of OX376071.1, from coordinate 15,898,141 downwards.
AATTGCTTTATTTGCACAAAGTGTAGTGTAGAAAACCAGGATGGCTTAACATCACATATGAAATGACATAGCATCGGCGGGATATTACGATTGATGATGCTATTACATTGAAGAAGAATTTATTTCTGAGTGATTGTAACTTGTGATTCTCTCAGGGATTAAGAAATAATTTGATTTTAATTGGTATCGTATAGTTCTGAGGTTTCAAGAGCTTTCAACCTTCATCGGACAGCTGTTTAACCTCAAAAACTTATTTACATGATAGCATTTTTCCCTGGCCTCTAAATAAAAAGATGATAAGATATTGTGTTATTATAAACAATAATTGTTTTTATACAATACTAGTTGTGAGTAGACGCGACCTGTAAAAAAAATCAAGTGACAGGTCAATCAATGTATGGAAAGTGGGCATGATTCATGTAATTTTCTTAGTTGGTCTACGCCTTTTTCAAAATCCTAGTTGGCAACACTGACTGTAGTACAGTTAAGTACACAGTGAGTGTGAGTCAGCTGCATGAAGATATAGGTATAAATGGAGCCAACACTTAGAACAAAAGATTGAAACCAACTGTGGGCTGATGCTCTCTTTCTGTATGCATACATGAAAACGAGACAGTGATATGTGTTTTCTTTATCTTATGTATGCATTCAGAAAGAGAGCGTCTGCCCACAGTTGGCTTCACTTAGGTATTTAGAGTGTTGCCTCCACTTTTATCTATAAGCTTCTTGGTCAGCTGTCACTGTCAGTGACGTTTATTTAAGTGACAGAGGCGCGACTGGCGATGGCGACAAGCGCGTTTTCTTGATGTGTAGTTTAGACTGTTTATTGTAGACAGATTTTGATAAAGTTAACTGTTATTTCGCATAAATATTGGTTAGAAAAACAGCAAAATGTATTCTAGTGACGATTACAATGAGGTATCTGTTAGTAAAAATCCAACTATTCGGGCTTTAATAATTGTGAATTTGTATCATAACCTCTTACACGTAAAAAACGTAAGCAGTTTGTATATTCTTTGACTAAAAATTTCAATTTTTGTTTTTAGCCTGGATATGAATCCTATGGTGATTATGAACCCCACACAGGAGATCCCCAGTACGACCTGGAATATGATAGGTCTTCATTCTACAAAATGCCCGACATGGTAAGTTCTTCCTGGCTAATTTTTCATTCAACTTTAAGAACCGTTTATAATAGAACTAGCTTTTACTCCGGTTACGATTCACGAGAGTATTATGGTCTATCGTGGACGAAATCAGAGTCGCGTGTTATAAGTAGCTAGCTAACTAGATGTCTATGACCAATCTCAATGGTTGTCAAATTTAAATAAATGCTTAAATAAATTTTGTGTGATGAGCTTACAAACGGTCAGTTGGTCATCTTATACTTTTTGGATGTTATTTCACGTTAATGTCTAATTCTCTTACTTTAAGTAAAACATTTTTATTACAGGTTAAGAAATTCCTTGTTTATTTCCGTAACATGATCAATGAGGGAGTATCATACGAGATCCTGAACCTCTATGAGAATACCTTTCCAAAACTTACGGAACAGTACTTTGAGAATACTCCATGGCCTGATGAGTCCGAGGTGGCACCAGTAGTGGACAGCGACCATGTAAGTATGGCATTAGATGAGTCATTAATCAGGATAAATTCTTAGAAAGTAAATAAAATACCAATGACTGCAGAGCAATGAAAATTATTGATTTTTATTTTTGCTTCAATGGGCAAATTTCTCACACCTCAATAATCTGCAAAGGGCCTTGTTTCACTTTCATCGTTGACTTTCATAACTATTGACAGAATGTTTTATTAGCCTAGTAATATATGTATTAATTTTGAGTTTTATTGTATGTTGCAGGTATTCATGATTCTTTACAAAGAACTTTATTTTCGCGACATATACGCGCGTGTGCCTGGTGGTCCCAAACCTGACCAAAGGTTCCACTCGTTTTACAACTACTGTGACCTTTTCAACTATATCTTGTCTGCCGAGACTCCTGTTCCCCTGGAGTTGCCTGACCAGTGGCTATGGGAACTCATTGACGAGTTTGTCTATCAATTTCAGTCATTTGCGCAATACAGGTACATAGAAATGCAAAATAATACTAACTCTAGGTTTCTTAAATATTAGTTGGTTTATAGTTTGAGAAAAACGAATTAACCACTGTGTTGTGTTGTTGTCGACAAACCTGGCAACACAGTGAGTTATTCCTTTTTTGACGTGACAACCTCTTATAATTCGATAGAGCCGGCTGCACGCACGAAAAAACATGACTCATGCGGCGTTACGGCGTTACCTCGCTCTGAGGTAACGCCGTAACGACGACGACGACGACGTAAAATTTTCTTTTGAAAAATGCTACCATTCCATCAGTATTTTCTTAAGACGTTGTCACGTTCAACTATCGTCAGTAAATCGACTTTACAGACAACCAATTTTTTTTCAATCTTAAATCTGTAATGTGTAACAAGTCATTGTTTTGTTTAATGATAAAATATTATTTGGCTTCATTGACTGTTACTAATCATGACAGCTAACATTAAAGGACATCATTCATTTCGTACCCAAAAATGAAAGTGCCGGCCAGAGTAAAAATTTAGTAGATTCTCATCGAGAATAATGCCCTGAAGATTTTTTACTATTATAAGGAACGTCTTCGGTTAACCCCCAGGCTGCTATTTGAGTTTAAAGTGTAAGTACCGTTAATAAAAAATCTATACTGGAATGTTACGGGAAATAACGTCTATAGTATCTTTTCGAATGACCGAACGATTACCCCCCTGCTACACCGAAGTAGAATAATGGCCTTGCGCGTTAGGTCATGCTAACGTATGATCATAGTAGGTAGGTAGTACAAAATAACAACAAACAGATTGGGGGAATCTTTTATAACTTTTTAATATGTATACATGTTTTACATTTCAGTAGACCTTATTAAAACATTTTCTAACCCTATTGCGGGTGGACTTACATGAGTTTCGTGTCTTGCAAAGCTCATATACCACACCAAACACATTGTGTGAGAGCAGCAACCGATGGTTCGCTTGCCTACATTGCAAGTACAATAATAATGAGCTATAGCTTCCCGACCACTTAATCTTGTATTCCAGCCAATGTAAACATAATATGTTCTGGCTCTCACATGGCGAGACTGAATTCTTCCCCTTATTATTATAACATTTTCGCCCAACTCTCTGGCATGCTCAGTGAGAACTCCACTTCCTATTTCAATAACAAACTCTCCATTTGGGTTTAAATGTTCGCCGTAGTAGCTCCTCGCTTGTTTTATCTGGTATATACCAAGACTAAACAGCACCAAGTCTTCTTCCGTTAGCCTCGGGAAGTCATTTAATTCTGGCACATCTGCTGATAGTGAACGAAATTGTACTCGCCTCCTATTATAATTATGTCTTATGACTATATCTGCCAATATGTTTGTAAGAGTCAATCTTTCATTAATTATATTTAAGAATGTTTGCGCATGAATATTATCATCTATTAACCTGTGATAGGGACACAGGAGAAGTAATAAAAATAGAAAGAGGAGTCAGACAGGGCGACCCTCTGTCAACAAAACTGTTTATCGCCGTCTTAGAAGATATATTCCAAAAACTTAATTGGTCAAGGACAGGAATATGGATAAACAACGCTCGCCTCAGTCACTTAAGATTTGCAGATGATATTGCGCTCCTTGCTGAAACAGCTGCAGAAATGAAACGAATGCTACAATCGCTAAATGATGAAAGTGAAAAGGTAGGGCTCCAGATGAATGCTGCAAAAACCAAAGTTGTGACAAACGGTAGCACCAAGCTAATTGAAGTCGAGGGTAAAGCTATCGAATATGCAGAGAGCTACATTTACCTGGGCAAGCAGGTATCATTTAACAAAAACAGCAACGAGCTAGAAGTAGATAGAAGAGTCAATATAGCATGGAAAAAATACTGGTCACAGAAAGAAATTGTAAAGGGAAACTACAGCCTTAAACTAAAAAAGATAGTGTTAGACACTTGCATTCTACCGTGTCTCACATATGGATGCCAAACCTGGACATTTACTAAGAGAATAACAAATAAAATAAACTCATGCCAACATGCTATGGAAAGAAGTATTTTAAAACTAAGAAGGATCCAAAAGGTCAGAAATGTAGATATAAGAGAAAGAACGAAGCTGACGGACGCTCTCGAGCACGCACTCCAGAAGAAATGGAGATGGGCGGGGCACCTAGCTAGATATACGGACAGAAGATGGACAAGCGAAACCACAAAATGGAAAGGCCCCAGAGGAAAAAGAAAAGTTGGAAGACCAAAAATGAGGTGGGATAACGATATTAAGGAAATAGCAGGCAAACATTGGCTAGAAACTGCAAAAGACAAGAAGAGGTGGAAGGAGCTGGAGGAGGCCTATACCCGAAAAGGGACTATGCAATAAAAAGAAACTAATACAACTAACTTACTAATAAGGATAGATTCTAATATAACTAACAAATAAGTTTATAAGTTTTATATTATGTATAGGTGTAAAGGGCTTAAAAAAAAAAAAAAAAAAATAAAACCTGTGATAGGCATTTATTAAAGCGGCAGCTATTTTGAAGAACTCAAACATATAGTATAACGTTCGGTTTATATATATGTTTCTCAGAAGCCGAAAGTCTCGTTTAAAACGTCCGTTCACCACTTCAACAACCCATCGGCAAATAGTGATTAGACGAGATTTGTTTGCCTGGTCTGTAGTGAGTTGTGTTTCATTGGGATATTTGCTTTCTGGTATATGCACTGAGTAACCATGTTGTTGCATAGGTACAAAGGAGTCTCTGAAACCGCGGTCCAAAATAAAAACATCACCATTCCTGTAGAACCAATGAAATACGCCATAGCCGGTTCTTCATTGTCTATCACACTATTCATTACTTGAGCATCTGATGTGGTGGCAGCATGAGGTCCAGACACTTCTTTTATATGTCCATCACAACACACGAATAAGAATGGTTTTAAGAGGTTTCTATATTTGTGATTACTGTATGATTTTCTTTGGAAGAAGTAATTGGAACTCTTCTGGATGTATATATATGTGCCATCACAAATCGTTATCGCCTTTCTTTCATTAGGTGGACTATCTGGATTGCCAAAGAGATTATCTGGCACTGTGAGGTTTCTCCGAGCTACGTCTTCCCTGCTTAAGTGATCAAAGCCCAAGTGCAGCGGGACGAAATCTTCCATCAGCGCAATACGACCAGTTTTAAGCATGCGGGCAAAAGAAGATTCACTTGTTCTGAAAATTGTAGCTAGTCTTGCATTTGAATCTCCTGTCCGCAGTTTCACAAGTACAGCTGCCAATATTACGTTTTTATTACGTCTATTGTTGAGACTAGGAGTGTTTGCCAATAAATCTGTATATTGATCGTGAGTAAGACCAGTCCAGGTGTGAAACTCGTTTGGACTTATTGTCTGGTATTGGGCGAAGTTCAAAACATCAGTTGTTACATGCGTGGTTAATATCGACAAGGCTCGTACTATGTGGGCAGCTGTAAATTCCGAAATGTTGTTTTGTTGTACTGCCAGCAAATGCCATAAGTCTTCCTGCAGATGTTCATTACAAACACGACTGTTTTCGGATATGAGAAGATTATAACGGCCTAGCATCCTAAGTACAATATTATTCGGTATTTGGTACCTTGTACTGTTTTCGCAATATTGGAAAACACATGTGCGCCTAGTGTCCGGAGTTCGCACATAACCAGGCAAAGTCATCTGAATTGGTTCTCCACTTGCAACTGGCTCCGTAGGAAGAACATCAGCGGCGTTGTCTTCTTGACGTGCTTCTCGTATATTTCGATGGTACGTTCTTTCTGCCCTTTGCCAACAAGGTCGACAAATGTACTCCGTAGGCTGAGCCTGAAAGGTAAAATAAACTTGTGAGACGAATTACATTCAAAAATCGTTCTAAAATCTTGAACAAAGACGAATATGGATTACTTCTACACAATAAACTGTACATAATTATTATAGGAGAGTAACATACTCTTGTGAAACAGAAACAATAAATCTACAACAATAGGTACATACCTGCTGCTCCAATATTTCTTGAATAACGATTTGCGCTATTTCAATGTGCTGCTCCTCTCGGGAAGCCCAAGTGTATCTCCTTCTATTCACAACAGATTCATGACACCGTGTACACAGTAATTCCGCCATAATGATAATAGCAAAATAAGAGCACACGTAAACTGAATAGTAGCCGTCCTATGTAACGTAAGTCGCATGGATAACTAACTTGTGCATTGTTTTGTTTACGTTCGCCGTACGGACACGGGGAGGAAGGGTACGCGGGAAGGGGCGAGGGTGCAGCCGGGCGAGATAGATAACACAATAGCAGGTAGCTACTTAGCTAGGTTGTTTATCAACTTTTTTTAAGCGTAATGTGATGTTCCAAACATTGTAGGAAAAAAATATTTTTTTGTATTTTCAAAGTCACATAGCAGCCTGGGGGTTAATTGTAGACGATTCTTGTAATAGTAAAATATCTTAAGGACATTATTTCGCTTAAGAATTTAGTATTATTTTTTTCTGGCCGGCACTTTCATTTTTGGGTACAAAATGTTCGAGACTTGAATGATGTCCTTTGATAACAGATTAACTACATATTAAAAAAATTATAGGTAAGCTGTTTGTGTGTTTTTCAGGTCACGCACATCTAAATTGAGCCCTGCTGAAATTGATGCTCTCAATACCGAAAATAAGGCATGGAATGTACTCTGCATTCTCAATGTGTTGCACTCACTTGTTGACAAGTCTAACATCAAGAGGCAACTTGAAGTAAGTAATGTAAGCTATAAACATTTAGTATTTTCAAATATCATGTCACCCTCAACACTAACGTCAGCCACTGTTGGGTTTAATCCTCTTTATGTACCTCTGTTCTTGTGGTAGGTTCATCCCTTCCTTTCATGATGTCATCAATGTTGTCAGTCCATCTTGCTGCCAGACAACTGTCATTCCTGCCTCCATTACTCACTTTCTCACAGCCATACTTTAGCTGTCATCATACACCATTATGCTTTTTGATGTTCGCAATCTGTGATGGCTCATTAAAAAATGTGTTTCACCTCTGTTGATATTTGTTATTGAAATTCGGTCAGGAGGATGTTATTTTTGTAGTGTTGATATCAAAGTCAAAGCATTTATTTAGTTTCAATAAAACTATTTTCGGGTCTTTTGAATTGTCAAGAAGTCAGAAGTTACCCATACTAAAATAAGAGAACTCCTCTATGGAGAAAAATGGGCAAGAATCTCCATGGATATTCTTTTCAATCAAGTTTTTACAAAATCCTAGTAATTTTGTTTCTGTGTTAATGAATGCAATTAAAAAAACCGGACAAGTGCGAGTCGGACTCGCCCACCGAGGGTTCCGTACATATTTGTAGGTACATATTCATACTTCTATACTAATCCTTACCTACTATCCATACTTTAATCTGCTTAATATTATAAATGCGTTTTTTGCGACATAAACGGCCGTATCTTTTATTCACGTTAACATAGAGGATTGATTTTTTTACAGCACCAAGGGACGGTAGACTTGAGTATATGGTTTTAATTTCAACTCGATACCTCTACGCGTTCCCGAGATAAAGGGTCTTGACAGACAGACAGACAGACGGACAACAAAGTGATCCTATAAGGGTTCCGTTTTTTCCTTTTGAGGTACGGAACCCTAAAAACAACGATAAAACCATGGCAGAAAGATGACCAGTCTCATCTGATAGTGCCTGTTCACGAACATGACGTGTGGATCAGCACCATTTAGTCAACCATTTTGAAGATAACCAAATAATTTTACGAATACGCCTCTAGGTCTCAATGGTGGCCATTGAGACCTATAGGTGAGCAGAACAACTCACCCGCCATGCTCATTCTAATGCATAGTAGGACTTAACTGTTAACTCTCCCATGTTTTCCTTTTTTAATTCCAGGTGTATGCAGCTGGCGGCGATCCTGACTCGGTCGCGGGAGAATTTGGCCGCCACTCCCTCTACAAAATGCTGGGCTACTTCTCTCTAGTAGGCCTCCTCCGTCTTCACTCTCTGCTTGGAGATTATTACCAGGCCATTAAGGTGAGGTCTTAATAAAAAATAGATAACTTTAACATTTTGTACTGTGTGTACTTACAAAATATCTTAAAGACAAATTATGTTATTAACATTAATTTTAATCTTAAAAATGATATCCACAAATCAAAATATGTCACATAAAACATTATTGTTTCAGGTCCTGGAGAACATTGAGCTGCACAAGAAGTCTCAGTACTCGCACGTGCCCGCGTGTCAGATCTCCACATCTTACTATGTGGGATTTGCGTACATGATGATGCGTCGCTACGCTGACGCTATCCGTACTCTTTCCTCAGCTCTGCTATACATGCAGCGCACCAAACAGCTGTTTTCTTCCCGTTCGTACCAGAATGATCAGATTAATAAGCAGACTGAGCAGATGTACCATCTGTTGGCTATCTGCTTGGTTCTCCATCCTCAGTGTGTGGATGAATCTATACAGCAGGTATGTTAATACATTGAAGCATTTGTTTAACCTGGTCACAAAAGCAAAAACGTGCCTTCGGCGCGTCGCCCAGCTACAAATTACGTATCTGTCATGTAGTTGTGACCATATCGCTACTGGGCACATTCTGTTGTGTCGTATATACATGACTGGCGGTCATAAGGTTAAACATTGTAGAGAACACTTCTCCTTTATGTTGCTGTCTCATGCCATTTGTGACCAGATAATAAGATATTTTACAAAGGCTTTAATTATAGGTGCTCCGTGAAAAGAACTATCATGAGAAGATGTTCAAAATGCAGTATGGTGACCTGGGCGAATTTGAGAGCTGCTTCACTTTTGCTTGCCCTAAGTTCCTGTCACCTTGCCCACCGCCCATCGAACCAGGGTCCAACTACGGACGTGACGCCGTCAAACACCAAACACAAGTGTTCATGGATGAGGTCAGTTATTAGAATAACCAACTAAAAATATTAGGTATCATTATTAACATTATATGGTGCCCGGAGATAGTAAGACAAGGTCGCGGTAGACCAAGGAGATAGCAGGGCAAATTGAATAATTTTCAGAGGAATTGCATAAAAGAAATTGGAAGTCAGAGGGTTGAAGTGGTGTCTGGCAAACAAAAAAAACAATAAGTTAAATAGATTCACTATTGAATTTGAAAAAGCAAGTGTTCTTTGTTTAACCCTTTTCTTGGTATTGTTAAAAATTAAGACTCATTTAAACTTTGCAGGTTCGTCAGCAAAAGATGCTGCCAACAATTCGTTCGTATTTGAAACTGTACACGACCCTGCCGCTGTCTAAGCTGGCCGCTTTCATGTCGGCCGCGCGCGGCGGCGACAGAGACGCGGCGCGTGAGCATGCCGCCCTCGCCATCCATCTACTGTGCTTCAAGCATAAGATGAAGAACGTCGTCTGGACTAAGGGACCTAGCGGTCTTGATGGCAAATTTCAGAGTGGTTCTGAGGTTAGAATTGGTTTATCTTCTCTTAAGCTGTTATTATCATCATCTTCTTGCCCCTGGTCCCATGTTTCGTGGAATCTGCGCAACATGTTTCTCAAAGCTGTTATGATCATGAATGGGAGAAATGGGGAAAGTAGGACTCTCTCGGACTAGGTGAAGCTATGGTCTTCGCAGGGCGGCTGGATTACAGTAGCCAAGGGTAGAGTTAAATAGCATGCAATGGAAGAGATCTATGTCCAACAGTGAACTGACTGAAGGATTTTTCATCTGTAATCTGAAGATGGGGATTGGTGATTTACTCAAGCCCTCAGGTTAGTTTGAAATCTGCCAGATTTGAGTAATGATCATGGGTTGAGTTTCACTCTAGAACTTTGGTTTTACTTGAAACTCAGTACATATAACACCATGATTTGTTCAATGTTAGTCACCACCCATTTTCAAGACAATGCTGACATTGAAAGGTAGTGTAGGGCTCTGTCCGACGTCCGTACGTGCTAATCGTCGGCAGTACAGTGTTAGTGTCGTCGGCAGTAAAAGTGTCGCTCTTTAGAGCATTCTGTACAACCTTTTCTACACATATGCTGCTTGTGGGGAAATATTCGCAGGCATCGGGTTTAAAAAAACTGATAGACTGCCATGGTGTTGCAGTGTGTCAGGGATGTTTGCGGCGGTGAATGTAGAATTTTTGTGATACAAATACTACAATGCGCTAGCGCGCGGCACCGCTGGAAGTGCGAGTCATGCCAGCCCTAATAGTATAAAAGATAGCCGGTACTTTTGGTAACTATCGCTATGAAGACTGAAACAGTACTGGTGGGTGAAATACAATAATCACTCCTAAATATATAATAATCTATACTACTACACCGACCGCTCCACTCTTCCTTTCCCGCGCTCACGGTGCGCTTGCAAGGAACGGTTCTGTTCTAGTACTGATAATATCGTCAGTTTTATACTGTTCACATTGTTACTACTTAGATCATGAAGCCGTACTAGTTGTAGCCTTCCTAATTATTGTTTGCAACCATAACACGTCTTTGTGCGGCGATACGGTAGACCTTCAAAATTCTCACTAGTGAGGGCCCTGCACCCACCAAATACTGTTTCAGCCTTCCTAGCGATAGTTACCAAAACTACTGCTATCCCTTGTAATATAACAGGTTTCTGAAGATAATGGCTGCTTGTCAATGTTTAATTTACTGCAGATACATATTCTGCAGTGAATTAAACATTGACAAGCACTGCAGAGTCTGCAGATACATATTCTTAGACTTAGAACTAAGTGTATATTATGCACATGTATTAACGCATAATATACACTTAGTTCTAAGAATATTGTAACTAAACTAACCCTATACAAGTCTTTGTTTAAAATAAAGATTTTATTAGTTATATTAAAAACAATTAATTGCATTTAATAAGTAAAACTATATTTAGATTTCTTTTATTGTTTCCAGTTGGACTTTTACATCGATAATGACATGATCCACATTGCTGACACAAAGGTGGCTCACCGCTTTGGTGACTTCTTCATCCGAAAACTCCTCAAATTCGAAGAGCTGAACCGTAAACTCCACCATATTAAAATCTAGTGTCAAATAAATAGAATTTTGTAACAGTATAAATAAAGTTACTGATATTTCTAATATGCATTTAATCTACTATTCTTGGAGTATATTTTACATATTTTTTATTTCTTTTAAAAAACTTCTTTGGTTGTTCAATATGAACTGTGCTTCGCTGAACTGTCTCTGGATAGTTTTCTCTGTACTGCTGCCAAGGATGTTCTACTTTCAAAGCTTCTTCAAAATGTATCTCTTTCAACCAGGTAGTATAGTATTTGGCGAAAATTTCGTAAGCTTTTTTGAATACTTCAGAACTTTCGCCCTGCAAAAAAGTACATATATTAGCCACATTGTAACATAGCTAATCTAGTAAAGGCAGTTACATGGAGTAATAGCACGATCACAATACATTTTAACATACCTTTTTTGCAATATTCATACATTTGTTATTAAACCCTTCTAGATGTTTTAGGAATATTTCATTCACTTTTTTATTTTCTTTTTTGACTATATTCATAATGTATAAGACATAACCAAAATTGCTATTTGCTGTTCCCTGCCTCAGCAAAGTTCCTAGAATTTCTATGTTAACCCTGCAAAAAGATATACATACAAAGAAAGTTGGGGAATGGCTGGACTGATTTGGCAGTTTTTTTGTTGTTGTTTTATTTGTAAGGACAAGGTATAATTTGAAAGAATTTTTTTAATCCACCTTAAAGGTTCCTAAACTTAAATGGTATAATGTAACAGTGGAGAAAGAAAGAAAAACATGAAGATCAGTAGCAGATAACGTAAAACAAGAGCTGGCAGAATAAGATAGAAGGAAATATCATTCCAAACAAAGTGTTCTGATTCATTGTAACATTTTCATCATGGCTGTCTTACTTGCATCTCTGCATTACTTGAACACTATTCATAGAAAGCTGCAAATACATTTTCCAAATAAATGTATTTGCAGCTTTTTAACTGACCAATGTTTACCCTAGAGATTTCAAATATACAAGTAAAAAATGGCCAACTACTAGCCCAAGGTTTGTAGCTACACAAACCACAAACATACATACTTCAGTTGTTTCTCCTCCATTTCCATTAGAAGTTTCTCTGCACTTTCTTTAGTGTTACATGCCATTGCAAGAACACCATAGGTCATAATATTCACTTTTATTTTCAATTTTTTGGAGAATGGAAACCTTTTCTTACGAAATTCACTTTCTTTTTTAATAATGTCTTGTACAGCCTGCAACAATACAATAATAATAGCCTATTATTATCCCACTGCAGGGCAAAGGTCTTTTCTCAATCGAGAAGGCACAAATAATTTCATAACAATGTTTTCCTTCACTAATGCCAATAATATCCAAACAAAACTTTGAAAATAGATATGAATTGAAAATATCACATTGATAGTTACTCTGTATGGAACCCATAAATGTCATGTGGTATGAGGTCCAATACATGAGAAGTGGGCACTTTAACAAATGGCCACTAAGATGTAATGTCAAACAAAATGAAAACTAAACACAGAGCTCACAAAAAAGCTTGGAAATATGCCATTATATTTAAGATGGCATAAGTGAATAGACACAGTTACAACTTACATATGCAGCATCATAATCAGATCTCAAGCATCTCTTCTTTATCAGCATATTGTAAAAATCTATATCAGCCCTAATTGCCAATGATTTCATTTCTAGAAGTAATTTGTCCTCAGCTTCTGTAGTATTATCTAACAGTGGCAGCATCTGTGTAAAAGTTTTGATATCTGGTTTTATTGAATATGCCTGCATTTCTTTTAGGAAGTCATCTTGCCCTCCCACTACTGCAAACTTATCCTGCAATGTGTGAACCTCTTGTAAAGCTGTTACTTGCTCCATATTCAACTCTCTGGATAATAAGTTTGGTACATGCCTTTCATTAGTTGTCACTTTATTCATTTTGCTCACTAATTCTATTGAAATATTATCTTTCTTGTCAATAACACTTAATTCACGAGAAGAATTCAGTGGAGCTACATGCCGATCATCATTAACTTTTTCACTTAATTTTACAGATGTGGGTCCAATTAGTACTTGTTTATCTGGTTCAATCTTTAAACTTTGATTTGATTTCATTAATTTCAACTGATGTTTATTTTTACTTTGTAACAGTATCTGAGCCTGTATAGCACCAATAAGTTCTTCAATGTCTTGCTTACTGCCCAAGTTGCAATCTTTCACACATTTAAGCATTAAATTAAAGGTATAAATATTGGGCTTTTCTTTCATCTTTAACATCTTTCTCCAAACTATGAGAGCATGCCGCAAACCATTTTGTTTATCAGTAATACAAGCATGTAAGAGATGGTTCAGAGTATGCACTTTTACTTTAAACTTTTTTGTCAACATTTCATCAACAATTTTAAAGGCAGTTGGTAAGTCACCGCATCTGCCAAATGCTTTGATCATCGCATTATAATTTGTAACATTTGGTTCAAATCCCTTTTCAATCATTAGTTCCTTCAGATGCTGGGCACGCTTCAACCCATCTTCTGTCCATGGACTATTTGCACAAGCATGAAAAAGGGAAGTATAGGTGTCGCCAGTAGGCAGTAGGGCTCGTTTTTTCATGTCATTAAACAATTTAAATGCTTTTTTAGTGTATCCAACATTGGCACAAGCACCTATTAGTATGTTATAAATGTAATTTTCCGGCTTCACTCTATCTTTTTTCAACATTCTTACTTCTAGTACATCAATGGCTTCTTTCAGTCTCTTGTAATTAAGAAATTGTTTAATAATATCGGCGTATTGTTTTATGGTTAGTTTTTGTGAACGTAATGGTTTATTTTGTATAAACTCCTGCTCTTGCTTATCTCCATCGTCTTCAAGTTCATCTGATTGAGTATTTATTGTCTTTGATAAAGTTCCAAAGGTATCTGGGTCCTCTAAATAAACTAAATTATCTTCTGTTTTGTATTCCTTTGGCTTACGGATTTTAATTTCTTCTGGCAGAGCCACAGAAGTTGTAATGAAGTTGTGGCGAATCACATTTGTGGTTCTCATTATTCTTAACAATTTTGTGCATCGAAAAGCCATCGTTAAGTATATTTTTATTTATAAAGTTGCTATTTATTAAATTACCAAATCAACGTAACCTACAAATAAAATTATCAGTTTGACAGTGACAGTGACACATTCATTCAGGATCATTTTATATATCTGTGGACTCGGACTGGCCTACTTAACCAGGAAGATATAGGTAAAGGCCTTAGGCGCTTATTTCCGGAAATGGAGAATCGAGGTAAACCCCATCAAGAGTCAGGCAGTACTCTTTTCCAAACCGCGTTCGTCCCCCTCTCTGCCCAGTCCGATAACCATGTTCGGTAAGCCTATCCCTTGGGAGAAGCAAGCCAAATACCTAGGTGTGATTCTGGACCACCATCTTACTTTCGGAGAGCACATAAAGACGGTGCGTTCGCGCGCCGCTTTCGCTCTCGGTAGGCTCTACTTCATGTTGAATGCACGCAGCAAATTGTCACTCAAGTGCAAATTGCGCATTTACACGGCGTGCATTCGTCCCATCATGACGTACGCCTGTGCTGTATTCGCACACGCGAAACCATACCGTCTCCATAGGATGCAGACCCTCCAAAACCGTTTCTTGCGAAGAATCACAGGAGCCCCTTTTTACCTTCGCAACGAGAACCTCCATCTCGATCTAAAAATACCTACCATCCAGCAGTTCATGAAACGCTCCGCCAAGCGCTTCTTCGACACTGCTGAGAAGCACTCTAACCCGTTAATCGTATCGGCCGCCCGGTACACTCCCTCCCGTATTAGTAAGACTCGACGACCGAGACATACTCTGACCGACCCTGACGATGCTATTACTCTCCTCCAGGAGAGCAATAAGGCCACCAGTACAGTTAAGAAACACAGACACAGACCGCCGTCATTCCGTCCTCGCCGCCGAGGCCCGCCGCGACGACCCCGTACGTCCCCTCCCCTCCCTTGCTCGTGCCAGCCCGCGCCGCTGAGCCTGTAGTTTTAAATTCGTCCCTAAATAATGGAAATCCGATCCAGCCTGTCCCTTTGCTGTGACGCCCTAAGCCGAGGCTCGTACCCCACAGGGGGTGCCCTTAGCGTGTAGTCGCTTAGTTTGTAAGCTTTTATGCCCTGGCTGGAGGCCCTAAAAATAATATTTTTTAAGGCACCACAGGAAAGTCCGGTTAAGCAGCCGACAACCTCCTAGGTTGACCTGCGAGATGCCAATCCGAAAGAAAAAAAAAAAAAAAAAAAAAAGTAAAGGCCGGGCCAGACTGTTATAAACAAGCTTCCAACAGGGGTTAGTGGTGAGAGGCTTGTGGAGGCCACGGTGGTGTTTGTGTCCACACTGGTTTACAACAAGGCTCCCACTTCAGTGTGTTGTCGACTCTTTGTTTACAACGATGGTATTCACACGCGGTTTACAACGCGCGTCCGTCCACAGAGGTTGTTGAAGGTCAAACGAATTTTTGTTGCAAACAAGTGTTTACTCTGTTATAAGCTGCCACTTGCCAGTGGAGACCATCAAGCTGTAGATTAAAATGGAGTCCATCCACACTTCGATTACCTACTTGAGCAATACCTATGCATCACTATCTCGCTCTCTGAGGGCCAACCCTCTCTTTCTAAGTAGGGCAACCTTTACTTTATTTTTCCCAGGACATCGCAATAGGTGGTAGCTTTCCATTTAGTGATTTATTTATAAATAACTATCTACATTCTGTTTACCATTAAAAACTAAAACTAACATTTTCCGACTGATTTTTGCCTAAACTATCTCAATAATATATTTATACATTTTTTGTCATATACAGTAAAATACCCTATTCATACAAGACAGTACAACACCCGTCTGATCGGAAGTTCTTGAACGTTCCACCCTGTCGCACGTATCTTTCCCGATATTACCCCGATCACTCACATGCGTGCAAACATTCGAATATTGTGCGAATGTTTGCACACATGTGATGCCAAATGGGTTCGCATACTCAATTTGTGAACTCGTTTGCGCTTCCTCCCACACTTATTTACGAATGTCTCAGTCTTGCTTGTTTTTATGGAATTTCTTTTGAGGATCCTTTAAGGTTGATTCACTCTGCAGGAGTTCAATGAACTCCATCACCTGGGTGTTGTTCCAATCCATGACGAAGTTAGCTTAAGTACACTACACTGTCTACACTACACAGTAGACGTCACGAACAATGAAAATAGCGAAACATCCGTTAGCTTCGCAATCGTGTGCGCAACTGGTCACACGAATGTGTGGGAGACTACGCGAAGGATCGAGATTCGCGCGCTTTGATGTCCGTTAAAAAATCGACACAGCTTGGGAAACCGCGAAGGCCGCGAAAACTTTGCATAATCATTTGCAAATGTCGTCCTGCAGTTCTGCACTCGTGGGTTTGCGTATTCGTGCGAATGTGAGTCCGGCATTAGTCTAATATCTAGTAGCTTAATTTATCTGATTCGTATATTTCTAACACAGCCTATTATGAAAATATTTTTATGTGCTCTTATACGAATATATATTATTCGTTCCACTTTTCTATGAAAAACGATATCTAAATAGTCTACGGAAAAACCGTAAACTCAACGCAATTTGTTGTGCACAATTTTATTTTCTTGTCATGCCGGCTGTCGACTGTCACTGTCACAGGTCACTCGTCACTGTCAATTAGTGTCAAATGTGTCAATTCCAAAATAACCTAAATCGCGCATGTCGTGTTGTGTTGTGGTCAATATTATATTTTTAAAGATACGAACGAGTTTCAATAATTATGTCAGCCAATGAAGCAGAAGACCAAATGGAGGCCAGTTCCTCTGAGAGTGATGACGAAGTGATGGAAGGAGAGGAAGAAAACGATGACCGCCCCAAGACTTATCTTCCTGGGCAGCCTTTAAAGGAAGATGAGCATTTAGTTTGCGACCAGTCTGCCTATGTGATGCTTCATCAAGCCCAGACTGGCGCCCCTTGTCTCAGCTTCGATATTGTTCCTGATAATCTTGGCAACGACAGAACTGAGTTCCCAATGACTGCTTATTTAGTTGCCGGTACTCAAGCTTCTAGCGCCCATTTAAACAAGTAAGATACAAGTACTGTTACTAAGTAAAGTAGCCTCAAAGCTAGATCTTCTTTAGACTCATATGCTGTTGAATCCAAGTTTCAATGATTTTAAATTAGCTTGTCCTGTCTCCACTCCTGGGAAGAGGCCTCCGGGGGTTGGATCTAGTATACGGTAGCATGAGTTGGGGGGTAAAAAGTATTGCAGTTAGAATGGGTTGGGTCCTCAATTATAACATTAGCAGTCTCATTAATGCATGCAAGAGCGAGCTCGGGACTGGGGGCACCCCGACTCGGTTTTTTTTTTTAACCCTTGAGGCCCGCTTGGCGGGGCTTCCCTCGTACGCTTTTTAGTCAACTTTAGTGTTTTGAGGTTACGTTACAAAAAATGCATTTTCTTTTCATAGGAGTGGTACCAGGAGGTCGGTGGACCTCCCCCCGCGCCACTCCCCAACCCCACCCATCCCTTAATTCGTGCTACCATATACTAAATTTTAACCCCTCCGGGTTTTAAATGTTACATTGTAATGTTACATTTTCGTTATTAGTCTTTTAGTTATCAAAATGTCTAACCTGCACAAAACATCAAAAGCCAAGGATGAAGAAGAATCTGATGAAGATGAGGATGATGATGATGAGGAAGAGGATGAAGATGAAGAGAAGAAGCCACAAATGACATTCTCCTTCATCAAACACCAGGGCTGTGTAAATAGAATAAGAGTAAGTAAGCACCAAGCAATATTTTAAATGTGTTGACAAACCTTTTTACTTCGTCTTTTAACCTTTTGATTTGTAGGTATTGATAGTGGAGACCTCAGATTATGAAACAAAAGGCAGATCATCACAGAGTATCTGCATTTTTTTGTTTTTTTGTCACTCTCAGTGTTCCGCGCGGTCTAGATACACTTGATTATCTAGTGATTTCACATCACTAAATAAAACTATTATTTTTTTAAATCAATTACCAAATATGTCAAACCAAATTAATTTGATGCTAATCAATTTTCATTAGCAGTCATTAACATGATTATGGTTTCAGTATTTTAATAATAAATGTAGTTCAATAGGCAGGTAGGACACAATACGAAATTGTGTGTTTAATTAGTGTTTTTGTTGTTTTGAATAGACACCTAGGGTCATGCATGTAAACGAGGTTAGTTATCTTTTAGATAGAGTTATATGTGCAAGAATCACTTTTCTTCATACATCCAATTATCCAGATTTTCGATTATCCATGTCTTAGTTAGTTAGTTTGTCTAACTAACTATCCATGTCTTATGACAATAATTAGTCTAGTTAATTAAGTCTATAGAGTAGTGTATTATAGCTTTAAATAATAACCACCATTCGATTTGGTGGTGCATTTACTGATTAAAGACTTGATCATGCTATAAAAAATACAAGATACCTAATACCTAATACCTTAGATACCTAATAGAGGATTTTACCAGTTGGAACTATTTGCTGTAACTTATAATTTTTATAAAACACTGAAAAGCTTTTCTTTATTAAGTATTTGTAAAATGTACATTTATCATGCACTAGCTGACCCGACAGATGTTCTGTCAATTGATTTTTCAGTTTTCTTAAACCGTCCCTGGACTTTGACAAATACTTCAAGACCAAAATTAGTCAAATCGGTCCAGCCGTTCTCAAGTTTTAACAACATTCATTTTTATTATATAGATATAGATGACATCAGAATCCCAAAATAATATAACCTACCTAATTATGATTTAATTTTATTGTCACAAGCCATATCACAATCACAATATTATGTTCTTAATTGACCTGTGTTAATTTTTCTTTTCAACAGGCAACAAGTTTTAGAAATTCAGTTCTAGCAGCAAGTTGGTCTGAATTAGGCAGGGTAGATATTTGGAATATAACACAGCAACTACAAGCAGTGGATGATCCTACATTGCTAGAACGCTACAATCTGGATACTGTAAATAATCCTGTTAAGCCTCTTTATTCATTCAATGGGCATCAGCAAGAAGGATTTGGAATTGATTGGTGTCCCACAGAACTTGGTGTAAGTGATTTATTTCCACATTTGTTGGATTATGTTGCAATGTTTAATAAAAATATAACCAGTGGTGTTTGCTCATAAAAATAACTAGTATTTATTTATTAGCAATAAGATTACTTTGTCCGTATGGTGTCAGACGTAAAGAATAGCACCATCCCATATCTTCCCGTGGGTGTCGAGAGAAGAGGCGACTAAGGGACTCACCAGAGAATGGGCAGCAGCATTCTCTGTGCCTTTGTAACAACCATACTGCGATCGCCAACCCGCCTGCCAAGCGTGGCGATTATGGCAAAACCCCCCATTTGGGGGAGGCCTATGTCCAGCAGTGGACGTCTTTCGGCTGAAATGATGATGATGAATATGATTACACAATATTATTAATTGTGGACCTACAATATTGTGAAATATATCATGGGGTCATGAGTTTGAAACCTCTTGGTAAGACATGTTTTTGTTTTATGCAGGGCTTGTAATTGCATGCTAGCCATTCCAATCTTTATCAGTTTATTGATACTATTTTATTGTTAAAGTAAGCATTCTATTATTATTTTTTGCAGGTTCTAGCAACGGGTGACTGTAGAAGAGATATTCATATTTGGAAACCAAACCAAGCTGGTACATGGGAAGTAGACCAGCGTCCTCTGGTAGGGCACACTAGTTCTGTTGAAGACATACAGTGGTCACCTAATGAAAGGCATGTATTTTTATTAGTTTTAAATACAAAAATGTACACCATTTAAAACAAGAACTTACTGAGATCAACCCATAATTGACAATTAAACAAAATCATTTATAATTAATGAATTATATTCATTTTTACAGGAATGTTTTAGCATCATGTTCGGTAGATAAATCAATAAGAATATGGGATACGAGAGCCGCTCCTCAGAAAGCTTGTATGCTCTCAGTAGAAAATGCTCATCAAAGTGACATAAATGTTATATCATGGAATAGTAAAGAGCCTTTTATTGCAAGTGGTAAGATTATGAATTATAATGTTGTTATGCAGAAGTGAACAGAAAAAATAATTTCCTACATTAAAACTTGAGGCACTTAATTAAGTTTTTCACATAACTATACCGGCTGGTGGTTACCTCCACCCTCCAAGGGTGATTCTACCAGTCATATTAAACAACTTTCCCTATGAAATTGTTTTCTTTTTATATAGTTAATGAAATTACCAACATAAAAAAAAGATACCAATGTTGATGTTTAAATTATTTTATACTTAAATTTTATTATTTTCACAATTTTAACAGTAGTGACAAGTGCACTAGGGTACTTGAAAAGGATCGGTTTCCCAAAAGATATAGTGTGCGTTTCGACCGCGCGGCCACGGCGATATTTCGAAAAAAAAAAGCTTTTCCAAGATTATGTAAAATTTTGTAAAAGTTGATTCCCAAAACCATAAATTTGTCGAAGATATTATGGTTAAAAAGTTATAAGGGTTTGAACGTGGCCGCCCTGTCGAAACGCACACAAGATATACAACAGCTTGTGGTACATCTTTTTAAAATATAACACAAACATGTGTAGATGCTGTAGACGCATCATCGCTTCCCATCAGGTGAGATAGTGGTCAAACGTATGCCTATCATTGGTAAAAAAAAGACTAGTTAGATACTATGCTGTCGAATACATAGGGTTTCACAGGGAAAGTTGTTTAATATGACTGGTAGAACCACCCTTGAAGGGGCTAAATCGGCAGCCTTTATGAATCAATGTTAATAAATACTACTTCTGTACGCAAAATACGCGCTCAGACGTGGAGTTGCGGACACCAGCCCGTCATACTACTACTAAATACTACTTTTGGTTTTCGAAAGCTGTACTGAATCTTCTTATTTCACAGTTAAATTATAGGATTCCAAGCCTCAATTTCTCATCTTATTTCTCAGTTAGTCTGAACTGAATTAAGATAGTAACAATGGGTGTCCTGTAAGGAGCAATTCTTGGGCCATCTTTGTTTCTTTGGAAATACAGTACATGTGGCTGTATTTGTAAGTGTGCGTTACCCCAGCAAAATAATGTCGAAAATAGTAATTTAAATGTTACAGGCACATGTAAAAAAGTTGATAAGATATCTGCTTATCCGTTTGAGAGATCCAGCAAAACCACAAACGTTACTCCAGCAAAATCTTGAATAACATAGCAGTCGAAGGAAGAACAAATACAAAATAAGTTGCAACATTTACCTCGTCTAGACTACTCATTATATGGCTAATTTTTATTTCAATATTCCCATTATAAAAGAAAATGTCTGGCTGCGGTAACGTTACTCCAGCTTGAAATGTTTTTGTGGAATAACTCAAAATCTATATGTGCAACAAATTTAAAAATGTGCGCAACATTTACAGAGGCTGGACAACTAATTGCCTGTAACATTTTAATTACTATTTTCGACATTATTTTGCTGGGGTAACGCACACTATTAGTAATTTGTCCATGTTAGTCAACTGATGGGGGAACCTGGCGCTTCATAAAGTGGATTTTTTGTAACAATTTTAGTGTGAATTTCAGGTGGCGATGATGGATTTCTTCACATTTGGGATTTGAGACAGTTGGCAAGCAAAACCCCAGTGGGTACTTTCAAACACCACACAGCGCCTGTTACTTCGATAGAGTGGCACTGGACTGAGCCAAGCGTATTGGCATCCGCTGGCGAAGACCATCAAGTTGCGCTTTGGGACTTGGCTGTTGAGAGAGACGATGACGACGTAGTTGATGAAGAATTGAACGTATGTTTACATAATTTATTCAAATTCATATGTAGTTGATACGATATGAAGCAAGAGCGTCGCCAGTACTCGCCAGCTGATGGCCTAGGGGGTGGGGTGGGGTGGGGGGGGGGCAAGTTGATATTATGGTGGATAAGAAAAGTATGAATTTGAAATACGGTCAAAGGCACATGATGCTTTTGGAATGTCTAGGGGGGGGGGGGCAACTGCCCCTACCTGCCCCCCCTTGGCGACGCCCTTAATATGAAGATGTTTGATAATATAATTAAGTTATTTAATTTACATGTCAATGTGTAGATTGCCTACAAGGTTTACTTTTTTAAGTGTGCTGATATTTTTCCAATATTAACCGCTCTCGTATTGTATAGACTCCATACAATACGAGGCCAGCTCACACAGGAAATGTGTAGTTTTATGTGTCTCAATCTCCATGTTAGTGTACCTATTTATACTTCAATCTGCCTAGCCTTTTCCCAACTATATTGGGGTCGGCTTCCAGTCTAACCGGATGCAGCTGAATACCAGTGTCTTACATGGAGCGACTGCCTATCAGACCTCCACAACCCAATTACTGGGTAACACGATACTCCTTGGTAAGACTGGTCGCCAGATTTTCTGGCTTCTGACTTTTCTGCCAAAGATCTACAAATGACAGCCGGGACCAACGGCTTTACGTGCTTTCCGAGGCACGGACGGAACTCGGTATGAAAGGGATGGTCACCCATCCACAGACCGACCGCGGCTACCTATTTATACCTTATATCTAAAATATTTTTTTCAGAGCCTTCCACCCCAGCTGTTGTTTATCCATCAAGGACAGAGTGATATAAAGGAATTGCACTGGCACAAACAAATTCCAGGAGTCATGGTGACAACTGCACACACAGGATTTAATATATTTAAATCTATTAGTGTATGAAATAAAGCAGTGAAATTCAAAATAATTTTCATTTAATATGTTGTATATTATCCATTAAATTACATGATTGAGATTTATGATTGAAGCAACTTAATCAGGTATCTAATTTATCCTTTGTGTGGACCATGGCTAAATTCACTAAATGCCGAATTGTTGGCCGACCGTGCGGGCAATTCTGAAAAAAAATAAAAAACCCATTAAGTATAGAAAAACGAAACCTCTATGGAACTGATAGAATTTGGTCACAGCACTAGAGCTTAGCACATACAATAACTTACCCATGGTTTGTCTATTTCAGCCATGTGATCAACAAGTTTCCTCATATCAGCTCTACTCAAAGCTGTGCCTATCATCACTGATTTTCGACAAGCCCTAGACGCAAACATTGCCCTTACTCTACTTGGTCTACAATATTCTGAAGGAGATTCCTGGAATTTTTAAAAATTGTTTAAAAAAATGTGATTGTACATTTTGGCTTTTTCAGCTTGACTTTAGCTCTAAGCAGTTAGGTTTCAAGCATAAAAACATACCCTCAGCATAAACAAAAGCTCTTCTATGTCTTCCTTCCCAAAGATCCAATTTTTTGACATAGGTAATGTTAACAATTTAACTCTTTTTGTAGGTAACGCCTCTTCATTGATTTCAAATGTAAATCCATTCTTTTTAAAGACATCTAAATTATCCATTAGGATTTGTTCATTTACTCCTGTCAGTTCAAGTGACTGTGGACTGAAATTAATTTAAATGAATATTATGGTATATTTTTAAACAGCAAAATAAAATTAAAATGTTTCTTATATAACTTACATAACCAATTTTTGACTAGTTAGCTCTGTAGTTTTCTGTAATGTTTCAAAATTGTAAATCTCATCTGTAGCATGTTGATCTATTATAAATAGATCATCTTCCAATTTGGTTATTATAAAACCTAAATTAAACTGTCCAATTACTTCCATCTTTTTAAATGAGTCCTTAGATATTTCTTTATTCAATTCTTCTTCACATTTATTGTTAAATACAGGATTTATTGTGCTTTTAAATTTTATCCTTGTGGGAGCAGATTCTTCTTTATCATTGATATACATACTTGCCAATGCTTTAACATGATCTAGTGATGTCTTTAAAGTAACAGTTTTCCTATTATTCTTTCCCAAATCTTCCATATCTGTTACAATTTTCTGCTTTTTAGGGGTTTTCTCTTTGAGTTCGCCTGACGTGTTCGCTTTCGTCTTTAAGGTTTTTGTTTTACAGTATATTGTATGTGACTTTTCTATTATGACGTCGGCAATATCTCTTATTTGAGTATTAGGTACATTTTCATCAAAGTCTAAATACATAATGTTGCCTTTATCATCTTTCAAGTCATTAGACACATATTCACTTGTGTTTCTAGTTTCATTACTTTTACCAGGATCTAATTGCTGGTATTCCGCATTGTCATTGTCTTCTATTACTTCATCATCTTCAGATTTAAGAATATCCAGTGATTTATTATTAACATCATTGCTTCCTTGCTCTTGAGTCAAGTTTTCTTCTTTCTTAATCACTTCAGTTCTCTTAGTTTTTGAAGATATGAAATCTAACATTGTTGTTGATTTTCGTTTAAGTTCCACTATTTCAGATTCTTTATTGATTGTAGATATATTATCAACAACCTGTTTAGTTTTATTTTGAAATTGTTGTAAAAATGAATTGAAAACTCTTGGCTGTTCTAAATCTGGTTTAACATTATTTGTTTCATTATTATAGGAATTAGGAGTTGATTCTATTTTCAATGTTCTGGGTATATTTTCAAATAGTTTTAGTAAAGAGCTTTTCAGTATATCTAATATTATTTTCTCTTTTGTAAGAAATATTTTTCGTTTATCTGGTGTAACATTTACATCAACTGCAGTTCTTTCCAAATCAACATTTAGGAACACAAAAGGGTATTGATGAGAATTGTATTGCCTGTATATTTCGTTGATTAATTTCATTATCTTGAGTGGTTCACAGGGTCGGGAATTGATATAGTAAAATTGTCTATCAGTGCTGGAACGTCCACTACCATGGGCGCAAGAGGAAATAAATCCTGTAAACTCAATTGGTTTTGCAACATTTTTATAGCCCTGAGATTTTTGTGATCCACTAATATCACTACTTGTAATATCTGATTTTTCAGCATCATTAGAATCTTCAGATAAATCTATTTCAACATCTTCTATATTAACACTTTCATCTGTTTCTTTAACTTCTCCTGACAAACCCTTAAATATATTATCTTTTATGTTTGTGACATATTCTGGCTGTATTTCAAGTAATGTTTGTAGTTGTTTCACTCCAAAAACACTAGCAATGTTGTCTTTATATGATGATGTTCCTTGTGTTGCTACTACAACAGACTTTGAATTGGAGTTTGTTTGATTGCTGCAAGTTATCCTGGAAAAGACATTTGATATTTTATTTTAGTTATTAATATTACCTATAAAGAGTCATATTTGTTAGTTTGGATGCAAGAGGTAACTAGCTGTTTTATATTATACTTGTCTTTCATGTGGATGTAGTCATCTACATCCACATTATTTGTAGTCATTTATTCTTATGCTTTTGCCCTCATGGGCAAAAGCATAAAAATTAAGTGGATAGAATAAAATATCCCTATGGTGGTTGGTTATACAAACCCTCTCTAAATAATAAAGAATAAAAATATCTGTTAAACAAGAAT
This sequence comes from Charanyca ferruginea, assembly GCA_947361185.1. NCBI lineage: Eukaryota > Metazoa > Arthropoda > Insecta > Lepidoptera > Noctuidae > Charanyca > Charanyca ferruginea. Next base: position 15,872,573 of record OX376071.1, on the reverse strand, counting down.
GTTTTCTAAGGAAACTTACTTAACTCCAACAGAAATCAAACAATATGCATACAGCAACTGCGTCATCTTGTTGAATTCCCTTTTGGCATTTTTATGAAATTCTTTCTGTCTCACAGGCAATGAGGAAAAGAGGTTTGTTAAACTGACAGTTGTACCAACTTGCCTTGAACATGGTGTTTGTTTTATTATATTCCCTTTGTGGTCATATTCAAGTTTTGTAGCTGTAAATTTTGATTATAAATAAGTCCAAAATCCTTAAGCAGAGCAACTAGCATGTGAAAGATATGGATAAGACTAGAATGAGAGAATTGAGTCAACAGATTATAGAGATTTATGAAGAATGAAGTCACGCAAATAACACCCCCAAATAATATTGAAGGGTGATGGCTCAATAATTCTAAAATAAGGAAAGGAATTTGCATTATATCATACCATATTCACAAGCTTTGTGTCTTGTAGTTACTGTGAGATTAGCTAAAGAGCATAAAGAACTTAAGGCTTCTCCTCTGAATCCAAAACTTGACACTCCAAGTAAGTCCGAGTAATCAGTTAGTTTTGAAGTGTGATATTTTAAAGCTGTAAAATAATAAATGGTCAAGCAAACAGTGTGGAATTTTAGCATGATGGAACTCTTTTGGTGTTGAGTTGTTGTTGCCAGAACTTAGAATAATAATTTTATGGTCATTGGGTCAAGAAAGAGTAAAAACTGTAACAACAAGTATGATGCAGTACCATACTTATGCTACTCACTAATTTCAATAGTGGAAATATGATCCTCTGTAGTTTACAAGGTTTGTTAAGATAAACAAAGGACATTACCTATAAGGGAGTAGTAACTACCTCATAACCAAAACTAACTTAACCTTTTGACCCCCACATCAAAAAAGCAAACCATGCTCTTCATGCCAAGGTAAGTTTATATATTTTATGGAGTTAAGTATAGAAGTCTGTCATGTAGTTGTAACCGTGGCTTGTTGGGCATATTTTGATTTGTAATCTTTACATGACAACATGATTTCAGTGGAACAAGATTATTTATTATTATTATGTTTACGGCGTGTCTTAAAAAAAATTATGGAACTAGTAGGTGTATTCATTTTTAAGCTGATTAATAGCTTAGTCTCATAGTAAAAGTTGATAATTTTGATGAGTATGTCCCTTAACCTTTTAGACACCCAGTTAATAGTAACTAATTATTCTTACTCAAAGCTGCAAAGTTATCTTCAGTGACACCAGTTCCGTTGTCTGATACTTCAACCAAGTCAATTCCATAATTTTTTAACCTTATATCAACATTTGTTGCACCAGCATCTAAGGAGTTCTCTACCAGCTCTTTCACAGCCACTGCAAGACTCACAACAACCTACAAAATAGTTCTAAGATAATTATTTGAATCGTGTGTGAATCTGTGATGCTGACTCAACAGCTTTTTTGTATGTTAAGTGGTGCTACACAGAAACACTGTACCAGTCACCAGAACAGTAATTATCTTGTATTGTATGTATTAAAAATAGAAAAGTTATACCTGTCCAGAACATATTTTATGAACTGTATCCTTAGCTATAGGCTTAATATTATTGCTTTGATTTGTTTCTGTGTCCATGATTTATATTCTATCAAATAATTTATTTACAAAACGAATAAAAAAATCGTTTTAACGTTTCTCTTTTCCCGCTAACATTTAACATTGTACATAGTACTAAACAGACAAAACAGTATCGTTCGTTATTCGTTTGTCATCACATCACAATCAACATCTGCAACATCAACACAATGACATTATGACTTTGACATTGACTATGCTACTATTCTTAGATAATAAAATGTACTCTGTGGCTAATAGCACAGAACAGCTACTATGACAACATTGACAAAATGACAACTTATGTATACTAAATAATACTGACTATACCAGTAATCAGTGTTGCCAGATCTAATTTCTAATAATACGTAGAGCCCATGAAGATATAGGTATAAATGGAGCCAACACTTAGAACAAAATCTTGAAACCAACTGTGGGCTGCTCTCTTTCTGAATGCATACATAAGAACGAGACAGTGATATGTGTTTTCTTTATCTTATGTATGCATTCAGAAAGAGAGCGTCTGCCCACAGGTGGTTTCACTTAGGTATTTAGAGTGTTGCCTCCACTTTTATCATTAAGCTTCTTGGTAGAGCCACGCTCAAAAATCCGTAGAAGTCCGTAGATTGCCTCTACAAAAATCCCAGCAACTTAGATTATTGATAGCAAACACAAGAAGCTTAATTCCAGTAACTTAGATTATTGATAGGTTTCCGCGCGCTACGATTATACCGCCGCCGTACTTGTCAAATAGGACAACAAATTTTAATAAACCAAAATACTTTCTTTTTTTTTTCTGAATGCCATCTTGCAGGTCAACCTAGGAGGTTGTCGGCTGCTTAACCGGACTTTCCTGTGGTGCCTTAAAAAATATTATTTTTAGGGCCTCCAGCCAGGGCAAAATAACTTACAAACTAAGCGACTACACGCTAAGGGCACCCCCTGTGGGGTACGAGCCTCGGCTTAAGGCGTCGCTGGTACAGGACAGCAAAGGGACAGGCTGGATCGGATTTCCATTATTTAAGGACGAATTTAAAACTACAGGCTCAGCGGCGCGGGCTGGCATGAGCAAGGGTCGGGGAGGGCACCAAAATGCAATGTGTATGTTTCTTAAGTATTTCACCCGAGCCTGTCTCGTAGCAACCAATGTATCAGGTGCAAAGGTGGAGGTACAAAGTATTTTATCAATTTGTTTTAAACACACTACAAAATTCAGTTGTCCCATTCACGGAGCTATTATTTTTAGGTAGTGCGGTAACTAGTCGGAGCGCACGGAGACCTATCAATAATCTAAGTCCAGTAATTAATAACAGAAACGTTATAAGTCTAGTCGCAATCAAAATAAAAAAACATGTCCAAAATGTAGGTTAGAGGCATTTCAGTACAAGTTGAGACTCATAATTTTTAATTATATTTATGTATACCTATACACAGACACTATTGTTATCTTTAATAATACCTCTGCTTGTTCTAGGTAGGTATGACTTTTCAGCTTATTTTATACGCGCTCAAACGAAGTGGGGATATTAAGTTTACTAATCTTACACCAGTATGACGACGCTGTCTTTCTGAATGCATACATAAGATAAAAACACATATCACTGTCTCGTTCCTATGTATGCATTTAGAAAGAGAGCGTCTGCCCACAGGTGGTTTGACTTAGGTATTTTTTTTTTTTTTTTGAAGTTATACTTCTTTAGGCGCGTTATGAAAAAATGATGAGAGTGAAATTTTACGATGCGCGCGCACAGCGTCACACAAAATTCTCACGGGAGTAATTGTAAACAACGCCATCTCTGACGTACATGCTGAACTACTTACTGCCTTCGTTGCTATTTTGTGACTCGAAGAAGTATAACTTCTCACGCGCGTACATAAGTACACACTGAATATTTTTATATTGTTATAGGCTTGCGTTTGACCGCAACTCACCTGATCTTAAGTGATGATGCGGTCTAAGGTGGAGCACGCTTGCCTAGAATAAACCGGTTCACTCGTGCCTTGAAGATACCCAGATTATATAGGTATTTAGAGTTGTTACTTCCACTTTATTCTATAAGCTTCTTGGTCATGGGGGTCATAGGGATGAGCCATATTTATATATACTCGGGTTGTAGATATCGCTAAAATATCGATATCAGAGTAAAAAATATCGATATTTAAATAACGATAATCTCATCTAGCAAATATAGAAATATCGATATTATCAAACTACCAGCAACGAAACCGGCTGAAAGGAAAATTGATCTCAAACTGTCAAAATTACTATATTGCAGAGTATTGATAAAAAAATATTGGATTTTTAGTCTAAACTACCTTACAAACAGTTTAATACTATGTAGGTAACAGCGATCTCATTGTTTTATGTCAACGTGTACATCACTTCATTCTTCATTTAATTTTTTTACTTTAATTTTTTGAAAACATTTTTACTAGGTCGACTTGTAAACGTTCTAACACGTTTTTAAGGCAGCGTGGTTTTAGTTTTTTTTGAAGTTATACTTCTTTAGGCGCGTTATGAAAAAATGATGAGAGTGAAATTTTACGATTCGCGCATGCGAGCGCACAGCGTCACACAAAATTCTCACGGGAGTAATTGTAAACAACGCCATCTCTGCCGTACATGCTGAACTACTTACTGGGCAGTAAGTAGTTCAGCATGTACGGCAGAGATGGCGTTGTTTACAATTCAAATTGTGCTTATATACTTTTTTAATAATGCCAAAGAAGTATAACTTCTCACGCTCGTACATAAGTACACGCACCCATTTTTTTTTTAATATGATGTCTATTATGTATTTCTAAAATTATTTACCTTACCTTACAGTTGATTAGTTTGCTATCGTAACACTGGCATGCATTAAATTTGTAAGTCATCGATATCCATATCGATAATAAATCTATATTTTATTATTATTTTTATTTTATAGTTTATATCGCTCATCCCACGGTCACGTCACGGAATCGGTTGAGACACTAGACAGCTGACTCCTGCCAAAGAGTATTTTATTAATGATCTGTGGTCTCCACTCTTCTCAGCAGCGTTGCCAACTCTACGTCTTTTTAAGTAGATCTACGTACTTTAGGGCTTTTCTGAAAACCTACGAACTACAATCCAAGACAAGTTTTGGCATCATAATCATAATTCAAAAATAAGAAAGGGTGATTCGTCTTAAATGTTTCCTTTATTGGACCAATTTGCACAAAATTTATTAACATTGCCACATTGCCAATGTCGAGCGACTGTTTTCGGCGATCAATTTAATGAAAACCAACACTCGTTTTATTCAGTTTTACCTACCCTACCCTCTTCATTTCACTCAGAAAAAAAGCACATAGATCTTCGAACTTTTCAGACGCAAAACTAATTCTACGTAATTTTGTTAAGTGGCCTACGCCTTTTTCAAAATCCTAGTTGGCAACACTACTCCTGCCTGTCTTGTCTCTATAAATTTATTGAAAATCTGTCATAGTTGCGGTCTTTCGTTGTGTTTATTTTATCTAGCTAAGTATTCATTGTTACGAATCAGTATTTGGTAAAAACTTAATTAAACTGCTTGATACATCACATCAAAATGTCTCTAAATACGGCTCATGCCGATCATGGGGTGTTGATACATGCAAGAGAATGGTGAGTCATCTTTATGGATGTGAATGACGACTGCGTAAATCTCTTTAGAATGTTCTACATTTGCGTTACCTACTTGTATATCGATTTCTGTATATTATCTTGAGGAGATTTGTTCTAGCTATCCAATTCTAACTAGTTTCCAGGTGTCGTAACGCCAATATTATACATTACGCCGTTTCTTAGACTTTTGTTTATTAGCTAGGGAAATTATGGAAAAACATTTACAATTTCCTTAGAAATTTTAAATGTTTAAACAGTGCTAATGTGCAAAAGTTGGAAAGAAGAAGGAGGTATTTACCATACAGTCGGGCAGCACTGGTTGTAATATATAAATAAAAAATACTAAACAACCAACTATTTATTGATAAGATAAGGAACTATGTAATGCAAGTGAAAGTTTTAAATAGCAACAATTTATTTAAATTTATTATGAATATGTATAACTTTAATGAGGTGATTATTTGTCAATAGGACTAGTTCCATGACCCTAACCTTTTCAAATAATGTGTTTGAAAAAAGTAGAATGTCTATTTGTTTAAATTTTTGCTCATAGCAATCAAATAATAAGATACATCATTAATTTAAATACTAGAGCTGAAAAACATAGTAAAACTCGGGTTGTATGAATACTTTTACCATAACTGCCTTCAAGATTAGGTGTAATGTACGTCTAAATGTACATCTCATCTAATCTATAGTCCATGTTAGTCACAATACCACAGTGCTTATTACCTCATAATGTGACATTTAACTTAAAAAACACTTCTCAGCTATTATAGCTCTCTGTCTTTGTTTAATACAAAGGTAGATTGTTTACTGTACACTGAAAGGCAGAATTTTGGGGCACATCATCGAAAAAGTATATTAGACAGAAGCCAAACCAATTACCAATTATTTTGTGGCACCCATTACATAATAATTAGTGCTGTTGGTCTAGCTAGGGTGTTTAAGATTGTATTAAACTTTTAGCTAGCTAGGTCTTATTATTTAGTCTTTTGACCTCCACAGTCATGTAATGATGACAAACCAAAATGTGCCCGCATATCACAGTCACAACTACATGACAGACTTTTATATGTTATTCGTTAGCTTGGTACTGAGGGCACATTATTGCTTTTTTGATGTGGCAGTTAAAAGGTTAAGCAATAAGAAATGATCAGGATCTAATGATCAAATTAGTTAGTGACCTAGCCATTAAAGAAAACAAAACAATGGTCTGAAATCCAAATCACTCTCCTTATTGTAATAATAATAATAAATGTTTATTTCATAAAAAGGCAAATACAAAAAAAAATCTTATTAAATATAAAATAGAACACAGGTGCTCATTTGCCTGAACTAGGTTGAACCTGTGTTTCAGGCTAGGAAGTGCTACTATGTATTTGGAATAAATTAACAGTAAAATACAATAAAAACCTTAAATTAAAGTAAAACTAGTAGTACTTACATAGACACAAAGAATTAACACGAGTTACTCATTTTATTTGCATACTACGAGCAAGTCTTCTGCCTGTTCTTAAGAAATAGTTGTCAAATATAGAAAAAAAACATTTTTACAGTGAAAGTATTGAATTGAGAATTGTGAGCATGTATGGTAATACAATCAAGTAATGACAATCAGAAATCACATTAACATTCATTATAATAGGTAATTAGTCTTGTACTTATTATACTGACCTTACCTTTCTTTTTCAGTATCATATTGTTTTCGGACAATGTCACAATTGAATTCTACGGAAATGACACTCTTCAGTTCATGGGTGTCAAACAAGGCCGCATGTATTTAACAACTCATCGCATGATTTTCAATTCTAAAAGTACTTCAGATGCACTCAGGTCCTTCAGTTTTCCTTTTGTTTCATTACAAGATGTAAGTGTAATTTGTTAATCATATATATTTATAAGTTAATCATATAATAAAGATAAACAATTTGTAACTATTAAAATCTACCATAATGGTACAAATGTTATTAGAATTTATTGTCCTTTATTGTGATTGATAGTCTAACATAATAATAATGTAATTTAGAACACATAAAAGTCCACTTAATAATCATTTTTCTTTTTTATGCCAGGTTTCTGTAGAACAACCTATGTTTTCTGCAAATTACATCAAGGGTAAAGTCCGTGCACAACCCAGTGGTAACTTTATCGGTGAAGTGAAATTCAAATTAGTTTTCAAATCTGGAGGTGCTATTGAGTTTGGACAAGCCATGCTGAAAGCAGCCCATCTTGGTATGTATTTTATCTATCACTGTCTTTTTTTCTAGTATTCTAAACCAAAGAAAAGGGGTATGCCCATCGGCCATACAAAAAAATGCCTGAAATGAACAACAATGAAATATACGCCAAATTGTACTACATATCGTAGGTAATCTATTACAATTTCAATAATTATCAAAATAGTGGGCAGAAGCTAGTTACAATTGTTTTTCTAAAATATAGGTTAAGCCAAGATTAACTATTAATATGCATTAATTAAACATCAAAATAGCATTTTAATGTTTTATTCATCATTAAAAACAACTAATATATCATCATGAAACTATACAGGAGGATAGATATAATTTATAACATAATTTAATTGTTGCTCATCAGTGCGTTCAATAGGCAAAAATACTAGGGAATCTCAATACTTACAGCTTGTGACGTTATGCCTGTCATTTTGCACCGATAAGACTACGCCTTATTCTTTCAATATCGAGCTAGTTAATTAACACAGTGTAGGTTCCTAACCACATTTAGACCAGGTTCAGGTCCGTGTTCAAAAAACCTAGTCAGTCAAAAAACCTAGTCTAAGTCCGAGTTAAAAAATGGGTATCATGTGCAGAAGTAAAATCAAAATCGTTAGAAATGGCCTAAGTCCTCGTAAAATAATTATCATAAAAGCAATTTGAACGTAATACAAGTCACAAACATAAAACCATGAAGTAAACAATCAAAACATTGAAAATTGAAATGCAGTAATGTCAAACTGTCAATTAGGCAAAGGAGTGATTCATACAGCCTACGATACGCTTTCTATTTTGAAAATAATTTGAATTAAATTAATATTGACAAGCACATATTATTTTAATTCGATTTACGGTGCTTATAGCTCGAATTATATTAAATTAATGATAAATATGCATTCATTCTATAAAATAGTTAGTGATAGATTATTTGAAGAGGCTGAATGACATTTACTCGTGCCCAATAAACACTGACATTTAATATAAAAATAAGAATGAATTAGACGGATATCAAGTTAAATATTGTAATAATTGTTATATTTTCACCCTACCTAAACAAACTTGAGAATTATTTCATTATACATATTTTATTCCAACTAAAATTATGGACAATTAGTAATTTCTGTACATTTCAGGCATTTTTCGGGCGTTCCCCTTTTGTATATTATTGGGTTCTCTATGTAGTGCAGCATATTAAATTTTTAAATCAGGTTATATCTTTATGAAAGTGATATGAGATTGAATCATTATTCAAACTTCCTTGCTGTTTCATTACCTACTGTTATCAGATAATAATATGGTATGTTTATACATTGAGGCATCTTGTTTAATATTGCAATGAATTTATTACAATAGGTAGTTCTTTATTGTAAAAGCTATTAAGAGCGCCCTTCCCCATCGAACGAACTTCAACGTGAGCGCGATTGAAATTTTTTTTGTTTCAACCAACGCAAAGCTCGAAAACAAACGAGTGAGTGAGAACGCGATAACATCACAGGACAATTGGCGTGCGGAAATTTCACAAAACTTGTTCCAGGACATACGTGTTTTTAAAAAAGCCTTACGAGTTTTTGGTAAAAATGATTGTAATTTAGAATCTCCATTACATGTGCAAGGTTTCTATGAAGCTGTTTTTTTACTTTTTCAATGTATGAGTGCATTATGAACGGCCAAAGTTCAGATAAAATTGTGCAAAAAAACTAATTTTCGTACGTGTTTACTGAATTTGTTTCTCAAAAAAGTTTATGTTTGGTCATACAAACCTAGACTTAAACCACAAGATACCTGTGTGTTAAAAATATTTGGAAAATAATTTGTTATAACGCCGTAATCGCGTACGCGCGTTTGTATGGGAAATATGACGGGATGGGCGCTCTTAAGAGGAAATACCACGGGCTAGAGAATTGAAAATTAGGTATTTGTAAAATCTATTGCTGTCGCGCGATGCCCGAACACGAACCGCAGAGCGCGATAGAGACAACTGCAGCTTTGACCGAAAATACCTATTAAAAGTACACAAAATCAATGATTCGTAGTCCCCTGATTTCTTCTCCAAAACTTAACCGATTTATCTGCTTTTTTCATTAAAAAATAAAGAAAGACTTTTGCCGTGTTCCTATGTTTTCTATTTTTTATATAATCAAGTCAAATTTGTTTTCTGAATGTTTGAACACAGCGGAAAATCATGCCAATTTTTTAGGTTTTTGAATATTCATATCTCTTTTAATAATAAATTTATGAGCAAAAAGAAAACAGGGACATGCCAATAGTAGCCATGGATATTAAAAAAAATTGATCTACTGGCATTATCCAGGGAGGAAACAGGGGACTAAGTTTGTATGGAAAAACGGCCCTTGTGTTTCCTCTTATGTCTTGGCAGTAGTGTTGTTGCCTAAACATGTAGGTTTTAGAAACATTTAAAAAACACCACACCACACACACAACAAAGCTGATCCATAGAGTATGCAACCGTTTAATATGGCTTAACATGTTATAGAAACGTTCGACTTTGAAGAGTGCGAGCTTCATCTCTGGCGCCTGCTACTTATACCTGTGTGACAGTCTCTGTTGTCTTAAGGCTGGGGAATATAATTATGTCAGATTTTTCCATACAAAATTCTGATCCGATAGTCTGCAATATGCATTTCTTAGTTAGTAAGAAACTAATATTTTGTTGACAATTTGAAATTAACTAGGAATGCAGAGTATTTGACCATTAGTTTTATATGTCAGATAGCATGGCTTTTAATATTAATTCAGACATAATTAATTTGTTGAAGTCTTCCATAGTTAACTCCACAATTGTTATTGATAATACCAATGTTAATAAGGTGGTAAGCATTAATAACACAAGGGAACAATATTTTTGTTGAATAAAATATTAGGATAAATATTATACCTTTTCGACATGCTATCAGATTTTTGGGTCTACTCTTTATAGCAGAACTTTTAATGTCAAAATATTATTTTGCATAACAGCTGATAGCATACACTTAATTTCGCTCTGAATCAATTTTAGGCATTTTCATATTCATATTAATGTTTTGTATAACATTCTAAAGTCTAATGCATAAATTTATTTAGGGATCCCTTCTTTTTGCATAATGTTCTTTTTTGAATATACTTCGGCATAACTAAGTTGGCATAATTTGTTTTGCCTTAATAATACTTTGCCATATATTTTTTTGGCAAACAGTTTATGTTGGCATATTTTTTTTGACATAAATTTAATTCGCATAATGTTATTATATTGCAAATCTATTGTGCCACCCTAAAGTATTGTCTTAAAAAATCAATATGTTGTGCTACAAAAGTTAGTGACAGAAACAAATCGCTGCAAAACTGACTCCACGTTCTGCCCCATCCTAGAGTGTAATATAAGCTCGCATGGGACCGCCGTAGCCGTGATAGAAACCATGCCTGCATGCATGTTGCATGGTGCATGCTCGCTTGCATGCTGCATGCTTGCTTGTATGCTAGTTTGCATGCTGCATGCTTGATGCATGCATGATAAAAATATGTGTTAATATCATTTTACGTAAAGATATTTATGCTTTAGAATGTTAGGCTTAATCATTATTATGATTAGAGAAATTATGCTTAAAAAAATAATGCATAAGCTGTTATGCGTAAATTATATTATATCAAAATATAATTGGGAGAAACAAGAGTATGCTAAGTTATATTAGGTCTTAAAATTTTATGCAAATGGAAAGGGAACCATTTATTTACACATAATGATATCAACATCCCCACCATAGAACTTATTGAAAGGCGTTAGTAGTCTTTTCCGACTATCTGGCGTGTACCGTATACATTCTTATCCATTCTGGTGTTCTGCTACCGGGCTTTTGTTGTAAGTAATTTATCTGCATGTTTTCATAGGCGTCTTACAAAAAGAAGTGAAAAAGTTTTTCATGTAAAATGTTACCAAGACCAAGAAAATTTTTTTGGTGGGATATCTTTATTATTATTTTTAATTGTTTTGATAGAATCTATCGAAAGGAGTTAGTAGTTTGTTCCCTGGCGTGTACTGTATATTTACCGTTCTGGTACGGTGCTTTTGTTGTAAATGTGCATGTGTTGTTTCATAATATATTTCTTAATTTGCAGCAACCCGTCATGCGGCACCGGATATGGAGCCACCGCCATACTCTCCGCCAAGCGGCCCGTGGTACGCGGCGCCTCCACCGGCTTATGCGCCACCTCCACAGGGATACTATGGATGGGTGCCTCCGTACACGGTTAGTTACAGACTGCCACGTATTTATTCCTAAACGGAATCTTCGTTTGTGAATCTAAACCGATGCTTAACAGTGCCCTCATACTGTGACACCATCTCCATTGTTTTTGAGATTTCGATGTTGGTCCCATAGAAAATTGTTGGTTTTGAGCACCAGAATCAGTCTCTAAAATTTCCACACTCGTTAAAAAAATATTCTGTATAAAACTGTGTTTAGGGTACTGAGGGTCCCTCAATACCCTAAACACAGTTTGACACAGGTAAACACAGTTTAGGGTACTGAGTGATGACCAGTTAAGCCTTACCCTACATGTACGAGTAAGCAGTAGCAACAAGAACATTGTGTTCCATGGATTGACTTCAATATGGGCAGTGTTACTGTATTTTCGTGCAAAGATATGTTCATTTTAGTGCCTCTTCTACGACGTCATACCTCGTATCACTCTTCGAGAAATACTGACGAGTAAATATTGATGATTTTTTATTTCAGACCATAGATCTATATAGTGTTAGCATCATCTTAACCTAGTGTTAGTAAATAATCTATACTAATATTATAAAGCTGAAGAGTTTGTTTGTTTGAACGCGCTAATCTCAGGATCTACTGGTTCGAATTGAAAAATGATTTTTGTGTTGGATAGTTCATTTATCGAGGAAGGCTATAGGCCCATGCGAAGCTGGGTCGAGTCGCTAGTAATTTATACAAACTACTAAAAGTAAGCATATTGCATCGGGTTTCCAACGCCCTACGCTCCACATCATTACCCTGGTCATCCGTGAGTCAATCCGTGACTACATGACCGAGATATTTAAATAACGACGTAACGACGGAAGCCATTATTTGCTTATGTTATATATGTTGGCCATTATGTTTCTTTATGACGTTATCACGTAAAACTATCGCCCGTAAACCGACTTTACAGACAACCAATGTTTCTTTTCTAATTGAATACTTTTTTTTAATATGTTAATTATATTTCCAGGCCTTCCCAGATCAGCCGCCACCAAATTCAGTATTCGTGTCCAACAGCCCGCCGCCGTATCCGGGCGTGATGGGCGGGTACTACCCGCCGGGCACGGGCTACTCGGGCGTCAGTCCGCAAGACAGTCCCTCTCCCACAGGTGCGGCATTCTCGCAGGGCCCCTCCGCCCCACCCGGATACCCTGGAGCCCCTGGAGCCCCTGGAGCCCCGGCTGGTATGTCCTCCAGAGGTGAGGATCATTATTTTCAAAATTCCAAATTCTTTAAAAGGATTTAATTCAGATGTATAAAATACGAAGATGTTGAATTTTTGGTTATTATACTTAATATACAGCTTTCGAGAATATTTCAATGAATTAATGGAATGGTCAGGCCGAGGCTCCACTGTGAGTAGGCTCTTGCGATTATATTTGTAATTTTGTAAATCCTACTATGAGTCATACGTATTTTAGTTTCTCATGTTGCTATAGATTAGTATCGTTAGTTATGTGGGTTACTATAGAAATGTTAGTGTATATTAATTAGAGCTTAGTAAAGGTGTATGTATATTGGTTTGCTGCAGTAGTGTCATTGTCGTTTACAGATGCTAAAGCTGCGGAGGCAGCACAAAGCGCCTATTACGATCCTAACAGGCCTCAGACAGCTTACGTGCCACCGCCTTACAACGTAAGTACACTTCACTAGTCAAAACTAAAATTGATTAGTAGTCATTATAAAATAACAATTTTACTATAGTTTAGTGTTATACAACTGAAACGTTCACAAAATAAAAATAAAAACTAAATTGACACGTAAGCATCACGTATCTCACATACTTATGTTGATTTTCATTACTTAAATTAATGTTGATGTTTATCTATACGCTGGGTATCCATTGGGTTATTGGTTTTTTGACAGCTGCCTTATAATGTAATTATTCCCGATTACCTTAAGTTAACTTTAAAATGACGTGTTATAAAATAAATATATAAACTGCCTAATCTTGTTGGATTATCTTATTTATAACTTCTTACAGACATTATAATACAGGTATGCATATCAGTTTTTACAAAAAACATAAATATTGTTCACTAGTTGCAGCTCTCAAAAAACGATTAAACCAGTGGACAGAGAATAGTGTCTTTTTTAATTGTAATGTTAACAAAAAGTTAAAATACTTTATTTTGTTATATTAAACATTATTCAATGTACAATTTCTGAATTACAGGATCAACCGCCAACCTATCAGGAATCACAGTCAAAGAAAGAAAATTAATGCATTGTCCACATTTCCAAATGCCACCGAAAAGCTCTCGTCTGAAAGGCGACGAGTTCTATATTCCGGCGAAGGAGTTGGTCAGATCACAGTTACGTCAGAGTAATGAAACGATTACAGCTATGTTGTGATTTTGTTTTGTTCTTACGAGTGTCAAACAAAAATTTTATTTTTTTGTATAAAAATCTATTTTTTGTATTAACTTTCTTTTTTAGGGAAACTTAATAAAGTCCGTTTTTTTTTTGTTTGCACAACATTGGCCTTCTGAAATATGTCTTGGAGTATTTCATTAATAAACTCAAAATAGTTATCAACTGAAAACTGCAGAGATCTTTAACACTAATTGTCTTAATCAAAACAATTTTAGTTATTTGTTTCCACTAGATGGGAAGTTAGAGTGGGGGACAAATTAAGTCGATCGCCCGTGGTCCCTTCTCGTAGTCCCTGGAAGGGACCATGGAGCTTTTTTTCTTCGTGATCCCTATAATACTGAAAAATTAGGTGGCCCCTTCTCGTATTCCCTGGAAGGGACAACGGAGGTATTTTTCTTCGTAAATAAAAAAATCTTGCGAAGCTCCCGCCTTGGCTTTTTGCTTACCAAAATGGATAACCAAAATCTTTTTGACTCTTAAGTCCTCCCTGGGGCGGATCCGACATGGTTAGGTTAGTTTAGAACTGTGACCCCCTACGAACGAGGCAAGCTAGGGAAGCGAGCGTGCCGCGGTAGCCGCCGCCGAGTGCCAGAACCAAATCGCTTTTTACAGTCAAACTCATACATTTCTACAATACTTTAAGAAACACAATTTAGTGAGCATTTATCTATTCTGGCAGGCATTTCGATGACTGCATTTCAAATATCTAAGTAAAATTTAATTTGGCAGTATATATTTCTTGAAGGAACCACGGGCAAAAAAACTACTCGTGGTCCCTTCCAGGGATTGAGGGACTATTTTTTTTTTGCTATATTTGGTTTAGAAGCACAAAGAACCAGTAATACTCGCACACAAAAACGAGGCTAAAATGGTTTCCAGTTTTTATTAAATTCAATTTCTATTTTTTGTGAGCTGCATATCTCTTTGTTTGTAATTTATGTAGCTGTTTTCTATTAAGCTGTGCTAAAGGACTATACTCTTAAAATAACTTATTGTATTTCCCTAATACATACAGATAATAAAATGAGCCAATTTTGTGCTTGGAATAATATGAAAAATAAATAATTATCGCTAAATAATCACGTCAATATATTGATTGTAATCGTTTCATCACTAATGCATTGTGACTAAGTTATATTATTAGAACATTCCTCATAATAATATATTAAATAATGTTCAGGGTCGTAGTCAGTATATATAAAATCATCTAGTTTTGATGAGAAATAAAACAACAATTTATTATACAATCATTTATGCCGGTACAAGAAAGGAATCTAAAATGGCGGCATGTACTTGCTCTGACAGATAGTACAGTCAGCATATAAAATTTCAAGTTAAAGTTATTTTTCAAATTAAAGATAATAAAAACAAGACTGGGTCACATTCATTTCAAACTAGCTTCTGCCAACGGCAAACATCAAATATTCAGGTTTGCTTACATTTTCATTCTACTAATTAGCGATTATCTCATAAACACTTGGACCGATTTACATAATTTAAACAAGTAAAATGGTTGTAGACCTATACCTTTCATTTGACACCAAAATCGTTAAGATATCTCGTCAAACAAAATAATACATTTTCAAGTTCCATAACAATTTTTCTTTTCTCGGTTGTTTCGTCTGACGGTACGCACGAGAGTGAGTATAGACGGCACTAGTGTGCGAGCGAGAGAACATGATAAGCGCCGCCATTTAAGATTCCTTTCTTTAATGAACCGGGTTATACCTAGTGTTTTATCATCAATATGTTCCGTACTAAACTGTTTTACCCTGGTGGCTATGATTCGGCAGGTTTTGTAATACTATGTTCACACTTTGATTTATTTGTAAACTGTAAATTACAAGTACCTATAATAATAGGGTATTTTACTCTATATGAGAAAACATCTATAAATATATTATTGAGACAGTTTAGGCAAAAAGCTTGTTAGCTTTAGTTTATCTAATAACAAAATAAATGTTAAAATTCAATTCAAAGTTTTCCTTTTTTTTAATCTGTTTTATAACAACATGAAATAGTAGCTGCCACGTTATTACGCCGTACGGCTGTGTAACAAAAAAGTGTTAACTGTCAGTCAACCGATTCTAAATAGGATATTTTATTTATTTTAATTTGTTTTAAATTATATCAAATTATTATATCTAATAGCAGCGTATTTGTTACACAGCGAACTGACGTCATTAGCAATATGTCGTAAACTACGCTCGAAATTTGAAAATTTAATATTTTGATGCATTTTTATGGCACTTATCGATTGAATAAAAATTTTGTGTTTTTTTTGGTGGCATATTAGGACTGAAGAATTTAATTGAGACACTTTTCAAAAATGGGTGTAGTACCCTATCCAGGCCCATAAACACTAAGACTGTTTATTTTGTCAAAACACTAGGGAGTCCAAGACTCAAATGTTGGTTATTAGGTACTGAGACGAACAAAATAATCGAAACCCAAGTACGAACGCCCCTATAAAATACTATTATTAAATATTTAGTATATAAATTTGTTAAAACCAGTATTTACAATATTAACGAGTATTTAATCTATTAATGTGATATTTTCATAATAAAATAAATCTATATCCACTTTCACTGTTGTAGATAGAAGCTAATCAAAGTATATGTAACTGTGAGTTTGCATTGCGAAACATTAACATAATAAAAACAAGTTGAAAACACAAATCGAATAAAAAAAAGGCCTATCAAACAGATCGAATCGAAACTTGTTAATTTGAAGTTTCATAATATGAAACTTGAAATTCCTTTTGTTTGTGAAAAGATAATATTATTATCTTTTCACAAACAAAAGGAATTTCATCACATTTTTTGTATAGGAATATTGCTGCATGCTGTACTGTAAGATTTGTTATATTTTACTATATTTTATATTTTTTTCATTTACAAAGTAAATCTTTAATTTTTTGGGACTGCCTTTCCAAGTTTGTTTGATATATCGATATAAAATACGCTCTGCTCGGGCGCTGTGCGATTGCGAGGCGTGCGCTGCGCTGTTACTACGCGACTGAAGAGCGAGCGCACGTATTTTATATCGTTAGATTTTAAACTTTATATTGCAAAGAAGAAACAATGGGTGTGCCGCGCCGAAAGAAATCGCGCTCGTCTGAATGCGCCCTTAGTCATTGTCTTAAGAATTTAGGGTTCCCCAAGTAAAGACAGAACATATTATTACGGATTTATTTAGAAAACACTTAAAACAACAACTCTAGACAAGTAGCGAGACAAATAAAAAACAATGCGAATAATTAACGTGGCAAATTTCTATATAAACATGCAACATATTAGTTTATAAGTTTCTAGTCAGTGCGAGCGAACACAAGCAACAGTAAATCTTGAAGAACGTCGCAATTGGTTTCATAATAATTTAAACATTATATTAGTAAACATGTAAACACGACATTATAATAATAATCGTATAATCAAAGGACTTGACCAGTAGGGCTATGGGCGCCTGCCCCCCCCGTGTCCTAATAAATGTGCAGCAATAATTATTTTATTTCTGGAATTGTTGTATTCTATAGTTTACAGATAACAAACTTTCACGACTGAAACTGAGAAAAACAAAAGATAAGTTATCACTAAATAACTCTGCTTTTCGATATGAGATGGCGCTAGGCGTTGTGGTTATCGAGAAGAATGATTTTTTACTATTCGACACGCCATCGAGGCGCTTGGTTGTGTATTGTACTATCTAGGGGCTGACGTGCATGTGGGTCACCTGATGATAAGCAATCAGCGCCGCCCATAGACATTTACAGCACCAGGGTTTTTGTTATTAACTGAACAAATGAATAATTTGTATATTAATAAAAACCGGACAAGTGCGAGTCGGACTCGCTCACCGAGGGTTTCGTACAAAGTAGGTACATATCCATACTAATCCATACTAATATTATAAATGAGAAAGTAACTCTTAGTACGCTTCCACGATGAAACGGCTGAACCGATTTTAATGAAATTGGTATGAAAATAGCTTGAACCCTGGGAAAGCACATAGGGTACCTTTTAATCCGGGACTTCGTCTGCATCCGCGATAACCGACATTCATAAATAAAGAATACATTTTTTATGATTTAATTACAAAAAATCATGGCGGGATTTGTACAAAAAATAAAGATGTTTAGAGAAGTTGAAATTCTAATTCTTATACTCTTGGGTACCTAAAGAGTATCTTCAGGCATTTAAAATATTTTTAAAACCCCTCAATAAAAATGGATGTTAAAAGTGAATAGTTTAACGAAAAGCTCATTATTTCAGAACGAAACGGCATCTGATAGTAACGTTGACACTGACGGTCGTTTTATGGGAAATAATGTCACAAATAATTATTAGTCAATGTACAGACGCCAGCAGGTCAACCTACCCGAAACTGTCACATTTTCCCAATCAATCTTGAACCTTATTCTTTAACCATAAGGTTGAAAATCGATTAAAGAAATGTGACAGATTGTAGTAGCTTGATGTGCTGGCGTCTGTACCTACTTTTTCAACTCCGCCATTATAAAACAACGATTCACATCACTTAGTCTGCCAATTTGATATATCCGTTAATGTCACTTGTCACTTACTTTTTAGGGTTCCGTACCTCAAAAGGAAAAAAACTGAACCCTTATAGGATCGCTTTGTTGTCCGTCTGTGTGTCAAGACCCTTTATCTCGGGGACGCGTAGAGGTATCGCTATCGAGTTGAAATTAAAACCATATACTTAGGTCCACGATCCCTTAGAGCTGTGAAAAAAATAAGTTAACGTGAAAAAAATATACGGCCGTTTATGTCGCAATAAACGTACATTTCGACACTCTCAAGGGAATCAAAATTTATAGGGTACTTTCCGTTGACCTAGAACTATTAAATTTGGCAAGTAATTGACAACATTTCAAAACTGACACGAGCGAACAACAATACCGTTTCTTTATTTTTAACCGACTTCAAAAAAAAGGAGGTTAAAGTGTTTGTTACATTCTGGAGAAGGTTTTAATATACAACAAACAGAAATTTATTCAGCGCTTTTTGAAAAACAAAACAACAAAAACCGAGAAGACGTTTTCGTTTCTTCCATCTTTGGAGGACTTTCAATCTATGTTTTAACTGTGTTGGCACTGAAAAGTGGAAAATAAAACTTTAGCACAGAACACACATGACTTTAGTTTCAGAAGTCGGTGGCAATACATAACAACAAACAGAACAAAGCCACCGACTTCCGAAACTAAAGTCATGTGTGTTCTGTGCTAAAGTTATTTATCACTTTTTAAGTATTTTTTATGAAGGCGGTTCCCTTTTTTCGTATTCTGAGTCCAAATACTTATATTTTTTAATTCTTATTTTCCGAGTAAAATAAGTAAAATCAAAAAACGTGATGACGTCACATATACGGCGGAATGAGGTAGTAATGAGGTAGTAGTACCTTTGCATAAGCATTTTAATGGTTTAGATGAAAACATTAACGTTAAATAAGACACAAATGTCAATGTCACATACTTATATGAATAATAATGATAACAGTTTTTTTAACGGGTCGCAGTAAAGCAAAGGATAAAACGCTATTCCACCGTAAGTATGACGTCATTTGGCGTTAACGTTTTTTAGAATACCTACTCCTAATTTCAAGGTTAAAGGTATGAATGAAAAGTACATAATAGGGTATTTTACTCTATACGAGAAAAAATCTATAAATATGTTATTGAGACAGTTTAGGCATAGAGCAGTCGGAAAATGTAAGTTTTAGTTCATAAAATAACAAAACAAATTTTTAAATTCAATTCAAAGTTTTTTTTTTTAATCTGTTATAAAATACCGTGAAATAGTAGCGGCCATGTTATTGCGCCATACGGCTGTGTAAACAAAAAATTGTCAACTGTCAGTCAACCGATTGGCGTATTATAGGCTTTGTACTTTTATTATTTTCGTAACCAACGTAATTTTTTCTTCATTACACCTATTACAAAATATGCTTTTAATTATTTTTAAAAGATATACAATTATCATATTTAATATGAGCTCATTTGATACAAAACGAACTGACGTCATTTACGCTAGGCAATATGGCGTCCAGTAAGAGGCGTTTTCGTCAAACTACGCGCGAAATTTGAAAACTTAAAATTTAGATGCATTTTTATGGCACTTATCGATTGAATAAAAATTTTGTGTTTTTTTTTCTGGCATATTAGCACTACAGAATTTCATTGAGACACTTTTCAAAAATGGGTGTAATACCCTATTTCGAAAAACGGAAAAATACAGGTGGCCGTGATTTGTATTTACTTTTATTTAACGTACCTATGCATAATATGCTTAACGTATATATGCATAACGTATACATGCGTTAACGTATGACGTATAAAAATGTGAAATGTTGTCAATTTCGTCTTATGAAGTTTTTTTAGATATTTTAACCTAGGCTTTAATCAGAAGAATATAGGTAACCATGACAAATTAAATCTTAAGTGTAAAAACTATAATCCTGCACATTTTCCCGAACTCTGGGGCAGGAATTGGTCATGTCCTTTGCTCGCAATGACACTATGGATGTATGTGTGTATATGGATGATATGTTCGCGCTGCTCCGAACCCTCTGCAGCAACGACTCGGCACGTTTATGCCTCATCGCTGCGAAGCCATCAGTGCCTGAATCGGCGAACATACCCGAACCGCTGCAGAAGCGTGGCAGTCCCAACAGCATCCTGAATGCATTATTGTATTCGAATCGAATAGCATTGATCCGCCGTGTGGTGCCGGCCGCGCATTGCACCACCCCATATCCACCCGTAGGTGTCGTAGAAAGCGTCAGAGGGATATTGACCAGAGGGCACCAGCGTCCTTCTGAGTACACCTACTGCGGTCGCCAACATGCATCGGCCAAGCATGGCGATAACGGCTGAAACCCTCCTTGGGGGAGACCTATGCCCAGCAGTGGGTGTCTAAAGGTTGACATGATGATGATGTTGATGAGCATTGATGACTTTGTGCGTTCAGCCCGTCCATAGACTAAAAGCATAAAATGTCTGACAGTGACAGTATGCTTTGAAAAGTGTCGGTTTCACTAAGAGGTTTCACTTCACACGTGCAACGAGCAAATCTACGGACAAGCATGTTCCATCGAGCCGCCAACGCTCTTCGCTCCCTTTCTTCATCAAGCATCCCTACTGTCTGCAGTAACTATGTGGCCAAGATAAAATATTTAAATTATTGAACACAGTTCAAAATAATTCCAGCCAACTTAAAACTAGGATAACTTTCTGAAGACTTCGCTCCAATAATGAGAACCTCGCTTTTATTACCATTATTTTAAACCGTGCCCTTCAACATATTTCTCACAAACGTCTAGTGCCTCGGACGTCGGAGCCTTAAACCCGAGACCGACGCGACGGACTAAAAAGCGCCATATCATCGGCGTAGCCATTTAAGCTCTAGGTATATAAATATTAAATCATTTCGGAGAAGACAATCCTCTTTGTCTAACCCCCACATTCTAAGCCCCACACTTTATAATCAACTGAACTGGCATTGGCCTATCGCACACAATTCACTTGACGATTATACCAGTAATATTATTATATTATAAATAAATACCTGCATATAATAATAATAATAATACCGTTATACCGTTATATGCGGGGTAGGTATTTATTTTTCATAAACAGGTACCTAGGTACTTATGTCAAGTTTCGAAATATTATACTTATGTTTAATGTTTTTTGGTGCAAATGTGCAGTTTTATAATGTTTGAACAATTGCAAAGTTATGTTTATCTTAAATGAAGTAGTGTTACGACTGTATTTCATAAGCTGTTTATTTATTATTTCCGTACAAAATTAAATGTACACATTAAATTGTTAATTCAATAAAGGCTTAGCTTGTTACTATAGGTACAGGTTTTATTTAAATGTTTCCATTAGAAATCAAAATAAGAATTATTATTTTTTTTATAATTGAATAAATGGATGTATTTGTTACACATTGAATTTACATTACCTATTTTTGAACGTAGTGTGCCTAAATTAGTGGTTATAATTTTTCTAACATAAACTGTAATTTTCAATAGAAACTCAACTTTTTATGAAGCCAATGTGTAAAAACAGTCAAAAGAAGATTATTAGCTGTCAATCTTGAAAATAGAAGATCTGAAATGTAAATCCGGGTGTCGTACAAAAATAGTAAAATTAACAATAAAAATATGTAAACTAAACCAAAATTAAAAATCAATAGTACCTAACCCAAACACATTCAAGCCTTAACATATTATGGGTAAGAATTAGTCGATATATTTAAGTATTTAGAATTTTGAATATGATTTGAAGTAGACACAAAAATGACAGCTTTGTACAAAGAAGCCTGCAAATGTAGCTTGATTTTGTCCATAAAAGAAGCCAGCCTCATGTATACTGACTGCCACTCAAAATCTATTCGTATTTAATGTTAACAGACATGTGTAAATCTCATACAAAAGTTCAAATGCAGTGCCATGCAAACGTTTCCCATTCCAGCCCCATGTGTATTATTAACATTACGTACCTAATGAGTATGAGTAGGTTCATTGTTGTTTTCAATATAATAATCTGAAACGATAAATTACATACGCGCGACAGGCATTGAACTTTTGTACAAAGTTGTGAGTGCGTGAGGTGGTGAACAAAAGTAAATGTATGTCGAAATTATCGTAAGCAGATTAAAATCTTCGTTAAATAGGTATTATAGATTATCACCTCTCCAAAAAGATTGACTCTAAGAATACCTTTTTCTTTTAACTTTAGTGTAATATTTTGAAGCCGGCGGAGAATCAATCATTAAAAATGTCCAGAGTTAGTAATATGAAAAAATATTGTGAGTACCACTCATTCATTCATGTTATAATAAGGTTACATAAGATTAAGTACCTAGCTACAATTCATGATAGGTATATTATAATCTTAATTATTCGTACTCGGGTTTTGTTTGCCGTGATTTCAGTGATTAATTTCTTGCCAATCCCTAGTACCTAGGTGAGTTTTATTTACTTTTATTTTATATATTCGTAGAATGAGTGGCAGTTTAATAATTTTGTTGATGCTGGCTTCTATTCCTCTATTAGCCATGTTAATATAATATACTTAATGTAATATGTTTATTGCAGAGTAATAAATTATTTTTACCAATGGCTCCGAATATACACCCGGCATGCACGCCAACTGCTTCATGCCTGCCTATGCGATGCCACCCCACCCCACCGGAATGCCAAAATCCAATAAGATGCCTCAAGAGAACTACATCAAAGGGCATAAGGCCATGCCTCAGTGCAGTTTCTATCATGTCATCAAGAACAAGGAGGCTATGTACCTCTTGTGGCCGTGGGACATGTAGATCGAGATGCAGTCGCATCGACGTCACTCCAAAGTTGAGGAAAAGAAACGTCTATAAGATTAGGAGATATTTAAAAAGAAAATCAAGAGAAAATAGAATGCAGAAGAGAGATAGAATAACAGGAAAGCACCGTTTTTTGAGCTATAAAAGAAGACAGGGCACCAGAAGATCAGAATCTCAGTGTTGCGCTGGCGTTGGTCACCGAGGTCGACTGCGAAGGAGAACAACAAAATGTGTTATATTATAAAACGTTAATGAACGAGAGAGAAACTACAACTACCTACAATACATTACCCATTCAACTATATCGTCTTTATTTAATAACATTTTTACCAAATCAGTAGCTGCCTATTTTATTACGCTCTGTCCCTCCCTAAACACTGCCTATGTTCAATTTATATTTTAATTATTTAGAATGTTATGGAAAATTGTGTACAAATACGTTAATATCAACAGTTCGGGTAAGATAAAATATTTACTATTCTATTATGATATTTGATTTGATTACATAAGCGAGCCTGTCTTTTTTTTATTGCTTACTTATAGAACTTTAATTCATAAATAAAACATTAATATTTATTTACAGTGTTGATACGATTGATTATGCGTAAGCATCAATAAAGCCGCTTTACTAAACAGCCGTACGATATCCGTAGCGATGCCTTAGAGAACATTATGGCACTGCTCTCTTCTGGACTAGGAATATTTTTTATTGTGCATTGTTCAACCTTTTCCCAAGTATGTTAGGGTCGGCTTCCAGTCTAACCGGAAATATTATTATAGTAGGGGAGCCCAAGGGAATGGGAATGGGAATTTAGGGATTTACTCGAGCGCGGCAGAATAACATAAGGGGGGCAGCCTTGCACCTTGTGATGTACTGCCACCATACCTGAGCCTTTTATCTAACTATAGGGTCTAGGACAGACGATCAGATTAGTAAAAAAAGACAACCGCCTTCAAAAAGTGAAAAATAACTTTAGCACAGAACACACATTGACTTTAGTTTCGAAATTCAGTGGCTTTGTTCTGTTTGTTGTTTTGTATTGCCACCGACTTCCGAAACTAATAATTAATTGTTGGGTGGGGTGATACGAGTAAATAGATACGACCAAAAATACCATTTAGATGTTATTGCTTCTGCAAACTAATTATAATAATTAACATAGGTAATAATAAAAATATTTAAAGCGGATGAATTCTACGATTCGCCATGTTATTAAAAATGCGAAGAACTTCGTTCAGATCAACTGATTTTCTTATTTTTTTTTCAAAGGCCTTTAATACCATAACCTGCCCTTCTCTCGTGACCGCCTTTCAGGCCTATTGATTGCAGTTAAAGTTGAAAACCATGTTTTACCAATCGGAAACAAAGGCGATGATGTTGTTTTGGATATGTGTCTAAAACAAGTGGTGGTGTGTGTCTTATTAGTTTTCCGATTTGTGCAGAAGGAATAGGTACCATAGCTACATTACAATTTTTTTATTTTGATTTTTTGATTTTGATCTTCAATTTATAGCAATAAAAATAACAATTGTATCCATTTTTGACAAAAAAATCTCTAGTTTATGTTTAGTTTAAAAGGGGATTCTCCGTACCATAGAGATTGCAATATAGCCCATATTGTAATCTATGGTACGGGGATTCCCCTCTGCATCACAGATAATATAATTAAATAGACTGACTCGTCGCATGTGATGGCGCTACAAATGCCATCTATACACAGAACAAAGAATTATTATAATATGAAATAAATGTCGCAAACAGGCATGTTCGGAAAAGTTTAGATACCTATCGCTACATTTTTTCTATCTCAAACTATGAACAAACAATTTAATTATAGATAATAATTTATCTTAGTTTTTGGTATTTTTAAGGTAGGGCATTAAGATTTCAAAGTAGGGCATTGCCCCACAATGCCCCCCCCCCCCCCTAGCTACGGCCCTGTCGCTATGTCAAGCAATGTATTTTATACATCGAATATAGGTATCAATGCATGGTGTGCCAAACTTTTCAAATAGGTAAGTATATGGGAAAACATATTATTTTCCGTTAAGGGCCGTTCTATATCTCGATGGTTGCGTCTTGATTCTTTATCTGATATGGTATTGTCTGCAGATCTAATGTAATACGCATCCACAAAATTTCCGTTTCGCACCCGTTCCAAATATCCTTTGATACCTTGGGTTGAGGTTGGATTGGGGTGGATATTAAATTCCACCCATCCGATTGATATAACAAATAGCGGTCGAGTCATCAACTCGAAGAAGTATTTGGCAATCGTGAAAGTCCTTTGCAAATTTTTAAGTTTAAAAAAGGTGGTCAAAAGTTCTAGGTAATTAATATATTGTTTTTGCTCTCACAACGATCACCGGCCACACGCCGACTCTGACCCACGCCCCCCCCCCCCACCTAGTAGTTGAGGCGTCAGCAAAATATTTCTCTTACAGCTAGGTACAAACATTCGATTTTATTAGTAACATCGATACGGCCAATTAAAAGTTTTCAATACGGATATATGGTTTTCTCAGCTAGAAAAATCATATTAACAGGTAGAAGAAGGTAGAGGACAGTTACTTAATATAAATAAGAGCAAAAAAATAATAGGTGAAGTAAAATTAGAGAAATTATGCTAAGTTTTCGAAAATAAAACTACACAGAGATATCTTAAGTTTCATGTTGGTAGTCTTGATAATATTGAAGTCGACATCTCGTCAGGCTGCACTGTATTTATGACACGCTCATATGAAGTATGAGTTTTGTCAGATAGTTGGTTCTGCAATAAACGAGAGTTGCGCGGAAAAGTGGAAGGAACTCGTAGCTAGGGCTTTTAGTCTCGCTGTATTACTGAGTCCCGGAAAAAAAAAACGAGACTCGATGCGGTCTCGAAATTACCGGGAAAAACGAGACTTTCGAGACTTTCATTTTAAAGTAGGGGAACCTGTTGTACCTAAGCCAGTTTTTTTAATTCGATTATTATTTATCGATTTTTATTTAAATAATGGTGCTGTCTACAACTGTCCACTAAGCATGTATGTAAAGATCATATAATTAGCTACATAATTCATTCTTAAAACTGTGTATATTTTCAAAAACCTGGGAGTACTAGCCGCTTGAAAAAAAAAAATAGAAATCTGTGCTAGGTACAACAAACCATATGTACCTCGAACCGCGTCCGTTGTACCTTGGACAGAGCAGGTTCAAATCAAGATAAACACTTTTATTAGGTATTATTTATTTATTAATTTGACTTGACCGTTATTCGAAGCTTATTTAATTGAGATAGGCACTACTTTTCCCTCTTTTCACATTTCTATAAATTTATCTCTCTCTATATCACGTCACTTCCGCTTGGCAGTGGTAGGAGGCTAGTTAAGCGAGACCTGCCATTTTGATTTCATTGGCGTCTTATTTCCCGCTGTGATCGGCATATCGTGCCGGCACGCTGGCAAAACATTTTATTGTTTAAAAAGTACACAAGTGAAAATAATCCTAACGGTTTTACTCGAATTAAAAAGTGAACAAAGTAATCTTTCGATATTTAGTACCTATGGAAAATTCGTGTGATAATACCGTTGAGCCAATTAATGATCTTCTACCAGGACCTTCTTCGCCGCAGAAGCGGCGAGCTCGGTCGAGTAGTTCTAGTAGCTCGAGTTCTAGTAGCTCAAGTTCCAGTAGTAGCTATTCGTCTAGCGGAGGCAACCCAAAGAGAAGTCGCCATAATAAGAAAAAGGGGCGAAAACGTAAGCGTCATTCCAAACGTAAGGTACGAAAATTAGCTAAAGAAGTACGTAGCCTTCAACGGTAAATGGTTTGCAAGAGCACCGGTCAACACGTGAGTACTAATTTTGATTATGATGCTATCTCACTTATGTCCGGTGTAAGTGAAAATCGTTACGAAGACATGCTTGATATTGAACCTGAAAATGTTAGTGCACGTAGTGATAAAGAATTTACCTTAACTTTCGAAACTAAGCTGAAAGAGCCTACGATGCCTAAGACTTCTGAAAGTTATATAAAGATGTTATGTGATGTGCAACATTTAGACAAAAGTGACTGGAATGAAATTAGGTATTCTGACACCCAAAAAATGTACAATCAGTCGCCGGGTTATACAGACATTGAAATGAACGAGGAAGTTAAAGTATATGAGTCTCCTCGTCACCTCGTGTATGCTGATAAGGCTTTCGCAGCCTTGACCATATGTGTGCTCAAGCAAAGGGAGGTTTTGCAAGGACCTCTTCAAGAATTGTTACTATGGTCAAGGAATAGTGACTCACTAAATTATAACAGTCTGCATCAAAAAGTAAATGACCTTTTTTCCACAGGGGACTTTAACAAGTGTTCTTCAGACTTATTACAGATAGTTTGTGGACATCGTGCTGAGATTGTCGAAATGCGGAGAGACTGTGTCATTAAACAGGCAAAGGACCCCTTGATGAAGGCCAGTTTGAGGAAAATTCCACTGACATGTACCAACCTGTTCAACGCAGAGAAGTTTACTGCTGCTGTAGAAAAAGCTGGCGGCGTAAGAAAATGTTTTTGGCCATTGCAAAAGGCTAATACGTCGTCTGCCTCGCGAGTAGATGCGAAAAAGTTTCGTGGCCCCTCGCAGGGGTCAAAGTCTTCATATAAGCCCTCGCAGGGATTTGCACATATAGCTACGGCTTGCCAACACAGTAATTCACATTCGCAATGTGCTAGCAGTAACCCACCTACGCAAGGTGTTTGCAGTAACGGTAACCCACCTCCGCAAGGTGGCTGTAAAGCTCGTGGTCATGCTGCTCAATATAATTCGGTAGCACCGAATAATCGCTATAGCTTTCGAGGCCGATCGAATGCCCAGCAAAATAATCAGCCGAAGTACGGGAGGAGACGCGCCTCATCGCCTCCCCAGCAGAATAAGGACAACAAACGACTTAAGTACTGACTCGTTCAGAGCGGGCCGTCTCCTACAGTTTCGAGACCAATGGAAACAAATGAATGCACCAAGTTACATTAAAAAAATAATAACCGGGTATCGCATACCTTTTTACCAGAAGCCATCGCTTGTTCACCCAAGCGTTATCGGAACCAACATAAATGTTCCAGAATCTGCTGTAATGACATCTGTCATAAACAAAATGATAGAACAGGGAGTGCTGGAACGAGTTGTGGTTTCGCCAAGCTTCCTATCATCGATGTTTCTTGTTTCCAAAGGCGACGGCTCAGCGCGACCAATATTCAATTTGAAAGCACTAAATTCCTTCATCATAACAGATCGATTCAAGCTAATAAATGCGTATCGCATCCCCGATTTTCTGCAACCACAGGATTGGCTATGCAAAGTCCGTCTCGCAGGCGTATTTTCATTTACCTGTGGCTCGCAGCCACAGAAAGTTTCTGCGCCTAATTTATCGCAACGAATTGCTAGAAATGACCTGCTTACCTTTTGGCCTGAGCACAGCGCCCAAGAGCTTCGCTGCGCTTACAAATTGGATAGCCTAGATACTCAGGCAACGAGGTGTCAGGATAATAGTCTTTCTCGACGATTTCATGATCGCTCACCAGAACGAAGACAAGCTTCAGAGTCATGTGAACATTGTGCTCAACACTCTGGAAACATTAGGTTGGCTGATCAATTACATAAAGGCGATAATAACACCGTCGAAAAGTCTAGTGTTCCTAGGAATTCATTGGGATCCATGGACAAATCGCAAGCGTCTTCCCGACGAAAAAATATCTGGACTTGTAGACTAAATCTGCCAATTGCTGCGGAAGCAGCGCACAACGCTCAGGGAGCTTCAGAGCCGTCGGTCTACTCAATTTGGCCAGTTTTACAGTTCCGAAAGGAAGACTCAACTTTCGAGCGCTTCTGAACCTACTGAACGAAATTTTGGAGTCGGATCACAAGTTAGTACACACCTTACCTCGTGCTGCCTTAGAAAATCTAATATGGTGGCGCCAGAATTGTCAACATCCGTCGGCCATACACATGCCGCCTCCTTGTCATTTCCTCACAACAGATGCGTCAGACATCGCTTGGGGAGCTCGCCTCGACAATCTCTCTCTCACGGGTCTGTGGTCAGAAGCCGAGAAAGATCTTCATTGCAACCAAAAGGAAATGTTAGCAATACTAAAAGTTTTGGAAGATCATTGTCAGCTCCTGAGACACAAGACAGTGTTGATTCAGAGCGACAACAAGTCGGTAGTCGCATATCTCCGTCACGAGGGCGGCACCAAGTCGGCTCCTCTCCTGGACTTAACTCACAAGGTTTTCCAAATAACAGAGAACTATCAAATTCACATACACGTCTTTCATATACCAGGTATATACAACTGCCACGCGGATCACTTATCAAGGTTTCGCGTAACTCCAGAGTGGCATCTGTCTACCGAAGGCACGAACAAAATATTCTCCAAATGGGGAGTTCCACTGATCGACCTATTTGCGTCCAACCGAGCACATGTAGTGACGAATTACGTGTCCTTAGACCAAAAGGACGACCAAGCCCTGTTTTACGACGCGTTCTCCCGGAGGTGGAATTACAACCTAGCATGGGTGTTTCCTCCGCCCTTTCTAATTCCCAAGGTCTTAAGTTATCTGAATCAAGCACAGGGAACGTACCTACTAGTAGTTCCACGATGGGAGCGGTTTGCCCCCCCGACATCAAACTGCGTGCCCTAGCAGCCCCATTCACTCTATATCACCTAGACAAAGTCCTAATCGACACGACAACAGGACTGCCACCACCGAACGTTCACGACATGACTCTAGAAGTGTGGAAATGTGGCGGTGGTCTGGGATGCTAACAACCTGGAATAGTAGTCAAATAGAACTTCTTGAGAAGTCATGGCGTCCCTCAACAAAGAAAGTATATAGCGTTGCTTGGAAGAGATGGCTAGTTTGGTGCGAAACGCAACAGGTTAACCCCTCAACTCCAACAACAAGCGATTTGGCTAGATTTTTATCTGATCTCCATTTAATTAATAATTTATCGTACAATTCTATTTTGTTACACAAATCTGTCGTCGCAACCCTTTGCAACCCAGAATCATCCGGCCAGTTAAGTTCTAATGTCCTAGTAAAACATGTTCTAAAATCTATAGCGTTACATAGACCGGTCACCCATGTCAAGCCTCCGATCTGGAACATAAACGACCTCGCTAGTTTCCTAGAGAATAAACGCATTGATGAAAATAATATTTTTCAAGTACAGAGACATACAGCTGCTTTACTTCTTCTATGTTCCGGGAGAAGAATCCATGATTTATCTTTGCTCAGAGTTGATTCTAATAATTATTCTAATCATAATGATGAATTAGTGTTTTGGCCGGTTTTCGGATCGAAAACTGATTCTGTAGATTATAGACAATCTGGTTGGAGGTTAATTTCTAATGAAGGTAATAAATACTTAGACCCGGTCTACTGGGCTCAGCATACGACTTTGCTTCTTGAGAATCGTAGAAATGCTGCCAATTGTAGTAATTTGTTTATTAACATTAGAAGCGAACCTAAACCTGCATCGAAAACCCTAATTGCAGGTTGGATCAAGTCCATATTAGCAGAAGCCGGTATTAAGGCATCTCCGGGGAGTATTAGGTCAGCTGTGGCCTCAAAAAATTGAGTCGATAATTACCCCTTTGAGGATCTCCTCAAGGGGGTAATTATAAGAATCTCAACAAGTAAGAAGAATCTTAGCAAGAATCGTCTTGCTAAGGGTAACAAAATACTTTTTGTAAGTTTTATAAACGTGAGGTTAGGCCCACTGTACCGTGTCTCTGTCACAGCTTTATTTAATCCAGTTGATTAGAAATTATGTAACTAAGCACCTAATTTAATTATTATTTTTACCTAAGAAGTCTTTTTGTTTGGATCAAATATATAATTATTTTCTAATACTTATGCCTTTTTGTATTAATGCCTATTTCACTCATATCTGATCGATAAATGTCAACATCTTGGTGTGTAATTTATGTATACATATTCATATTTAGATACTAACTGTTCTTGCGATATCATACCCACATTACATTTCAGTAATAGTCATACCCACTTACTACCTCACATTGGCGTCTTCGTCACTTCCACCAGGCGATAACAAACACGTCTCAATTAAATAAGCTTCGAATAACGGTCAAGTCAAATTAATAGAAGCGTTTTACCTACCAATAAAACGCATACTTATTAATTTACTTACCTTATTCGAAGCTTATGAACAAGCTCTGCCTGGTAATCAGACTCAATGAAATCAAAATGGCAGGTCTCGCTTAACAAGCCTCCTACCACTGCCAAGCGGAAGTGACGTGATATAGAGAGATAAATTTATAGAAATGTGAAGAGCGGGAAAAGTAGTGCCTATCTCAATTAAATAAGCTTCGAATAAGGTAAGTAAATTAATATGCGTTTTATTGGTAGGTAAAACGCTTCTATTTTCTGTTGAAATAATATTAGTAATATTTAGTTAATCATATTAGCATTTGCAATTAACAATAATTACAGTTATTAACAACAATATTTAAGTAAAAGTATTGTTTTTTAAGAACGCTTCACCCATCTATTATGTGCTAATTATTGTTGTCAATATTATGGCATCGAATCATGTAATTTTAACTTGCAACTGAATTATTTCTTTTGTTTCATTATCCCTTAACATAATTATCTAGCAAAAGATCCATTCCAGCCTGCACCATTCAGCCAGTACAGTACCTTGACGTCTTTTAAAGTTAAACCAAACTGAAGGTTTGCTGCATCCTTGATGTAGTCCACTAGCATTATGTTGATCTTTATTGTACTTTTTTGGCTGCATAATTTTCACGCAAATCTAGCACTTAGATGCCTTCTTTCATCATGTGGTGGTAGTACTATCTTAAGGTAGTTCGGGCATTTCAAAAATGCACGGAAGCATCATCAATTTCTTCGCCTTCACTAAATTGACTGCATTTTCAATAATTTTTGTGTCGAGCACAGATCTTTTAATTATTTTCTTGCTTCGCGGCATTTTACTTAGAATATGTTATTTTTTAAATACAAAACAATATGTACTCATAAAAACGTATGTAAATAATCATTGACCTATTTCCAACCAAAATGATGTACTTTGGCCAGTGAACGAGGTACATCGTAAGTAGGATGGCTAAGGTACAACATCGCGACAATTTCACTTAAGATCTTTATAAACCCACTTATGATTGAGGGTAGATTCTGAAACTCATGATGTCTAGTAGCTAGATATACTAAGATTAGATTCTAATAAAAACAGTTTTTACAAACATGCAACGCAAGCACTCAAAAAGTTAGTTTTTTAGGGTTCCAAAAAACTAACTTTTTGAGTGTAAAATAGTAAATTACCTTTTTTAACTGTACTCACATGGCGCCAGCGAATCGCAACTAACTTCACATTAATGTTGACAAAAGACGTTTCAAATACCCTAGACAACGTTTCTAAAAAGCGCAGGATTTTTGAATTAATACGATTGTTCTAGGTACAAATCTGTCCAAGGTACAACAGGTTCCCCTAGGCTTAATATTTATAGTCTAGGTATGTAATTAGTCAAAACAAGATATTTCAATCAAGTACTTCTTTAAACATACAGTAACAAACTCAAATAATAAAATTAAAATAGATGTAAGAGTTCTTATATTTTTTTTAATAGTGGGCATGAGAAACTAATTGCGTTTAATATAGTTTCAGACATGATAATAATAATAATCATAGAGAGACAGAGAGGACCTGCTTTTATTGCAAATGTAGCCCGCGTTAGTGACAGCTCTCTTTACTTTACGTTACTGGAAGATAGATAGGTTAAGGTATAAGGCACTCTATAGTCAAGATTTTTAAAGAGACCTTTGTCCACGGTCAAGGTTGTTTGCAAGTGATTAATTATTAATTTATTAAAAATGGCACGTCAGCCATATAATCACAAATAAGGACATATCCATTTATTGGACTAAAGCTAGTGTTTATGTCTTTACATGATGTCATGTTATGGGTAGACATGGAAGTTTTATTCAATCCTTTGTCTTTTTAGGGGTTTAACAAATCATTAAGTTCATATTCCAGTTGTTCTTATGTTGTTAGACTTGTGAAATCCGCAACCGTCGCGTCATTTCGATCACTGGTTGCAGGACAATTGTCAATTTGACAGTTGTGAATTTACATATTTTACCTTTCACATAATTCTTTTAAAGACTGTAATTATTTACTTCGTTGCTAATCGTTAGAAAGGCTATTTAATCCAGCTTCCTTTAAAAAAACCGAGGACTGTAAGAAATTGAAGCCTCAAAAGTCTCGTTATTCCCGAGACCTGTATCTAATATCAGTCTCGAGTCTCGAAAATACTAAAAAATCATTGAGACTCGAAATTTTCGAGACCGAGATTCCCGGGAAAGCCTTACTCGTAGCCCAATTTAGTTTACTAATTCGGGAAGTTCGGTTGATCCATTCGCGATTTTACCTAAAAACGCCAAGTCAGCAATTCTACTTCGTTCAGAGAGAGGAAGTAAATGGAATCTTTTGCAACGGCGAAGATAAGTTCTTTTTTTTTTTTTTTTTTTAATCTTTATTGTTTATAGAGGGTTTTGATCACAATAACCATGTCACCCTCATAGGGGCATTCTACTTTATCTACGCTTAATTCCTATATTAACCATATTATACAATTTCTTGGCTGCCCTGGACACAGGAGCTGCCAGAATACTATTAAAGATACCAACATTATTTAAATCTAAATTATTCTGAGTTATATAGTAACTCCTTTCAACTCCGTTCCGCACACACTCCGCTAAGATATGAGTCACGTCCTCAACCTTATCACATTCTGCACAGTTTGGCGACTCACATTTTCTCATTAAAAAGGCGAAGCTATTTAAAGGTATATGTCCAGACCGGAGCCTGAAAGCAGTCACCATATCACTTCGATGCAAATCTGTACCCACAAACCAGGGTATGCGGGAGGGGCTGTGTTGCATGGTTTTATACCAAATACCCTTACTTAGTGATCTCTCATCGAAATATTCTTTCCATAACGCTACACATTGGTCTCGAATTCTATAGATAAGGTCACTGAAGCAGGGTAAACAGTCAGAGGGTATGCCATCTGTGATGGCTTCTTTCGCTAGACGATCCACTTCCTCATTTCCATACAAGCCAATATGTGAAGGCACCCATTGAAGTATAATTCTTTAATTTTTTAATTTAACTATCGAGTCCAATATTTTATAGGCTATCGGTGTGCCTCGAAAATTCGAGGTGCACCGAGCCAAATGTTGCAGAGCACTTTTAGAGTCAGTCAATATTACGTAATTGCCTGCACCGAATGATTCAATGTATGAAATAGCTTCTGCAATTGCTAATAGTTCAACGAACATAATCGAGACTTTAACGTTTGATTTAAACTTAATGGATGCCTTCGCATGCGGGTCAAACACAGCCCATCCCGATTCATTACCTTCTTGCGATCCATCAGTATAAACCGCATAAAAATGGAGGTAGTTTTCGGTTAAATATTGTTCACAAATTTGATGAATGGTGGAACATCTATACTGATGTTTTGGCTTGTTTACAGCATCTATACAAGGTTTGACTATATTGGAAAGGTCCACACTGCTAACCCAAGTTTTTAGAGAAAATCTTTCCAGTTGTTGCGATGAGTAAATGGGGTAGTCGCTAAGAGACTCATGTACTGTCACCAACAATGGTTTTATTTTACGCCTCCAATAAAAACTCGTACATGACTCAGAGAGGTTGCATATCGTAGGAAATATTTTACTACCCCGGAATGATTTCACCTTTAACCAATACTTGCCGGCTAAGTAGTACCTGCGTACATGTAACGGTTGAAGGTGAAGCTCACACTCCATCACGTGTATTGCAGTCGTTTTAACAAAACCACCAATAACGCGCATACACTGATTTTGCATTCGGTCCAGTTTGACTAGGTTACTTTTGCACCCATTACCATATAGAAAACAACCATAGTCCAGTTTCGAACGAATCATAGATATATATATAATAGCCTCAAGTGATAAGGATGTACTCCCCACCCCGACCCAGCTAGCACTTGAAAGATCTTTAGCGATTTTAGACACTTTTCATTAACTTCTCCTATGTGTTTCTTCCATTTAAGCGACCGGTCTAGCCATATCCCTAAATATTTAATATTGTCTACTATTTGCAACGGTGTTTCATCTATTAACAGATTTACACTTTCTCTTTTATACCCTCTTCTGAAGACGCAAACTTTACTTTTTGATGATGAAATTTGTAATCCTATATTTGAAAGCAACTTAACTAAAGTATCCAAAACATTTTGCAGACGCAGAGTATTTTCTTCCAAGTTCTTATTTACCGAATATAAAACAAAATCATCTGCATATTGAGATATAAAAACCCCACAATTCCTAATATGTTTACAAATATTTGAAGTAGCTATATTAAATAGCAGTGGCGACAAAGGGTCACCTTGCGCTAACCCACGGTCGGTAGTTCGACAAATATGTTTATTATCTGCTAATACCTTCAACTTTCTATGTTTTAAAAAATTCCAAAGATAACGGCATACTTTAGCTCCAATTCCAATTCGATCCATTGTTTGCATTAATGACATAATATTAACGTTATTATAATCGTTGTCTATATCTACAAAACACCCTATTGTTGTCTTATTTTCTGTAAAACCGGTTTGTATACGAGATACTAAACTAACTAAATTGTCCGCTGTAGATCGGCATTTTCTAAACCCCGTAGAATAAGGCGACAAGATATTGTTTCTTTCTATAAACCATTCTATTCGGTTGTTTAAAATATTATGAAATATTTTACTCAGACACGACAACATTGATATAGGTCTGAGTGCAGACTGAGACAGTGGATCACGGCCAGGTTTAGGTATTGGAATGATTGTGATGTCTCGCCACTGGTTGGGTACAAAACCGGTTGTCAGACAACCATTGTAAATAAATAACAATATAGATTTGCCTTTCTCAGGAAGATATTTTATCATTGAGTATGAAATGTTATCGCACCCGGGTGACGTGTCCTTGGCGCGAATACAACAATTAAGTTCTTGCATCATGATTGGTGTTTCTAATTTTATATTACTAGACATAAAAGACGGATCGTTTATAGATACGTAATCTGGTGTTAGACTACGCAGAAGAATATTGGCTCGCTCGCTATCGACATATTGCCTAGGACTTCTACGACCTTTAAACCATTTCATCTTCTGCCACATTTGACTCTGCGAAATCGTTCCGTCTAATGATGTGCAAAACCCCTTCCAATTTTTATCTTTAGCGCTGCATATTATTTTTTTTGACTCGTATATTTTTTTATTGAGAAGTGCTAGGTTACTCGGAGTTGGATTCCGTCTAAACGTTGAAAGGGCTAATCTACGTTTTGCCACTGACATGGATAGGTCTGCATTCCAATAGGGTTTAGGAGAAAAGTCAGAATTAGGATACATACAACATTTTATAAAGGGAATATGAAGGTCTGCGGCAATATCTAAACACGCCACGAAGTTATCGTAATCAACTTGGAGATTGCCTGACTGTTCATAGTTTGTAAATAATTTTTCAAGTAAACTTTTGTAGCCATCCCAGTTCGCGTTCTTAAAATTCCGTCGTAGGGTATTTTTAGGAACAACATTAAAACTAGTAGTTATATTAATCATAAGGTGATCACTTCCCAGTGTTTCATTCATGATACTCCAGTTAAATGACATAATCAAATCCGAAGAGACTAACGTGATGTCAGGCGCAGACTGTAAAAGTTGATTATTGACTAGCCTTACTCGAGTGGATTTGCCATCATTCAGCGTTACAAAACCGTTATCCAATATTGCGTCACAGATTTGTGATCCTCTTACGTCGGTTTTGTAGGACCAGTTGGTGTGGTGCCCGTTAAAATCTCCTACAATTAGACTTCTTCTATTAACTAAAGAGAACACTGAGTCCCAATCTTGCTGGCTGGTATGTACAGATGGCGCGCAGTACACTGCCACAATATGTTCGATTTGACTACAATTGCCAACCTTAACGCACAACAGCTCAATACCATGATTCGTGGTTTGAACGTCACAAATATGTGAATGAATCGACCTATGTACAAAGATAGCGACTCCCCCATAACCGTCATCCCTATCTTTGCGGTAAATATTGTAATTTGTTACCTTGAGGTGGCTATCTGGCTCTAACCAAGTTTCACTAACGGCGGCAATGTGGACTTTCTCCTGTAACAAAATATTTTCAAATGCGACTATCTTCGGCCTTAAACTCTGCGCGTTCCATTGTAGTATCTTTATTTTAATTTTTCTTTCTTTGCTATCCATTGCTTACAAAAATAAATTCTAACATCCGTTTTACTATAGGCCACTCTGAGATTTTTTCAACTAAAATTAAAATTAACCATTCAACGCAGCACTTCAAAATACTTGTCACCTTTGATGGAATAGATGTACTTTTCAAAAACATTATTTCCTTAAGTCTGCTCAATAATTCACTAAAATTCACATCCCGTTCTGTCTTTTCTTCGACTGCCTCAGCGATACCCTCATGATTAGTAGTGCGCTGTGAGTGTGACTCTGGGTTCAGAAATGTATCGTATTCCGATTGATCCGCTGCTTTACGACTCCGTTGTTTTTTAGAGGGTGCTTGGGGTGCTTCATTGATCTGCTCCACTTTATGTACCTGTGCATTTGTCTTTGTGATGCTAGCGAAAGTTGGAGTTTCACATTGTGACGAAGACGGTCCTCTTGTTGTCGGAGGAGGTGGCCCCGGTGCAAAAATAGGATCGATGGAAATTTCTTTCGGAATATACTCTGTGGTTGGACTTGGAGCTACGTAGGCAGTGAGGGCCTTTCTATACGTGCAGTTGAACTCCGCCATTATTTCTCTCAACCTTTTTTCTTTTAAAAACGCGGGGCAACCTTTGAATAAGGCCATGTGTGCTCCATTACAGTTGACGCATTTGTATGTAGTGGTATCGCAGTTATCGTGACTTCCTCCGCACTTTGGACAAATAACTTTACTTGAAGGACACTTTTTCGTTGCATGACCCAACCTCCAACATAGCGTGCACTGTGATACGGGGAAAATATATGGATCTACTTTGATTCTCAAACCATCCACAGATATATAGGGTGGTAAAAATGGTCCCTTAAAGCAGAGACGAACTGCTTCACTTCGCGCCCAACCTTCTTTTAAGTTGCGGCGGTTGAGTCGAAATATTGACACTAACTCGGCTGGTTTAGGACACGTTATTGTTTTAAGTATTTCCTCGTCCTTTAAATCCAAATCCACATCTCGAATAACGCCATATGATAAACTCCGTTCCATTGCCCTCTGAATACGCCAACCCTTATCGAGAATTTGTTTGCAGTTCTCTAGTCTATCCGCACTGACTTCATTATGTATATCGAGACGAACCTTGTATGGATTTACGTATTTTACCCTCATAATGTCGGTAATTTGGTTATCTTTAAATATTCTGGCCAAACCAAATTGCTTAGGCAATTGTTCACTACATGTTATGTATATTTCTATTTTATCTACATCAGTCTTATGCTTCTTTCCTTTTGATTTCACCTCAATCCAATCGGTATCGTCGTCTTCTCCTTTCCTCTTCTCCGACCTAAATTTAACTTCACTCTCCATTTGTATTGTATCTTCCTCTTTATCTTGTATCACCATTTGTATTGTATCTTCTTCTTTGTCTTGTATCACCTCTGACTCTCGCCCTAACTGCTCACTCCAAGGACTGCTGCTCAACATCGTACTGGCATACACATGATCGTCCTTATTTTCACTCATTTGTGAAGGAATAAAAAACAAAAAACATCGTTATCGGTTGAGCGCTGCGAGTCAACCCAACGGTATAATATCATACACGTTAGGTATAACCACGCGACAGCGCGCATGGAATAACAACAACACAGTAGCAGGGCGCGCGACGCGGATGTGTGTAATAAATTAACGAACGACCACCTCTTACGAATGCCGTACCGAGACTGCGAAGATAAGTTCTTGAAGGGATTGAATGTGCCTTAGAAATTTTCTGTGTACCTATAACCTCAAGTTGACTGATGTATACTGTAAGAGCCCATAATGCTCATACAGCAAAATACTTACGTTATACCACACCTCGGACACTTCATACAAAACTTGCAAAATAATTACCTATTACTACTACAAAACCAAATGACGTCTGTACACGTGCAAATGTGTGCGTGAATTTTAGTAGGGTTGAATCAGTTGAATGTCGTGGCGTACAAAATGGCGCGAAAAGTGCAGCGCTTTGCGTCGGGCGAACCGAACGACGAACGTTTCGAGCATTATTATGAAGTGATCTTGTCCGAGCGTTCAATTATTTATTTCTTAAAGAAATAATATTCTTCTTAAAGTAATATTATAATATTTATTATGTAAAGAGGTTTATTTATTCATCAATAATGGTAAATTAAGGTACCTAATTACAAAATATGGAATTCACGATCGCCCCGTACCATTACGCGGCAACGCAATGGGGCGACGCGACAAAGTTAGTGCGTAGGGTACTACTTTTCAATTCCAAGAATGAGTAGAACGTGAAAGAAAGGGACATAAGTACATAACAAAGACAATAAAGAGAGAGAGCAATATTAATAGCTGGTATTGTTGGTATGTTATTATTACGGAAGTTTTAATTGTATTATTATAAAACGACGAAAACTTGGAAAATAAATGAATCATCGAGATTAAAACTAATAAATAAAACTTAAAACAAAATAAATCGCAAAATTGTGTGTTTGTGTCAGCAGTACCTACAGCGCTGCAGTTCTTACGATTTTGAGCGCCCTGGCTAAAGAGTCGGCGGTTAGCCCCTGTAAGTGCGGGGTGAGGGTGCGGTATCTGATATAGCGCGGGGAAGGGAGTGTCCCTTCTGTACGTAGTACTATTAAGTATTCTGTGGTTATACGTAACAGCTAAATTTTTTTAAACGACAAAAAAGAGGGGTGTTATCAGTTTGACGTGTCTGTGTGTCTGTCTGTCTGTGGCACCGTAGCTCTTAACCGGGTGGATCGATTTGAAAGCGGTTTTTTTTTACTTGAAAGCAGGTTTCCTACCGATGGTTCTTAGATAGGTTTTATCAAAATCGGTTCAGCCGTTACAAGGTTATCAACTCTATTACTGCTCAATTACACTAATATTAAACCCTACTATGACATAGAGTAATTCATAATATATGATTAATTTACACTAATATTAAACCTTACTATGACATAGAGTATCTAGTAGTTATGCCAAAGCTACAAAACTGACTGCTAAAAATTGCCATACAAATAATCTTGCACTAATAATATTACTTAGGAAACCGTAACTATTGAATTTAAACAAAGTTAACACTTACCAAATAGCGCCACAAATGGATTAAATCAGAATTCACTTACAGAGTACTTACAGTAGAGAGTAGTACAGCTTTAATTACCAGTCTTGTTTCTCGCCTCAGCCGCTTTCCTTCCACTTCAGCTACAGCACGTATGCGAGATTCAGCCGCTACAAAGTTTTCAGTGGCTCGTTGGGACCCCATGTAAGTCGCCTGCTGCTGACTCCGAACTTGGGACTGTTCTGGTGTCTCCGCAGTCTGTTGTGGCACCAGATACTCAGCATGCTGTTACTGTCGATTTTAGGACTGTTCTGGTCACTCTGCAGCCCGTTGTGATAACAGATACTCAGCATGCTGATAAGATGCCAGATACTCAGCGTGTTGTTGAAGTCGATCGTGGAACTGTTCTGTTCCGATAAGTTGCTCTGTGTGCACACGGACCGCCTGCTCAAGCCTTAGCAGCTCGGCTTAATGAGACGTCTCATTATGTCTAGCTATTTACATAGCTCTGGCTTTATTAGAGTTTTGTGAAATATTTGAATTACGGTAACGCGGTATTTAAGTACCATTTAAAAAAAATATACAAAATGGGTAGTCATTTTCAAACTAACAACTAAAACAATTCCAATAACTAATGAAGAGAAAAACTAAACTTTCTTCTTACTACTTATGGGCTTGCAAATATTCGACAATTTTGCAATTCGAATATTCGATATGTTTTTGGGGCATATTCGAATAATTCGAATATTGTTCGAATATTAAATAAAAAAATTAAGTTTTATAGAAATCATGTTCTTTAATTTCTAAATAGTCTTTATTCTCTAAATCAAAATAATACTATTTAAAGCTAACGCAATGTTACAAAAACAATTAAAATATTTTTTTTTCTGTTCTAAAAGAACACAAAGGATTAGAATAGCTAACATTAAACTGCAAATAATCAACTAGTTTCATCAAATAACATAGCTAACACAATAATCAACGTATTTTTTTGGAAGAATTTTAATGGTCAACTTAATTGTACTGATAATATTAAATATTAATACACCACAATGTTATTCTAATATAATATTCGCAAAAATTAGAAACAAATGCTTAAAATGTTTTAAAATAAACCATAGTTATCAAAATAAACATTAAACTAATTTTGTTTTGTTTTTCAACCTTGGACACAAACACAACACAGTCTTATAAAATCGGTTATGAATATTGTAATAATATAATAAAATAAAATCAAACAAAACAATAACAAGTAAGTAACGCAATTAAACCTTCGATGCAAAATCGTTTTCTTAATGTTAAATAATCAATGTCACACTAACAATGTGTGATATTAATATAATGTGTGTTAATTTAACATTAAATCTTAGTGATAACCAAAATAATAAATCACGAGATCAGATCAGATCTAAGTAGCACCGGTAGCATGCTACATTTAGTTCTAAAAATTACAGTACTTTTTAATCCTATCATGTACCTTTGTACCTTCAATTCAACGTTTTCCTTGGAAGTGGGACCTAAGGAAACTTAGAGCATCCATTGAATCATCGTTTAAGGCACATCTTAGATGATTGCAAATATATTTGCTGGAAGAAAACACTCTTTCACACTCTACACTTGTAGGTGGTATACACTGCAGAAAGTCGTACGCTTGGCTCAAATTTACTTGTCTAGGACCTCCTCTATCAAATAGCGCCATTTGCATTAGGATTGACGTTTCCAACTCTTCTCTGCATGATAAATTTGCGATGGATGTACAAGAAGTTGCTAAAACGGTCTCTTCGATCTTTTTTTGTAGTTCTTCCTTGAAGCTTATTGCAGTTTCCTGAATTACTTCATGTTGTCGCTGTCGCTGCTGCTGGTGATCAACTAAGGATCTATCTTCATTATCATTAAAGTCTTGTATTTGACTAAAGTATCTGTCGTTAATCTCAGTTATAACTTTAGCAATCGTGTCGTTTCCTGGAGTTGGAAAAATATCCGAAGGTGTCTCTGCGTAATATGTTGTGGGATTGTGTAGATATTTTAACGTACACACTAGATCTAGTAGGCGTCTCTCAGTTATTCTTTTCTTCAAAGCCTGGAGTAGCTGATCACTTGTGCAAATCAGATTGTTGAGTTTTGTTTTCTAGGAATCGGTCGAATTTTCGAATATCGTAAAATTTCTATTCGAATATTTGAAACAGTTGATTATTCGAATAATTCGAATATTCGAATGTTCGAATGCAAGCCCTACTATAACACTACCTATACCTAAAACTAACCGTTATTCTTAAACTAACAAAATTGTAACAATCTAATGAAAACAAAAATGAATCTTCTTCTTCTTCCTTCCCTGAATTCCATTATTTGGGGTCGGGTCTCCTCACTTTTCTACGCTAAGTCGGACGATCTGGGGTTGTCAGTTCTAGCAAACAGACTTTCTTGAGTTCTCGTTCGATGTTAAACCACCAAGTCGCTAGCGGACGGACTCAATCTCATTTCTGTTCTGGTAGGTTCAGCACAATTTGTACCACATGGTCTTCGCTTTGTCTTTTGACATGTCCATAAAAATGGAGCGAGTTTTCGGTAACTTTGTCTACGCTTGGAGCAACTTTGAAGCCGCCTCGTATATATATATTACGAATTCTGTCCAGCCGAGTCACACCTCCCGCCCATCTAAGCATGTTCATTTCATTGATATGTATCTTTTGATCATGTGTATTCTTTGCTTATCCAGCATTCGGATCCATAGAGTAGAGCCGATCGGATTGTCGTTTTGAGCTGTCATTCGTTCGTCTGCTTTGTCAATCCCTAGCATCGGGACGGATGACAGATCACCTACGTGTTGTGTTCACCGAGGGAGATTGTAACAGAATAGCTCTACTGACATTTGAATTTATAATATGTGTAAAAAAAAAACTACTATTAAGACCAAAAATTTGAGGGGCGGTTGTTTTAACATATAGTTCAAGGAATATCTGATGAATAGGTGCAACAAAAAAGAGCCCACAGATACAGTTTATAATAAAAAACCAATTACCACAATTTTTGACTATTACCCGTTAGTCAGTAGAGTATGTAGAAGCAACCCGCCCTAATAGTAGGTGTCATGCAAAATAACTAAGTTTCTTTTAAGTAATAAAAACATTTATTTTAAGTGCAGTTTTTTAATCACCGTTATTATATTTATAGATTTTTTTAATCGTTTTTTCTAAATTAATTGCGGAAGACAATGGTGTCCAATTTACCCTGCCCGATGACTTCTAGCCAGAAGCCCAAAAGGAAGGTAATGTTTAAAAAAATAAATAAAAAAAACATGAAAAAAGAAATCAACAAACACTATTGCATGAAATGCAGCTGTATCATTTCATATAATACTTTGGAAAACGACAATCAATACGCCTTATTTTGTTATTTATTCTACCAACAGCTTTTTAGTTAGATAGGATTTACGTGATCCGATGTCAACGAATAGACCTCGCACAAGTAACTAAGTGCGTCATGTTCTTTACCCAAATATTTACATAAAAAATATTTGAGTAGGAAGATACTGGTTTCATGTAGCCAAGGGATTAACTATACCTAGAGCTATAATAACGTCATAAGTTGAAATGAGAGTTATAGCTTACTAATTACATAACCAAATGTT
The DNA here is from genome assembly GCA_947361185.1 of Charanyca ferruginea. NCBI lineage: Eukaryota > Metazoa > Arthropoda > Insecta > Lepidoptera > Noctuidae > Charanyca > Charanyca ferruginea. The sequence goes on along the minus strand of OX376071.1, from coordinate 15,828,167 downwards.
GTCCGATGTCGAGTCACTATACAGTGACGAGCTTGAATAATATTTTAGCTGTATTATGTAATAATAAATAATGAAACAGGTAGGAAAAAACAAATAACATAACAATAATGAAATTAATTTAGAAACTGCAAATGGCCTTATAAATTCAGACAAAGAAGTAGCTCAGGAATTTGAAACTTTTTTTGCTAATATTCCTATTAAAACTACTGAGGCTTTAAATTCCTCCCCCGCGCTCTCTGCTGCCTTACTTAAGAAAAATGTAATAAAATGCCCTTTGGAGTTGATGTTTCAACATACAAACCCCCAGGCTGTTATAAAATCCTTTAAAGATCTTAAAATTAAATCAACAGAAGATCTTTGGGGAATGTCTGTAAAAGTTTGTAGGTCTACTATTGAAACTACTGCACCCTATTTAGCTCTCATAATTAACACCAGTGTGGACCAAGGAGTCTTTCCGAATTTAATAAAACAGTAAATTCGTACAATGTACAAATCCGGTGATAGTAAAGAACCCAATAATTATAAGCCTGTGTCGATTCTGCCACGTCTCAGTAAGGGGTTTGAAAGGTTAATACTCAATCAAATGTTACGTCACTCTAACAAAAATTCCATCTTTCACGAATATCAGTACGGTTTCACCAAAGGACGTTGTACAACTGACGCCGGTGTCACCCTAATAAAAAACATTTTTAACGCCTGGGAGGAATCACAAGATGCCATTGGCATTTTTGCGACCTCTCAAAGGCGTTCTTTTGCGTTGACCACGAGACACTTTTATTAAAACTGGAGGGATTACTAAAACATCCCTTGATTTACTTAGATCATATCTGAAGGACAGACAGGTTAAAGTTCAGGTTAACGGCGTAAACTTTATCGTTCCTCAAGGCTCGATATTAGGTCCATTCCTATTTTTAGTTTATATAAATGATTTACCCCAATTACTTAAAAATCAACCGAAAATGGTGTTATTTGCAGATGATACATCATTAATTTTTAAAATAGACAGGCGTTCTCAGAATCTTGACGAAGTGAATAACTCTATACTTCAGGTCCAAAATTGGTTTATGGTAAATAATTTGGTACTAAATGTAAAAAAACCAGATGTATTAGATTTACTTTACCAAATGTTAGAAGTAGTAACTGTGATCTTATATTGAATGGAGAAAAACTGGAATTTATTAATCACACGATTTTCTTGGGAGTCACGCTAGACGAGAAGTCACAATAGGGACCACATAATAACATCTCTTGCGGGGCGGTTAGGCTCAGCCGCTTACGCTGTTAGAAAGATAAGACAGCTAACAGACGTTGAAACCGCTCGTTTGGTCTATTTTAGCTACTTTCACAGCATTATGTCGTATGGCATTTTACTGTGGGGTCGGGCTGCTGACATTGAATCCATTGTTATTTTACAAAAAAGAGAGCTGTCAGAGCCATTTATAATCTATGTCGCTGCGAATCTCATAGAGAACTGTTTAAAACGATTAATATTATGACAGTGCCCAGTCATTTAATTTATGAAAATATTATGTATGTAAGAAAAAAAAATATACATCATTTTGATAAATTAAGTTATCGACATAATTTCAATACTAGAAATAAAGATAAAATAGCTCAACCATTTTTTAGATTATCTAAAGTACATACATCTTGGGGTACTCTGTTAAATGTTATAACAAAATACCTTGTGGTATATTAAAACTAAATGAAACAAAATTTAAAACATACATTAAAGGTAGACTTTGTAAACAAGCATATTATAAGGTAGAGGATTATATCCAAAATAAGAAAGCTTGGGATCATGCTGGTCCGGCTCCATAAGACAATCTACATCATCATCATTAGTCTAGACTGATTGCTAATAGGGTATTACACCCATTTTTGGAAAAGTGTCTCAATGAAATTCTGTAGTGCTAAATATGCCACCAAAAAAACACAACATTTTTATTCAATCGTTAAGTGCCATATAAATGCATCTAAATTTTCAATTTTCAAATTTCGCGCGTAATTTGACGAAAACGCCTTTACTGGACGCCATATTGCTCAGCGTAAATGACGTCAGTTCGTTTTGTATCAAATGCGCTCATATTAAATATGATAATTGTATATAATTTAAAAATAATTAAAAGCATATTTTGTAATAGGTGTAATAATGAAAAAATTACGTTAGTTACGGAAATAATAAAAGCACAAAGCCTATATTACGCCAATCGGTTGACTGACAGTTGACAATTTTTTGTTTACACAGCCGTACGGCGTAATAACATGGCCGCTACTATTTCATGGTGTTTTATAACAGATTAAAAATACTGAAAACTTTGAATTGAATTTAAAAATTGGTTTTGTTATTTTATGAACTAAAACTTTCATTTCATCCGACTGCTTTATACCTAAAAACTGTCTCAATAACATATTTATAGATTTTTTCTCGTATAGAGTAAAATACCCTATTAAAACTATACTTTATGTATTTAAATACAATTATTCTTTAATGTACTTAATAGATTACTCTGGCTCACACACTATTCATTGTTTGTTGGAATAAAAGGAGTGGTCGTCTACTGTATTATTAATTGTAAATATGTGAACAATATGTGTCTTTACATAATTTAGCTGTCATTTCTTAACTTGTAATACTTTGTACATACCATAATTTATGATTTTTTTACAAGGTACATCGTATTCACGTAACATATTATAATTATTATAAATGCAAATTGTAAACATTTTTTTTTTAAAGAGTATGGATGGAGTTTCTTGCCCATTCTTCTCCATACGAGACTACCATTTGGAATGGGCAACTAGATTCAACTAGATTAAAATTTTACAATGGGACGTTCAAAAGTATTTTAATGGCCTAATTGAAATAAATGATTTGACTTTGGCTCTGACTTTAAAATTGCGTAAAATTTAAGAAAGATTTTCTATTTGTTCCCACTTGTTCTATTAGACAGTTCCGTCTATTGTAGAACTAATGCTGGACCTAGTGCTAGAGAATCCTTTAATCATAATAAAATTGTACTTATTTTGTCAATAAAGAATTATTATTACTATTATACTTAATGGTTTTTTTTTTCTTCAATGTAGGTATTACAAAATAGTAGCACTAATGAGTCTTTATTCCCACTTGTTCTACTTGTTATATTCCACAGTTCTACGGTAGAAAGTAGAACTGGGGAGTTTTGGGTCTCTTAATAAACGCTTCGATTTATTTCCGAATACATAGTAGAACTAGTGAAACTTTTTATTTCCAAGGACCTAGTTCTACCTGAAATGTTTTACTAAAAATATACTGCCTCCTATCAGGTTTATAGTTTTAAATATTATTGTACACCTCAATAAAACACTTATAGATTTTAAAGAAAAAATAATTATAGTGACATAAAAAATATTATTATATTTATGTTTTTGAATGAAATACCGGTCTACTTATTTTTTATAATATTTTTACAAAATTAGTTAATTTCCCTTTATACCCCTTGTTACATTTAATAACTAAATAATATGTATTGTTTGTATGTATCTGTACAGGAAACAAACGAATTAAATAACCTATACATCCCTCATACATAATATAATGAAAATCAAAAAGGGTGCGTTATTATCGGTCGATAATATCTTATGCGATATTGCGATATCTGTTTTCAGTACATTTTGTACTAGATGGACCAAGAAGTTACACACTGCTGCGATAATAACGATATCGCAGCTGTGTGTAACTTCTTGGCGTCTTGGTCGTCTGAATTCGAGGCCCCGATATTCGCTAGAGAGATCGAGAAGTCATCTTTCAACAAGATGGTTGTTCAGCGCATTGGACATTAAAGGTACGGGAGCACTTAAATAATTGCTTCCTTAACAGTTGGATCGGCAGAGCGTGCCAATCCTTTGGCCCGCCCGGTCACCCGACCTGACTCCGCTTGACTTTTACGTGTGGGGTCGAGCCAAGGAAGTTTATACGAAATGTGGAAATAAACAGGAAAGAAGAATTGATTGAGAGAATTAATTCAGCGTTTGAAACGATGAAACTGGAGATGAAGTTAAATATAACAACAACAGAAGTGTGAAGACGGGCCGTGTTGGTGTTAGAGACCGAGGCGAACATTTTGAACACGAATAATAAATGAATTTAATTATTATTTTCTTTTAAATAGTTTGCCTAAGAAGTTTAATTTTCTCCCTCAATTTGGTTTGTAGGTCTTAATTTCAATAATTAGTGAGCTATCCGCGTCGTTGATACCTCGAAAGAAAGAACAACAACCAGACATATTTTTAAAAATGTTTGAACAAAAAAAGCACCATCCGTGATTATTTTCATGCTGTCTAAAAACAGATTTCTGAATTTTTTAAAAATGTCGTGGCCGTATGCCATCGAAACTAGTCGGACGAACCCGACAACACAGTGAGTTACGGTAACTCCTCTAAACGTGAAGTGGGGATGAGTATTTTTTTTCTAGTAAAAAAATTGTCTTATCACACAGATCCCCTAATTATGTTTTATTACATAGATTGTTTACGCATTATGTTAATCAAATAAAATAAAATAAAAATAGACTTATCTTTCAAATTGGCCATTATTAACTAACTGCAATATTTTAGGTTTTGTCATCTAAAATCATTATATATTACCAAACATCCTGTATATTTCAAACATGTGAAACAAACAACGACCGCAGACGTAATAAGGGCGAAAATATATGTATTATTATATTTTAACTACCGTGTGTGGTGGCTAGCTATAATATAAATTATAGCTACGTATTATCGCAATAACGCATCCTGTACCTAACGTATTATCGACCGATAAGTGGGAGAGCCTTAAGTTCTATACGTGCATGCAAGTTTAAAAAAACCGGACAAGTACGAGTCGGCCTCGCCCACCGAGGGTCCGGTTCAAATCCCGTGATTTGGTCACCCATACAATTATGACCGTGCCTATCTCGATGATTTATTACGTACTTTAAATAAAGACTAATTTTGTTTATGATTTAATTATAAATGTATAGTTTTCAGACTTTTCCCTGTTTTTATTATAGTTTTTATTTCTTTGAGAGTGTCGAAATAAACTTTTTTTTGCGACAGAAACGGGCGTATCTTTTTTTCAGGTTAACTTGGAAGTTTGATTTTTTTCACAGCTTCAAGGTACTGTAGATTTGAGTATATAGTTTTAATTTCATCTCGGTACCTCCACGCATTTCCGAGATAAAGGATCTTGACAGACAGATGGACAGACAGACAGACGGACAAATATTTTTATAGTAGTTAGAACGGACACTAAAATCGAAGTAGATATCATGGCGGCATTTCAAGCTGATCCACATACCAGCACCAGAAAATTAGCTCGAAATTTAAACAACAAAGTGATCCTATAAGGGTTCCGTTTTTTCCTTTTGAGATACGGAACCCTAAAAATTATTTCATGAACCAGTTGTTAGGGCAGGCCGAATAAAACTAGTGACATTCTCTACAATACTTACCAATTTGTGTAACGCTAAAACCAGGGGCGGACCGTGAGTTTGTGGGGCCCTGGGCTTAATACTACTTGGGGCCTTGCTTAATGAATCAACTAATTGCCATTTTGTCAAAAAAACTGTTACCGATAATAATGTTTACGATACGAGTAGCTTTCTTATTTCTAAACTAATATTATAAAAAGGAAAGATATTTTGTTTGCTTGTTTGTTACGATTTAACTCAAAAACTACTGGTCCGATTTCAAAAATTCTTTCACCATTAGAATGCTACATTATCTGTGACCCCTGAGTAACATCCTTTCCTTTAATATTATAAATGCGAAAGTAACTCTGTCTGTTACATTTTCACGACGAAACAACTGAACCGATTTTCATGATTTTTTTACGGATATACCTTTAACCCCGGAGAAGGACATAGGCTACTTTTTTATCCGCAACTTCGTCTGCATCCGCGATAACCGAACACGCGGACGAAGTCGCGGGCAAAAGCTAGTAGGCTATATTTATCAATTGAAAAATTGAGGATTGTCTTCAATAGGAGTTGGGGCCCTATAGTATATTCACGGGGCCCTGGGCTGCAGCCCAAAAACCCCTTATATAGATCCGCCCCTGGCTAAAACCATTTCACTTTTTGATTATTAAATTAATTAATATTAATTTAATAATCAAAAAGTTTACAAACGTAGAAATCAACCTTTCCATGCCTTCTGAACTCAATTCTTTCGTCTTAGAGGATACTGATGAATTTGAAGTAGACCGCCTCATAACAAATTCGGAAACCGACAGCTCAACGGGTTTTGATGGGGAACCGATCACTTTTCCGAAATGTTTTTTCGGAAAAGTGATCGGTTCCCCATCAAAACCTGTCTTTTTTGCTATATGCATTATTCGACATATTTTTATATCATCGAAGTATCATGTGTCATAAGTATTATTTTACCGAACTATTTTTCGTCGATTTACAAATTAACTTTTTGCTATTGGCCGAAGCCTCTTTTGAACTTTTTTCATTTGCCAAATGATTTATTTGCCATATTTTCACCACACCGAAACAACATTTTACAGAATACTAGCGGGCCCGGCAGACGTTGTCCTGCCTGAAAATAAAAACAAGTCCTAGAACTACAACGCCACCTATCGGGTCCAATTGTGAATCTAAACCATTCACAAATCCACTGGAACACACACAAAACATTTCATCAAAATCGGTCCAGCCGTTTAGGAGGAGTTCACTTTCATACACACGCACAGAAGATTTTTATATATTAAGATTACCTGGTAGCATTATCAATATAAAATAAAATAGTGTCATAAAAAATCAATAGGCTACAAAATTTTAGTGACAGAAACGAAGCGCTGCAAAACCGACTTCACGCAGTCTTGTCTGCACTACCTCTAGAGTGTAATTTAAGCCCGCGTAGGCGCGGAGGGGTGGGGCGGCCCGCGAGCTGAGGAGCAGGTGGTGAGCATTAAAACCATCTGCGACGATAAGCTCGCGTGGGGCCGCTCAGACCCCGCAGCGCCGGAGCCGTGACAGAAACAATGCTTGTGCATGTTGCATGCCTGCTTGCATGTTTCATGCTTGTTTGCACGCTGCATGCTTGCTTGCATGCTGTATGCTTGCTTGCATGCTGCATGCAAGCAAGCAGATAGCAGAATGAAGCAGATATGAAATAGTGTGCACAAACTTTCTAGGCGTTTGATGAAATTAAAATATGGTAATTAAAACAGTGGCATAATAAATGTTTGGAATCATAATACTTCGAACAAATGTTATTCGGCTAAGTCTAACTTCGGTAAAAAGTTTATCGACCAAATGAAACGTCGGAATAACGAAAAAAATTGAATTGATAATAGGTCAACTGATACAGTGGCAGACGTGACTTCGATGAAGTAAAAAAAAACGAAACGATAATAGTTGAAAAGTTTTAGGTGAAATGAAATTCGGTCAAATATTTTTCGACCTTATGATAGGTAACCGTTTTGATGGGATAAGTTGCAAAAAAAAAAATCACACCAGTTCCTCCACTCACTTTTATCTTTAACGCTTGTCTGTCTCCAAATTGGAATATTCCCTGAATCCTTAAAGAAGTCTGTGATTTGTCCGATACATAAGAGTGGCAACAAAGATTGTGTCAGTAATTATAGACCCATATCCATACTTCCATCTATATCAAAGATTTTGGAGAGAATTATCAATCTTCAACTTACAAGGTATTTCGAAATCAAAAACTTGCTCTCCCCGAACCAGTATGGCTTTTGTAATGGAAATTCAACGGAAAAACCAGTAAACAAACTTTTAAGTCACATCAGTGATAACTTGGATGGGAAGAAGAAGTGCCTGACCATTTTTTTAGACCTTGCAAAGACTTTTGACACAATTTCTGTTCCGCTACACCTGGACAAGTTTATGAGACTGGGAATTAAAGGAACTCAGTTAAAACTTTTTAATAGCTACCTCAGCGAGCGACGACAGTATGTTCGTGTAAGTAACTACAGTAGCACCGACCTTGCAGTTACACACGAGGTACCACAAGGCAGTATTCTAGGACCAAACCTATTTCTCGAATATATCAACGACCTAACTAACCTAAAACTTCCCCAAGGTGAAATCATTTCCTTTACAGACGATACTGCTCTCTTTTTTTCCGGCGATAACTGGAATGAAGTTTTGATGCTGCCCAATCTGGTTTTAATACAGTCAGAAAATAGCTCAAAGACAATATTTTACCATTAAGAGCGTGTATTCGATTCGTGACGAAAACTTCATGTTTTCGCGTTTTGCTCAGAGCAATATCGTAATGATGTAAGCAGATTATTTAAAGACAATTACAGTTTTCGAAAAGATTAAGTCTTGATTTAGGGAGCTACAGAGTAAAAGTATAATTTTTAATTATGGTTTTTTGAAGCGAAGACAATCCTTTCATATAGTTTTACGAAAATAGACGTCAGAGTTTTCTTTCAGGACGAATACAACCATTATAATATGCCAAAATATTATGTTTTATGCGTTTTTCCAACAGGATATACAGTCTTAAAGTGTACTACAGAGCCAAAATCACGAAAATATTACTATTATGTATTAAAAAACAATGTTGAAAAAGTAGAAAATCGGTTCACTTTGACAATTTTTTTCACCAGTATTTGAATAAAAACATAACTGATATATTTATTTTATGAAAGGAAATGTTATGCTTAATATACAGAATATTTTTCAGTCCGTTATACTAGCTCATTTATTTTAGACAATTATTTTAAAAAGCACTGTAAAACATCGCGCGCTGTCGTTTGCCGATCAATTTCAATGATTCGAGCTTATTTCGTGCGTATTTTTTTTTCTGATACACTCAAACAGACCATTGTATTGTACTAGTATGTGTCAATGCTGCTACGCCGTTCTAGAATTTTTTTAGATTTTGAGTTGCGTTAAATCGAATACGCGCCCTTAAATACCGACAAAACCAAATATAAGTATTTGTTTAATCATCAACACAGATAAGGGATTGAAGGACGCTCATGCTATCGTCCCTCACGAATGTTCACATCATCATGTACTCCTGTAATAAACTAGAACTGGTCGACACAATCAAATATTTAGGCGATAAAAATCTGAATTTTAAAGAGCACATTACAATATTAACGGGACGGGTTCGAAAACGTATATATATATCTTTAAGAACATCCGTCATATTGTTGACCCACCTATCTTAAAACGGATATATTTTGCCCTCTGCCAATCACTCATTATGTACTGCATATCCGCATGGGGGCGCTCATAAATCTACGCTGAAGTGCGTTGAGATTGCCCAACGCGCCGTACTAAAGGTAAGCTTCTTTCAACCAATACTCTTCTCTATTACCTTACTACATGAAATGTGTGGAATACTAATAACCCGATCAAAATAGACATTAACCCTTGCATAAATTCACAACAAGTTGAAAATTTACAGGCATGTAAGGGATACCACTCTAATGAAATCCTGAAAAGTCCCCATTGATCCCGTGTGTTAAAAAAATTTTATTCAAGGTCGCAAAATGGAGTTGTTTGGTTTTTTTGGCCAAACGGTTAGTTTTATTTTAGAGGTATAAGGAACAGCAGAGTGTATAGTTCCTCATCCTCCACATAGTAAAGGGAGGAATCCTCCGACCAGACGGGTGTCATGTCTGGTAGGCTACTGCCCGACGGTTTTAGTCGGGAGTTTGTGTATATTATGCTAATGTCGCGGAGAACTCGGCTTGCGCGATCTAGGAAGCGTCAGTAGTACATAGTTGTAGTTCATCTATTGTGCGGTAGATGTCGTTACATTATCTATAATATAGAAATTGGTATCTATAATATATTATATAATAATATATATAATATGGAAATAACCTACAAAAATTGGTCTTACACTTTTTTTTCTTTGAATCACCATTTTGGAGATACAGCGATGCAAAAAAATGAAAAAGTTGTGTTCTTCATAATATGCACACGTTTTCGCCCACCCGCGAGGTAGTGTACTTACTTGGCGCATTTTTTTTAAACATGGGGTCCGCGGTAGCCCTATTCCACAATCTATTGTGGTCCTGTTGAGTTTAAAATAATGATGAAGGCGATGTAAGTTATGAGTAATTTGGGAAAATTATTCATCTGATTGATAATCATCTAATGGAACATCAAGCATACTATCGTCTTCTTCTTCCTGCTGGGTACAAATAAATAGTTCCAAGTGCGATGCACAGATGTCTCCTCGCTGATGTCATAAAAATCCTCTTCTAATGGCGATTCAACATTGGAGCACGATTGACCTATATATATATATTGGAGCACGGTCTAGTTTATGACCACCAAGCCACCCTTGATAATATGGGTAACCGAAATAGATGCAATGAGCAGAAACTGAGATGAAATGAGCAGAAGTTGAAGGAAGGGAAGACAAGCAAACTGTACTCGTTTTTTGTTATGAGTATTTTTTACAAAAGATAAGTGTCGAAACTTATCTAAGCACGTAATTTTTTTTAGACTCCTTAAATCGAAAGAAAGAAGCGCAGCAAATCAAATCAATCAAAATCAAATGAAATCAAAATATTTATTTGTTAGAATATGGTACAATAGATGTTTCATTTAGGTAGTTCCAGCATATCCTGCCATACATGGCGTGCAAATGTCAATACGATAAAAATTTTTGTTTTATGTCAATGTTGTACTAAATTATAAAATGTCCTAAGAAAATATATTTTTTTAATATTATTACAGGCTTGCGTTTGACCGCAACTCACCTGATCTTAAGTGATGATGCGGCCTAAGGTGGAGCACGCTTGCCTAGGATAAACCGGTTCACTCGTGCCTTGAACATACCCAGATTATATGTATCGGGGAATAGAAAGGCGGGCAGTGAATTCCACAGTCTGGCAGTTCGCACAATAAATAACACGCTAACTAACTACTAACTAAGTATGATTAAATTGTTCTCTAAGTTCCCTAACCGTGTAATATCTTTTAGCTTTAAGAGTTTCAATAGCATTTTTTTAAATAGTAGAAGTGGTAAATCTTGGAGCGTGTTTGGCAAATGATTATAAACAATAATAGCCATGTAGTATATATTCTTCTTAAAAAGCTTCAATTTTATTGTTGGCAACCTCAGTTTATCTGTATGCCGTGTCCGGCTGTTTTCCCAGTACTCCTGTTTTTCAAAAAAGGTATTTTTTTTTTACAAAGATGCATGTTTTAAATATGTACAGGCAAGGTAATGTTAGGATTTTTAATTCTTTGAACAGCGGCTTACAATTAACTAAAACATGGGCTCCACATTTTGCCCGGACACATTTTTTTTGTGCTTTGAACACTCTGTCAACATCCACAGAGTTACCCCAGATTATGATGCCGTATCGAAGTACGGATGAGACATAACTATGGTAAGCCGTCATTGCCGTATCACGGTTAACTGTCTGTCTAATTCTTTTCAAAACATATATAAATCGATCTGTTTTTACTAGGATTTTATTAATGTGTGGTTTCCAATTCCAGTTTTTGTCGACTGTTATACCTAAAAATACACATCTGTCTACACTAGTCAAATGAGAATCATTATAGTGAATGTCTAAATTATTTATGTTTGCGTTAAATGTCTGAAATTGTATAATGTTGGTTTTAGTCATATTTATTTTTAGGTTGTTTTTATCGAACCAGTCGATGGCGTTATCCAGAGCGTGGACGATTTCCTTTTCTAATTGTTTGGTATCGTCACTCTTAACAATTAATGTAGTGTCATCAGCGAATAAAATACAATCTTTGGCTATTGCGTCAGAAAGGTCATTGATATAGAATAAGAAGAGAAGTGGGGATACGATACCTCCCTGTGGTGTGCCGTTATTAGTTTCCCTATATTCAGACCTGTAGATTTTTTTGATTTTCATATTGACAAGTTCTAGTTACTTAAACGGATTGCAACCTTTCGGTAAGATAACTTTTGATCCAGTCGTTAGCTTTCCCACGGATTCCATAGTGAGCAAGTTTTGAGAGTAGTGTTCTATGGCAGACAAAGTCAAAGGCTTTTGTCATGTCTAGAAATACACCACTTACTTTAGATTTTTCGTTTAAACTTTCCGTTATTTGTTTCATTAGTGAGAAACTTGCTAGAGTCGTGGAACTACCCTTCCTGAAGCCGAATTGTTCTTTTTTTAAAACATCACAAGCTGTTAGAAAGTTCTCTATTTTAATACACATAGCCTTCTCAAATATTTTAGATAAGATTGGGATTAAGATTATTGGGCGATAGTTGTTCATGTCAGATTTTACGCCTTTTTTGTACAGAGGTTTAACGATTGCCTTTTTAAGGCGTTTTGGGAATACTCCTTCTGTTAAAGAGAGATTTATTACATAGGCTATGGGGAGACATAAAACTCGTTGCACATATTTTTAACACTTTAGTACACACGTCGTCATACCCAGTCGAGTTCGTGTTTTTCAGACTATGAATTATTTTATAGACGTCTGATTCGTCTACTGGTGTGAGGAAAATGCTTTTAGGGTTTTGAGGAATAGTTATTTTTGTGTCATGTGTACTTTTATGAGTATATTTGTTTTTGAATAAACGCGTTAATTATTTGTTTATACTTACACATCTTGGGTTGAGCCGGTTTCTTGTATTTTGCCGTCAAAGTTATGACACCGTCATTTTGACTTTTAGCAATATTATTCAATAACGCATGCATGTACGCTTTTGAAACTTTTTATGTTATAAGCGTCAAGAAGAACCGAAAACAGATTTCAGCGAGCGTATACGTGTTCTCGTTTAAAAAAACCGTGAGTACTTAAAAATAATAAATATTTTCTTAAATCTTATTCTGTCACAAATACTCACAAAGAGCTACGCGTATATGTTTATTCTACAGGCGCACATACAATGGTTTTAGAGATACACGATTCTGCAAAACGTTACTCCAGCAGGAAATGCAATATCTCGAAAGCCTGAAGACGCACTAATTATATTTTTGGCGCACATTAAAGCTCACATATAAGCTATCTACCCATGCACAATGTTTCTCTCTCCGATAATTCGTTTAGAATTTTCCTGCTGGAACAACGTTATCCCAGCAGGAATCGTTATTTCGGTTTTTTCCTAAAACGACACAGCGCACTAATTTTTCATTTGGCGCACATCTATTGCAGTATACGCCCTAATTTTTCGTTCCACTCATATCGCTCTGGGAGACACTTTCTTGCTGGGGTAACGTACACCCGCGCCGCGTGAGGCGTTTCGGCCTGTTTTGGAACCCAACGACTTGGCACGCGACGGTGGCAAGAGACCGGACGGCCGGCATGTCATTATTTTCGTGGAAGTTGGGTAGATCTTCAAAGTCAAAGTCAAAGCATTTATTTCAATTAAACCATTTGCAGGCACTTTTGAATTGTCAAAGAGTCAGTTAGTTAGTCAGAAAGTTGAAACAAGTCTGAAAACTATACATTTGTAATTAATTTATAAAAATATTACTAGTCTTTATTTAAAGTACGTAATCAATCATCGAAGTATGCGCAGTCATAATTGTATGGGTGACCAAAGCACGGAATTTGAACGGAACCCTCGGTGGGCGAATCCGACTCGCACTTATTTTTTAGTTAGTTTAATATTTATCGGTTTTCCTTTTTTATTTTTATTCGTGTAAATGTTGTACGTGTGTGTAAGAATTACCTATTAATATTAATAATAAATAGATAGATAATAATAATGATTAATAACTGGTGTACTTGGAAGTAAAAGTTTCACTAGTTCTACTATTCGGGAATAAATCGAAACGTTTATAGACTCCCATTACAACTAATGGGAGTAGGGTTGCCAACCTACTATACCTACCTATTTCAAAATATAGTATCCAACTATATTACACGCCCGACTACTATATTTAAAGTAAATATATATATAGTAGGCGAAACTACTATATTTTAAAGGCATCAAACTCTAAGCAATAATATAAGTTTCAAAATGTGTAAGCGTAAAACGAAACGTCAATATGTATTTCTTTTGACAGATTGGCAATTTCGATTTTCGCGCTCTCGAGTTTATGTTTTGTTTAAGTAATGATAATGATACTTCAAAAGTAAGAGGGTAGTTTTACTTACTTTTGAAGTTAATTAATAATATTAGTCAATATTTTGTATGGTGTCTCATCCACAAAAGCCATTATTGAACAGTTGAAGTTGAATATGTTCTGTTTCCAAAATGAATAACAGTGCAGGTAATAATGATAATGGTGAACTATGGACGCAGGCTCTTTAAACGACGCGCCCGCCACGAATAAAAACAAAGTGGCTGCAAAAGTTTAAATTTAATGGTGTCTTGTAATTTAAATTTAAATTGCAATAATAGCTATTTATTATTAATGACGACACGGTTTGCGCAGTGGCTGAGCGATCGACTGCTGCGCAGCGTGTTGCGATAATCCTGGCCACAAGGTTGTGCCTATGCAAGTACTCTTCGTTAGCAAGACGAGAACATCCAGAGATAATATGACGGATTGATTCTCCCGGTCGGTGACATGCCCGACAAATGTCAACCGTGCCATCCGTCACAATAAATCTCCGGTAGTTATTCGTCAAAATAACTTCGTCCATAATTGCACAGACAAAACCTTCGGTTTCTCCAAATAGATCACCGAATCGTAGCCAGGATACGGACGCTAAGAAATCCACATCGGGCCCGTGTAAGGCCCGGAAAAAGCGTCCGTGAAGCTCCTTACTCTTTTAAACCTCCTCGCGATCGTTAGTCTCAAGCACTACAGGCTTGCACCAGTTCTCTTTTGCCAAGGAGAGCGGGGTGAGGCCCTTGTCCACTGATCTCGATGCATTTCCACGTCGGCTTCTAGGAATAAATAAAATAATAATAAAATAAAATATTCCCTGAGACTGCATATCTCACGGTTGTGCAGGGTCTTAGCATTTAAGAAGCCACGACCTCCACACATCCGCGGGATATACAGTCTCATCACCGATGACCGTGGGTGATGCATCCGATATGCTGTTAACAATGTACGGACTTTCCTATCCAGGGCATCGAGTTCCGTTTGAGTCCATTTGAGTATACCGAAAGAGTACATCAGGACCGGCATGACCCAACCGTTCAAGGCGCGCACTTTATTTCCGCCTGACAGAACACTATTGAATACTTTCCTCAGGCGGCCAAAGAAGCGCTCCTTCAACGATGGTTTCATGTCAGCATTATTATTATTATACATAGCTATTAGGCATTACTTAAAAATAAAATTTTATTAAAGGCAAAACAGTCGCTTAAGATAGATATCCTTTTAAGAAATAAAGTAGGTACCCATTTTGGAACCAACTATATTTTTTTTCATCTTTTCGTTATCTACTATATTTTTATGGGTAATAATTTAAAAACTACTATTTTTGACCGATAAAGATTTGGCAACCCTAAATGGGAGACTATAGCCGTAGATAGAACAGAACAGTTTAGTAGAGCAAGTGGAAACAAGCGCGGTTTTCTCGTAAAATAATGATAGCAACTTAAGAAATAAATAAAATAAATATTAAATAAATAAATATTTCACAATACTTAGGTATATTTCGAAAATTCTATGTTCGTTACCAACAAAACAACATAAATTTTCTTTAACTAAGTAAGTAGGTACTTAGGTATATAGTTTGAAAAATTGTTAGGTAGGTACCTGTTGAATTTTGAGAATTTAATTGTAACATTATAATGTCCACAATCCACAAATTTTGTGTTCGCGTAACTGTCCGTGTAAGAAATTATAACTAAGTAGGTACCTACCTATTGGAATGGAATTCGTCATTCGTCACGTTTTTTTTTTGAATACTTAGTAAACTTTTGTTTTCTTAATGTTTGTTCCTTATATTGACTGCTTGTGTGCTATGTTACAGCTGTGTACTCCAATAGGAGTCTAAAACCGTGCGTATCGGCGCCAACATGTAGCGTCCACAAGCACAGACCCCGACCGGCTCCCTGCCCGAATCCAGACAGATGTTTTAGGAAATGCATCAGACGAAAGTCAAAATGTCCCAGTGCTATGGATACAGTCACTCTCGCAGGATTTAATTGTGAATGTGCCAGATTACAATCTAGAGACTCTAGAAGTCACAAAAGAATAAATAACAGAACGCATAGAAGAAGAGTAAATAGAAGTTACCGTCAGAACTCGACGGTATCGCGTTGGAAAAGACATTACAGACGGCGCTCGCATTCCCGTCTGAACAGGAGAACTCGCTGCGAGATATTATAAATTACTATCTTTTGCCCGCGATTTCGTCTGCGTGAATGTCGGTTATCGCGGATTCAGACGAAGTCGCGGAATTAAAAGTACTTCCCCAGGGTGCATGCTATCTCCCATAACCCAATTTCACCGAATCCATTCATACCGAATTTCATCAAAATCAGTTCAACCGTTTCGTCGTTAAAGCGTAACAGACAGATAGTTACTTTTGCATTTAAAAGACAAGGTTGCCCGCGCAATTCCAAATTTCTTTTTTTTTGTATCTTTCAAAGCTGTTTTATGTTCATCAAAATTTAATTCAACATACCTACCTACAACGTTAAACAGCGCTGTAATTTGCAAAAAACGTAAGAAATGTAGGTACATTAAAAGAATCATCAAATATATTCTGTCAAGTTTTTTAATAACTCTTTTACCGCTAAGAGCTACTACCCATTATTAAAATTACATAATACCATCCAATAAATCATGCTTTGATTCCAAATGCTAGTTTTATTTGAATATGTTACCGGCAATGTGTATAATCGGGTATTGGCTATAATCCGGTATTGTATACAATACCTAGGCAATGTATAGAATGCCTAAAACGGGTAGGTAATGTATGAAATATTATTTATTTTATACTTTGCTTAGGTATTCTATACAATACCGAATGCGCAGCCGGTAATGTGTGTAAAAGACGAGAGCAGGGAAGGAGGTTATATTAAGTAGATTTGATTGATTTCTGTCATTGTATAATTTAGCAGCATTATTTCAATTCTGTGAATGTGAATACCATGGAGCCATTTATTAAGTAAATAATATGTATGTGTTTGACATAAATTAACATGGTGGTTGAGAGCATTGTCATGGTCACTCAAATATCTCGCTGATGGTGCCGCACGGTGGATCGAAAATCGAGCTTCATAGTCATTTAAAACTTTTTCTCTTTTATATGTATTTTTTTATTGTGAAAGGCTTCTAATGCCTTCACTAATGATGAATATATAGAAGATATATCATTTCATGGGTAAATAAAATTATAGAAAATAAAAATTGAAAATGTTGTATGGCGCTTAACTAATAAATGCAAATACATATCTTCAAAACCGCTTTCTTAACCGTTATATCCTTACAGATGGGTATTCTACAATTTATTTGACATTTTTTTGGCATATTTTATATAACGGTGACAACTGCGGTTTTTTTTTTTAAATATGTTATATAAAAAAGTGGTTGAACTAAAATTTTTACTTACATCCGGACCAATGGGTTTATGAACTTGAAATTTTGCAGAGAGGTGTCTGTATTTTAGTAAAACACGACTACATTAGCAAAATTAAGAAATATGTTTAATGATATCGACAAAAAAATATTAAGTGATAATTTAATTACGCATTCCAAAAATTCGTTTTTAACACTGTAACTTAACTCATCTGGGGTCTTGTTGCAGAAATAACGGGATCTGATAAAAGAAGTAACATGTTGAGGATATCCTCATCCGAATTTTATCTGCTTTTCTTTCGCGAATTGCGATATCCAAATCTACGAAAGTCTTTGTTGCGTGACTCAGACGCTTCCTCTGATAGGCTCCCGATCGGCATGATTGTGTCACTGGCAATGATATTTACCCCGTGTATTAGCAATTTGTGCACTGTAGCTGGCATATGGTACCAATTATATACTTCCACATACCTAGCAGATGTCTGGTACGCATACTTATTCTTGAAATTTTACAACGTCAATATCTTGTCCTGAGGTAACTGCCTGCAAAATAACTGCCTAACTGTTCGTCTAACCCAGTGATCGCTGCAGTTTTTTCAGGAAACTCGAAAAATCTTCAGTGCTATCGCGACCTTCTGAAACAAGCTGTCCTGAACCTGAATCTTCGACATCGACAACATCATCGGTTGGAACGATGACAAAGAGAAAAACATCACCTCGAAAACCTTTTTGAAGAACTAAGTACTCAGCAGAAAAAGAGAAGAATAATGGACCAGAAAGGTCGTGATAGCACTGAGTTGGCCTATGCAACTCTGTTCAATTGAGAGAACAAGGAGAAGAAGGAGGAGAAGAAGATACTGTTTGCATAAATCAAAGGCCATGCTCATCGTCATATTGCCGCCCAGTGCAATTCATATTTATGCAGATGGAAGACGAGGTATAGGCACTTCGCCCCTCAGATTGCGGAACTAATGTGGTCAACCAAAATTTAATGATGAATATGATTGATGGAAAGATTTGCACCAACCTATCAGATGCAAAATCAAGTTCTAGCTGCTACCTTTGCTTAGCAAAACCTTCCGACATGAATAACTTGGATTCTGTGAAGGAAAAACCAGTGTCTGACGATCTCTATAAATTTGGACTGTCTACATTAAACGCTGGTATCAATACCATGGAATACCTTTTGCACATAGCGTATAGGCTTGAACTGAAGAAATGGGCAGTGCGAGGAGATGATGACAAAGTTGTGTTTCAAGCAAGAAAAAAAGTTATACAAGATCGTTGCAAAACTGAGCTAAACCTTTTGATAGAGATTGTGAAACAAGGATCAGGAACTACGAATGATGGCAATACAGCCAGAAGATTTTTCAAGTTTCATAGAACAGTTAGTTCATAGACTTGCAGTTATTTTGCAGGCAGTTACCCCAGGACAAGATATTGACGTTGTAAAATTTCAAGAATAAGTATGCGTACCAGACAGCTGCTAGGTGTATAATTGGTTGGTGGCTATGTGGAAGTATATAATTGGTACCATATGCCAGCTACAGTGCACAAATTGCTAATACACGGCGTAGATATCATTGCCATTCATTGCCAGTCACGCAACAAAGACTTTCGTAGATTTGGATATCGCAATTCGCGAAAGAAAAGCAGATAAAATTTGAATGAGAATATCCTCAGCATGTTACTTCTTATATCAGATCCCGTTATTTCTGCAACAAGACCCAAGATGCGTTAAGTTACAGTGTTAAAAACGAATTCTTAGAAAGCGTAATTAAATTATCACTTTTTTTTTTGTCGATATCTTTAAACATATTTCTTAATTTTGCTAATGTAGTTGTGTTTTACTAAAATACAGACACCTCTCTGCAAAATTTCAAGTTCATAAACCCATTGGTCCGGATGTAAGTACAAATTTTAGTTCAATAATTTTTTTAGATACTTAACATATGTATTTTTTTTTTTAAACCACAGGTGTCACCGTTATATAAAATACGCCAAAAAATGTCAAATAAATTGTAGAATACCCATCTGTAAGGATATAACGGTTAAGAAAGCGGTTTTGAAGATATTTACCTTTATTAGTTAGGCGCCATACAAAATTTTCAATTTTTATTTTCTATAATTTTATTTACCTATGAAATGATATATCTTCTATATATTCATGATTAGTGAAGGCATTAGAAGCCTTTCACAGTCAAAAAATACATATAAAAGAGAAAAGGTTTTAAATGACTATGAAGCTCGATTTTCGATCCACCGTGTGCCGTCGCGTGCGTTGGATCATTCGGCTCCCTTTCTAAATGGTTAAGCTGAATGGCTCATCCATGCGTCATGTTCGTGAACAGGAACTGTCAATAGAGATTGGTTAACTCGTAACTGCCATGGCTGTTATCTTGATTCTTTTTTTTATATAGTTTGGTATTGCTCTTTACCTGCATTGTTTTCACTCATACACACAGAAGCAACATGAATCATAATATATTATTGTAAAATAACCAGCATTTTATAATAATTTGATGTAAAAGAGTGTCCGTGGAGTTTCTTGCTCGTTCTTGTCCATAGAGTCATACACTACGTTTTGGAACGAGCAACTAGCTTCAACTTTCTGACTTACTGACTCTTTGACAATTCAAAAGTGCCTGTAAATGGTTTAATTGAAATAAATGCTTTGACTTTGTCACGGCTCCGGCAGTCCTAGGCGAGCTTATCGTCGCAGATGTGGTTTACGCTCAGCACCGCAGCTTACGACCTGCTCTCACCTCGCAGGCCGCCTCGCCCCTCCGCGCCTACGCGGGCTTAGAAAACACTCTAGGGGTGGTGTAGACAACGTGGAGTCGCTTTTGCAGCGATTCGTTTTTGTCACTAACTCTTGTAGCACAATATATTGATTTTCTTTAATACGATATTATTATGCATTATAATCATTGCCGTCATTTTATAGGTAGGCCGGTTAACATTGTCCAAAAAAACAAAATTCAAGTCCAATCCAATCCAATCCAACCAATTCCAACCAATCCAATCCTCAACCAACCAACCAATCCAATATACCAACCAATATCCTATACCGATATTCCATTCTATTTTTTGTTGACCAAAATCTATTTATTTTATACATTGCCGTTGGACCAGCAGGTATTCTATACAATCCCTAGGAATTGTATACATTACCTAGGTAAAGTATGTACCTAATGTACAATACTATTCATAATATTTCATACATTGCCTGGACGCCCCAGGTATTCTTTACATTACCTAGGCTTTGTATAGAATACCTGAATTATACAGATTGCCGGTAACAAATACACACTAAGGGCACCGAAAAGTTATTTCTCAGAAAGGTTTTAATAGAAACATAATTTCACACAGCACAACGCACAGCGTCGTCCCAGATGTGTACCACACATCTATTATTTATTAAGAAAAACTATTACTGAGTATATCCCTATGAAAAATGCGACAAGTAATAAATATCCACCTTGGTAATCACGTGAGCTCATACGACTTCTTAGAGAAAAGTACAAATACCACATTCGTCTGAAAAAGTACAAAAATCCAATGGACCGGGAGCTTTTTGAAAGATTACGGGATGAATGCAATATTCTAAGCTCGACATGCAATAAAAAATATATTACAAATATAGAAAATAGCATTACCAAAAACCCTAAAACATTTTGGTCCTTTATTAAAAGTAAGAGAAAAAGTAGTAGTACGTATCCGGCACAAATGTGTCACAACAATAAATTCGCGTCAGGTGGGAGGGATATCTGTAACATGTTTGGAGAAAGTTTCGCAAGTTCATTTAGTATCCCAACAGATAATCCAATGCTCACAAACACTGATTTTTCTCTTATTTCTACGGCACTGTGTAATCTACAATTGGATAGCAATGAAATATACCGTGAATTAATTGGACGGACGAATTGAAACGAAACTAAAGGCGTGGGTAGTGATGGTGTTTCTTCTTTATTTATAAAACGCTGTGCAAAGGCCTTAGTATATTACCACTTCAAACAATCTTCAATAGATCTTTGCGTGATAGTAACTTTCCAGACACCTGAAAAGAAGCTCTTGTAATATCCATATTTAAATCAGGGGAAAAGCATTTAGTGACTAATTACAGGCCACTCTCAATACTAGTTACTTTTGGGAAAATATTTGAAAAACTTGTAAGCAAAGAGAATAAAACCTGCTTGTAAGCAAACATCTGATGTGGTACCTTAAAAATGTACAATACACATGTGTAAAAATGTATGTATGTGTGGAATTACAGAATATCACCATGGTTTCGTTAAATCCAGGTCTACTAACACGAACCTGATATGTTTTACATCGACTTTATCGAAGTGTCTTGACAACCGTATTCCAGTAGATGCCATATACACCGATTTTATCAAGGCATTGGATAAAGTCGATCACTGCCTTTTAATTCATAAACTGGCTCAATTAGGTGTGGGCGGAATGTTGATAGGATGGTTCAAATCATATCTAGAAAACAGAGTTTCAAAAGTGGTAGTTAACGGTTACTTGTCTGACAGCTATCTGGCATTTTCCGGAATTCCGCAAGGATCGCATTTAGGTCCAATTCTTTTTAACGTTTTTATCAACGACATAACCGAATGCTTCAAGAACTCCCGTTTCTATTTATTTGCTGACGACTTAAAGATACTGATGCCGATTTAGTGCAAATTGGACTCTAAAATACTTCAAGACGACATTAACAGACTTTGCACACTGGTGCAAACAAAACAAAATGCTTTTAAATATTAGTATGTGTCATTACATCCAGTTCACCCGTAGTAAAAAAAAACCGTCCAGCAGTGCTATTCTGTGACAATCTCCCTCGGTGAACACCAAGGTGAAGTGAGCTGTCATCCGTCCGTCTGCTTTGTCAATCCCTAGCTTCGCGACAGATGACAGCTCACTTCACCTAGGTGTTCACCGAGGGACTTTGTAACAGAATAGACATACTGAATAAATACTACATTGAAGGAGTAGAATTAAAAAATCTGAACAATGACCTTGGTGTTCAACTTGACCAAGCGCTGAACTTCGATGTGCACATTCTGAATATTGTCTCACGATCTTTTAAGGTACTGGGGTTTGTTTTACGAAATAGCAAAGAATTTAAAAGAGCATCTACGAAAATTAAGCTGTTTAACACTCTAGTCCATCCAATGTTAGAATAGGAATAATGTTAGGTTCAGTGGTGTGGAACCCGCATTACGAGGTTTACACTAAACGATTAGAGAGTGTGCAGAAGAGGTTCCTTTACCATCTATGCTACGGAGATCACTTGGCTAGACAACTAACTAGCTACACCGAAAGGTTGAGACACTATAATATGGAAACACTAGCTAGTCGTAGGGAGAAACTGGATTTATTTATCCTTCATAAGATACTAAGTGGGTCGATAGACTGCAGTGAACTTTTAGTCTCATTAGAAATCAAAATACCAACTCGGATTCCCAGGTCTAACACATATAATCTTTTTTACATCCCAGGCTCCAAAACAAATCTAGGTCATTACGCCACTGTACCAAGACTTTGTAGGCAATACAACATGCTGGCTAAAACAACTAACTTAGATATCAGCCAGTCTCTGGTAAAGTTGAATGTAGGTAAAGGTGAATAGGTAATGGTAACTGTTCAACGGTATTAAGTACTTTCTTTTTTCTTATGGTGAAGTCAGCTATTTTAATATGCTGCAGAACTTATTGTTCTTTTTCGAAATTCACTTTAATAATAGCTATTTAATTTGTTAGTTTAGTTGTAGATCTTATTGTGCATGCTGTGGTCTCCTATAATTGAAGGAGTACACCTACGAAATACTTTGACTGTTAACAATATGTTCTAATGTTTAGTGTATACCTTTTGTTGGAGATCCTAATATAAATAAATAAATAAATAATGTTAGTGTTGATAATTAATAAAATTTATCATATAATTGAAGGGATACATAATAGTACATTATGATATAAGAGCGGGAGGTTGAAAATTACAGCCGAGGCGATATTGCTAGCCCGAGCCGCAGGCGAGGGCTACAAGAAAGCAGAGGCTGTAAATTATCAAAGCGCACGTATGTCATACGACGTTTTATAACATATTTGCGAGGAAATAATTCAAATAAAAACAATACAGCGAAAAGAAAAAGGCTTATGTTTAATGAACCTCCAGATCTAAATGATCACCAATAATAGTACCTAAATAATATAAAACCAAAAATAGTGAATGGTCACCAAAATGGTGTTTCCTAAGTTTCCTAAAGTATTGTAGAAATGTATAAGTTTGACTGTAAAACGCGATTTGATTCTGGCACTCGGCGGCCGCTGCCGCGGCGACCTTTATTTAAATAACATGAACTCACTTTTACTTTCGTTGTACCTCAGGCCATGTACATGTTCCACGGCATAATCCTCAAACACCTTTAACACCAAACAATTAAGTCATCCTTAATGTTGCAGCCTTAGAGGCGAAATATTTTCAATAAAAAGGTAGGTAGGTATATTGAGAACCCCTCCTCCTTTTATTGCAAGTCGATTAAAAATCATTAGTAAGAAACACTACAACCATCACTTAAAGCATATATTGGTAAGAAATGTTTCTCTTACATCGTAAAATACAAATATGATTGTGACTTACATCACAAATCATTAGTTAATCTAGTACTTACACATTACCATTACAAAGTGGTTTGTACAGGAGCTTTTTTTTTGTAGCGTAACCGACATGTTTCATTTATATTTTTTTATTTTTTAGATTTACTTTAAATGTTATTCTACGACGTTCTTTATGTCAATATTCTAAGACCTTTTGTAATATGTACATTACTTTTTTATAGTGTTGTTAAAAACCTTTTTTTTTTTTACTTTTTGCTCTACTCGCTGATTAAAAAGTAGCTTATGTCCTTCCCCAGGGTTAAAGCTATCTTCATACCGAATTTCATCAAAATCAGTTCAGCCGTTTTATCGTGAAAGCGTAACAGACAGAGTTACTTTCACATTTATAATATTAAAGTATGGATTATAGATTGTG
The DNA here is from genome assembly GCA_947361185.1 of Charanyca ferruginea. Classification (NCBI taxonomy): domain Eukaryota; kingdom Metazoa; phylum Arthropoda; class Insecta; order Lepidoptera; family Noctuidae; genus Charanyca; species Charanyca ferruginea. The sequence goes on along the minus strand of OX376071.1, from coordinate 15,803,728 downwards.
AAAATCGAATTAACTCACTGTGTTGCAACAATACTCACGTTTCGTTTAATGAAAAAATATGTAGAAATTTATTTGGTAAATTTAAAACCACTATCATTTTAATTATAAATATAAATACTTATAATTATAAATAGGTTATTTACTACCGACTATATCTTGATTAAATTAAAATAGAGTAATATTAAGTTACATTACGAAATTATTAGATATTGATAAATGTTATAGATAGGTACCTACCTATTATTATTATTTATTTTTCAATGACGTCTAAAGCGAAAATTGCATCGGTGGTGTCTGTTATGGCGCGACAATTTAAAAATATAAAATATGGGGATCGAACATGAACTGCATGGTAAGTATGTCAACGATCTATGGCAGGGGTGGGCAAACAGTCGATCGCGGTCGACCGGTCGATCGCAAGCGGAGTAAAGAGCGCATACTTACAAAAATGTACCTAAAAGTTTAGTCCTGTCCGGCATTTAAAATAAGTACGCCAAAGAAAAGTAAACCTTATCATGTCAACGACGAATGAGAAGAAGAAAGGTACATCGTATTCACGTATAATAATATAAATTATGTTATTAAACAAAATATTGTTATCAATTATTTTAAAAGAGTAAGTATGGAGTTTCTTGCCCATTCTTACATTCCATACAAAACTTCCTTGCAGTCGGGGTAAAAACTAGCTGACCCGACAGACGTTGTCCTGTCCCTATCTACCTACCATACCTACCCCACCTATCCTACCTTACTTACCTACCTACCAACCTACCCTACACTACTTACCCCACACTACCTACCTACCTACCTACCTAAAAACCAACCTGCTTACCCTACCCTACCTTTCATCCTAAAATTTTCTTTATATACAAACCTCCATTTCACTTTTTTTTTTCCAACTCATACGCTTAGCTCATACGTTAGTAACGTTTAAGTTTAAAAAGATAGATAGCATTGATTTGTTTACTTCAAATTGGGTTTAACTTTAGATTAGCTGCCGTCGAGTTGGAAGTCCATATTTTTTTCATAGAGAGATCATATTTTTAGAAGCCTCCATGTGAAGTTTCAAGTTGCGGAGATCAATGGTTTACGAAAAAAATAATAATGAAAATCGTAAAAACTTTGAAACTTTTCGTAATATTTAGTCACTTTTGACATTCGATCTCGTCATACAACTTTTCGTTTTACCTATGGACAACGTACTAATGTTTTTCTTCTTATTGTTAATGAAATAAATACGTATATTTTGTGATAAATATACTTTTCACGCATATTTCAATATACTACATTATATTTAACTGATTTAAGTTAGTTTAACACATAATAATTTTCCGACTGTTGCTCATATGTGAAATAAAACGTATAACGACGCCATTTTGGGTTGTCACTGTCACTTTACTTAGCCTGTCAGTCAGCCAAATATACTATCCTAGTTTGGAAGTATTGGAAGTAGGTACGAAGTAATCCTTCTAGTGCGGATACGATATGGTTAGGTTAGAAGGCTTAAGTCCCACCTAGGGCGGTTCCGACATGGATAGGGGGTATCCTAGGGCGGAATCGACATGGTTAGGTTAGGTTTGGTTAGAAAGCGGCAGCGGCCGCCGAGTGCCAGAACCAAATCGCTTTTAACAGCCAAACTTATAATATACTCCGAAAGTTAGGTTAGAATATAAAAAAATTCATAACTCAAAAAGGGCGGGTTCCGCAACTTTTCGTTCACAGGGGGGGTTCTACACCTCCTCCACCATCCCCTCCCCCCCTTAAATCGACGGCAGCTAATCTAAAGTCCTACCTCAAATTGTCTTATTCGTGGTATTGGATGCAAGACTCGTATTTGCATTGAAATATATGACCTATTATTATTTCGCGTATGAGAAAATTTAAATTGGACGACAACCATTTGTGTTTGTTTACCTATTTTGGCAGGTTTGCGCACGTGATGGCTTGACTTATTAATAAATAGACAGGGCAACATGTTTAATGAAGATTTTTTGAAAAATGTAACCTATATTAAAAAGTAGTTCAATTGATTCTGCTCGTTATTCTGATCAAACTATTTTCAGGTTTTGCATATTTGGCTATATTCTCCACATTGGTAAATATTGTGAGCCCTCTAAATAATTTTTTTATTTTATACAAATGAATGTATGAATCTCGCCATGATTCTTTTCTTTAAGTAAGTAGGTAGAGTACCTACCTACTATACAGGGTGTGTCGTAAATAGTGGTCCAGAGTAAAGGGGTCGATACACTGTATTCTTATGTAGCACATATCGAAATTTTAACCATTTCCAGTTAAGGGTTTGCGAAAAAAAATGTTTTATTTTAAAATGTCTGTACCTTGCTTCACGAATTTGGCTGTAATGTCAACAAATATCAATATTTTTTAATTCTTTTTTTTTTATTATTAATCTTGAATATGTGTACTATCATATCCAAACCCTTTTTTACAAAATTTAAAAATAAAAAACCTTTTTTTTTCGCAAACCCTTAACTGGAAATGGTTAAAATTTCGATATGTGATACATAAGAATACAGTGTATCGACCCCTTTACTCTGGACCACTATTTACGACACACCCTGTATATGTAGTTTAGGAGAAAATTGTTAAGTAGGTAGCTACAGACGCCAGCACATCAAGCTACTACAATCTGTCAAATTTCTTTAATAGATTTTAGACTTTATCGCTAAAGCATAAGGTTCAAAGTTGATTTCGAAAAATTGACAGTTTCGGGTAGCTTGATGTGCTGGCGTCATTACATGTACCTGTTGAATTTTGAGAATATAATTTTATTGTAACATTATAATGTTCACAATCCACAAATTTTGTGTTAGCGTCTCGCGTCCGTGTAAGAAATGTTAACTAAGTAGTAGGTACCTATTGTAATGGAATTCGTCATTCGTCACGTTTTTTTTTATTCTTAGTAAACTTTTGTTTTCTTCCTAATATTGACTGCTTGTGTGCTATGTTACAGCTGTGTACTCCAATAGGAGTCTAAAACCGTGCGTATCGGTGCCAACATGTAGCGTCCACAAGCACAGGCCCCGACCGGCTCCCTGCCCGAATCCAGACAGATGTTATAGGAAATGCATCAGACGAAAGGCAAAATGTCCCAGTGCTATGGATACAGTTACCCTCGCAGGATATAATTGTGAATGTGCCAGATTACAATCTAGAGACTCTAGAAGTCACAAAAGAGTAAATAACAGAACGCATAGAAGAAGAGTAAATAGAGCTTACCGTCGGAACTCGATGGTATCGCGTTGGAAAAGACATTACAGACGGCGCTCGCATTCCCGTTTGAACAGGAGAACTCGCTGCGAGATATTATAAATTACTAGCTTTTGCCCGCGATTTCGTCTGCGTGAATGTCGGTTATCGCGGATTCAGACGATATTCCATTTAAACCTGTTAGTAGAGCACAGAGTATATAAATGTGGATTGATGGAGAGAAGTCGCGGAATTAAAAGCACTTCCCCAGGGTGCAAGCTATCTCCCATAACCCAATTTCACCGAATCCATTCATACCGAATTTCATCAAAATCAGTTCAACCGTTTCGTCGTGAAAGCGTAACAGACAGATAGTGACTCTTGCATTTATTACATATTAAAGTATGGATTTAAAAGACAAGGTTACCCGCGCAATTCTAAATTTCTTTTTTTTTTTGTAACTTTCACAGCTGTTTTATGTTCATCAAAATTTAATTCAACATACCTACCTACAACGTTAAACAACGCTGTAATTTGCAAAAAACGTACTAAATGTAGGTACATTAAAAGAATCATCAAATATTTTCTGTCTAAGTTTTTTTATAACTTTTTTACCGCTAATGGCTACTACCCATTATAAAAATTACATAATACCATCCAATAAATCATGTTTTGATTCCAAATGCTAGTTTTATTTGAATATGTTACCGGCAATGTGTATAATCCGGTATTGTATACAATACCTAGGCAATGTATAGAATGCCTAAAACGGGTAGGTAATGTATAAAATATTATTTATTTTATACTTTGCCTAAGTATTCTATACAATACCGAATGCGCAGCTGGTAATGTGTGTAAAAGGCGAGCGCAAGAAAGGCTGTCAAGTAGATTTGATTGACTTCTGTAATTGTGTAATTTAGCAGCATTGTTTCAATACTGTGAATGTGAATACCATGGAGCCATTTATTAAGTAAGTAATATGTATGTCGCATCATGGGTGGCCGAGATGCGAAACATCGGATCCTCTTCATAATACGACATAATTTTCGATAGGTGTGGATGTTATCGCGAGTACTCGAACGAAAGATGATTTAATTTAAATTAAAATAATTTATTCAGAGTAACAAGAAGCAAACACGTGCGTTGGTAGTGAGTGTTCAGCTACAGTAAAGATATCTATACAGTATTGTTCTATACGATAGGGTTGACACGCGTACAGTTTTTGAATTTCTTCCTAGTTTGTGTTTTATTTTCTTTCTAGTTTTGTGATTATAAATGTGAAAAGTGTTTTATTTTCTTTCTAGTTTTGTGAATGTAAATATTATATTTTTTATTTGATATAAAAAAAAATCCGTAAATGAAATAGGAAGCGTTCAATAAAAATACATTTTATGTTTTTGATTAGATTTAATAAAAAAAAACCATCATTATAAATTTGAGACTGAAAAATATTTGCGCCTCGCCTGAGACGTACGAAAATCAAGGCGTCTGAAAAAAAAAATGATTTCCCTTTATTCTAGGTAAAAAAAAACAAACTGCAATCCTTACAAACTTCAACACCTTGAAATATATTTTTTTTTTAATCTTAATTTATTTACGGGGTTTTTTCTAAACAGAATATGTCACCCCGATGATTTAAAACAAATTATTTATAAGTACATCTTACTATACACTAGTCTACCCGCAACCCTATACCTATTATAATAATACGATAAAGCGTCCTAGCTTCATCTGATAACGGCGAGGCTAGAACGCTGTTATAGAAGCCTACATTAAAACTATGGACAAAAGCTTGCCGCCTTTGGACCCCAATACGAACACACTCCGTTAGGATATGATGCACATCTTCTATAACTCCACAGACAACACAGTTGGGAGATTCAACTTTGCGCATCATGAATCCGAAACTATTGAGTGGTATGTGGCCGGAACGGAGTCTCAAAGCCGTCACAACCTCCTGTCTTTTCATCCCTCCCTCGCTGAACCAAAGCATCCGTGGAAGAGTTGGCTGAATCGTCTTATACCAAAAAGGTACCTTTCGTTAAAGACCTTTTATCAAAATATTCTGCCCAAGATTCAATACTTCTGTCTCTAACTAAGGGTAAGAGCTCGGTGTGCCAAGGAGTACACGGATAAATTTCCCCATCTGACCCGGCTTCATTTGCCAAGCGATCAACCACCTCATTACCTTCTAATCCAACGTGAGAGGGGATCCATTGCAATACAACTGTTTTATGTTTGGCTACCAAATCAGTAATAGTTCTTAATATAGTATAAGCTAGTGGAAGCCTAGCTGATGACGTAGACGTACATCTCAACAGATGTAGGAGAGCACTTTTCGAATCAGTGAAGATAACGAAACGCTCACCGTCCAATGAATCGATATAAGCCAAAGCTTCAGAAATAGCGATTAGCTCTAAGTGCATTATTGACACTTTAGATAAAATCTGAAATTTGAAAAAGGTACCTATTTGAGAATCAAAAAAGGCTGCGCCACAAAAATTCTCATGCCTAGAACCGTCAGTATAAACACAGTAAAAGTCAGAATATAGTGAATTTAGAGACTTACAACATATTGATTTTAAATTGTGTACATTATAACAATGCTTAGGTTTATCTACAGAATCTAAATTGGGCTTTACTGTACCTGATAAGTCTATATTGCTGACCCAAGTAGACATGGAGAACGTGTCAATTTTATTACTGCAGTACATATGTTCTTGCTTAAGCTCCTCGTGAGACAAAACTAACAGTGGCTTTTTCTTTTTCTCCAATATGCATTATTGTAGCAAAAATCATGTAGCATCCAGTATCGCTATTACAGGAAAATCAAAACATTTAGATTTTAAGTAAAATTTACCAGCTAAGTACCGCCGGCGAATAAAAAGAGGAGGTACCATTAATTCGGATTCCATCACGTGAATAGGAGTGCTTTTGATAAACCCACCTATTAAACGCCGACAAGTGTTTTGTAATCTGTCCAGTTTAGTTAAATGTGTGTCGGCGCTATTGTCTAATAAAAAACTACCAAAGTCTACACGGCTACGAATAAGCGAGATATACAGTCGTCTTAAGTGGTTAGGGTGAAAACCTCACCCAGGTCCCACCAAAAACTTAAAAATATTAATCAATTTAAGTACACGTTCACGAACCTCATTGATATGTTTCTTCCATCGAAGACCCTTATCCAACCACAGTCCTAAATACTTGACATGGTCTACTAACTCTAACATGGTCCCGTTTAAACGTATATCTATAACTGGCCTACGGAAACCTCTACTAAATAAACAGATTTTACTTTTGGCGGGAGAGATATCTAAACCTACGTGCGTTAACATGCTGTTGATTATATCAAGAGTAGACTGGATTTTGGATTGCCCGTCACTAACAGAGGAACACTGTACATATATAGCGAAGTCATCTGCGTACTGGGATATGCAAGTGTAGTTTTGCACACGTTTACAAATGTCCGAAGTTATTATATTAAATAAAAGTGGAGATAACGGATCACCCTGAGCCAAACCACAACCGGAATGTCTACTAATAAAGTTATTACCAGATCTTATTTTAAGTACTCTTCTATGAAGAAAATTCCACAAATATTTACAGATACGTAATCCTACTTTAAGATTGTCCAAAACATTTATTAAAACAAAATTATTGACGTTGTTATACGCATTAATTATATCTAAAAAACAACCGATAGTAGAACGACCCTTGGAAAAACCAGATTGTATTGTGGAGACTAAGCAACTCAGACCATCCAAACACGACCTACCCCTACGGAAACCAACCGTGTTCGCAGAAAATGTGTTATTTTTTTCCAAAAACCATTCTAATCTTCGAAATAAAATATAATGGAAAATTTTGCATATGCATGACAACAGAGATATGGGACGGAGTGAAGAAACGTCACGCCACTGAGAGGGGACAAAACTGTGTTCATAAAAGTTATTAAATAAAGTAAGTAATACAGATTTGCCTATATCAGGTAAATTCCTAATCATTGAATAAGATATATCATCGCATCCAGGAGATGTATCCTTAGACTTGATACATTTATCCAGCTCCTGCATGGAGATCTCGCAATCTAACATAGGGTTATTATGGTGCACCGTAGGGGTCGAAGGGGATACATAGTCTGGTGTTAACGAATGCAAAAGATTTGTAGCACTTTGAGTGTCCACAAAATATCTAGGCGAACGGTAACCTTTCAACCATCTCATTTTGCGCCACATGTCACTAGCAGATGTAGTGTGGTCAACTGAGGAACAAAAATTTTGCCAGTTCACTCCCTGAGCCTGACGGATTAACCGTTGTGATATGCTTATCCGACTGTTAAGAGTATCAAGGTTTTGGGGAGTGGGATTACGCCTAAATTTGGATAATGCAAGCCTACGTTGAGCCACAGCGTGTGACAGTTCCGCAGTCCAGTACGGCTTTGGAATGAAAACTGAAGTGGGGTTTGGTTAAATTTTAAAATTGGGATGAATTTGCTTGCAGCTTCTTTCAATATATCTAAAAAAGAATCGTAAGCTTTTTGAAGGTCATTCGGTAAAAGTAAGTTGCAAAATTTTTGTTCAAGATCTTTTTTAAATGAAGTCCAGTCTGCTTTGCCAAAATTTCTTTTAACCACTGAAGGTAGGAATGATGTACATAATGTTGAAATTTTAATTATTAAATGGTCGCTGCCTAGATGTTCATTCAAAACGGTCCAATTGAAATTTAGAGCAATATCTGTAGAGACTAATGATATATCTGGAGAAGATTGTTGCAAATTATAGTCAACTAAACGTACTCGCGTATGTGTCCCATCGTTCAAACAAAAAAAGTTGCTATCCATAAGTGAATCGTGAAGAAGCTGGCCTCTGTGGTCAGTTTTATAAGACCAACTGACGTGGTGGGCATTAAAATCACCAAGAACTAAAGTTTTGGAAGGCCATAATGATAACAAATTATCCCAATGCTGTTGAGCGATAACTATTCTAGATGGACAATAGACAGAAACAATGTTTTCAAACGGGGCACAGTTAAATAACTGCACGCACACTACCTCAATACCGTTGTTATTCACGTGCACGCGCCGCAGCTGCGATTTAACAGATTTGTGTACAACGATAGCTACACCGCCGTATGAGTCATCCCGGTCCGCGCGATAAACAACATAATCACTAACTTTAAAACTACTTTCTGGTTCGAGCCATGTCTCACTAAGGGCAGCAATATGTACTTTTTCCTGGCTTAAAAGTTGTTAAAACAATGCTAACTTGGGTCTGATACTTTGGGCGTTCCACTGCAAGATATTTAATTTAACTGATTTGTTAGCCATCACAAGAAGTAAAAAGGTTAAACAATGCTTTTATCCATGGCCACTCTGTAACTAAACTCACTGACACTAGGGTTAACCATTCTAGGGACAATTGGAGAATACACCGTATTTTATAAACTAAGCCAGTCTTTTTAAGGTAGATAACATCTTTTATTCTCGACCACAACTCATTGAACGATGGACGTTCATCGTTACACTCGCCACCATTGGGTACTTGGTCAGAGTCAGGTGTATCTGAGTTCCAAAACATCCAGTCATCTTTGGGTGGTTTGAATTTAGCTTTCGGAGATTGTACTACTTTTGGTTTTGGAGGGTTATCAACCTTTCTAGCTGTAACATGAGAACGTTCATTATGAACTGTGGCCTTAGTCTGGACTATTTCAGCATAACTGGGGCGGCGAGAGGCTTTCGGATTCGGCCTAGACTGAGAAGGGACGTCTGAAAACAAAGGTATCGCATAGATATGATTTTCTGTGGTTTCTCGAAGATTAACGCTAGTTTCGGTAGGTAGTACGAAATTTTCGGGTGGAACATAACATTCTAGGGCTTTCCTGTATGTGCATCCAAACTCAGCCATAATTTCCCTCAACCTCCTCTCCTTCTTATAATTTGGGCACGTCTTACTCAAAGAAATGTGATCACCTTTACAGTTGACACATGAAAACACTGTAGTGTCACAATTTTCATGATGCTCACCACACTTAGGACAAACCACATTTTTCGAAGGGCACATTTTCCTGTTGTGGCCTAACCTCCAACATTGAGTACATTGTGATACTTGGTGTATGTAAGGCAGAACTTTAATATTAATGTCACACACACGTACTGTCGCAGGCAGATAGTCACCGTCAATACAGAGCCTAAGGGTTTCGCTGGGGCACCACCCACCTTCATTCCTGTTACGATGGTCTAGCCTCTTAAAAGATAAAAGCTTTGCGGGAGCTGGACAGGAGGATCTCATCATCCTTAAAATCTATGTCTACGTCCTTGATTAGGCCATAGCATACTGACAACTGCATAGCCTTTTGGAATCTCCAACCCTTCTCTAAAAGCTTTTCACATAACAATAAGTTCTGAGCAGCTGACTCACATTCAAATTCGAAGCGAATATTAAATGGACTTAAATATTTAAGGTGGCGAATTCGTATTATTTTATTTTCTTTTAATATACGTGCCATCGCAAACTGCTTCGGACGACGTTCCTTAGAAGAAGCATAGACTTCGTACTTCTCTTCTTGTATAGTATTTTTACTGCCCTGGCAAATCTTCTTTTTACTCCCTTTAATTTCTGTCCAACCCTCTTCGTCTTCAGTACTGTCATCTCTTCCCCTCTTTTCTGCTCTTGACAGCGCCTCTTCATTTTTGCCCTCATCATCCATGTCCGAAGAATCATTTAATAAACTCTGCACGTCATTTTTAAATACGGGCGTCTCACAGCGCTGTGAAACGCTTGCATCATCGTTATCTGCCATCGCGTAAGGCACACGCGCACACCTGCTGCCGCGTGGCGGTGCGTAAACAACACTTAGCGCAGTGGGGATAGCCGGATAGCGATTAGGTCCGCGACAATAAACACAACCAGCCCGTACGAGTGCCGGTACGGTATGTGTGAAATAATTGTAATATTCTTTTGTCATCTCAGCTTATTAAGGTCTCCATTACCACTTTTTACCATTTTTTGGTCACCCATCCGATGTCGAACTGCTGTCAGACGTTACTTAATATCAACAATGTCATCGCGTGTGCGGTACCTAAGTTTAGCAATCAAAGCCTCTAACTACCTACTACAAAATCTTCAAAAATAAACAATAATGTAAATCTTACTAAGTAGGTAGGTATAGAGTCCAGCACAAGCTATAACAATCTGTCCAATTTCTTTGATAGAATATTAAATTAAAAACAAAAGCATAAGGTTCATATTCAATTGGGGAAATTTTACAATTTGTAATGGCCTGATGTGCTGGCGTCTATACCTATCATTTATTCTCATAATCATTATTTAATGATAGGTATTTCGATTAATTCCACAACATATTTATGTAGCTAGGTACGGTCACCAATGGAGATAAGTATCCATGTCGCCGGAAACAGTTGAAGTTTACTTAGAAACCGATAGGTTTTTATGAATAAAATAAAATACAATTTATAGAGAATAAACAGTTCAATGATTTAATAAAATTTCATTTGAAAGCCCCTATTGGTTTCTAAGAAATCTTCAACTATTCCCGACGACATGGATACTTATCTCCTTTGCGTACTGTACATAAGTAGGTAGATAGCCTAACCTAAGAAACTACCTACTTATCAGTTCTTTTTAACGCGAATGTAGGTAGGTCGCTTTTTTCACCCTATCCACTTATTTATTTATTAATCATTACTCGGCAGAAAAAAAAGCTAAATACTTACATAAAAAAAAAACAAACTACGTACTAGCAGCTTACCTTTCGTAGTTTCTAGGTAATTTAAAAAATGCTTTCTCTGGGTGCGTTGCTGACGAATTGAAGCAACCAAAAACAGCACAATATATTTTACAATTTCTATTTGCCATATTAAAGAAGCACTTAAGTACTTATACTTATTTTGTTAGAATATTAGTCACAAATCGCACGCTTACTGCTTACAAAATCATCACACCGTCCATTCGCCACTGCAGCGCATCCGAGACTGTCGGTATACTAATTTCCCTACTAAGTCGGCGCGTCTAGGTATAACTCGCGTTCCGACCGTTTGTATGAAGAAAGAATACTGTATAGATATCTTTACTGTGGTTCAGCTGAGAATGTCTGAGCTCTCCGTCTCCATACTCTGGCCCCGCCAGTTCCCGCTGTCTCCCCTCTACCGACGATCGTGTCCAAGCGGTTTGGCGCGCTTGCGTTTCCGGTCACGTGACGTTGACTTGAGAGCTAATCTCGAGTCAATTTGTTAGATGGTGCTGTCTGTTGTACCGTAGCGCCATCATCCACGACACGGCCATCCCTGACTAGCACCCGTCCTCGGGTGTAGTTCCTGTGGACAAAATACGCTCTAACAGTAGAATAGCTCGGCTATCCTGCCAATACAAACAAAAAGGTCTGTTTCTCATTGGTACTTCATTTCTTACTAATCAAGGTACATCAATTGTCATAATTCACAACACCCTGTCGATAGGGTTTCGTACATAGCGCAACAATGCGCTCCCCGCACAATATTATTCAATGGAAAAATGTCCGATCTACCAAAATAAATTTCATAAGGGATGCATGTATACTCAACTCATGAAACTGTCGTCATAATCTATGCACCAACACAGATCAGAATCGCACCAACGATTCTCAAATATCCTGCGTAATATGTGCTACAACACATGAAGCGCTCTGTGCACCAGAACAGACAAAAATTGCACCAACGATTTTCATGACATCTAACGTAATATGTGCTACAACATATAAGCGCTCTGTGCACCAACACCGACAGAAATCGCACCAACGATTCCTAGTAGACCCATCGCCACATGTTACTCATGAGGTGCGGTCAGGGGTTTCGAGTATGAGTACACAAGCCATTCTTAATCATATTTGGTTTCACTACCACTGTCATCAACCATGACATCTAATTCTCGAGGCACAGATCGGGAATCTTTCTTACTCGATCAAATACCCTCATGGTATTTGTTCGTTCGCTTAAAGTCAAGCACCTTTAGTATGTATCTATCCCCGTCTAACACATCAATAATCTTAAATGGGTTGAATTTAGGATCTAATTTTGTCTGATTCCTTTCTTCATTTTTTGTCAAAACGTAATCATTAATAGCTTACCTTTATTTTGATCAAATCGATTTTTGTCATAATTAGATTTTTTCTCAATATTCTGTGTCGCGTGCTCTCTAATCTCATCCAAATGAATGCTAGTCTCATCATCATCAGCGGATGCTAAAATAAGCGTCTAAATATCAGAAGCGTCAACATGAATTGTATGCCACGGGATATTGAACTTGGGAATCGGGTGAAGTTCTGCCTGAACTTTACCCGAGTGGGGCTTGGCTACTTTGCAAGTGATACAATTATCCACAAACTTTCTGACGTATTTCGGCATGCTTTCGAACCAATAGAGCTCGTAGATCTTTTAGAGAGTTTTCTCCTATCCTAAATGCATGACAGACTCATGGACGTTGTTAATAACAGACCACCTAAGCGATCTAGGAACAATAGGCAGACACGGAGTGCGACCGTTACGCTGAACCTTGTGAAACAGAATATTTTTACGAATTTCGTAATTTTTGCGAGTTTCCTCAGGAAAAACTTCATTAGGCAGATCAGACACTTATCTTACTGATCCCTTCGTCCTTTTCCTGTTCAGCTTGCAACCAGTTATTAGAGATCTCAGCTTAATCGACACAACTTTGTTCAACACGGGTGCAAGCTACCTTGGAAGTAGGGAAAAGATTTCCAGACAGGAAATCAACGTGGCTCATCCTACAGCCTTCACGATAAACAATATCAAACAAATGACTGCATGTAAACCCACCACCGATGAAGACAAGACAGTTTTGTTTTTATTAGAGGCTTTAACAGCACTGAAATCTGTCACGACGGTAAACTTGTGTGACGTAGGGGTTACGCGGGGGATATAAAAGAAAACCCAACGTAACCGGTCAACATAAAAAAATATATTAGAGAAAGGTGTGGGTAAGTTCACGGTCACTAATTTTCCTTCAACCTCCCCTGGGAGTTGCACTGTACTCTCCTGGCTCAGCCTTGGGCACGACGATCACAGCGGTGTGCCACGCTGGAGACGCCAGGTGTGGTGACGGTCGGCAGGTGGTGTTGCCAGACCCGAAGTGAGCTCGACGCGGCCACGCGGGACAAATAGGGACCCGGGGCGGAGCTCGATGTTGTCCGGCGGTGCGGAAGAGCGGTGGTGCGGCACCCAACGTTGGGATGCTCTTGATGTCCGCGGATATAGAAAGATCCAGATGTTCAGCCGGACTAGATTTGACATTTATTTGTTATTGTGAGGTTAATTGTTGATATTTGGTTGTGATTTTAATTATTTTCAGGAAAAGTAACGATACAACGTTACAGTTGCGACCAAGCAAATAGTGTCGAAAAAGTTTTATGGCATTAAATATAGCTAAACAAAGACCTCGAGGCGACAATGCCTTTATATGTATAATATACTAGCGACCCGGCCCGGCTTCGCATGGGCCTATAGCCTTCTTCGATAAATGGACTATCCAACACAAAAATAATTATTCAATTCGGACCAGTAGATCCTGAGATTAGCTCGTTCAACCAAACAAACAAACAAACTCTTCAGCTTTATAATATTAAAGTATAGATGAGGGTAACGCCCTTGTGACAACGAGACCTGTAGTTGCGAACTATAGTTGTTAATTTTAAAATAATTGACGTGGGGCTAGAGGGACGGCTGCCCCCTGGAAAAGAGGCAGTTAGAACGGCTACGGCTTTTTTGACCTTGATGACTGGGAATGATATTTTCCCTTCTTCCTCTTACCTCTCTTGCCGACAACTTGTTAGTCGCCGTCAGAGGAGGTGGAGGCCGAGAGGGATTCCTTAAATTCGTAGAGAGGGGATTGAGAGGGACGGAGGTGTCCATACTTTCGGGGAAGCAATTCGCAGCCGCGGTGTGCAGCTTCGCGGAGTCCTTCGTTTTGCAGACAATGGCTGCGGGAACAACAGGTGCAAAAACAATACTGTTTCCGAGTACGGGTCTATTGTTTGGATGGAGGGGGGGGGGGCACTGGAATTCCTTTGTCAGCGGATGACGGGATATATAATTTTTTAATACGTCGCCGAAATCAGCAACGCGCTCTATGGAGTCACGGCACGCAAAACGGTTTTGCTGTGAGTCAGCCAAGCTTGTAAACAAGCCGGTAGAGGCAGTGTCCTTTTGGAAGATCGCCTAGAGCGAGCGAATCCTAGGATTGTAGCGTCCGACATAATGGGGGAGAGAAAACTAAGTATAAAGCTCTATCTACACATATCAGGGCCGTGCCCGGAAAATGTCGGGGCCGTAGCCGTGCTAAAGTCAAAGCAAAGTCAAAGCATTTATTTCAATTAAACCATTTACAGGCACTTTTGAATTGTCAAGGAGTCGGTCAGTTAGTCAGAGAGTTGAAGCTAGTTGCTCGTTCCAAAACGTAGGTAGGTCTCTATGGAGAAGAACGAGCAAGAAACTCCACGGACACTCTTTTAAATCAAGTTTTTACAAAGTTTGGTTACATTCTTGTTGCTTCTATATGTGAAAACGATGAAGGTAATCTAACAATACAAAACACAAAAAAGAAGCAAGATAAAGTGGCATCTAATCCATGGCAGATAAGAGCTGACCAATCTCCACTGACAGCGCCCGTTCACGAACATGACGCGTGAATCAGCACCATTTAGCTCAACCATTTTGAAGGGAGCCTAATGATCCAACACACGCGCCACCATCAGCGAGACATTTGAGCGAGCATGACAATACTCCCAACCGCCATGTTAATTTTTGTCAAACATAAAGGTATTAATATACATGGCTCCATGGTATTCACATTTACAAAATTGAAATAATGCTGCTAAATTATACAAAACTAAGGTTTCCAAAGTATATTATTTTATCATATGAAGTGTGATAAGTTAATAATTTAAAAATATCTATATATAATAATAACGATACTCGTTACTCATGTCAATAAAAAAAGGGGTAGGAAACATCCTTTTCTTCCAATTTGGAAATTCCCTAAACTGGCTGTGGAGCAGGACCAGCATTCAGCCAAGCATCTTTATCATTGATGTAATCTTCTAACTTATAATATGCTTGTCTACATAGTGTGCGTTTAATACATGTTTTAAATTGTTTTTCATTCAATTGTAGAATATCAAGTGGTATTTTATTATAGCATTTTACACAGTACCCCATAAAAGAAGTATGTACTTTTGACAATCTGAAGCTTGGCTGATCTAATTTGTTCCTATTTCTAGTATAAACATTATGTCTGTCACCTATTTTATTAAAAAGATGAAGATTTTTTCGAACATGCATAATGTTTTCATATATATATTGACAAGGTACCGTCATGATGTTAATCTGTTTAAACAATTCTCTTAGAGATTCGCGTTTGCGGAGATTATAGATTGCTCTGACAGCCCGCTTTTGCAGTATAAAAATAGAATCCATATCTGCAGCCCGTCCCCATAGCAAAATACCGTAAGACATGATACTATGAAAATAGCTAAAATATACTAGCCTAGCGGTATCCACGTCTGTCAAATGCCGGATCTTTCTGACAGCGTAAGCGGCTGAACTTAACCGCCCTGCAAGAGATGTTAAGTGAGGACCCCACTGTAGCTTGGAATCAAGCGTAATCCCTAGGAAAACAGTCCTTTCGACGAATTCAAGTATGTCCTTATTCAATACAACGTTACATTCATTACTCTTAACATTCGGCAAAGCGAATCTTATGCATTTAGTTTTCTTCTCATTGAATACTAAATTATTTACAGTAAACCAATTATGAATCTTAAGCATGGCGTCATTTACGTCGTCAAGGTGCTGTGCCCGTCTATTTACTCTAAAAATCAATGAAGTATCATCAGCAAATAACACCATTTGTGGTTGATTTTTCAGTAAATGAGGTAAATCGTTTATATAAACTAAAAAGAGGAACGGACCCAATATGGAGCCCTGCGGTACCCCCATTTTTACTTTTAAGCCTGATGAATTAACACCATTTATTTGAACTTGCTGCAGTCTATCACTTAAATATGATTTTACTAAGCTAAGCGCTTGTTTACCCAGTCCGTAATGCTCAAGCTTTAAGAGCAGTGTTTCGTGATTTACACAATCAAATGCTTTGGAGAGGTCGCAAAAAATGCCAATAGCATCTTGCGAATCCTCCCATGCTTTAAAGATATGCTTAATTAAGGTGACACCGGCGTCAGTAGTACAACGCCCTCTGGTGAAACCATACTGTTGGTCATGTAAGATGTTGTTACAATTAAAATGACTGAGCATTTGGTTAAGCATTACTTTTTCAAACACTTTGCTAAAAACCGGCAAAACTGAAACGGGTCTATAATTATTCGTGTCCTTGCAATCGCCGGATTTAAAAAGTGGTATAATCTTGCTGTACTTCATTAAATCCGGGAAAACCCCTTGGTCTACACACATATTAAAAATGAAAGCTAAATAGGGTGCCACTGTCTCAATAACCGATTTACAAACATTAGTAGACATCCCCCATAAATCTTCAGTAGCCTTGATCTTGAGTTGTTTAAAAGTCTTTATAACGATTGCAGGGTTTATATGTTTAAATTTAAATTCCGTGGGGCAGGCTGGAACATTCGAACTTAATAAATTAAAAGCAAGTGACGGCGAGGAATCTAAAGTTTCAGTAGTTTTAATAGGAACATTGGTAAAGAATGTTGCAAATTCCTGCGCAACTTCTATATTAGTACTTATGAGACCACTGGAAGTCTCCAGAGTGTAGTCAGTATTATGTCTTTTGTTCCTATTTGTTTCATTATTAATAATTTTCCAAACAGTTTTAATTCTATCATCAGCCGATTTTACTTTGTTGCTAATGTATAACGCTTTAGCTGCCTTACAAGCTTTTTTAAAAGTTTTAGAATAAATAGTAACATACTTATTAAAAGTGTCAGTGTTAATATAAGGCTTAAGGCCATACAGCTCAAAAAGTCTTTCCCTACTTTTCCTGATGCCTTTAGTTGCCCAGTCACTGAATAAAAACTTAGGGCAAATTGTTTTAGTTTTTTTCTTAAAAATATTCTGAAACTCAGTTTGCACAACTGAGAAGAATTCTTTATATAAAATATTACCATTATTCATACTAAGGTCCTGAACGGGTAACTTACTTATTAAAGTCTTTTTAAATTTATCTAAATTACCAGATGTTATTGGTCTTGACTGAATCTGTATTTTTTGCAAGGGTGTGTTGGACTCAAAAGCAACGGTTTGACCGCTGTGATCAGAAGGAAGATAATTTACAATAGCTTTATCTAAATAGTCGCAGCTACAAAAAACATTATCGATACAAGTAGCAGTGGTCGTAGTTATTCGTGTTGGTTCTAAAAACACATTTGACAAATTGAAGGATTTAAAGAGACTTATAAATCTACTGCTACTTGAATTATTTTCTAAAATATTAATATTAAAGTCTCCGCAAATTATTATTGATTTATTACCCGTTACAAGCTTAGTCAAAACATCCTCCATTATAGACTCAAATAAAGAGTAGTTATGATGATTCGGGGGTCTGTAAACGCACACTATGACATGCTTATCTAGCTCAACACAGGACAGTTCAATAATATGTTCAACTGATAGTGCAACAATGTCTCTGCGAGACTTAAATTTAATATTATTTTTTATTATAATTAGTGAACCACCACGCAGCATAGATTTCCGATTAAAACAACTGCCCACAGTATAATTTTCATAATTAATTAACATTTCATAAGGTTTCAACCAATGTTCAGTAAAACAAATAATGTCAAACATTGTCTTTTCTAAAAACAATTCAATTTCTAATTGCTTGGAAGAAAAACCTTGAATATTTTGATGAAATAATTTCAAGGAATGTTGCTTAGCCCTTTTTTTTAAATTCTCTGCATGATTGCTAGAAGATACCTTGTTATTACTAAGTTGAACTATATTGATACTGGTACCTTCTGTTGTCTTACTTACTAGTTTAAACTACTTGAGCTTACCACCTTAACATTAGTATTATTACTAACCATGGTGCTAGTTATAGAACACTTCGACATACTAATTATGTCTGAGTTAATATTAAAACTGAACTATTGAACATTAATTGTCAAAAAATAATATTATGCGCTTTTCCGTACTTTGAGCACCTATCAAATAGGACAAATAATAACATACATAAGCTTAATAATCATATGCATTTATTAACTAGTCACTATAGTGACAAGCTTATGTTTTTTGACACCAACAGTTTCGTTGAAAAATTGAAATCGACTAGAGATACAGCGTATCTGCCCATTAGGTTTAGACGTCAGATAGCATGGCTATTAGCTTTTAATATTAACCTAAGACCGTGCATCCGAGTCCCGTCAGGGACTTTTTGTTCACACACGTCAGGGATGTAATCGGACCGTGGACAAGCCACTACCTTGCATTTGTGCCCCTCAGTCACCATTTTGTTTTATACAAAACGCTAAATCATCGGCCCGGGCACGGAAGTGTGTGAACGAGTTCATATAAAATGTTCACAATGATATTTTTTTAAGCACGTGACGTGGCACGGTCCTTTCACGTCCCGGGCACGGCCCTGATATGTGTGGATAGACCTTATCAAGGAATGGCCAGAGACAATCTCGCGGACAAACCTACTTTTATTCCTAACACCTAACTCATTGGGTGGAGTGGCCTAAGTATTTTGTGACCATCCCTGCCGGGTCTAGACAGGGAGCTGAGTACCTATTGGTGAGTCATAAGCTTGTAAACTCGTCGCCAGTCTTATTGTGCAAACAGGGCCCTAGCCACTCTAGTGCGAAAGAACACTCCCGACCAATACTAGGTGTGAAGCTGTGAAAGGAAACCAGAGATTAAGTTCGACTAGGAGACCCCCCAAGGCCAAAACAGTAGCTTTCGACTCCAATTGACTGCCTTTCCCTGCAGTAGTTTGGCGGACGTAATTGGGGCAATCCTGGGCTTCGTTGGCACCGTAAGGTATCCACAGAGGACCACAAAACTATTGTTTTTCACTGAAGCTAAGTTGGGCAAAGTAAAGCTACACATGGCGCATGCATGCAGCCACCGCCTTGAAAAGGCAGTTTTTGATCTAATTGTTAGTAGTCGGCTGACTACAGGAATCGTTGCGGCAGACGCAACGAGTAGACGATGGGCGTAGCGACTGAGCGTGAAGCGGAATGAGACACGTACGTGCGCGGCGAGCGTCGGGCGAAGAGTGTTACTCGTCAATAATACGTCGAAATATTTGTATTTCGTTAGATATTATGAGAACCCAATGCATTTGGGCAACGTCCCCATAGTAAAAAAATATCATCTTGCCAAGATCTGTCAATTGAGCTACATTTCATAGCTGTTGATGGGTGGAGACGATTCCGCTCATGGTCCTTTGTTTCCGTTATTTCTAATCATTGTAGACCTCAATACTGTCATGCTAATAATCATTGCCGTCATTTTGTAGGCCTAAAGTTGTCAAAAAAAAAACAAAATTCTAGTCCAATCCAATCCAATCCAACCCAATCCAACCAATTCCAACCATTCCAATATACCAACCAATATCCAATACCGATATTCCATTCTATTTTTTGTTGACCAAAATCAATTTATTTTATACATTGCCGGTGAACCAGCACGTATTCTATACAATCCCTTGGAATTGTATACATTACCTAGGTAAAGTATGTAATGCACAATAATATTCATAATATTTCATACATTGTTTGGACGCCCCAGGTATTCTATACATTACCTAGATATTGTATAGAATACCTGAATTATACAGATTGCCGGTAACAAATACACACTAAGGGCACCGAAAAGTTATTTCTCAGAAAGGTTTTCATAGAAACATTATGTCATACATACAGCACACCCAGTGTACCTAGGAGCCTTAGAACGCAATCAACAGCTGCGGTGTTGATACACTCTTTCCAACATTAAGCCCTTAATAGACTTGGCTAAATTAAGTCAACTAAATTCAGTCGCTACTTAATTCAGTTACTAGGTACTTACTACTACTTACTTACTGAATGCGACTACGTTCTACTGAATTCAGTAGCGATTAAATTTAGTCGACTTATAATTTAGCCAAGTGTAATAAGGGCTTTAGTAAGATTCGCCGACCGAGGTATAACGGCCCACACATAACGTTCCTCTAGGATAGTAATACAATACGACTTACGGCTACTAGCACAATCCATAAATACAGAAACAGACCGCGCCACCGCCCGTCATTCTGTCCTCGCCACAGAGGCCCGAGATGCGACGAGTTTTACGGCGAGGGCGCTATTTTGAATCCAGAGCGAAGCAAAAGATTCTAGAATAGAATCCCGAGCATAGCGACGGATTCTAAAATAGAATCCTGAGCGTAGCGAGGGATTCAAAGTATATCGCCTGAGGGAAAAATATTGTTGCTCTCGAGTCATATACCCTACTTTTCATCGGATGATGCCCTATCTCACCAAGTTCCAAGTTCTCCAAAATGATTTTTCATACAATTATTTCACACGTCCACAAAAAGTAAATTGAATTTATTTGTAATGTTCACACTTGACCATTCCTCGTACTGACATCTCCAAAAATGATAGTAGATTGAGATGTTAATAGAATAAAATAAAATCTGTACCTAGTTCAAATTAACCTCATTTTGGAAGATATATTTTCTCTATATGTATAATTTGTACTATGTGTTTTCAGATTTTTTCGTGTTATCCACCAGCATGCGTAGCATGACCACCCTATGTCACAAAATATAGACGGTACAGAAGGACCGCTCACGCCGTCTTCAAAAATAATTACCTAAACTTGCCAGACTCACTAGGGCTGCTACTGTCGTGACTCTGTAGGTTTTGTTTGTGACAATATGACATTTTATTGACACTGGTTGGAACAACTTGGAACTGTTTGCAATTTTTTATAACAAAATTTTCTCGATCGTTGTGAAATGTCAATGTCTCTTATTTATTCATTTACAGTCGGTCAGACAGTCGAGTCTGAAGTCTGCTTGAAACTGCTTGAGAATGCCTATAAACGTAATGTCAATGTGTGCGTGGTAAAAATGGCGGTTTGTTCTGAGCGGTCTCTCTGCTCGGGCGCGACGCAGCCTTACGTACTTTGTGCCTATGTCTACGGAAAAATAGACATATTGACAGCAAGAATAGACAAGTCAGTACAGTTTGTCTATTCTTCCTGTCAGTATGTCTATTCTTCCGTAGACATAGCGTGGTCATGCTACGCGTGCTCGTTGTGTTAGGAATGTATTCTCGAGGTGGGTTAGGAATGTATCCAGGTTGTTCTAGGTAAAAATGTAGTGTAAGGGAAAAATTTGTTTATTCATTTTACAACATGCACAATACGCAACATCGCTATGCAAACTGCCTGATTGATAAAAAAAACAGGAATCATAAAACAAGTTTTGATACTTTCCTCCCTTTCGCACATGTGCGAAAACAATATTTGATATTTCCCGCTCATTCGCACTCATAAACACCATGCTATAAATTGATGAGCGCCTATTTGTAATATAAAGCGTAAATTGCGATGAAAATACAACCCCATTGATTTTCTAAAGTAATAACAAATAACATTAAACAAAACGTACATAAACATTGATTTGGGGACTGTACCATTATAGATTTCAGTCAAGACAGAGTCGTACAATTTTATTTAATAATTTAATCTTTGGGGAACATGGAACTTTGGGAGATAGAACATCACCCTTTTCATCTCCTTCTATGAGAAAGTACACTTTCCGAAAATGTCTTCGCTCCTTTTCTATTTTTCCATAGTATGAAATTGTCATAGGCCTTTATATAGGGTGACTGGTAATTAGTGTACGATACTTAAACACATGATTGTGTTCATGATAACAAACAACTTTCCCGAAGAAAAAATGTTTTTTGTACTGGTTCACTTTAGGTCACAATAACACAACAGCCGTACGAAATTTACGCGCGCGCACGCCTGTGACCTAAAGTGAACCAGTACAAAAAAAAAATTTTCTTCGGGAAAGTTGTTTGTTATCATGAACACAATCACGTGTTTAAGTATCGTACACTAATTACCAGTCACCCTATATATTTCTCCCGGGATTTCGTTTCAAAAGAAAAATCAATGTTTTAATTTGAGAAACACCACGAATCGCTGAACTGCGTAGAGGTAGTTTGGGCTTGGCAGCACTTCTGCTGAAGATGAGAACAGGGGACTCCGACCCCGTCGAACGTTGGAGGGTTTAATTGACAAAGTACTAGAGATTTTATGCCTAGATTTTGTATGAATTGATTCTACATAATTTAACTATTCCCAATGGGCTATTTGGCAATGAAAACAATGCCATAGTCATTTGTGATGGCACATATATTTATATCAACAAAAGTTTTAATTATATGTTTCAAAAAGATACATATTCTTTGCAAAAATATAGGAATCTCTTGAAACCATTTTTGATTGTTGCCAGTATGTGAGTTGTGGCCCATACAAAGCAACTACATCAGACTCTAAGAATTCTGCTCTAAGGTTGTATTTCAGAAATAATGACGCTTTTATTTTTGATAGAGGTTTTAGAGATAGCATTGCTTCATTATAAGGATGTGGCTACAAACCATTCATGCCAGAATCATTGTTAGAAGGCGAGCACCCTGCACCAGTTAACTACACCTCAAACAAATAAGAGCCGCTGTGTTAATAATTGCAGATGGGTAGTGAAAGTGATTAATGGCTACTTCAAAAGAGATTTTAAATTACTTAGGCAAGAATATTTCCATAGATCTCTTCCTCACATGATGCAAAACTTCCAAATAGCAGCATTAAAACAAGTTTAGTGCTCGTCTACAATATAATGTAAATGCAAATGAAATATTAACTATTATTAGAGAAAATATTTATTTACAAAACAATCTGGCTAGTATGGTTGAGACTGTCAATTTGAATAGGAGAACGTCCAACTTTCTAAGTATGACTGCGAACAGAAATAATGTTTACTTTCCTATCTTAGAATATAGGGATCTCATTTTATTCGCCTTGGGAACTTACCAAATACGACAGGCCCGTTCGTATTACGGCGAGCATGTACATTTTCACGGGGTATACAGGTTTGAAGTGTGCAGTGAGCGACTTAATTTGGCTGAGTTCAATTTCAGAGACAGTGGTGACACTACCTTAATAATAGGTAAAATAAAGTCAAGCCATGTCTCTATAGAAGACAATATTATGTATACATAATAATAGAAAACAATGTGCCTGGTCGAGCAGGAATAGTAGAGTACTGCTGTAGTTGTTTAGTAGGAAGACGAACTGTTAGATGTTGCACTCATACAATGACAATAGTATGGTATCTAGGACGGGCCAGACATCAACCAAATATTTCAGCACCTACAGGTTTTCTAGATGATATTGTAATTAGAGATGATGAAGAATAAATATAAAAAAATATAATTATTTTATTTTTTTACCTATCTACCCTTGATCTACCCCTACCATATAATTAATCATATACATATATATCTACAACTACCCTTTAAATAGATAGATGATGGCTAAGATTATTACATAAATATTCTTCGGAACATTTATTTACTTATGTGGTAAGTAATCATCTGCCTAGCCTTTTCCGAACTACATATATTGGGGTCGGCTTTCAATCTAACCGGATGCAGCTGAATAGTGAATACCAGTGTTTTACATGGAGCGACTGCCTATCAGACCTCCACAATTTCAAGATTTACCTATTTACTCTAGTTCCATATTAGGTGTATTCTCCCTGATGGCTATTCAGTATTGAATTAACAAAAAACATTTCTTACGACATTCCTAATGTAACCACTTCAAAGAGATCAACGAATATGTTAGATTTAAGACAGAAATGTTGCAAACGCTTAAACGATAATTACAGTTCGTTCTACCAACTTTACACAGACGGATTTAAAGATGCGCTCTATGCGGGGGCAGCTGTATTCGATCCTCAGATAAATAATACGCTTAAATTTAAAATAACGGTGAACATTTCTGTAATGTACTGCGAGCTGATAGCCATTTCAGAAGCCCTGTCTTACGCGTTATGTCTCCATATTCAGAATATTTTGGTTGTAACTGACTCCAAGAGTGTTTTATTGCATCTGGCTCGGCTACCCTCGAACTCTCGAGGTTCCCCGATAGCCTTTGTTATTCTTCAAACCATTTTCGAGCTGCGTATGATAAATAAAACTGTAATTCTAGAGTGGGTTCCGTCTCACATGGGCATCATGGGCAATGAAAACTCGGATCAGGCAGCAAAATTAGCTTCATCGGAAGGGATCACACACACTTGTTTGCCGTTACACACAGTTCAAAGTCAAAGTCAAAGTCAAAGTCAAAGTCAAAGTCAAAGTCAAAGTATTTATTTGTGCGATTTCTGGTGATAACAGGTCTTACAGATTTTTACAGAAACTCAAAAATCTACCCTTTGGGCATACACAAAATAGCAATTTCAAATTTAACAATAATAATTTCATATAATGTAACAATATTAGACAATTATATCAATAAAATAAATTAAACAAACTCAAAACAATTCTACTAAATTCAAAATCTTTAGAAATTAATTACATTTTAAAATTAAAAATACAGGATCAGTCACAAGGAATGTTGTCAGCAAGAAATTTGTCAATGGTATAGTAGCATTTGTCTATTAAAAAATTATTTAGGGTGCGTTTAAATTGGGTCACGTTTAAATCTTTTATGCTATTTGGCAGCTTATTAAAAATTTTTGGAGCCATGCATAGTATGCTCTTGTGCATAAGGGCTGTTTTTGATCTTCTAAGGCATAATTCATGTCGATATGTTGGTCTTATAGATCTATAACTTTGCTCTGAAGTTTTTTTAAATAACTCACTGTTCTTTTTCACGAACAATGCGGTCTCGTAAATGTAAAGACAAGGCAGCGTTAGTATTTTGAGGGAAGTAAAATGTGATTTGCAACTATCTGTTGATTTAAGATTGCATATGGACCTAATGCACCTCTTTTGTGCTTTAAAGATATCATGCTTTTCACATGAATTTGCCCAGAAAATTACTCCGTAACGAAGTATAGAGTCTACATAGCCATAATACGCGGTTACGACAGCTGCCTGATTTACAATTTTTGCTAGTTTGTGAAGAGCAAAGGCAAACCTGCTTAATTTTTTAATTAAAATGTTTATATGTTCTTTCCACGTCAGTTTAGAGTCTATTGTTAATCCTAAAAACTTAATATGTCCTACATTTTCAATTATATTATTATTAAAAGATATATTAATGTCAGGGGTAGTAACTCTTTGTCGAAATTGCATAATTTTAGTTTTATTAAGATTTAATATCAAGTTGTTCTGGTCAAGCCAGTTACTTGATTGTTGTAATGCATCTTTAAGGTCACATTCATAGTCTCTACGTTTATTATGTCTTATAATTAAAGTGCTATCATCGGCAAAAAGGACCATAGGAAAAGTGACGTTTTTCGGTAAGTCATTTATGTAGACTAAAAACAAAAGCGGGCCCAATACGCTGCCCTGTGGTACGCCAAATGTTATTTTACGATTTTCTGAAATATATTTATATTCTTTTTTATCCCTTTTACAAATTCGTCTAACTTCCGTACACTGTGTTCTATTGTCAAGGTAAGATTTTATAAGAGCTTGTGCATTTCCCCTTATTCCGTAGGCACTTAGTTTATCTAACAAAATATTATGGTCAACTAGATCAAAAGCTTTCGTCATATCCATAAATATAGCGCTGGTAGGAGTTCTTTGATCGATATCTGTCATTATAATATTTAGAAAGTCATAGATAGCCATATTTATGGAATTATTTTTCCTAAAACCTTTCTGTTCCTTTACTAAAATGTTGTGCTTGGTGAAAAAGGAATACATGTTTAGGGAATCACGTCGGTTTGGCGGTTCTAGGCGGTAGTTAGGAGGATCTTGATTGACTCTTGGAGATATCAGAAGGTTGAAGAAAATACTCGTTGATAGTGTAGAAGTAATAATAAAGTAATATATTTATTTACAAAATAGTGCGTCTTATATAGTATTTACATTATGTTTGCTTAACCAATAAAAAACTGTACATTAATTTTAAACAACTTTACAAAAGTATAACCAATAGAAACAAAGTAATTACAACCAATCACATCACACTGCACGGTTGTCACGTGAATTCCGCGAGGGGGCGCGTGTGTGTTTCCCGCGCTCGCGCGTCGCGCTGCCGAATGCATAAATATAAGTGCGCGGTCGTCGCGCGCTTCCATTTCGACGCAGCCGCCGTTGCGTGAATATCTGCGTGTGATTGTTTGGGCGCGGCGATAGGAAGACGCCGCGACTCGAAGCTTTCTTCTCGTTTCTTCGCAGTTTGTCAAAAAACATAACAACAGTTCTTTTCAGAACTATTCTCTGTTTCTTTTACGAGAAATGTCAAACGTTATAGTTCTTCTCAGAGCTGGTTGCTTCAATGTTTCTTTATGCAGAAATGTCACTCAAACGTTATGTGCTGTGATGCATGGTGGCTACACATGCGATTATAAATAACTTTCTCAAATATTTTTGATATTACCGGTATGAGCGCAATGGGTCGGTAATTATTCATGTCAGTCTTGTCGTCTTTCTTAAATAAGGGCTTAACTATAGTCGGTTTTAGTTTATCGGGATAGATTCCAGAACAAATACTTAAATTAATTATATGACTAATGGGGTCCGATATCACTTTAGAAACGAATTTTAGTACTCTTGTTGAGATGTCATCATAACCTACGCTAACTTTATTTTTTAGGTCTTGTATAATCCGATACACTTCATTAGGCGTAGTCGGAGCCAGGAATATAGAGCTGTCGCATATGTTGGCAGTCGTACAGCTAGGAGACTTTGAAGCTTTAGAATGTAATTCTGCTTGATCTACGAAGTGGTTGTTAAATGCGTTCGCAATATCACTGGGGTTTGTTATTTTAGTTCCATTACTACGTATTTCTGTTATGTATTCATGCGGAGGGCAATTTCTATTTTCATTAATAATTTTCCATGTGTCCTTGGATTTATTTGTTGATGTCATTATTTTATGGTTATTTTTTGCCTTTTGTGTCAATTTTATTATTTTCTTAAGTCTGCGTGAGTAATTTTTAAGTTTTGTTTGGTTAGAACTATTAGGTTTAAGCCTGAATTGCCAGAGAAGTTGTCGTTTATTTTTGCTACAACGTCTTAGACCAGGTGTCAACCAATTTGGATTTCTTTTTGACTTAATGTTTTTACTAATTAAGGGGAAACATAAATTGTAGAAAAGCTGGAATATCTCCATAAAATTATTATATGATATGTTTGGGTCATCGGCTTGATAAATATCGCAAAAAGATAAAGAATTTAAGCATGATTCAAATTTAACAAGGTTATCGTGACTATAGTCACGTGTTGTAATATTCCAACTATTCATTAAACAAGTTTTTTTTACTGGAATCTTTAGAAGTTGGGCTGTGTTGGGCAGTGATGTTAAAATCCATTATTTGATGATTACATTTTCGGGGGAAATTATGCGCAAAATTATCTATGCATGTGTTACTTTGTAATCTGGTGGGTTCATCTATTTGTAATTTTAAGTTATAGCTTAGTAAGTAATTTCTAAACTCCTGAGATAATCTATCTTTTTTTAAAATATTAATGTTAAAGTCACCACATATTAAGACATTTTTGCGCCTTTTGTAGCAAATTTTTGGTAGGAGAATATTAAGTTTTGAGTAAAACGTGTCAAGATTACTCGATTTGGGTATCCTATAAATACAAATAATAATAACGTTATGCTGTATCAATTCAATTGCGCAACATTCAAAAGCGCCCTGAACTGAAAGTTTCTTGATTTCGTGAAGCTCTTTATATTGGTGGTCAGTTTTTACCAATATGCAAGCTCCTCCTCTTTTTATGTCTCTGGAGTAGCAGGCTGCTAATTTATAATTCGGTATATTGAGAAGATCTTCATATCCTGTTTCCATAAAGTGTTCAGTCACGCAAATAACGTCTATGCTGTTTTGAAGTTCATGTAAATGCAGTTGTAATTGATCTGATTTGTTAATCAACCCTGCGATGTTTTGATGCATTATTGTGAGATAATTATAGAAAAAAATGGTTTGATGTTTCTTCCGACGTGTCCTTTATGTCAGCGTCATTATTAGTCATTTGGATTTCACAAATAGTATTTTTAAGATTTATAAATATATTTTTCATACCTGCATCATTCAAGAGACCTTGACGACCCGAAAACATAGAGTGATCGTAAGATAAGTCAGCGTTTGAGTCTAATAAATAGGCATATTCATACGCAGTGTTATGCAGGTACAATAGATTATTAAACATTTCAATCCTTGAATTATATAGTGTCGTGTATTCGCCACATTTTCTGTAGGTCGGGAGGCATATAATAATATTGGTATGGCTTAGTTTGTCGATGGTTTCCTTAATATGGTAAATTAAATCGTGATAGTTCTTTGTACTTAAAAAATCATTTTCTCCAATTAATATGACACAATGGTCTTTGTTATTAAAACTACAAAGCTTATTTTCTATGCCAAGTAGAAGTTTTTCTATGCCACCATTTGGATAAGAGAAGTGACAGAAGTTATGATGCGCTCCCAAAGTATCTTCTATAATGTTACATAGTCCGTTTCTATTATTAGCACTTATTATACATAGTTTAGTTTTGATCTGTGGGGTCTGATATCGCTCATTAATTAAATTATCACGCGCTAGGTCCTTATTTCCATGAATGTCACATTGAGTTGATTTGTCAGCTATCTGGGGTGTAGGTTTTGGTGTTGATGGCGTCGAGTCGGTCAGCTCGGGTGTGGCGTTTTGGAGCTTTTGGTGTTGTTTTGCCAGTAATTCGGGGTGTAAGTTTGTTTTTATTCTTTTTACTTTGGGGAGTGAGGCTGAGATCTATTATGGGAACTGTTGTGGTAGTTTTTTTCTTAGGAGAATTTACAATATCAGTCGCAAGTTTTTTGTAAATATTTTCCTTTTTTGACAATTTTTCAATAGTCTTTTTGAGATTTGTGTTGTCAATATTTAGGTTATCTATTTCGGTATGAGCAGCTTCTAATTGAATAGTTAACTCATTTATTTTGTTTTTTAGGATGACAATGTTTTCGCAGTCCTCGCCGCCTGATATGTTTGGTAAACTGTTGCTAGTAGTGCCATCTAGTTCGTTATCAGTTATATTTGAAACACTTGAATCATCACTTTTTGTATCTGAGACTCTTCGATTGCGACGTTGTGTGATATTTACGAAGAAGTTCATTTTAATTTGAAATATTCAAATATTTATAGAACACAAAAAGATTCACAGCTCGTGAGTTCCGAACCTGCACTCTGAGACTCGTCAGTCGTACACATACAAACTCGGTAAATTGAACGTTATTAAAGCGAGTGAAAATTACGATTGCTTGATGATCTATATTTCAAATTGTCAAGAAGTCGTTAGAAGCACGGAATAATAAAAACAAGTGGAAGTGCCACGAAGCCACCGAGCCTGTGGCACAGTTATGTGGAAATGAGCAACACTGGTTCAGTCGCGATGAACTATTTGCTGTGACGTGACGTAACGTACGTAAAGAAAAAAGTTACAACCATGCCTACCTGTGCTATTTTAACATGCAAAAATGATAGCAGATCAAAAAATGTTTCTTGCGGAGGTGTATCGTATCACCGGTAAGTATAAAACATTGATATATTTCAATAAAATGGTTTTTTAGTGTTTTACCATATTTATTACTTTGATGCGAACTAAAAACTACCTTACGTCTATTAGTCAAAGTCTAAATTAACTTGTTCGCTGTCTTGACTACTATCGTATTTCCGTGGTATACATTCTAGAAATGTCGACGCTACTCGTTTAGGGATGGGACACGTCAATGTAAATAGTTCGTATCGATAAAACAATAAAATGTAATAGTAGGTAACTGTATTAATTTAAGTTGAAGTTTAATTTAATTGTGGGGGTTTTTGTGGTGTATTGCGTTTTGTATAATTCTTTTTTTTAATAAATAAAAATACCGAGTTTGAAAGAATAAGTTACAAATGAAGGTTAATTGATACTTAATAAAATAGTAGTAGTGGTAGTATCATATCAGCCGAAAGAGGTTTAAGGTCGAATATAGTAAAATCCTAATACCTATATTCTGTACACATACATGTTCTGGCAAATAGTACCTAATTCATTCCCGGCTGGACGTAGACCTTAAATTCTTCTATATGTTTATCTTTATATAGAAAAATCAATTGCCACATGTATGACGAAGCATCATCCGAGAACCGCTCGACCGATTTGGCTGATTATTTTTTTGCTGTGTTTGTAATTGTTAGAACAATGTTTGAATGATATAATTTTTACGGAAAGTCCGCCGGATAAAATTGTACATTGGTATCTATATGTGGTAAATTGGTAAATTGGGTCGCTAGTAGGTAATAATAATAAAGTATGTAAATATTTCAGTTTTCCCAAAGATCCTTTTACCAAGGAGAAATGGATAGAAGCTACGGGAAGGCAAAACTGGATGCCTTATAAATCAAGTACCATATGCTCAGAGCATTTTGATGAAAAACAAATAAAATTATCAAAAAAAGGCTACAGATATTTAGATGAAAACGCAATTCCTATTTATAAAATTTTATTATTTCAAGTACGTGCAATTCATTATCTATACATATTATTAAGTTACATTAAGTTATTACTCACTTGAGCCTGCCGCTGCCTACCTGCCTGCTGCTTTAAGTATCGCTTAATTTATTATTTTACAGGATCAAAATGATTCTGACGAAAATCAGCCAGGACCGTCCAAAAAACGGCTCCAGAAATCGCCACCATTGCTTAGCTTTATTTCAGTGACACCAACAAAAAAGGCCCGTAAAGTTGACGAGTCTGAGTTGATTAATAGTCCTACGTGTTTAACTCCAAGAAAAACAAAATTAACAAAGATGTTACAATGGACTCACAGTAAAATAAAGAAACAAAATCTTAAAATCAAACTTTTACAAACTCGGAATAGTCGATTAAAAAGAAAAATAAAGAATATGGAAGAACTTCTAAAATCATTAGAAGACAAATTTGCCATGAGAAGTGAAGATCTTGTAAGCTTAAAAAACACAAATTTAAAGGTTAGTTATTATTATTTTTATTTCTTCGGTTTCCGACCTGGCTCGTCAATACCTATTGGTATTGCCTAGTATTGACGAGTCAGGCCGACAACCGGGGCGTAAAGAAGTAAAACCCTAGATAACCCAGATTTACCAGTGTTTATCTCTTTGCGCACTGCTTAACTTAAACTTTCATGAGAATTTAATTTATTCTTTACCCTCACTCATAGTCACACGGTCACACCCTCGTCACACCACACATATTGTTCAATGGTTTTAAATTGTTGTAATAAACAAAAATATAATTTATTGTGCTGACTTAGTGTACGCGTAAAAGATCGGTGTCTGTCTCTGCATGCTAGTGCTGATGTAATATTGGTAGTCACATTATAATTAATGGATTATTATTTTTCTTGTAGGTTAACGAATTGCTTACTCGTATCACTGGAAACAAACCTAAAGCACGAAAATATTCAGCAGCACTACGCAGTTTTGCATTAACTTTGAACTATTATTCACCCCGAGCTTATGATTACGTGCGAAGAACTTTTAGTACTTGTTTACCTCATCCACGCACTTTAAAAAATTGGTACTCAAAAGTCGGTGGAGATCCCGGTTTTACCAGTGAATCCTTCACTGCTTTAAAACGTAAAGCAACTTCACTGAACCACGATATAATAGCGACATTAGTCATAGACGAAATGAGCATTCGTCGCCGTATTGAATGGGATGGGAGTAAGCTACATGGGTATGTAGATATGGGAACAGGTTTAGATGGGGATCATTTATCAGAAGCTAAAGAAGCTTTGGTTTTTTTGGTTAATGCTATAAACCAAAACTTTAAAGTCCCTGTAGCTTATTTTCTTGTCGACGGTATTACCGGCCTACAACGCGCCGAACTAGTTAAAAAATGCTTAGAAATGTGCCATGACGCTGGCATTAAAATAGTCGCACTGACGTTTGATGGGTGCGCAGCTAATATTTCTATGGCTGGACATTTAGGCTGTTCTTTTTTAAGGGGTAATGTGAAATTTGAGCATCCTGTGACCAAAGATCTTATTGTTGCTATACTTGATCCGTGCCATATGTTAAAATTATTGAGAAACTCATTCGAAAATTATAAAACGTTTATTGACAAAGATGGTAACAAAATCTTGTGGAAGTATTTAGTTGATTTAAATAACATGCAGAAAAAGGAAACCTTTCATTTAGCAAATAAAATAAAAGATCGACACATCAACTTTAAAAATGAAAGGATGAAAGTAAAATTGGCTTCTCAACTTTTCAGCCTTAGTGTGGCGGAAGCAATACAATTTTGCAGAAAAGATTTGGCAATACAATCATTTGAATGTAGTGAACCTACTGAAAACTTTTTAAAATTAGTTAACAATATTTTTGACATTTTTAATTCCAGAAATTTACATTTTTTTGGTTTAAAAAAAGCATTAAATAAAAATAACGCTTCTGAAATTTTTAATTATTTAAACAAAGCTGCAGATTATTTAAAGAATTTGAAACTTGAGAATGGTACACTTTTAATCAACAGTCCTCGAAAAGTGGGTTATTTGGGTTTTCTAGGTTGCATGGAAGCGATAAAATATTTATATGACGCTTTAATACAGACAAAAAAGCTTATTTATTTACCATTCTATAAATTAAGTCAGGACCACATAGAACTATTTTTTTGTAATATAAGGGCACATGGTGGATCGAACAACAACCCCACGTCAAGGCAGTTCGTATCTGCCTCTAAAAAAATGTTAGTGCACGTGGAACTGAAAGACACAGATAGAGGAAATTGTTCGGCATTGGAACAAATCTCAATCTTAAACTGTTCATCTGCAGTAGAAAGAATTAATCTAAGTACAGTGCGACAAGACGTAAGTAGGGAAGATGATAAAAAGGAAGATGAAGGCGTAGATGAAATTGATCTGTCCGATTTCAGCAAGCAAACGATAGCTCACATAGCTGGTTACATAATAAAACAATTAATTACAAAAATTAAGTGTGATGTATGCGTTAGTGCTCTAGTAACAGAAAAAAATCAATCACTACATAGATTTATAATAGCGAAGGACAAAGGAGGATTGTTATACCCTTCAGGGGATGTCATTAAGATATGCCAGATCTCAGAGAAATTTTTAAAAGGCTGTCATGTATTCAAGAAAGATATTATCATGTCTAAAATAATGCGTCAATTCATTGGGACGTCAATATTCCAAAACATCAATTATCATCAGTTAGGAGAATTCCCTACATCCAATCATATTACGGACTTAATGAAAGCCATCGCAGAAAAGTATGTCAATACACGCATACATCATTTATTAAAATTAAATTTAAAACAGTCCAAAAGACAATTATTAAACAAATATGTTTTATTTCAAGGACAATAAATATTTTAAAATACTATTTTCGTTTTATTTTACCTTAATACTAATCCGACTTTGATCCGTTATGTACGTTAAAAAGATTAATTTAAACATTATAATTATATTTCTTACAATTGTACAAACATCGGCATTAAATTATCGATACTTTGTCCATGTTTGGCCACATCTCTCACTGAGCGGAAAAATAAATAACAGTTGCATGCAAATATGACATCTATTCATATTAGCAATAGATGTCATGTTAAGTAATTTTGGTAATAGCGCCCTCTAGCGTCGAATAGCTGAACTCGTTGGACATTGCTCGAATCGGATTGTTAAAAGGAAAAAGTGTCTTTATTGTGTTTGACATGAAAAATAATAGCAACGTTCGCGAGTTGTGATACGGTTTAATTTCGAACAACAATAAATAAGCTTTTCGCCAAAGTTGCGTTTATAATTTGTAGCCAATTATATCATCGTTTTCTGTGTATTGCAAGTACATTTTAATTTGGAAATGTGTGAGTTTGGCGACACTGGATCCAGTATTAAGTAAGACTAAGGGCACTTCCACTTGTTTTTATTATTCCGTGGTTAGAAGTGATTCATTAGTTTTGATTTTTTTTTCCACACACCACCAAGTTCTGTTTTAATTTTACACATTACATTTTGTTTGTTTTTAAACACTTGTCACTTGTTTACACCGTTTTTACGTCAACAAAATTCGTTTATTCACTGTGTTTACTAGTGTTTTTTAATGTTTTATACAGTTTTGTCACTTCACATATTTGAGTTCACTTATTCGATAAATACCACATAGTTTTTATAAATAACGTTTGTGCACGTAGTTCACAACGTAAGCAATTGATTAAACACAACTTATTGTAGTTTTAACTAGTTTTGTAATTTTAAATAAAGTAAAATATCAGAGAGCTACACTTTGAATGTTTACGCCATCAGCGCCCTCTCGCGTTTTCAAACAGTTCAAAAGATTTGTAAAGACTTGTGGCAGGAATATTTTGACGAGCGGTCGCGCACCAAAGGTATATGGTACAAGACTATACAGGCAGGACCTTTTCGTTGCCCATGGTTCCAGGAGATGGAGGCCCTTAGACAATGCATTGTGACACTGTTGTGACTTCTGTCCGGGCACATTCCATCAAATAAATTTGCACATTTAACGGATAAAACAGATTCACTTAATTGTTAGGAGTGTAACGTGATCGATGATGTTCACCATGTTTTGCTCGAATGTGTCCGGAACGAGGCTCAATGGCGACTGGCGTTTGAAGGTACGCAGTACAATATACTTAGGTATGTATAGCAGTCTCTTGGCCTTTCCTTTTTCGGAGGGAGCCAGGAAGCAGTGTGCATTGTATTTGTCTCACTCATGGAGCGAAAGCACTGCCCAGCAACGGTTTGGTGATGCTTCCACTCCGTAGCTTATATATTATAAGGTTCTATAGATATTATAAATAGAAGGTATATTATAATTAGAATTACGGAGCGATATCGTCATTGTTAACTGTGTCCCCTTAATAAAGGTTAAAAAAACCTACTATTTATAATAGTTTTGTCATTGTGTACAACAGCACAGTCGACTTGCTGAAATCTACTATAAATCGCATGGTACTAACCATGCGGTTTATAGTAGATTTCAGCAAGTCATTGATGTAGATAATAAAAAGTAGTGGGCTCAAGACAGTACCTTGTGGAACGCCATTTTTGATTTTTCTGCTCATGGAATATTATAATTTATTTCGTGTTTCGTATTGGGAAAAAAATTGACAATACCCGTAATCTGAGTTCTATTACTAATGTATTAGTTTAGTAAGTCTTAAGTGTTGCTATTATCACCGTGCGTTTCCACTTTTCCAGCTTACTCAGCAGTATGTTGTGATCCACGTAGTCGAAGGTCTTTGACATATCCATGTACAAAGTATAGACAGGCTGTCTTTTATCAACTCTAGGATATATTAAACTTAAGAAATCATTATATTAGCAGCTAAATTTATGGACTTATTTTTACGAAAACATTTCTGATCCGGTGTAAAGATACTATTCCTTTGAAAGTAATCAATACAAGTTATTGTTTAAGGGTTTTCCAATTATTTTAGAAAATGTTACATTTAAAGCTATAGGTCTGTATTTTTTAAAATCTGATTTAACATCCTTTTTTAGGGTTCCGTAGCCAAATGGCAAAAACGGAACACTTATCGATTCGTCATGTCTGTCTGTCTGTCCGTCAGTATGTCACAGCCACTTTTTTCCGAAACTATTAGAACTATACTGTTGAAACTTGGTAAGTAGATGTATTCTGTGAACCGCATTAAGATTTTCACATAAAAATAAAAAACCACAATAAATTTTGGGGGTTCCCCATACTTAGTACTGAAACTCAAACATTTTTTTTTCGTCATGCCCATACGTGTGGGATATCTATGGATAGGTCTTTAAAAATGATATTGAGGTTTCTAATATATTTTTTTTCTAAACTGAACAGTTTGCGCGAGAGACACATCCAAAGTGGTAAAATGTGTCCGTCCCCCCCTCCTGGAACTTCTAAAATAAGAGAATGATAAAACTAAAAAAAATATATGAAGTACATTACCATGTAAACTTCCACCGAATATTGGTTAGAACGAGATCTAGTAAGTCGTTTTTTTTAATACGTCATAAATCGTAAATTGCAATTTACCTTTCATTCAATCAACTCAAATACATATAAAAATAAAAAAACTTTTATATTATGTTACTTGCTGCTACGGAACCCTTCATGGGCGAGTCCGACTCGCATTTGGCCGCTTTTATGAAACGGTTTTAGGTATGCTGGAGATCTGTCATACAGGTTCCGAACCTGGGGTAGACTCTAACTCACACAAAGGTTATACTGATAAATGTAACTTGATGTTATGAATCAACAAACCTGTACCTACCTTAGGGAGAATATGAAGAAAATTATTAACAGTATTTCCGGGTCTGGTTGTTTGTGTGAGTATGTGAGTTGATATGTTTGCAAAAGCACCCACGATAAAGAAGAATGTCTCATATCCAATTCACTCCCTGCCAGTCCCCGCCTCGCCACGTCACACCGCGCTATTCTGAAACCTCCTTTACCTTACCTCTCCACAGTGTTGGATACACATCATATACACGATAATCTCATTGTTACCATGTTTCAATTTAACCGCATTATTTCAATTTTGATGTCACCTTGGAGCCATTTATATTAATATATTTTTGACAAAAATTTGCATGGCGGTTGGGAGTATTGTCATGTTCGCTCAAATGTCTCGCTGATGGTGGCACGTGTGTTGGATCATTCGGCTCCCTTCAAAATGGTTGAGCTGAATGGTGCTGATTCACGCATCATGTTCGTGAACGGGCGCTGTCAGTAGAGATTGGTCAGCTCTTATCTGCCATGGACTTTATCTTGCTTCTTTTTTATGTTTTGTATTGCTAGATTACCTTCATAGTGTTCACATATAGAAGCAACAAGAATCATGTAACCAGTACTTTGTAAAAAACTTGATTTAAAAGAGTGTCCGTGGAGTTTCTTGCTCGTTCTTCTCCATAGAGACCTACCTACGTTTTGGAACGAGCAACTAGCTTCAATCTCTGACTAACTGACCGACTCCTTCACAATTCAAAAATGCCTGTAAATGGTTTAATTGAAATAAATGCTTTGACTTGGCTCTTAAAGTAGAAAATTGTTGTCGTTTCGGTATTATACAGGTGCATTTTTGAGACGGGGCAGTAAGGGCAGGTACCTTACCAACCAGGCCACCAACCACCAGGCCAGGGAACCAGGCCTGGCCTGGTTCACATTAGGTCGGACCGGCAGTTTTATCGGACTGAGAAACGTGTCGGATGCATATTAATAATAACACATTTATTTCAGATTTAGTACAATCCATAATATTAGTATACAACTTAAAACTATAACTAAAACCCACGTATACAAAAAGAAAACTAATTATACACAAACTACGCGGCCTAGCACAAGCTGGCACGTGTAGCACCCACCGCACCCAATGCCTAATGAAAGGGCTGTCCATCTTGTCAATGAATGAGCTGAGGATGCTGTTGGTGCTTCCGCGCAACCGGCCCATTATAGACGCTGTCCTCTAAAGTATCCGTTCACATTTTCAGGGTTCCGTACCTCAAAAGGAAAAAACGGAACCCTTATTGGATCACTTTTTTGTCCGTCTGTCTGTCTGTCTGTCAAGACCCTTTATCTCGGGAACGCGTGGAGGTATCGAGTTGAAATTAAAACCATATACTCAAGTCTACGGTCCCTTGAAGCTGTAAAATCTGTGTAAAATCAACCTTCTATGTTATCGTGAAAAAAAGATTTGGCAGTTTATGCCGCAAAAAACGTATATTTCGACACTATCAAGGGAATCAAAATTTATAGGGTACTTCCCATTGACCTAGAACTATGAAATTTGGTTAGTTATATCGTCTTATACTACAAGTAGAGGGAAAA
Organism: Charanyca ferruginea; assembly: GCA_947361185.1. NCBI lineage: Eukaryota > Metazoa > Arthropoda > Insecta > Lepidoptera > Noctuidae > Charanyca > Charanyca ferruginea. The sequence goes on along the minus strand of OX376071.1, from coordinate 15,765,502 downwards.
GTCAGAAAACTTAATTAAATCATAAAAAAATATAGTCTTTATTTACAACTATCTTTTGCCCGCGATAACGTCCGCGTGAATGTCGGTTATCGCGGATGCAGGCAAAGTCGTAGATAAAAAAGTAGCCTATGTCCTTTCCCAGGGTTCAAGCTATTTTTATACCAAATTTCATCAAAATCGGTTTAGCTGTTTTATCGTGAAAGCGTAACCAACAGAGTTACCCTGAACACGGCCGCGCTCGCCGTTGGCAGCCTATCGGTCTTTTATCGAGTACATTTCAGAGAGTGTGCTTTGGAAATGCACAACTTAATACCCCCATCCCCATTCCATCACCGAACGAGCAGGGATACGGCGAAGCGTCACCGCTATTCGGTTGAAGTTCCACGGTTTCGAACCAAACGCTTTGCTTCCACATTTATTGTACTAACTGCCAGTCATCAAAGTCAAAGTCAAAGCATTTATTTCAATTAAACCATTTGCAGGCACTTTTGAATTGTCAAAGAGTCAGTTAGTCAGAAGGTTGAAGCTAGTTGCTCGTTCCAAAACGTAGGGTAGGTCTCTATGGAGAAGAATGAGCAAGAAACTCCGCGGACACTCTTTTCAATCAAGCTTGTATAAAATCCTGGTTACATTATTCTGGTTGCTTCTGTGAAAACAATGTACAGACGCCAGCACATCAAGCTACTACAATCTGTCACATTTCTTTAATCAATTTTCAACTTTAGGGTTAAAGAATAAGGTTTAAGATTGATTGGGAAAATGTGACAGTTTCGGGTAACCCCCGAAACTGTCAACAATCAATCTTAAACCTTATTCTTTAACCCTAAAGTTGAAAATTGATTAAAGAAATGTGACAGATTGTAGTAGCTTGATGTGCTGGCGTCTGTACCTAAGTGAAGAGAAATCCAAAACATTCTAATTAAAAATAAATTAATATAAAAGCCGAGATGACCAATCTCAACTGACAGCGCCCGTTCACGAACATGACGCGCGGCTCAGCACCACTTAGCTCAACCATTTTGAAGGGAACCGAATGATCTAACCCACACGCCACCATCAGCGAGACATTTGAGCGAGCATGACAATGCTCTCAACTGCCATGCTCAATTATATCAAACAAATTGAATAAATAAATGGCTCCATAGTTCTCACATTTACATATATATATAATAATTGAAATATGTAGTGCTGTTAATTTTTACAAAGCTAAAATTTCCAATGTATGTATGTCATTCGACGGATAAAATGTAATAAGTAAATAATAATAACGGTACACGTTATTCATGTCAAAATAAGGGGTGAGCAACATAATTTTCTTGCATTTAAGAAATTCCCTAAAGTGGCTGTGGATCAGGTCCAGCATTATGCCAAGCATTTTTATCATTGGTATAATCTTCCAACTTATGCATGTTTTAAATTACCTTTCATTTAGTTGCAAAATATCGATCGGTATTTTAATATAACATTTTACACAATACCCCATAAAAGAAGTATGTACTTTTGACAATCTGAAACTTGGTTGATATAATTTGTTCCTATTTCTAGCATTAAAATTATGTCTGTCACTTATTTTACTAAACAGATGAAGATTTTTCCGAACATGCATGATGTTTTCGTATAAATAAAAGGTACAGTCATGATATTAATTTGTTTAAACAATTCTCTTAGAGACAGCTCTGACAGCCCTCTTTTGCAGAATAAAAATAGAATCTAACTATATCTGCAGCCCGTCCCCAAAGCAAAATACCGTAAGACGTGATACTATGAAAGTAACTAAAATAGACTAGTCTAGCGGTATCCACGTCTGTCAATTGCGTGATTTTTCTGACAGCGTAAGCGGCCGAACTTAGCTGCCCTGCAAGAGATGTTAAGTGAGGACCCCACTGCAGATTTGAGTCAAGCGTAGTCCCTAGGAACTGTCTTTTCGACGAATTCAAGTACGTCCTTATTCAATAAAACGTTATATTCACTACTTTTAACATTCGGTAAAACGAATCTTAATCTTAGTTTTCTTCTCATTTAACACTAAATTATTTGCAGTAAACCAATATAAGAACTTTAAGCATGGCGTCATTTACGTCGTCATAGTGCTGTGCCCGTTTATTTACTTTAAAAATCAATGAATTATCAACAGCAAATAACACCATTTGAGGTTGATTTCTCAGTAAATGCGGTAAATCATTAATATAAACTAGAAATAGGAACGGACCCAATATTGAGCCCTGTGGTACTCCCATTTTTACTTTCAGGGCCGATGAATTTACACCGTTTATTTGAACTTGCTGCAGCCTATCATCCAAATACGATTTTACTAATCTGAGCGCTAGTTTACCGAGTCCGTAATGCTCAAGCTTCAAAAGTAATGTTTCGTGATTTATGCAATCAAATGCTTTGGAGAGATCACAGAAAATGCCAATGGCATCCTGTGACTCCTCCCATGCATTAAAGATATATGCTTAATCAAAGTGATACCGGCGTCAGTAGTGCAACGCCTTCTGGTGAACCCATACTGTTGACATGTAGGATGTTATTGCAATTAAAATGACTGAGCATTTGATTAAGCATTACTTTTTTAAACATTTTGCTGAAAACCGGCAAAACCGAAACGGGTCTATAATTATTCATGTCCTTGCATTCGCCGGATTTGAAAAGTGGTATAACTTTACTGTACTTCATTAAATCTGGGAAAACTCTTTGGTCTATACACAAATTAAATATGTAAGCTGAATAGGGTGCTACTGTCTCAATAATCGATTTACAAACATTAGTAGACATTCCTCACAAATCCTCAGTAACTTTGATCTATTGTTTAAAAGCATTTATAACAACCTCAGGGTTTATTTGTTTAAATTTGAATTCTGAAGGGCAGGCTAAAAAAACATTTGTTTTTAATAAATCAAAAGCAAGTGTGGGCGAGGAGGCTAAATTTTCTGTAGTTTTAATTGGAATACCAGTAAAAAAATTTGCAAATTCCTGAGCAACATCGATAATAGTACTTTAAGACCACGGGGTGTCTCCAGAGTGTAATCAGTTTTATTTCTTTTTTTCCTATTGGTTTTATCATTGACAATTTTCCAAATAGTCTATATTTATTTTCTGCTGATTTTACCTTGTTGCTAATGTACAAACCTTTAGCTGTCTTGCAAGTATTTTTAAAAGTTTTAGAGTAAGTAGCAACATACTTATTAAAAGTTCTTAATATAAGGATTAAGGCCATACAGCTCAAAAAGTCTTTTCACACCACCTGCTCGACAATACAAACACAAATTCAAAAGTGAAAGCAATCACGAGATTGTATGTATTCGCTTTTGAATTTGTATTAGTTTTTTTGGCTTCACTCTCAGTGTTCCGCGCGATCTATCTGTATTTTGTATCATAATCTGAGAGATCTGCACTAAAAAATAAATTTTTCAAAAATCGAACTGGCCACCACTTGCACTAGTACTTAAGTGGTGGCCAGTTCGATTTTCGAACGAAAGATATAAATAAAAGAAAAAAATAGGGCACAAATTAAAAAAAAAGAGGCGCTCTAAACTCTCTCGCTCCGCTCAGGAGTTAACGCTAGAATCCTTCGTTATGCTCGGGATTCAATACGGTGCCCGCTACATAAGACACTACTTTATCCCCTTGATGCATAATCTACTATTCCCTACGTTTCCTGATACCTTTAGTTGCCCAGTCACTGAATAAAAACTTAGGGCTAATAGTTCTAGGTATTTTCTTAATAGTAGATTATGCATCAAGGGGAGGAGATTTTTGTGAGAATTTGCTGATATATGTAATTTGTTGTAGGTACGAGTATAACAAAGTAAAGCAATTTTTAGTATTCGCGCGCGAAACAAAATGCACATAGAACGCGCGGAACTCTGAGAGTGAAGCCAAAAAAGCAAATAAAAATTCAAAAGCGAATACCTACAATCTCGTGATTGTATTCGCTTTTGAATTTGTGATTGTATTTTCATTTGTTTTTTTTTAACTATGCGGCGTTTCGTGCTATACTGACTCGTGTCAGTACAGCACGAAGCGCGTTGTAGGTATTCGCTTTTGAATTTGTATTTGCTTTTTTGGCTTCACTCTCAGTGTTCCGCGAGGTCTATCTGCCTTTTGTTTCATAATCTGAGGCAAATCTTAATGGTGAATGTTCGTATGCGATTTCTACTTTGTGTTCCAAATTTGCCCTGCTAGACCTCAGGTCTTAAATGACTTACTTTAGGTTAGGTTTGCATGACACATAATTTGACATTCTCGAGCAGGTGGTGTGAAAAAATATTATTAATTTCTGTTCGCACAACTAAAAAGAATTCTTCATACAAATTACCATCACTCATATTAAGGCGCTGAATGTTTAACTTACTCATTAAAATGCTATTTTTAATTACTATAATTACTAGATGTTACTGGCCTTGACTGTACCTGCACTTTTGTATTGGTGCGTTGGATTCAAAAGTAACGGTTTGCCCGCTGTGATCAGAAGGGAGATAATTCACTATAGCCTTATCTAAATAGTCGCAGCAACAAAAAACATTATCAATACATGTAGCAGTAGTCGTAGTTACTTGTGTTGGTTCTAAAAACACATTTGACTGCTATTTGAATTGTTTTCTAAAATATTAACGTTAAAGTCACCGCAAATGATTACTGATTTATTGCCATTTGAAGTTTAGTCAAATCATCTTCCATTTTTGACTCAAAAATTGAGTAGTTTTGTTTTGAGGGGGTCTGTAAACGCAAACAATGACATGCCTATCTAGCTCAACACAACACAGTTCAATTGTATGTTCAACCGATAGTTCACCTATGTCTTTACGAGACTTAAAGGAGATGTCCACTTTTTGTATGAACGTTGGTTTTTTATACCGAGATAAATTTAACCAGCATCAAACTGCACTAATATGAAAGCGACAAAAATACGGAACTTGAAACCACTGAAATAATATTTTTAGACCCCTCCACTTATGAGAAAAATAATAAACTATTTAATGTAAGTACATACGTTTAATTTGAACATGGCAACCCAAAAAAACACCTACCAAAGAATGATCTGTCAGAAACAAGAAGCTTATAGATAATCTACATACTTAAGTGAAACCAACTGTGGGCAGACGCTCTCTTTCTGAATGCATACATAAGAACGAGACAGTGATATGTGTTTTCTTTATCTTATGTATGCATTCAGAAAGAGAGCGTCTGTCAACAGGTGGTTTCACTTTGGTACCTATTTAGAGTGTTGCCTCCACTTTTAACTATAAGCTTCTTGGTCAGAAATGACATTGTCAAAGGGTCAAATTCATACCAATATTATTTAATGTATGTATAGTTTAGTAGACACTATTATCATTTACCTCGGCTAAGCAACCTCTGCGATTTAGGTTTGGTGAAATAATGTACTTGTAACTCGGTTCTCGGTAAAATATTGCAACTTGCAGATGAACATTCGAAGTAGTCAAGAATCATAAAAGACAAAGACATTTATTCGTAGGATACGGTATTCACTAAGTAGTTGTTCAATATAGAGCGCTTTCAGTCATAAAAGGTATATGCTACCTACTTTTCTTATGACAATATGGCATTTCATCTCATTTCTCATTATATATTATGGTAAATCATCTGATTACATGCGTTTTGTTTACATTGTCAAACATATTAGCTGATACTGTCGGTCAATAATTGATTTATGAGTTACTGTCAGTCTGACAGTGACATTTTCAAGTTTACTTCTTTTCCGGTGTGTTCGCTTTATTATCCTTGATGTTTGGAAAGGTTTGTTCGTTTTAAGCGTAAATTCACACTTAAATAAAAAACAATTTTACTCAAAATTGGAGGTCTTTAAAAATATATTTTATAATTGGAACAGTCCGTTTTTGCAATGTCTATCCACATATATTTAAATTATCCTGGTCAGAATTTTTGATTAAAAAAAAAACATTTTTGGTCACTTTGATATTATTTTTTATTAGGATTAGTGAACCACCACGCATTATGATGCGTGGTGGTTCACTAATCCTTATATCCGGACGGATCCGGATATAACCGGATAACTATGGTTATCCGGTTGAAATAATTGCCAATAGTCTAATTATCATAATTAATTAACATTTCATAATCCTTCAGCCGTGGTTCCATGGTCCGTGTGGTGTCGGGCGTAAAGAATAGCACCATCCCATATCTTCCCGTGGGTGTCGTAAGAGGCGACTAAAGGACTCACCAGAGAATGGGCAGCAGCGTTCTCTGTGCCTTTGTAACAACCATACTGCCATCGCCAACCCGCCTGCCAAGCGTAGCGATTACGGCAAAACCCCCAATTTTGGGGGAGGCTTATGTCCAGCAGTGGACGTCTTTCGGCTGAAATGATGATGATGATGAATCCTTGAGCCAGTGTTCGGTGAAACAAATAATGTCGAGCTTTGTCTTTTCTAAAAACAGTTCAATTTCTAATTGCTTGGAAGAAAAACCTTGAATATATTAGTGAAATAATTTCAAGGAATGCTGCTTTGACCCTTTTTTATAATTAACTAAGTGATTGCTAGAAGATACCTTGTTTTTGATAAATTGAACTATATTGGTACTGGTACCTTCTATTGTCTCACTGACTAGTTTAAACTATTATTTGTGACTATTGTTTGTGTGTTATTTGTGTTAAGTAACTTTATAATCGGGGTGTCTTCAAGGCACGAGTGAACCGGTTTATCCTAGGCAAACGTGCTCCACCTCAGGCCGCATCATCACTAAAGATCAGGTGAGTTGCGGGCAAAAGCAAGCCTATAAGAAATGATTATGATTATGAGAAAATGATAAAAAAAGACGTTATACACAACAAAAAAAAAAAATAACATCTGACTAAAATCTCTGAGGGCCAAGTGTAAGAGTTATTATTCGAACTCGATCAAACTCCAATTTGTATTTAAACTGGAACAGCGCAGTCTAGTGGTAACAATACTAAATACACGCGCACACACATACACCCACACCTCCGCATTCTTTTAATTGATCATGTTCTTTTTTCCGTTTATTTGTTTTTGTTTTGATTTTTATTTTTATATACTTATATTTACACGTTAAATATGTACGTCGCTGCCGGAGGACCCAAAAAAAAAAACAAAATGATTTTTAATACAATATTGAATTATAACTAAACTAAATTGCTATTCCGATCGATGCTAGATACAGAATGTCACATTACATATTATTGCCAAAAAACGAGCATCCAGTAAAATAGGGGTATAGTATGTCCGTGCGTCACTATGCGGTGTCAGCGCTTTGGGGCGCGCGTGTAAGGCTGTTTGTATTGGGTAGTTTAAGTATTGGCACATACTATAACGCCTCCACCGTCAGATCAGCAATTATTTTTGAAGTTTGAACTGAGAAAATATTGCTGAATGTGTCTTCGATGCTCCAGGTGCTCCAGGCTCTGCATAAGTCTTGTCCTCTGTAGATTGTTTCTCAGCTCCGGAGTTTGACTTCTTACAGCGCCTTACGACGATGAATGTACCAAGTGCGAGTGTACTTGATAATATGATGTAAAACGGGATCGTAGTATGGTATAAGTAATCCGATGGTAACGGTTGCACACGCAAAAGAGGCTGCGGCATAACTTTATATTGAGCGTCGTGTAGTTTAGTAAGATCAATCGAGTTGAGGTTGACTTGTACTGGTTCTGGGTGGCCTTCCATATTGTAGTTCAGTTTCGTAATTTTGATTGCTTGTCCTTCCACATGATCGTTGAGGTTAGTGATAGTAAATTCTGAAGTGTACAGGAAACAATTCATGGGTATGGTAGCCAGGTAACTGTCATTCAATAGGGTGTATTCCTCTCGTCCGCATAAGGTATGTGTTCGCGTTGTGTTGGGAAATGATGTGACGTAGTCTTTCTCGTCTAACTCTTCCATAGCTATTCTCGATAATGTTGTAGTTACGATTTCACAGCTCCGTCGAGGGACTGGTCCATAATGAGCTTCTGTATACAATCTGGGTCTTGTCGCAACTGATGTCTCATCTTTTCTCCGCAGAGATACCAATCACTGTACTTCGGACATTCGGACTCTATGTACACATAACCATTCCTGCTTGTTGCAATCAATGGGTAAGAAGGGATAAGGGCGTGCCTAAATTTATTGGGGGCTATTGAAAATTTATGAAGATCATATGTTTCTATAGCAAATATAGGGAACTTAAATATAATTACTATTTGACTGCCTGAATAGTAATAACCTGGTTTGATAATATCGTAATATTCTCTAAGTTCTAAGTCTATTACCTTATCCCTACCGTAGATTCTAACTAATCTGTCAATCATAATTAACCGAAAATCTAGATGAAACGCACACCATTCCATGATAGTAGTCTTACGTCATATGACGTAAGACTACTATCATGGAATGATGTGCGCTTGAGCTATGAATAAATGCTAGCATATTTTCGACTCTTACTATCTCGTTCAGTGTTTCATCTAGATTTTCGGTTAATATGGTTAAACACTGTCCGAATTTTGCAAATCTTATAAGGCCAATGTCTTTGTAAGCATTTCTGTCTAACAAGACTTTTAGCGTGTCATTAATTTAAACTTGGTTAGCAACTAATTGCAAGATAACGTCGGAATGCTGGGCCATCCATTCCTTACTGGTACTTATATGATTATTTAGTTCTTCAGAGGTTTTGCAGCCATTTTCCTGAAGGATTTTGATAGTATTATCGTATCTGACCGCGTCTGAGTAATGTAAATTACTCGTGACGCTTTTTATAATAGAGCCTAAACCATCTCTGATACCTCGCTTTACACGACCTGGTTTTATCGTTTCTAGTTGGCGTACGACGCTTTGCAATTTTCCCAAAAGGTATTCTAATTGATTTTCATATAATAATAATAATAATCATTTATTTCGAGTAACAAGACTCATAGTGTTAGTAACAATATACTTACAAACTACGTTAGTAACACTTACACAAACACACAATAAGTAGCAATTTATGACATCACTGCCGCAAGGTGACAGGCCCAGCCGAAACCCTGCTGCAGTGATTCATAAACACACAATCAAGCCTACTCGCTATCATACACATGATGCTGTTGGCGCTGCCCCGCACCCTGCGGACCAAGGATAATAATATAGCATATGCGTATTATTATCTAGTTTTTGCCTAAAATTATCTAACTGATCTTGTAACATATTGATATTTGAGTCCAATGTCTTTAATTTGAATATATTGTAGAAAGGTATGATAATGTGTTATATGTTTAGTTGCACCAAGCCGAAAAGGAAGTAATCCTGGGCCATCATCCAGGCTTCCAAGTCGTATCTTCTGGTTTGTTTCCTGGGCTGCTATCAAAGGAGCAGTCAGGACCAGTAGCACTCTGTAACAATAGAGCGCTTTTAGGTACTCTTTTTAATCAACTTTTAGCGACTGGGCCTCGCTTTTTAGATGTATAGATGTGTATTGGGAGGTCGTCTAATACGGTGTCCTGAGTATGTCTGGGGGCTAATTTTTGATGACTTGCTAAGGGGTTGCTGACGAAGATACGTTGCTGAGGCTGATATTCGATTTCAGGCTCGCGAGTTTTGTTCCGGTTTTCTATAATCTTAGTGCGATTTGAGAGGGAAGATTCATTTATTAAGTTATAGACCAACTTAATCTTTTCCTTATGGTTTTGTGTATATTGCTGTAGGAGAAGTTTATTTAGGTCTACGTCGAAGGGACCTCGCGGGTCGAAGTGTCCGGGGACCTCGCGGGTCGGAGTGTCCGGTTACAATATCAAATGGCCGGCATTTAGTAAAGCTATGTATTGTGCTGTTGTATCGTAAAATTCCATACGGGACGAGGTTGATTACGTCATCGTCTTTATGAGCAAGTTTTAAAATACGTAAGTATTTTAATAAGGATGAATAAAAGCGTTCCACAATCCCATTGTCATTAGGGGTATGGGGCAGAGTTTTATGGTGAATTATTTTATGTAGGTTAATGAATTCGTTAAATAATTGGTTGGTGAATTCCGTACCGTTATCCGATACGATAGTTAGAGGCAGACCATGCTTGTAACACACTAACGGCTGTACCATCTCGTATATAGTAAGCCTGTGCGTATTTAGAGAATACGTCTACAATTGTTAGGTACTTTTCATTATGAATTGATAACAAATCCATATGGATGGTATCAAATAGTTTGGTGGCCGGGGGTACTATGTTAAAGCATTGTTTTATAGGATGACGGTCGTACTTTGCTTGGCCACAGATAGCACAATCATTGGTGAATTTTGTTATCGCATCTTTCATTTTTGGCCAGTAGTAACGCTCAGAGAGGGCTAAATAGCATTCGTTTATTCCACGGTGGTTTGCTTTTCCATCGTGGTAATGCTTAATGATCTCTTGCTGCCTTAACCCGTGAGAAGGCGCGCCACAGTTTCTTACACGGAGAGGCGCGCGCGAGCAAATTGCTCACACTACTTTAAATGCTCATATTTCTACTTTTATGGTACTTATTGGCTTATAGTTGATTTATATGAATAAAACAAGGTTTAGTAAGTGTAAAAATAAGTATTTTAATTAAAACTAAGAAACACAAATTCAACTTCTAAAGCAAATAACAAATCAACTTATTTTTATTTTCTAATTTTGTCAGTCTTCACATAAATCACAATAAAAAAATTCAGTGTGTACTTATGTACGCGCGTGAGAAGTTATACTTCTTCGAGTCACAAAATAGCAACGAAGGCAGTAAGTAGTTCAGCATGTACGTCAGAGATGGCGTTGTTTACAATTACTCCCGTGAGAATTTTGTGTGACGCTGTGCGCGCGCATCGTAAAATTTCACTCTCATCATTTTTTCATAACGCGCCTAAAGAAGTATAACTTCAAAAAAAATTCAGTGTGTACTTATGTACGCGCGTGAGAAGTTATACTTCTTCGAGTCACAAAATAGCAACGAAGGCAGTAAGTAGTTCAGCATGTACGTCAGAGATGGCGTTGTTTACAATTACTCCCGTGAGAATTTTGTGTGACGCTGTGCGCGCGCATCCTAAAATTTCACTCTCATCATTTTTTCATAACGCGCCTAAAGAAGTATAACTTCAAAAATCTTACAAAATAACAAAAAACCAAAAAAATTACTCTTCCATGAGATCTAGACGAGTGTGCCTCTCGAAAAACATTATGTAATATGTTTGGTGCAGAGTAATTGCTTGCACAAAGTGCATGCTTTTTTGGACCGAATATTCTTACGTCTAGAATATATTGAACAGAATCCGCTTGGCCAAGGCTGTGCAGTAGGTCTAGGATGATGGAACTATCGCTTTCTATGGTGTCAACACGATGTTGTTCTGCATCTTCAAGATCCACTTCTAATGCTTCAACACCAGAATCCTCTTCCAGCCACGAACAAAGTGTGTGGTCACGTCGACCGCACATTTTACAAGTTGTTGTAGCTAAAAACAAAAAAATATTGTTATTAAAATATTACTATAGAGTATTTACATAATAATTAACCAATATAATATAAATAATTAAAATAATATAGTCTAGAAAATACAATAACACTTTTTTATTTGAAAAATAAACACACGGATTGGCGCATGATTTTGAGAGCAAATTACCGCACGATGTTCCTCGGCCTCCAGAAACACTTCGCTGCAGGGTCGCTACGGAACTAAATGGTATGAGGGTTACGTCAGGAGGAAAGGGATGAATAGTCAGAAAGCTACCTAGGAGCTTGAGACGTTAGGGCGTCAGTATCACCAAAAGTTTTTGCTTTCAATATTTGTGTGAGCAAATTGCTCATAGCGCGCCTTCTCACGGGTTAAATATTCTTTTACGTTTTGGCTAAAACAAGGTTCATTGCGGTACTTTTGAATTTGTCCTGAATTATGGATATAATTTGATACATTGATAGAGGCGGATTTATAAGCAACGCAGTCTTAACTTTAGGGTTCACGTATTCTTTGATGATTTGAATAATATCTGAGTCTAAGTTAGATTGGGAGACTTGGACGGCCGTTCTTGTATGTGTATCAAAGGGTTTGGATCTCGTAGGGCGTTTTTTTATATCACCAACTACCGTTATGCAAATCTGTCTATGAAACTTATTTAATGGTTGATCAACGATCGATATTTCGAGAATAGGGTTTTCTTGACTGGTATGGGATACTGTAGAGGAGTTATCTATCGAAGCGGGCGTTCGGAAGCATTTACTACCAACGAACAAGTTTCTTCGTTATGTATTTGGATGCGAGATAGAGCGTCCGCGTTTGTGATACTTGAACCCTTTTTGTATATTACAGTAAAATCGTACTCGGACAGTTTAAGCTTCCATCTGGTTAGTCTAGAGTTGGGCTCCTTCAGATTCGTCACCCACTGGAGTGGCTTATGATCTGTAATGATCTTAAATTTCCTCCCGAACAAATACGGTCTAAAGTATTTAGTAGCCCAAACTATTGCAAGGAGTTCCTTTTCAATTGTGCTATAGTTTATTTCACTCTCATTGAGAGTACGGGATGCGTAACAAACTGGTGTGTCTGCGCCAACCGTTCCCTGTGATAGAATGGCACCCAAGGCGACGTTAGAGGCGTCAGTGGTTAAAATAAAATCTTTATGGAAGTCGGGGTATTGCAGAATTGGATCATTAGTTATTAGGGCTTTACATTTTTCAAAACTTTCAGTATATTCGGAATTAATTACCACTTTTCTTCCCTTTTTTAAACATTGTGTTAGAGGTTTTGTTACGCGCGCGAAGTCCGGGATAAATATCCTATAGTACCCAACTAAACCAAGGAATTGTTTAATTTCTTTGGGGGTAGTTGGTATAGGGTAGTTTTGGATAGCGATAATTTTATCTGGGTTCGGTTTGATGCCTTCTCTTGTTATTACGTGACCTAGATAGGATGTTTCTAGTTTAAGGAATTCTGACTTATCTAATTGCATGTTAAATTTAGATTCCCGTAATTTTTTTAATACTTTTTCAAGGTTGACTATGTGTTCCTGTAAGGATGTGCTGAAGACTACGATGTCGTCTAAGTAGACCAGGCAGACCGTGTTTTGTGTGACCGTGTGACCGTGTTTTGGATAATGTCCTGGAGGACATTATCCAAAACACGTTGAATTGTTGATGATGAATTTTTCAATCCCATGGGCATTCGTAAAAATTCGTAATGACCATTTTCCACATTCAATGCTGTTTTCGGGATATCAATGAGGTCCATTGCTACCTGGTAGAATCCACTTGCAAGGTCGAGGGTGGTGAAATATTGACAGTTCCCGAGTTTATCCAGAACGTCATTGATGTTTGGTATGGGGTATTTATCGTCGTGGGTCTTTTCGTTTAGTTTCCTAAAGTCGACTACTAGGCGCCACTTGGCTTTCCCTGAAGCGTCTGCCTTCTTTGGGACGACCCAGATAGGCGAGCTCCATGCGGACTCTGATGGTCTTATGATACCCTGATCTAGCATTTTACCTATTTGTTCTCTGACTTCATCTCTATGTACGTACCGATATCGATAACTTTTGTGTGAATCGGAATTTCATCGGTTGTTCGAATGCGATGTTTTATTTTGTTAGTAAATATTAAAGCCTCTACGTTAATTTCCGATACAGGGTTCGTTTAGCCTCTACGGTAGTTTTAATATTCTCGTGTAGGGTGACATACGTCATAATGGTGCTGAATAAGTAAAGGCATGGATCATAAAACTCTGGAGGTGAACTGTTTCCTTAAGTTGCTAGCATAAGATCATTGTAAAGAGCGGTCTCATCTCGTTGATCAGAAAAAATATTTACAAGACACGTTTTAATACTATCCCAATCTTCAGATATGCCATTTGAATTTATAATACGCGCGGCTGGTCCAGTTTTTTTATAATGTCGTTAATTATTATTATTATTAATTAGACATAGTTTGGTCAAGGCATTTTCAGGGCTAATTCCTAGATACTCAGAAACAATTTGATCACAAAGATGTATAAATCTTGGCAAGACACGCGGATAACGGATTACCGTCGAAATCTGGTACTAAACGCAACGTTTTAAAAATCGCATCGGGGTCGGACATTATGACAGGTTCGAAACTCTCGAAGCTTAACGACTTCTCTAAACTACTAACCGTAGTATCTACATATAATATCTCTATTTAGGTCTATATCTATCCTACGTGCTAGTCTAGAGCGCGCAGACCCTTTGGGGGTCGACTGCTTAGATTGTAACTAAAATTAACTACTATAGATAGGGAGGAAGGGAATTGAAAGCAACTCACAGAAACGATTGTCAGTGTACTTACATAAGTTGCATTTTGGTACCTCAGGGATCGATGTCTGGATTTCTCCTCCACGCAGGACGTCAGGTTCTTCTTCAGGATACTCAGCGAACGCGATCGCTCGCGACGGCGCGGGCGGTAGCGAATTAGCGGGACGGTATTCGATATGAGAATAACCCTATCTAGCTTAGCTCGAGACGCCTCGAGTATCCTACCGACTGCGCCAAATATGTACGTCGCTGCCGGAGGACCCAAAAAAAAACAAAATGATTTTGAAATAACTTTAATTAAAGTAAAATTACAATATTGAATTATAACTAAATTAAATTGCTATTCCAAATGATGCCAGATACAGAATGTCAGATTACATATTATTGCCAAAAAACGAGCATCCGGTAAATAGGGGTATCGTATGTCCGTGCGTCACTATACAGTGTCAGCGCTTTGGGGCGCGCGTGTAAGGCAAGGCTGTTTGGCTCCATGCGCCGTATCTAGGTTGGTGCGATCTTGCAGTTTAAGTATTGGCACATACTATTATAATGTAAGGAAAGAGCGGAGCCTTCAAATACAGGCATTTTCTATGCCTAAATGGAGACTCCTCGACATGTAATTGTAAGCCAAATATGTTATGAAATAAACTTATTTTATTTATTTTTTATTTATTTAACAATAGGAAACACAATTATTCCATACAAATTGACGTAAGCGATTGTTTACGCTAACGCGATCGAGTTCGAATAAAAACTCACACTAGGCCCTCTGGGGTCTAGCATAGCGTCAATTTGTATGGAGTATTTGAGTTTCCTATTATTGCCACTAGACTGCGCTGTTTCAGTTTCAATACAAATTGGAGTTTACGTTAACGCGAGTACGAGTAAAAACTTACACTAGGCCCTCTGACTTCTGAGAGGCTAGTGCGAGTTTTTATTCGAACTCGATCACAGTCACACTTAGGCCCTCTGAACTTGGTGGCAGCGTAAGGTATTTTGTAATGTAACGTTATCACGTCTGTTCATGTTATTCTTAAAATGCACTAGAGATGGGTAATGGGTAACTCACCGTCTAACGATCCGGCTTTAGCAAGGCACCGGATGTACAATTATGATTTATCAATGACTAAATAATCTAAAATAATATTATAAAGTGTTTTATTAATTTATTTATTTTACTTAGGATATCCAACAAAAGATATAGACAAAACATTACATACCTTCATACAGCAAAAAAAGCTTGCGATTATTTTGAAAAATTAAAATCTTTTTTGTTAGTTACGGTAGACTATACCTATTATAATTTTTTCTTCTTTTTAGATTATTTACTTAAAAATATAGATTTAGTTTTTTTTTTTTCATTAGCCCTGTGTGTCCTTTGTGCTGGGCAATGGCCTCCCCCGAGTCTTTCCAGGTTTTCTTTTCTTTCACCGCCTCGAACCAAATTATAATAAACATAAATCGTTGTTCGTTAGTCTCACTAAAACTCGAGAACGGCTGGAACGATTTGGCTAATTTTGGTCTTGAAATATTTGTGGAAGTCCAGGGAAGGTTTATACGGTGAGAAAATTGTGGTAGGTAGGGTAGGGTAGGTAGGAAGGAAGGTAGCTGGGTTAGGTACGTAGGTAAGAGATAGGTAGGTAGATAGATATCTTAGACAGGACAACGTCTGTCGGGTCAGCTAGTAAAACAATAAAACAGTTCAATTGTTTTTCCATATAAAAAGGCTTTCAGTCCTAGCTTACGCTCATTCAGAAATCTGATTTAGTCAATTTTAACGGATTTAAAATACTTTTTCGCGGAAAGTTGTGATTGAAAAAATGCCAAGAGGATTATCAGAAGTTTTACGAGCTAGAATAGTAACTTTGAGGGAAGAAGGATACACTACGAGAGAAATAGCACGCAGAGTTGCTATATCCCAATCCTGTGTGTGACAACGTTGCAGAGGTACCACGGGATGGGTAATAGCTGACCGACCCCGCAGTGGTCGCCCAACTGTTTTGACTGCTGCCCAAAAGCGCTAAGTATATTAGATTGCTGGCAGCCCGTGACCCAACAATCAACGGTACTAAAATAAAAGCAGAACGAACTTCTGCTTTTATTTTAGTAGCGACTGCCTCTAGACTGGAAATGAGCACTCAGACCATTCGGAATTGCTTGCTCCAGGCTGGATTACGAGCACGGAGGTCTTGGCGAGCTCCTCTGAATTCCCGGCAACATCAACGACAGAGATTGCAGTGGGCTAGGCTTCGGCAAAATGAAGAAAAAAACATTTGGCAAAACTGTCTCTTCGTTGACGAATCGCGAATCAGTACTCATCCAGATAACCGACGACGTGTCCGTGTCTGGAACAGACCAGGAGACCGTGAAAGGCAAAGAACTGCCACTGGAACAGTTCAGCAAGGCGGGAAATTGGTGTCCTTTGACCTTTTGGGGTGGTATTATGATTGGAGCCGCCTTTGATCCCGTATGGAAGCTTCATGACAGCAGACATGTATAGAGCAGTTGCTATTGATGGAATTGTCAGACCATTCCGCGTAAACCATGGGCACCAATTTGTACTGGTCGATAATAATGCGCCCGTCCATCGAGCTCAACGAATCAATGCTGCTCTCCGAGGATACGACATCACACGGTTAGACTGGCCTGCCGGCTCGCCTGACTTAAACCCAATAGAGCACGCGTGGGATGCTCTTAAGCGAGCTGTTTGGAACCGTCAGCCACGTCCCCAGACAGTGCCAGAACTCAGGGAAGCCGCTATTCAAGAATGGGACAGGTTACCCCAAGAAATGCTGAATAACTTGATTCTCAACATGCCCAGGAGGATCTTCACATGTGTTAGCCAGGGCAAGAGTTATATTATATTGAATATAAACCTTTTATTAATAAATTGTTGTTTAAGTTTGGTTAAACAATCTTTTTCTTTCTATCTTTCTGTTACTATTATGATTAATTACTCAATTTTTGTTTTATAAAAAAATGTTTTCTTTTTTAATTTCAAACAGGGTATTTCTAGAATTTTTCTTGATAAAGTTCAATTTAAAAAAATATATCAGCATAAGCTAGTGAAAACAAACTTTTTTGATGTGTGTAGGTAATAGTAGGTATTGTTAATACCCAACCTCAGATTATAAAACAATAGGCAGATAGATAGCACGGAGACAGCACGGAACAAACACGTGAAGTACGTTTTTAGACAGGTGTGCGTGACAGCACTGTAAGAACACGGTGCCTCTGTGTGCGTGTACGGTTGCCAGGATAATGACAAAATTACCCATAATATTTCATTATAATTAAATTATAAATAAATAATTGCCTCAGAAAAATGCAGACAAGAGTAATACCGTTACCGGTAATATTTCGTTGCGGGATCCAAGACAGTTGAATCGTTTCTGTGGGACTCGTCGAGCTTCATTGCTCTGGCGCTTTTCTGGTGGTCGCCACTGTTGATTCTGGCTTACAGGAGTTACAGTGGTTAGGGAATAGTGTGCCGGGCTTGTCCCATAAAAAAAAAGAGTAATACCGTCAAATGCTGTAACATTGCCTACATGCTCAACATTGCCTACATTCTAAAAAGTTAAATAATTGCCGCTGAGAAATGTTTTTTTGCCATATAGATAGCCGACTTGCTTTTAGTAATACTATACACAGCAAAAACATTTCTCAGCGGCAATAATTTAACTTTTTAGAATGTAGGCAATGTTGAGCATGTAGGCAATGTTACAGCATTTGACCGGTACATACAAATTGTTGAGTCAGATTGTATTATTTAATTGTTGTTTGTTGTTGTTGTGTATTTGTGTGTATTTGTTTGTTTGTGTGTGTGTATGTTTGTTTGTTTGTGTATTTGTATAATAAATTCCCAAAGTCTGCATTCAATTGAATGCAGACTTTGGGAATTTATTATTCTCAGATTATAAAACAGAAGGTGTTGATTTTAAAATGATGGAACAATATCGGGACCTCATATTGTGTTTGTATGGGAGGGTAAGTGGATGTGTGTGCATGTGTGTGTTAATTGTGAGTACGCGTCCAGGGGGGATGAGGATGCAGAACGTATATACATACATAAATAAAATGGAAACACTATAACGTTGTCTTTGTTTATTTGTGCATGAATAATGAAGTGGCTACAAACAAATAAAATTAATATTACTTGTTGTAAAAAATGTAAACGTACCTACTTGGCTATAACGATACTAACAAACGGAACGAAATCTAGAACTATTTATTAATAACAATATAAAAAATATAACATTATTACCTACTTCGTTATACTAAATAACGAGATAATAACGTTATTTATTTCGAAACCGACAACGTTTCCAGCTCATGCTCAGCTCATATTCCCACATATTTTTCCTAATGGTTTTGCTGCATTTCTTTTTATATAATTTCTCCATTGTTTTAAGGGCCTTAAATTGCCTTCAATTTGTAACGGTTCTCCTATAAAAGCGAAAGGTCATTCACTCACTCACTCATCACGAAATCTCGAAAACCGCTTGACGTATAGAGATGAAATTTGGCAGGGAGTTATAGTCAGTAGACGTCCGCTAAGAACGGATTTGGCGACAGGGCCGGATTAAGGAGGTCTAATGGCTCTCGCCAGTTTGTATGAAAGTCCTTCATTTTTTGTGCTACAGACTTGAAATTTGGCAGAGAGGTAGGTAATAAGTAGTAGTCGTCTGCTAAGAACGAATTTTGCGACAGAGCCGGATTAAGGAGGTCTAATGACTCTCGCAAGTTTGCATGAAAGTCCTTCATTTTATGCGCTACGAACTTGAAATTCGGCAGAGAAGTAGTTAATAAAGTAGTAGACGTCCTCTAAGAACGGATTTTGCGACAGGGCCGGATTAAGGAAGTCGAATGGTTCTCGCCACTTAGTATGAAAGTCCTTAATTTTTTGTGCTACAAACTTGCAATTTGCTAGGGAGGTAATTTATAGTTAATAGACGTCCGCGAAGAACAGACTTGGGACAGGGCCGGATTAAGGAGGTCTAATGGCTCTTGCAAGTTTGTATGAAAGTCCTTCATTGTTGTGCTATAGACTTCATATTTGACAAGGACATAGCTGATATTTAGTAGACGCCCGCTAACAACGGATTTTGCGACAGGGCCTGATTAAGGTCTAATGACTCTCGCAAGTTTGTATGGAAGTCCTTATTTTTTTTGTGATACAGACTTGAAATTTGGCAGGGCGGTAGTTAATAGTTAGTAGACGTCCGCTTAGAATAGAATATGGTTAAGTCATGTCACGTAGAAACAGATTTTACGACAGGGCCAGTTCAAGGGAATATAACCTAACTCTATGTGTTCAATAAACATTTATTGATGACTTATAATTCAACAAATAAAAAATACAACTTAATGAAATTCAAACGAATCGAGGTCTTAATATTTTTTAGTTATTAGATTCATAAAGTAATAGCTCAAATATTTATTTGCATTTTCCCCTGGGTACTACTGTGACGCTTATTTGTGGTTAAAAGTATCTTATAGTACGTAGAACCTGGTATTCACATATCACCATATTAATACAATACAATAGACAATATCAGACAATATTTGATACATCTTTAATTGTTTATCCCACATTGACCATCGTTTTCTGTAAAACTATAGATTTAATTTTAGAAAGCTCACATTTAAAATCTGTACCTACTATCCATCCCCTCTACAAACATGCAACAGTTTCGAGTAGACTTAAGAGTCGGAAAAGTTTTCTCCGCAGCACACAGGTCATCCAGGGACGACCACGTACGGTCAGACATAAGTTGTGGGAACATCACCCATCGCTACTGAACTTCTTTCAATTCAGGAACACTTGGCACTCGGAAGTGATTTGCAGTGGCCTAAATGGAAAGCGCTCAATAGAGTGTGCTGAAGGCCGCTGCAAACACAACCTAACAAAATGGGGGATTATATTTCCCAGTGTGAGTGCGGTGCTCCTGACCAGACAATGGCCCACTTACTACAGTGCCCAAAGTGACCCGTCACCTGCACCTTAGAGGACATTAAAAACGCCACTAATGCTGCGATTAATGCAGCTCCTACTGAACCCAAGCAGTCTAACCACGGATATGAGTCCAACACAAAAATTTTTTTTTACAAAAAAAAAACCGCCGTCAAAAAGTGAAAAATATCTTTCAATTCGCAAGTCGGCGGCTTTGGTTTTGCTTGTTGTTTTGTATTGCCACCGACTTGCGAATTGAAAGTTATTTTTCACTTTTTGAAGGCGGTTGTCTTGTTTGTAAAAAAAAAAATTTTTTTCCCTTTTTAGTGCCTACTTCTCATCATAGAAATTACTTATGAAACGGCGACACCTAAAAAAATCTGTCATCCCTTAATTTTCAACCCTTGGGGTGGAATATTTTCTTGAAATTTATATGGGACCAAATTTGAGGTATACACTATCAATTAAAAAAATAATCAACGAAAACAGACTACACTGAAAAAAAGTAATGCGTGGTCAAACATAAAAATAAATATTTAAAAATAAAAAAATGTTCATAAAATGAAAACTACTGGGCCAAACAATGTTAAATTTTTATGGGACCAAATGGCAGCTATTCCGCATCAAACTAAAGAAGAATCACGTAAATCGGATCATAAATCTTAGAGTAATCGATGTACATACATAAAAAAAAAACAACCGAATTGAGAACCTCCTCCTTTTTGAAGTCGGTTAAAAAAGCGGCCAAGTGCGAGTCGGACTCGCCCATGAAGGGTTCCGTAGCAGCAAGTAAGGTAAATTGCGGTTTACGATTTATGACGTATTAAAAAAAAACTACTTCCTAGATCGCGTTCAAACCAATTTTCGGTGGAAGTTTACATATATATTTTTTTCAGTTTTATCATTCTCTTATTTTAGAAGTTACAGGGCCCCCCCCTGTAACTTCTAAAATTTTGACACATTTTACCTCTTAAGTATGGGGAACCCCTAAATTTTTTTGTTTTTTTTCTGGTTTTGTGTGAAAATCTTAATGCGGTTCACAGAATACATCTTCTTACCAAGATTCAACAGTATAGTTCTTATAGTTTCGGAAAAAAGTGGCTGTGACATACGGACGGACAGACAGACATGACGAATCCATAAGGGTTCCGTTTTTTGCCATTTGGCTACGGAACCCTAAAAAGAACACAACCATCGATTCGAAATGAAGAAGACCACTGTAAATAATATTAATGAATAGGAAACATTACGCGAAACTCGGCGCAGAGGACGCCACTAGCACATTCCGTAAATCATAACCTCGTATTCTTGATAGATTATGTTATTAATTGTAATAACTAGGTATTTTGTGAAATTATATGTTTTAATTAATCTTACTTACCTAACTGTACTTTAACCATATTATGGAGTCCTACGACCATTTGAAAGTGGATTCTAGGTTATGCTCAGAATAAAATAATATTTGGTTGTCTTACATGATAAATGTGAACGTTATTCTGTAAATGCGACTATCTCTTATTGTATAATATAACACACTTCCCAATTTTGTACTCAATTAAAGGCAGAATTTCACGCTTTGAACGACTCGTCGATAAACTGTTTACGGACCACGGAATAATAAAAACAAGATTCCGTGTTACGGACTATGCTAGTGCTGCACTCTGGTGCCAGAACATTGCAGTAATATCCCCTATTGAAGAATAGACATACTGACAGCCAGAATAGACAAGTCAGAACATTTTGTCTATTCTTCCTGTCAGTATGTATATTGTTCCGTAAACATAGCGTGGTCTTAATACGCGTGCAGTTACAATCTCCCTCGGTGAACACTTACGTAAAGTGAGCTGTCATACGTCCCGATGCTAGGGATTGACAAAGCAGACGGACGGATGACAACTCACTTCACCTAGATGTTCACCGAGGGAGATTGTAACAGAATAGACATACTGATACCAACCAAAAAGTGCGATAAACGATAAATACAGTAGGTACTATAATCGTAATAAATGTTTTTGTAAATCGGTATTCCTGTATCCTATACTTATTTCCAAACTTAGGGGGTAAATGTTTCAATATAAACTAGCAACACTGATTTTTGTTGAGTGTTTGTGTTCCGAGATGTCGAATAACGTAAAATAATTTCCAAATTAACAAATTATCAATATTTACCTATGAAAAGATACTCCACCTTCTTGTTTTTGTTTTTGGGGACAGTTTTTACAATGTAAAACACAAGACGGCATTATTCTCAAATATTATATTGAAATGATGTGTGACGTACCTACTAACGATGCGGCGCTTCGTGCTGTACTGACTCGAGGTTGTATTCGCTTTTGAATTTGTATTTGCTTTGGTGGCTTCACTCTCGGTGTTCCACAGGGTCTATCTGCCTATTGTTTTACAATCTGAGTACCCAACAAAGTATTTCGTAGGTGTACTCTTTCAATTACAGGAAGAGACCACAGCATACCACCATAAAATTACATAATTAGGTAAAATAAAATGAATTTTGACAGTGTATTACAAAAACACAAACAAATTCTGTACCTACAATATTAGAACAAAGAATAATAAAATACCTATTAACATTAAAAATCCACCATAAAATTACATAATTAGGTAAAATAAAATGAATTTTGACAGTGTATTACAAAAACACAAACAAATTCTGTACCTACAATATTAGAACAAAGAATAATAAAATACCTATTAACATTAAAAATCCATTTACAATATTCATTCTTACATTTTTCGAGATAATGCAGTTTTATTTATAACCTTCTGCAACACAAATCTGGCAAATCTTAATAATTATTTTCTACCATCTGGGAGAAACACATTTTCTTCCGTGAGTTGAGTGAGCTGGGCTGGTGGAGCTAGTAACACTGTCATGCCATTCTGGGACGAGCGAGAGTGAACGACGAAAAGCTAGGGAAGTGGCTAAAGTAGTTTTATTTTATTTATGAATGAAATGATCTGTACTTATTTTTTTATTGAGCTGCCTATCTGCTAGCTCTTATATATAATACTTACGTATAATACGTATTGAGATTATCAAAACCAATACTAAATTGTGCTATGTTAACTGAGATAACTCTTCATCTTCACAGCCGCTTGGCGCAGGTTATTGACGTTTATTAAAAGCATCTACATAAGAATTTTAGCTTCCGACTACTGTTTGTGTACCTACGCTATTTTGTGGGCGTGTGGTCTAGGTATGTAGTGAGTAGTAGATACAGAATCATTGTGTTTTGTGAAAATAGTGAAATTGTGATAATTTAGTCTGTTAAGTGTTACAAATTGGTATTGATGTGGCAAACCGGATTGCACCAAGTTGGAGAAAACGTGACGCTCTTTTAAGGTCAGTAACAATTAATAATAATGTCGAATATATTAATTTACCCATTCTTAAAGTTTATTTAATTTAGTACGACTATGTATTTGTTTAATAAACCTATA
Organism: Charanyca ferruginea; assembly: GCA_947361185.1. Classification (NCBI taxonomy): domain Eukaryota; kingdom Metazoa; phylum Arthropoda; class Insecta; order Lepidoptera; family Noctuidae; genus Charanyca; species Charanyca ferruginea. Next base: position 15,741,873 of record OX376071.1, on the reverse strand, counting down.
TCTCTAAATATTCGAGTGTAAGTATGAATCTAAATTGTAACTTTTGACAGGAGAATCCAGTAGAATCTAATATCTACTTAGCTACCTACTTGCCTACTTCGTTTCTGAACTTCGATAGATTACTCGAAAACATATTTATATCTTGATATTTCATGCCACAACTATATATTCTTGACCCTATAATATCTAGTAAAGTAATGGGTATTAAGGGAGCTAGTACATTTTTTTTGGATTTATTTTAGGTAGGTACTAATAAATTAAATATTATGTAAAAATCATCACTTTGTTGGTAATTAGGACTTGCAACATTGAGATGCATAGTACTGATTATAAACATGCTTGTTTATAAACAGTAGGGGACAGTCTATCTCCCTAGTTAGATGTTCAGCTAACCAAAAAAAAAATAGCAAAATAACAATTTTGTTGCAACAATTTATTTGCGCGACTGACATTTGTATTCCCTCCACTTTTATGCATCTGAATTCCTTTTTTGGTTTTTTTATTTGATTCCAAAAATTAACCAATAAGTTTTGGAGTGGAATGAAATCACTTTTCATGTTTTTTTTTTACTTTTGACATTTTGTAACTTTGGATTTTCTCACTGCTAAAGCAGCTGACACTCGAATCTTTCATTTAAGGGAAACTATAATTATTATAATTTCAGTGAATATGAAATTACTTTTAAACAAGCGCCACCTCCCTTATTTTATGATATCACCTAAATATGTAACTAGGTGTTAAACAATAGGGCAATATCCCTCAGTATATTAGGTTTATGGGTGAATATGACTACCTTAGTTTTAGTGAGATTAACTAAGCGATAGCATAAAAATGGTAAATGATTTCAATTAGATACCCTTTTAAACTTAGTTTTTGAAGTAATATGTAATAAATACATGCATAGGCCACATGGTTGTGGTTTTATATCATGGATTTTAGCTGTTTATTTACAACAGTAATCACTAGCCTACTACTATACCAACTGCTTGACTACAAATAGGTACCACACCTGGTTGACTGAAAAGTGTTGTTTTAAAAATGCAGAAGGAACATGCTGCCTATTGAATGTCTTTAATGCCTCTGATTGGTCACATACTCATGTTTTAATACCCAATTGGTGAGTTAAGGTGAATCAAATGACTTTTTTTCCACCTGTAGGTAAATATTCGCTGAGAGGTAGAGTTGCGGACCGGTAGTGATAAGTAATATTTATTTCTCGGGGTCAATAGATTCACTTATCCAGACTCCGGATCTGGTTAAAACCATTTATTCTTTTGGCTCACTTAGTACCTGGAATAATTTGACTCGCAAGATTCCTTTGATTCTTTAAATTCACGGGAAAATTTAGCTCATTTTATTTAATAAGTCATTTTATTTGTTTGATTTTGTATATTGTTACTCAAAAAATTAGCCTTCATGGCTATTAAAATAATATTTTCAAAACAATATCCAAAATTCATTAACACAATAAGGCACTAATTCTGTACGTTGAACCGTTGAGTAAAAGGAAGTAAAGAGCAACACGGCAGTACATTCAGTCATTTGCTCCAGAATAAATAGTTCCTCGGAGGCGATAAGGATTTGAAGGAATAAATATTATTATCTGTAGGTATCCGGCACTGGATCTGATTCCTTTGATTCTGTACCTCTGGAGTTACACACCACTAAGTTGCGGACACCACCCCTATATACTACTGCTACTACTACCTTTCTTTTGTTGTGTGTTGTGTAGGTAGGTAGGTACCTTTATCACAGCACATTCAATATATTCGTCATTTTCTCGTGATATAATTTATTGTGTTTGTACCTTCTTTCTCACAGTATTTTCTGATGTTGTATCAATCGTTGGGTTTAAATCAAAGTTTCAATGGTTTTATCTTCTAAGCAAATAAACTAAGTAAGTACCTATGTAAGTAGGTAGGTGACTGGTAAATGTATAAGAACATCAGGTATCGATAAACGATACGGTGTGTTCGTCGTTCGCGTGTGCTGTCGATACTCGATTCGAGAGGGGTCGTGGCGTGTCCAAGTGGTAGGGTACGGATCTACGGACGCGGCGGCGCCCTCCGGTCCACCCTCCATCTACGACCCTTGACTCGATTCACAACGACTGTACTCGTTAGCTCGAGTGACATCGTGCTTTGATAAATGTCGCTTACTGTACCTACATGCGAATCAACGGTCATTGCACTGCGCTTTTTTCTGAATCAGATCTGGGCCTGTAGACAAAATCCTTTTCAGTTTATGTTAACGTTAACGCCAACGGAAAAGTAAAATTGTAGAAATTGACGTTTGCTTACCAGATGTCACGTGATGCAAATTATATGTCAACTGCATACAATTTGACTTTTCCGTTGGCGTTAACGCTAACAGAAAAGGGATTTTGTCTACAGGCCCTGAAAACCTTACCTAGTACCTACTGTAATCTTACATACATAGGTACGTAACTGCAAGCATGACAAGTCTGCAACAATTTTGTGCAAGCTTGCATTTCCGTAGGATCGATGCTTGCATAAAATCATGATAGGTGGTACTGAGCTGTCTCAGTACCACCTATCATGATTTTATACAAAGCCTGGCCTGTAGACAAAATCCCTTTTCTGTTAGCTTTAACGCCAACTAAAAAACAAATTGTACGCAGTTGACATACCTATTTGCATCACGTGACATCTGGTTAACAAACGTCAATTCCATAATTTTGTCTACAGGCCCAGACCAGCCACCTCAGCCGAAACTTTGTGTAAAATTGGGCAAAAAAAACCTTTATTTAGCCACGGACTAGAAAAAAAAGCTTTAACTTCATAAGGGTAATTAAAACTCAGACCAAAGCCAGACTTTTAAAATGATAACAATATTGTAGGTATTTGGTTTTTTGATCCTTTATCTTTACATAGGTACCTAGCACCAGTAGCACCAGTGCGAAGCCAGGGCGGATCGCTAGTTAGGTAGGTAGGTATAAAACTTAAGAGAAAAATAAATCACTATTTTTGATTATGCAATTTAAAACAAATTTACCGCGTGACTGGTTAAAAGTAAAAAGCCTAACAAATGCCGGACAGGCCATACACTGTCCAATTGGGCCGGACACGCATCCAAAAAGTCTGAAGGGCTTTTACCAATGATATTATATTAAACAGATATGTTATGAACGCCCAATTTTGAAGATTCAAAAATGTCCTAATTGGGACGTATTGCCTTTAGTCTGCGTCACGCATGGCGACGAATGGTACGCTTTGTTAAAGCAGCTAAAAAAATAAAAAAATGCTATTTTGTGTATTTAGAAAGTGTACCAATTGTGATACCCAATTTAATAAAGCACAAGGGATCTCATACCACATGTAACTACGCAATATACATCGATTTGTTTATATATTTCAATTATTTTCCTAATATTCTTATATTTGGAGGTTAGAAAAAAGAAAGAAATGGAAGTACATTGTTTCACGTGAGTAAGACGAGGACGCGTTCACTCCGGACATAGAATAAAAGTACAGATGCCATATCGTAGGCAGTAAAGTCATTGTTTACCCACAGTTCTGTTTTTCTTTTTTCTAACCTTGTAATATTTAATCATTTTGTTTTATTCAATCATTTATATATACCTAATTAGAAATTAAACAATATATATTTATTATCCTTTCTTCGTTAAGGTTATCCAATGAGATCTGGCTTCAAGAATGGATCGCATTTGTTCGTAACCAAAGAAATTAATTTTATTACAAAATAAATATTTTCTACTCTGTATATTATTATTATTATATATTCTATTATACATTTAGTCCTGTTTATTAGTTGTTATAGGTACAAACCGCGTGTATAAATGTACTCGCGGTTTGTACCTTCTGTCTCGTTAAATTTTGCTAGTCTGTGATGCCAAGACGCGGTGATTGGTGGCCAGGATAATGTCCGTTTACATTCACGCGCAATTGACAACACTAACTGTCTCTTTTTTTCTTGTTGGTTTTTTCAAGCCATCCCTTTTCAACATTTTGACTCGTAGTGAATTGTAAAATGAATGAAAAGTGTAGATGTGTGCAGCCGCTGCTGCGCGGAACACGCAGTTTTTTCGTTTGTTTTGTGAGTGTATAACATATCTGTTTATTAGAATATCATTGGCTTTTACATTCGAGCGGCATATTGTCAACGGCAGAGGTAACTGCAGCCGGCAACGCTGACGTTGGTAACATGCCGCTCGCGCCGTGTGTAAGAGCCCTTAGTAGGCATGTCCGGCTTTATCCAAACACCTGGAAAGCTTACACACAGCAGGAATACAATAAACTGACCTAAATTGACGTACAGTCACGAGCATAAATATGTACAGATTGCAAAATTCTACAGCAATTTTCGCGTAAAATAACTATATTTCAACTTATAGATAAAACCTCTTTTGTGGTAGTTTAGAGTCAAATATACCCTATTCGTAACCAATATTATTTTAATCATTAGTTTAGAAGAAAATTAGTTTAGAATGAGACCAACTGTTTACATGTTTTTGCTCGTGACTGTACATTCCATCGGGCGTAATATTGATGGCGTTAAGAATAAGTACACAATAACTTTACTAAAGGATTTATTTTATTATGTTGATCAGTATCACACTTCACAGACAACATTCATAGAAGGTATCGTATGTATTCAGTTCTTATTCAATAATAGCCTTCAAACCGCAAAGGCCGCAACTAATCTTATAAGTTTTGTCTTGTTTATCAAATTAGATTTTTATGTCTCATCCAGATGGATTCTTATCAGAGTTTCACGTACCTACTAGTGTATCACCTAGTATACGTAGGTACATAATAAAAACTTGTTCGTCACCCAAAATAACCTAAATATCGCGCAGATCTTTATTCCTACAAAAAAATGCAGATCAGCTCGCTACGTAAGCTACGTAATGATGCTATGTAAAATGCGTACCTAAAAACCTACCTAAAGGCCGGAAAAGACATGCACCACAATATGTTGCATTTAAAAAAAGCTTTTTACAAAAAAGACAACCGCCTTCAAAAAGTGAAAAATAACTTTAGCACAGAACACACATTGACTTTAGTTTCGAAATTCAGTGGCTTTGTTCTGTTTGATGTTTTGTATTGCCACCGACTTCCGAAACTAAAGTCAATGTGTGTTCTGTGCTAAAGTTATTTTTCACTTTTTGAAGGCGGTTGTCTTTTTTGTAAAAAGCTTTTTATTTTCCGCTTTTTAGTACCTCCTTCTCATTCAAATCTATTAAGAAGAGATTGAAAGTTAACTACTACAAAGATTGATGAAACTAAAACGTCGTCTATGTAAAATTTTTGGGTATTTGTTGATTTTTCAAAAAGTGCTGAATCAATTTCGATAAAATTTATATGGGACCACCCCTGAAGCATACCCTATCTATAAAAAAAAGAATTTTCAAAATCGGTTTACGTTTGCCTGAGAAATCGCGTAACAAATCGCGCACATAGGTACTTAATGCAAATTTAAGACTTATACGGTTTTCTCATGAATGCCATGGTCAGAACTGGACCAAATTAAAATGGGACCACACGGGAAGCACTAGCTTCCAAATAAAAAAAGAATCATCAAAATCGGTTCACCCAGTCCCGAGAAATCAAGTAACAAACATAAAAAAAAAAAAAAAAAAAAAAAAAAAAAATAAAAAAATACAGACGAATTGATAACCTCCTCCTTTTTTGAAGTCGGTTGAAAACAAATGTTGTGTGTGGCTATATCAATAGTGTGTCTTTGTTTGGCACTTCACAAGGCGTATAAATGTACAAATATTCGCCTTACTTGGATAATACAAAATCGACTTTATTCCAATGTATTTAGGGTACATTTTGTACTATCCAATTAAGGCGAAAATTTGTACAAATACGCCATGTGAAGTGCCGGCTTTACGCAGTAGGCCAATGTTATAATATTTGTAAATTGTATGGGATCTACGCCTATGGAAAGCCCACGTTTCTCGCTATTAGATAAATTTATAAAAAATATCTATTTAAACAACCTAATACGTATTCATTCATTATAAGTGTATCTTCTTTTAGTACCTATGTCTTGATATTGATTGAGGCTGTATTACAAAGCAATTAGTAAAATGGTGATTAATAAACTCAGTCATAAATAAATACTATTTTAGTCTCTTTGTTCCGCTAACTTCCTTTGGAAAAGGCCTATATCGAGTAAACGGTTGCTACAGGTTCAATTATCCCTGCTACCTATAATAAAAGGTAAGTTAAGTAGGTAATAAAGCTGCTCGTCATCAATAAAGCGAATATTTCATAAGGTAAGGACTTAAATAATCCTTTTGTTTTATAAACTGAAATGATGAATTTAACAGATCCAACAAATTGAACATACGCATTTTAACTGTTGCAGAATCAAACAAATAATAAAATGAGAATACAAAACTGGCCAAGTGCGAGTCGGACTCGCGCACGAAAGGTTCCGTACCATTATCTATTCAACATTAGATACTATTATTATAACCTTTTTTTTTAATATCGAGCAAAGCCCCCCTTAAATATTTATTTTATTCTGTTTTTAGTATTTGTTGTTATAGCGGCAACAGAAATACATCATCTGTGAAAATTTCAACTTTCTAGCTATCATGGTTTATGAGATACAGCCTGGTGACAGACAGCCAGACGGACAGTGGAGTCTTAGTAATAGGGTCCCGTTTTTACCCTTTGGGTTCGGAACCCTAAAAATGAATGAGCCTAATACTTCAGAAGAACTCTAGTTAGCAATTTTCTCGCGTAGTTATTTTCATGGCAATAATTTTATTGCTGTAGATATTTTAAAGTATAATTAAATCGAGCCAACCACTCTTTTTATTATGCTTCTTACGTTTTGCTATTGTTACTAAATTTTAAGACAGTACCAGCATTTGTACGAGAACAACTGGACAACTACAGTATCTGAGGTCTATAATATTAATATAATTAAGTATTTACAACTTAAATATATAATAAATTGATAATAAATGTATTAACTTGTTTTCGAAGCTTATACCTACCCAAATTTAAAATAAAGCTTCAATTTACCTTCTTGGCAGGCTTGGCCAATCATTTCTTATTTACGTGCTAGAAAAGCCTGAATAAATTATCGTTAGCAATCAAACTATCTCTCTCCCCCAACAAAATGTTCCTGAAATCAAATACCGATAAACAATCTTACTTTCAGAAACTTTAAATGGTAAAGATGAGTTCAGCCACTAATTTCCAACTTATTCACTGTTGCAAAAATACCTAATCTATCTACGACGAGTCCGCTTTACTCTCCTCTTGCAAACTGCGTCGGAAAATGTACCAAGTCCTTCGGGGACACTGCCCTAATTAGCGGGGGCCGCATTTAAGCAGGGTGAGTAATTTTGTATTCGCAAAATGATCCTAATGCTAACATAATATTTTAGTTGCCACGTGCGGTAGGTAATAGAATACTATGGATGCTCCTTCACTTGCTGTAGGTAGATACCAAACACAGAACTATAATACCGGAAGCTATAATCTGAGCCGGAAGCAAAATGTTCAAGCGTCAGCATTTTGCTTACGTCCTCTAGAGGGTTGCTAAGCACTAGTTTTCAACGTCAACCCCAGTCAACCCTGGACTCCTGTTTCCAAAAAAAAGCGATTTAGCAACATGAGGATATTGTAAATGTAATTAAAATATATGGGACCATGACTTTAAAATAATTTTGAGTTGGAACGAGCCGTAATCGATATGGCTTTTCGTCTTTTTAACCGACTTCAAAAAGGAGGAGGTTCTCAATTCGGTTAGTTTTTTTTATGTATGTACATCGATTACTCTGAGATTTATGATCCGATTTACGTGATTCTTCTTTAGTTTGATGCGAAATACCAATGCCATTTGGCCCCATAAAAATTTAACCTTGTTTGGCCCAGTAGTTTTCATTTTATGAACATTTTTTTTTTTTAATATTTATTTTTATGTTTGACCACGCATAACTTTTTTCAGTGTAGTCCGATTTTGATGATTCTTTTTTTAATTGATAGTGTATACCTCAAATTTGGTCCCATATAAATTACAAGAAAATATTCCACCCCTAAGGGTTAAAAATTAAGAGATGACAGATTATTTTTGGTGTCTCAGTTTCGTAATTAATTTCTATGATGAGAAGTAGGCAGAAAAAAAGAAATTTTAACAAAAAAGACAACCGCCTTCAAAAAGTAAAAAATAACTTTCAATTCGCAAGTCGGTGGCAATACAAAACAACACGCGAAACCAAAGCCGCCGACTTGCGAATTGAAAGTTATTTTTTACTTTTTGAAGGCGGTTGTCTTTTTTTTCTTCTTTATCTTACATCAGCAATGATAATGTCCGATAAGCGATCCTCGCTCACGTGAATTAACCACTAGATTGTATGCATCAAAGTGGTAGTAACCTTGTCGTGGTGGCAGGGCAGTTGAGGTATGGTCGGCTCACACCTTCAGTGTGGGCCGTTTCACTGTTAGTCTGGTAATTCAAGTCGCATGTTTCAGATGGAAGAGCTTGCGCGGCGAGCGGGCACCCCGGCGTCGGGTGACTCGCGCTACGCGGTGCTTGGATTGTCTGATGAGCAGCCATTTATCCGGTATGTAAACTTTTGTCCATTTATATAGACTACTACCATTTGCCCGCGTAAAATCCCTATCGTACCCAGGGAATGCGTAGCTTCCTATTAGAGGAAGAATTTTCAGAATCGGACTATTAGTTCCGTAAAATTAGCGCGTTTGAACAAAAATACAAACAACTTTGTAATATTAGTATAAATAATTATAGAGTTAAGAACCTGAACAGCAATCACCCCACCGTATGAATGTAACGCTTAGTGCAAGGTATCGAGAGTACGAAGTCACGAGTCCGACCAGCAGCAGCAGGCTGGGCGGCATCTCTAGATGCCGCGAAAACTCGCTATTACTCAGTATTCGGGATTACGCGACATTTTATTTGGTATTAGTCGAATACCAAATAATATCTACTATTATTCGAAATTCGCCGAATAGTTGACTAAAACAACAATTTTAATGAAAAAATACTATAAACTTACATAATAATTATATATTATCAAAGTTTAATATAACACATCTTAATTTATTGTCATTATGTAACATAAAAAAAAACAAAAATCAGTAATATTATGTTGAAGTTAATTGGTTAGGCTTTAAAAATAATATTAAAAATCCAAAAGGGGCAGATTGTGGTGCAAAAAACGCACTTAAACGTAGTTTTCCTGTACTATTGGGACTGGCTGGTTGCGGTTTTTTCTTTATAGTAAATCAAATCTGCCTCAGAAAGTAGTCTTTCTGAATAAACGAAGCTTGCTGGTGTGATTAAGTATCGTTTAGCCAGCTAACTTAAAATGGGGAACCCATTCTTATTAGAACTGATTTCTTTAACTTGAATGATTTCATTTCTTTAGAAAAATAAATAGATTACAGTATCAAATAAATTATTAGTACGTAAATTCAAGACTACTACAGGCGTGATATTATTATACCTATTTTACTCCTTTTTCATGTCGAATAATAATGCCGAGTTATTCGATTATTTTCCATAGCGAATGGCGATTAATCGGTATTAAACTATTCGCTACAACAACTATTCGCGGCATATCTAATATCGACGTCGAATAGAGGCGTGCCTCGCTATTACAGAGTCTATTAGTGTGAGAAACATGATAAAGTTTTCATTTTACTAACCCTTTCGATTAATCATAAAGCCATTGATAAATGTACAAAAAGTACCCACTCAGTGCTTGGATAAATTGTACTATACGACACTGATGTTCCACGACGGTCTTACTCTGCCTGCAGCATAAAAAACATGTGGATTTTGATGAAGATAACAAATCAAACACATTTTTCAATGTTATAAAAGAAATGCAATTTCCAAGCATTGTTACTAAAATTATATTATATAAAATGCCTCTAGTACAGATAGCGTCATCAAGTGCTTACCCCTCACGCGTCAAAATTTCTTCGGTTAGGGGGTAACGAGTTGATGACTCTGTCCGTACGTAATAATATGTTGCACATACACAAATGGTGCTGCATGTTAATCAAAATAACTTTCGCATTCATCAGCTGGCCACTGTTGTAATAATTCACCATGATAGCCATCAGAATCGACGCAGTAGTACACATCTCCCACGTTCTGGTTCGGCTGGTAGTTGCCATTCGGGCGGCAGGTTTCGGTGACCGTCATGCCGCGCTCCGGGAAGTACATCATGGTGTCTCGCGCGCAATCTGTTTAAATCATAGGTCAGTAAATTAGTCAAATGGGTACCCTTGTCATGAAATCGCAGACTGTAGGACCACCATGACAAATTACCCGATTTTGTAACTATTCTATTTATCACACCATGACAAATTACCCGATTTTGTAACTATTCTATTCATCACACGAAATATTCTCTTATTTTCAAGATACTATAGTAATCAAATATGCAATGGCAAGAAAACATAGTCAAGGCTTCTATTTCAAGGTTCAGCTAACAATAAAATAGTTGTTGAATCATTTCGAACTTATCGCCAAAGGTGTAGTTCACGGTCAATTAATTTCTCATACTTTTAGGATAATGTATAGATTCGTTTCATAATCTTATAAGATTTTGGTCATTCTGACATTATGGTAATATAAGGCTTGCCGGCTTGGCATGTTCGCAATATACAGAGTGATAAGAAGTCGTTTTAATTTTTTAGAACGATATATCTCCAAACTGTGCATAAATAATCGCTTACCATACATGGGGGTGTTTTGGAAAGCTCTTGGGGAAAAGTTTCTAAAAATCGGTTTGTCCCATATCTATACTTATTGTTTAAGCTACCATTCTGAAAATGTATGTAAGTAATTGGACTGGCACGTGCATTGATCAATAAATGTATTCACAGGTCAGACGGCAATTTTTGTTGAATAATTGGTGAAGTATGTTGGTCTCCGACTCTCCGCATTCCAGCTGAATGGTAGGATGGGTAGAACCGTACAATATAATAATATCGGGAACAGGGTCACGGCCGACAACCGGTCGTGGTTGCACAAAGCGAATGAGCCATGCTAACGGTACGCTGATGCCTTCCAGCTTATCTCGTTTTGTGTGACGTAGCCAAGTTTGTATATTAGGCAAATAATATCAATAAGTAATGAAAAAGTAAACATTCTTAGGTACTTGGTGAATTAGTAAAAGCTGGAATTAACGTATGCGCGGTACTACCTATCACCGAATGTCTTAATTTTTGTTGCCTTTGTTTTGATTCATTCATGGCATAGAACTAGTTCAGTATGTTTAACTGTAATCCGCGTTTTTCAAAAGGGTTTCACAGTTATTCAAGTAAGACTTCTACTCGAAAAAGTTGTATCAAGATTACTATACTCCGTTCACAATAAGATTAGATATATACACAAACCTTTTTTACAGTCTGTTCAACCGATTTTGACTTATATTGCGTTTGTAGCATGACAAATGGCAGCTGCAAAAAACAGTTGTTATTATAACCTTGTTTTGCCTCTAATGTTATCCTTAAGCCTACGGAATAGAAGTCAAAATCGGTTGAAGGGACTGTAAAAAAGGTTTGTGTGTATGTCTAATCTTATTGTGAACTGAGTATAATTCCCTGGTAAATAGGATTATTAGGAAATATTTCGGATCCCTAGCCTGATAAGCTCTCATTCCGCCTAATTTCCACACCCACATGATCAACTTTCAAACTTGTTTTTTTTTTACCTAAGTAGGTACCTACATAACTATCTCTTTCAAACGTTCAGAAGACCTAAAATTTAAGAAATGCTAATCCGATTTCTACGATTCAGTCTGGCCACATTTAAGTACATAATTTTGTTAAATAGATTAGAGGTGAAAGTAGGTAATTATCAACTAATTAGGTAGGTACAGCTGCTAGTAGACGATAATATGTAAACTTGACTTTCTATAATTCGATTTGTTAGTCCTACGTATGAGGAATTGAGAAACTAACACACTTACCAGCTTTTTTCATATTCTGATTTTCATGTTTAAATGGTTCATAAGGCCGCAACTTGGTTGGCAACATTAAAAAATTGAATACTTACTGCAATTCATTCCCTCCATTGTACGTGTTGGTTCCTGCCAGGGACCTAATATTTCCCCTTCTCGATCAGTACAATAAGCTCTGAAACATTTAAAGAATCAGAATTAATAGATGGAAGCATTTTTTTCCTTTGCGCATACCTATGTTGCCCCACTGCTAGGAAAAGGCCTGCTCCAAGTCATTCCAGGAATTTCATTCCCACGCCACCTAGAACCAGCCCTAGTGGTACGCATCTATACCCTGTTCACAATAAGATTAGACATTTACTCAAACCTTTTTTACAGTCCGTTCAACCGATTTTGACTACTATTGCGTTGGTAGCATGACAAATGGCAACTGCAGTAAACAGTTGTATTGTAATCACTTTTTTTGCCTCTAATGTCATCCTTAAGCCTACGGAATAGAAGTCAAAATCGGTTGAGGGGACTGTAAAAAAGGTTTGTGTTTATGTCTAATCTTATTGTAAACAGGGTATAAGTCATCTCGCCACCACTTTCTGGACCGTCCTCGGCGACAATATTCATCTTTGGTCACCCATTGCGTGGAGAGTGTCACTTAAGCTTAAACATCCTGAAACCTTAGTGAACTTTAACGTGCTTTAACCGTACATATTATATTTAACAAAAAAAATTGTATCTTACATTCCGTTCCTTATTTGGTATGGTCCATAGCTGCCGTCATAGTCACAATTTACAGCAGGGTTGCCAAGAAATCTTGTGCCATGTTCCATTTGCTCTTTTGCTATTACACTGCTGGCTATCACTATACTTTCGCATTTTCTTAAATATTGCTCTCCAATAACTGCAGGACTATCTGTAATTTAAAACAAGAATTTCTCGATACATGGGGTCATGGGGTTTAATTGTCCTATCGTGTTTCATACATCTACATCCGATGCATTTTAGGTTTTTGTTTATGTTCGCCACGATCAATACGGAATAGTAGGGTGCCTGCCCTCTGTTGCATGACGTCACTGTGGACATGTGCTTTGTGCCGGTCGCACCCACCTGTATTTACTACTGCTACGTATATCCGACCTACATAGGTACCTTTAAGCATAAATATTGCAATACGAGCCGAGTTAGGTTTGTTAGAACCAGGTCACTACTAGCAGTACTAATATTTATAGTTTGCAACTAGTTTGTAGGTAACATTTATATTTTTTTGAAAAATTAAGTTGTTCATTTAATTCTAATATTATTATTTTCTTTCCACTGTTTTAATATAATGGTGGACGTAACATCAGTCAGCGCTAAGTACGAAATACCTTTTAAAAATAACTTTGATCACACTGGACATATTCTCAATGGTTGCATATGAGAACCATACATTACGTGCTTTTATAGTATATTTGAACAAGTGTATCTGGGCTCTTTGTCATACTGATTATGTACAATTGCCTTTGGTCACTCAATACATCTTGAGACCGTGAATCACTTGTGAATATTGTGTGTATCCTGTTGTTGCATCTATTCGACAAACGAGTGATGTACAGTCGCGAAATTATTTTGAATATATTGTACTACCTCTATCGTCGAGCAAACTGTCTTATTTCTTATCATAATGTTCGATGAATCCAACTCCATGCCTCGGAAAGCACGTAAAGCCGTTGGTCCCAACTGTCAGCCGACAACCAGTCTTACCAAGGAGTATCGAGTTACTCAGCAACTGGGTTGTGGAGGTCCGACAGGCAGTCGCTCCATGTACAACACTGGTATTCAGCTGCATCCGGTTAGACTGGAAGCGGACCCCAACATAGTTGAGAAAAGGTTAAGCAGAACAGGTATGCTCCTTGAATGATAGTGTTTAAGAGGCATCTGTCAGTGGGACCCTTTATTCCAAACCAGCTTTAGTGGAGTTCCATTAGATTCACTAGTTCTACTATAGTTTCAGACGGAATATGTGCGACCTTCATTTCCTCGAGGAAAATAGACTAAACTTGTCTCATAAAGAACTCTACTTTTATTATTTCTTCGAAGATTTGACCTGGTTTCGACCTACTCAGCGCTTTGATACAATGAATTTAACCTCTTAATAATGTGTCTCTTTTGGGTGTACCTACTCTGTTATCCAAGCTTATTTTTTTTGTTTCCAAAATAAAATTCAAGTACATACAACATGGTAGTCGTGTCATGTCTTCTTCTGGAATCGGCGTGACGATTGGCTGGCCAGTCCTAGGCTGGGCGCACCAGCACATCCCGTCGTCACATTGCAGTTGCTCGTAATCACCGTTTGCAGTACAGTGGAGCGTCGCAACTCTGCCTTCGTGTTCTAGTTCAGCTCTTCTGCGACTACATGCTAAATTCCAAATAATGTAATATTATTACAATGAAAACCTCATTATTACCTATTATAATACTCATGAAGGTTGGTTGTTTTTTTTATAATAATGTATTTGATGGCTTTCATGGTGTTTTGACGTTGTACGGCATTATTTACCGTAAAATTATTGTTTGGAAAATATGAAAATAAATTTGATGTGTAAAACCAAGTGAAAATGAAAATCTATTACCAGGCAATTTATTGTTATGTTTTCTAATATTGTGTCAATGATGAAAAATGGGATGAATATTGACATTTTCAAAAATATGGAAAGATGCATGATCGTTTGTTAAATGATGAAGCACTACTGTGTATTAATCAAGTGATAATGCACAAAATTCAGGTTAAGAAAGATAACTTTATTTTACTTACCACAGGTCATCTCATCCGCTTCGTCCCTCCACATTTGTCCGAATATCCTCTTTCCATTTTCATCCGAACAAAAGCATCTAGAATGAGTAAAGGTTGATTTACATTGATCTAGTAGGTATTTCAATTCTACGCTGGAATCTAGTAAAGTAACACTGCACACTGGTTCGGTTATAAGTCACTTAACGGCTACTTTATTAAAATCCAGCGCTGGATACTGAATGCTTGGACTAGAATAATTGGAAGGTGTTTTCACTAGATCGATATTAGACATCGATTTATATGGTTAATAAACCAATTTAATTTCGATCCACTGACACTGGACTCCAGCGCTGGAATGAGAAACTAGATAAATGAAAAACTTTTTTGAAAAAAGAGAACCGCCTTCAAAAAAAACTTTTTACAAAAAAGACAACCGCCTTCAAAAAGTGAAAAATAACTTTAGCACAGAACACACATTGACTTTAGTTTCGAAATTCAGTGGCTTTGTTCTGCTTGTTGTTTTGTATTGCCACCGACTTCCGAAACTAAAGTCAATGTGTGTTCTGTGCTAAAGTTATTTTTCACTTTTTGAAGGCGGTTGTCTTTTTTGTAAAAAGCTTTTTATTTTCCGCTTTTTAGTACCTCCTTCACATTCAAATCTATTAAGAGATTGAAAGTTAACTACTACAAAGATTGATGAGACTAAAACGTCGTCTATGTAAAATTTTTGGGTATTTGTTGATTTTTCAAAAAGTGCTAAATCAATTTCGATAAAATTTATATGGGACCACCCCTGAAGCATACCCTATCTATAAAAAAAAGAATTTTCAAAATCGGTTTACGTTTGCCTGAGAAATCGCGTAACAAATCGCGCACATACTTAATGCAAATTTAAGACTTATACGGGTTTCTCATGGATGCCATGGTCAGAACTGGACCAAATTAAAATGGGACCACACGGGAAGCACTAGCTTCCAAATAAAAAAAGAATCATCAAAATCGGTTCACCCAGTCCCGAGAAATCAAGTAAGAAACATAAAAAAAAAGAAAAAAAAAAATACAGACGAATTGATAACCTCCTCCTTTTTTGAAGTCGGTTGAAAAAAAAACTAAAAAGTGTTTTAGTTAAAAAAAGTTAGTTTCGGAAGTCGGTGGTTTTGTTCTGTTTGTTGTTCTGTGCTAAAGTTATTTATCACTTTTTAGTTTTTTTATGAAGGCGGTTCTCTTTTTTCAAAAAGTTTTTATTTTCCACTTTTTAGTGCCTGAACACAGTTAAAACAGAGATTGAAAGTCCTCCAAAGAAAGAAACGAAAACGTCTTCTCGGTTTTTGTTGTTTTTTTCAGAAAGCGCTGAATAAATTACGGTTTATTGTATACTAAAACCTTCTCCAGAATGTAACAAACACTTTTCTAAAAACCGCATCAAAATCGGTTCAGCCAAACGGGAGATAATCGCAGACAAACATACATACATACTTACATACATACATACGTACATACATACAAACATACGGGTCGAACTGATAACCTCCTTTTTTTTTTGAAGTCGGTTAAAAATTAACCTTCAAAAGCAGTTACAGTCACTCACAACCAGCTTATATTTATATTAGTTGAATTGTTACACAATTTACATTAACATTTTGATATGGATGGTTAAAATCAAGATGGAATTTATCAACGGAATGTTTTTAAATTCTTGGTAGGGCGGAAATCGCGATTGATAAGGAAATAAAATTGTTGTGTTCAATCTTAAGTATATCGTGTGATATTCAGCTACGAAATTCATCAAGATTAAACCGAACCGATAAAATCTAACGTACTGCATGATGAAACTCGTGCATTGCGTTAGCTTTTATGCTAATATCAATAAATGTTTCAAAATCTTCATATTGCCGCTTAATTGTTATAGATACACATATACAAGTAAGAAAGACATATACTTTATAAGTGCCTATCCACGAATGTGTCGAAATCAATAGGGTATTTTACTCTATATGAGAAAAAATCTATAAATATGTTATTGAGACATTTTAGGCATAAAGCAGTCGGAAAATGTAAGTTTTACTTCATAAAATAACAAAACAATTTTTTGAATTCAATTCAAAGTTTTCAGTATTTTTTGTCTGTTATAAAACACCGTGAAATAGTAGCGGCCATGTTATTACGCCGTACGGCTGTGTAAACAAAAAATTGACAACTGTCAGTCAACCGATTGGCGTAATAAAGGCTTTGTATTTTTATTATTTTCGTAACCAACGAATTTTTTTCATTATTACACCTATTACAAAATATGCTTTTAATTATTTTTAAATGATATTTATTTATTTATTTAGTTATTTATTTATGAAGTATGGAAGACTTACAGCTAAACAAAACAGAATAAAAATGGTAAACGAAACAGACAGCCAATTACAAGTCTTCACTTACAAAAAACAGACTGGCAAAGATGGTGTTAACAACACAGTACTGCCCACACAAAAAAGAAAAAAGAAAATAAACAGGATAATATTAAAGCTTAAACTTAAACATACTATACTACTACACACTACTACACTATACTCTACTATACTTATTATTATACCATAATATATTACTAAATATATATTATACTAATATTTAACAATACTAATTAATACTAAGATATACAATTATCATATTTAATATGAGCTCATTTGATACAAAACGAACTGACGTCATTTACGCTGAGCTATATGGCGTCCAGTAAGAGGCGTTTTCGTCAAACTACGCGCGAAATTTGAATTAATTTTAAATTTGAAAATTTAAAATTAAGATGCATTTTTATTGCACTTATCGATTAAATAAAATGTTTGTTTTTCTTTTGGTGGTATATTACCACTACAGAATTTCATTGAGACACTTTTCAAAAATGGGTGTAATACCCTATTAAAACCTTTGAATTGATATCTCTATGGTCGATCTGTACTTGAATTAAAGAAAAGTTATTTTATAGCATTATTAGTGTGATTCAATAATAATAATAAAAAAAAACAGAGTTGCACGTGCATAAAATCTGTAATTTTCGTACCATTTTTGGTTTCATTTAAGAACTGTACGATACGAGTGTAGATAAATCGTAAAATATTAAAATAGGAAACCGCGCGTTGCATTCTTGAACTGTGTGGTATTTTTAACCGACTTCAAAAAGGAGGAGGTTCTCAATTCAAACTTGCGTTCATTACTTTGTTATTAATAATTTATTTCATTGTAACATACCTGCCAGTGAATAGATTACCCTTGCATTGTACTGGTGCATATTTGCCATCAGGCAAACAATTGGAAGGGGGCCGGCAACCATCCCCTGGAAATTAAGAAAAGTATAGCTTTCCTAATTTGATTTATAACATTTAACAAAAATAACTGCCACCACAAAGGTGGCATTTATTTTTGTTCGATCTCAGATTTGATGCCACTAACGGCAACGGTATCAGACTATTTGAAAAATAATCTTGTTTTGAAATTACTTTTGCATTAGGGTTTTTTCTATATAATTTCCCTGCATGTTAGTATGTTAACTTTGTCTGTCTCCTCGAACCCTTTATTATGATAACCCACGAGGACCAGCCCAAAGAAGAAGAAATAAATTGATGACTATCACGTTATGTTTCGAAATCATAATAGAGTGTCATTCAAGGTGTATTTTCATATAAAATAAAAATCTATTTGCAGTTTTTCATACAGTACGACAGGTCGTTGATAAGACCTGTCGTACTTTAAGGATCGTGATGTTGGACTGTGAAGAAGACAGATTTAAAAAAAGATTGCATTTAGCGGAGATGAGAATGTTGACCCATGTCAACATTCTCATCTCCTAATAAACAATCCTGTAATATACTCATCTGACTTTATCCATTCTGGTTACTCCATACATGTGGATGTATGGAGTAACCAGAATGGATAAAGTCAGATGAGTATATTACAGGAAATTTTAAAGATGCGCGAGTGATAGAAAAGTTCAAAGGGTTTTAAGTTTGTCTTGGAATGGAGACGTGAAGAGGAGGGACGACACGCATCTAACCAATATAGTTATAAATACTTAGTCTGGCCATAAATACTGTTACAATTAAAAATAAGAAAGATATTACATTTGAATTTGGAATCTGTCATTTTTATACGATTGTTCATTGGTTTTCTAATTTTGGCGCCTATACATTGTACAATATTTTGCGATATTAAAATGGAGTGGGGTGAGAAAGAGAACCGAATCGCTGTGATTGCATTACACAAAGTTGGTATGGAGCCAAATGCAATTTTTAAAAGTCTCCATACGCTTGGTATTAGTCAAATGTTTGTGTACCGGGCTATTAATAGGTACAATGAGACCTCCTCTGTTTGTGACAGAAAAAGATCTGGCCGTCCACAAGTGTTCGTACGAAAAAGGTGATCAAAGCAGTAAGGGAATAGGGGGGAGGGGGGGATGCCTAAGGCATTAAGTCCGCCTTTGTACCTTTGTGCATGAAGTATATATAAATAAATAAATAAGGCAAAGAATTCGAAGAAATCCTGTCCGAAAGCAAAAGATTTTATCTCGGGAGATGAAGATGACTTAGGACTTGCAGCCTATAAGAGACGCACTGGTCATTTTTTGACTGATAATTTAAAAAAGAATAGAGTGGTAAAATCGAAACAACTACTGAAGTGGTACGCAAAGGGAGGTCACAGAATTTTTTTGTTTACGGATGAGAAAATCTTTAAAATTGAGCAACATTTTAACAAACAAAATGACCGTATTTATGCTCAAAGCTCTAAGGAAGCTTTCCAATTAGTCGACAGAGTGCAACGTGGGCATTATCCGACTTCAGTGATGGTTTGGTGGAGCTATGAAGGAGTGACTAAGCCATATTTTTGTGAAAAAGGTATCAAAACCTCGGCACAAGTGTATCAAGATACCATTCTTGAGAAGGTAGTTAAGCCCTGTAACAACACCATGTTCAATAACCAAGTATGGTCCTTCCAACAAGATTAGGCGCCAGGTCATAAAGCTCGGTCCACGCAGTCTTGGTTGGAAGTGAACGTTTCGGACTTCATCAGAGCTGAAGACTGGCCGTCGTCTAGTTCCGATTTTAATCCGCTGGATTATGATTTATGGTCAGTTTTAGAGAGTACGGCTTGCTCTAAGCGCCATGATAATTTGGAGTCCCTAAAACGTTTAAAGAACTGTATTGCAGCCAATGGAGACCACTTCGAATAAGCTTTTTATATTTTAAATTGTTTTATATTTATGTATTAAACTAACACACTGTAAAAATAATATTTGCAAGAAAAAAAAAACTTTTTTCTTCGTGACAATATTTATGGCAAGACGAGGTATAAATGTAGTTGGATGGAGAGGAAGAGGAAATAATAGATGTGTACGGTATTGTACCGTGCAGCTTTTACTGATAGGATGCTATGATATTAAATGATACGAGTCCATGAAGGTTCAACAGTTTATTACACTAAGTTAACACCAAGGCCAAAATAGTTAGTTTTTAAGAATAAGTAAATTATGGATGATACTGATATGATATTGATACGTGAGAACACGTGGTGCGTTCGATGACCGGTAGTAAACTAAATTGTAAGTAGGTGAAAATTAATTATGAATGTTGGCGGATATGCTGACGCGGTATGTAGGTACAATAATTTCGCAATGTACGGTTGCACCGTACTAGATGGATGAATTGTATTAGTGGTGTGTAACTCCGAAGGTACTGCTGCTAAATCAAAGGAATCAGAGCCGGTACCGGACACGATAAGCTTATTTTTACCTTGAAATCCTTATCGCCTCCTTGGAATTATTTATTCCGGAGTAAACGACTGAATTGTACCTGCCGTCTTGCTCTTTAATTCCTTTTGCTCAACGGTTCGACGTACAGAATGCACATATTATTTCACCCCCTTTAGGTTTATTTAAATAAAACAATGTAAGTTTTTAAACATAATTTTTTTCAGACTAAAATTGACATCTGTAGTTTCCATCGATTTTCCATACCCCTTAAGAAATATCCAAAAAACACCGAAACATTGTACCTCAAAGCTGAATATCAATTGACATGTAATGTAACTTCAAATATGGATGGATGGATTTTACATACTTATAAGTTTTAATCGCTTATTTTATTTTCCTCTCAGTGGTGAAGTTTCCAAAACCACTGATACACATTTTTTTTATGTCTAACCGTTCATCCAAATACCAATTTTCATGTTTCTAACATTAAAAGTAACGGATTACCCATATAAACTTTCACCCCCTATTTTACCACATTATATGCATGTCCGGCCTTGTCGAGTCAAGTAGTCAAACGGTGACACAATAGATAGAAGACTGTAAGACAGTGTATTTGTAAAGTGGCAAATTACCTGTTCTGAACAAAGTGGAAAATTGACCATTTTTAACCAAACGACTAAGTACCTGACTATGACGTTTATATCCGACGTCATATCCTTTCAGTTATATTTCTTTGTGATAATATTATCTACGCCAAGTAACAATAACCTGATTATAACAATGTATCCCATAGACACCTCTATGCCTCAGAAAGCATGTTAACCGAAATTAGGGCAGGAGAATATTACCAATGAATGACAAAAGTTATTGGTTATAAAACGAGCAAACCAAACATTTCTTGCTGTGAATTTGTTATTTAGCAACAAATGATAATTCATTAGTCGAACACCTACTACCGGACAAGGTAATAAGTCCTTTCCCGGAGACTGCGGTCGGCGATCGCAATGACTAGATCGAATAACTTAACTTCCGACAGGTCAGTGTGAGTGAAATTTAATACATACGTACATACGTTCTATTTATACATTGTTGCAATTATAGGTGTTGCATATTTTGTTTTAATAATATTATTTTGATGACTTGGTAACTTACCACCACTGGGAGTTGGTGTTGTTCCTGTGAGAAAATCACATGATGGACAACACCCAAATACACTGCCACCGGGTATAATAACTTGGCTTCCAAAGCAATCGGCGATTGAAAAATCAGTTACACATTCTTGTGCCATGTGACACTGAGGACTCACACTCCTTAATGTACAGCAAAGCAAGAAAATCCATAGATGACAAAACCGGAACATTATTATGATTTTAATTGTGAACTTTCAATGATTTTATTATTATCGTCGTCGATGATTCTATTCAAGCGCAAATAATAAGTATACATTAATTACTGATTGAACAGTTATCTGTGTTATCATTTTGTCATGAACATCTTATCGTTTATTATTTCAGGTACTATGTATATCAGTAGTGCGAATGAATCACACAGATACGCGCTGCCTATGACAGTACCTGCACATAATATATTTTCATAGTGTATTATGTAGTGGTACTAGTAGTATAATTATTTGTATTTTATATTAGTACTTGGGTGGTTTAGTTACTTTTGTATCCGACGGGCAGCACAAACTGGTATTAGGCTCAAGATGCCGAAACAAATAAATTGCATGAAACTTTGACTATAAAGTGGGCGCTCAGTGCGCTCACCGTATTGCACGTTTACAATCTGTCTGCAAAATATCAGATTTGACCGTTCAAATAAGAATACATTGTTATCAGCGCTATCGCTATCTCAAGTTAATTTAACGCACAGAATAATCAAGCCAACCCGGCCCAGCCAACGTCGCGAGTCGCGCGGCGGTCCTCGTTCCGAGCGCTAACTACTTGCGCCAGTACGCAGTTTACATCGCGCCTATCTAATTCTAATATCTAATTCGTACACCGCGTTGTATAATTATTTTTCAATGGCGGTGATCAAGAATTTATTCTGATTTATTTTTCTTACAGGTTGGATTAAAACGGGCATACCCGGCTAGTATGGAGGAGTGTAAAAAAAGACATTCAGGCACTAAAGTTTCTAAGATTGCGAACATATTTCAAGGGATGCCTTCACGAGAAGAAGACGAAGTTCGCGGTAGCGACGTGACAGGCGTTCGAACCGAAAGTCATTTAGCAAGGTTCAACAATGCACGTGCACTTTTTGAAAAATTGGGTGAAGAAAATCGTGGATTTCGTATCGAGAAATCCCCTTCGGCAGCTGCTAGTTTTGCGGGCACTCGTGGGGTGACTCCACCGGCGCCGGCGCGATCTCGTTCTAGTTCTGCAGGCTCTGTGAGCCCGCCCAGACGAATTGTTACGCCGACGCCCATGCCTGCTGTTAATGGCGATCGTCTTGCCAATGGTGCAATGGCACCGCCGCCGAAACCTGTAAAGCCGAGTGTTCTGCCTAAACCTGAAAAACCAGACAGAAGGTTTAACAAGGAGCTAATAGAAAAGCAAAGAAATTGGACTGCTCATTTTAATAAATCTCGTCAATCTCGCCATGATGAACATAAAGTGGACTCTAACAAATATTCTAGTGGTTATCAAGACAGAAAGTCGCCGGAAGTTTCCGAAAGATTTGTGGTTCCTTCACGTGTTTATTCTCCACCACTTTCCCCGTGTGCCGGTGATTCCCAGGTGGAACGTCCTACTACTCTTCCCTCTTCCTTAGTAAGTCGAGTTACACCTAGCACAAAAACGCCGAGTCCTATAAAAACTATTACACCTGTGTCATCGAAATCTAATAACTCAGGGTCACCGATCCTGAGGCCTGAATCTTCTGTTTCGCCTCCCGCGCGAAGAGATCGTATAAACTCACCAATTAAAATAAGACCTGATTCGGCATCTCAACTTATATCCTCCACTGAGAAAAGTCATCCTAGCGTAAGATCGTCGATTTCCTCTCCAAGTGAAGATGAAAGAAATTCGAATAATGAAAATAATGATTTTCAAATACATAATCCTAATGAACAAACACAGTACACTAGTTCTATATCAAACACAATTGAAAGACTATCGCCTACCCCACCGTCGCCATCTTCTACCCCAACAAAATTAGAGCCAGTGTTGGTTCCCCGTAAACAAAAATCGCCATCGCCTTCAGCTAGGTCACCAAAATCTCCAGTTTCCCCATTGTACCACGACAAGGATAGTTTACCTTCGCAATCAGCTGATCGTGAATCGTCGCTGTCACCTATACCAAATAATCGAACGTATACACAGTTGTCAGATAATGTTACGGATGCAGTACCCCCAGTTGATGGTTATTCACCTAGTGTTATATCTCATGAGTCGCCTGTCTTGTCCCAGTCGGACGATAATAAAACAAAAAATGATTGTGATCGTGTATCTCCGACTCCGCAAAGTCCGGTTACTTTAGACAATGGCTCAAGATCGTCAAAAAATTTGGATGAAGATGCTTATGAGTCCGTAGATGATAGTGGGGAATGGGAAGAAAAAACCAGGCGGCGCTCTTCGACACCCGAGTCTCCTACATGTCCAGTAAAGATAGAGGATGCGCCGCGTTCCCCGCTAGTGTCACCATTAGCGTCACCTGTACAACATATTGCCGAGTCCTCGCCTCCTACTTCGCTTCAAGCTTCACCCTCGCCTGGTATGTTATTTTTCTACCTATTACTATTACGTATTACGTTCATTATAGAATTCTTTATACATACTTAAAGTCTATTATCTGTGTAATTCTGTTATACTTTATCTCTGTTTTATCTCAACTATAAGAAATGTTATTGACGTATGTAGTAGACACGTACGTACTTCACGTATAATACAGTTATAGGCTGTGTAAAGCATGTTTATTATTTGTGCGTGATAAAACATTTTCTAATGGATCTGGGAATGTATTTTTTTTTCTATTTTGCTCATTTTCTTACTCAAATTCCATTATTCATCTAGGGTTCTGGTACTTGTTCGCTTTTATAATCATCAACCTCAATACTTTATCTACTGATATCAGTATACATGCCGTAGTGTTTTCCAACGAAATACTGGTGTTTTTGTTCATATTTATAAGCATACAGAAAATCGAACGCCGTATGCTTTTGTTAATGCTGGGGAATTATGTAATAATGTATGTATTGTTTTGATATAGCTTCAGTGCTAAAGTCTGAGCTAGCCGATGCTGTAGTTTCTGTATTGTTGGGAGTAAAACCATAAGAAACAGAAAAGTGGGCGGCGATTGACGTACGTTTAGCGGTCTCGTGTTCAGTGGGTTCAATGTAATATTGAGGAAGTCAAGGTATTTGAGTCGTTGCGAGACTTGCGAGTCGATCCCGATTTAGATGCTCCGGCGCCGCCGCCGCCTCCGTCGTCGCGACGCAGTAACCCGAGCGACGTCGCCCTGCGCGCTCCCCTTCAAACGCTACACTAATATACACTTTACGGGACCGTTTTGACAATTGATTACTCTCCTCAACACTCTTCATTGTATCTCTATTGAGATAATGAGTAACTCAACTTACCTTAAAAACAAGTGTGTGACTTTCTTGCTCATTTTCGTGTGATACTGATCAAACAAGCAAAAGCTCAATAGTAAAAAACAGTGATTATTCGTGACTAGAATTTAAACAATTGTGTGATAGCTGATATTAACGTACAAACGCTGATTCAATTCGCGATAAACTTGGAACAGAAAGTTAGAATGGTCCCTTTAGTCTTTTATCAATTCTGTTGTTGTAAGCTCCCCGATGCTCTTTCTCGTTTTGTTTTTAGTCGTCTCGTCCTGACCGGTGTGCGTTCGCTCTTAGCCTGAATATTACATTCATTGAGCAACGCTTCGGAC
This sequence comes from Charanyca ferruginea, assembly GCA_947361185.1. NCBI lineage: Eukaryota > Metazoa > Arthropoda > Insecta > Lepidoptera > Noctuidae > Charanyca > Charanyca ferruginea. Next base: position 15,716,523 of record OX376071.1, on the reverse strand, counting down.
TTAATACAATATTTAATGCACAATATGATCCTTTATTAAGATCCAAAATCTTTTCCTTATTCGAAGAATCGGCGTTCTCATATTTTATTTTCTTGTAATATTGACCTTCAAGTTGTAATCGTGAGCTGCCTACGCTACCAAAAATTTTTTTTTTTAAGAGGTTAATCCTTTAGTCTAGTTTTGTTGCCAACTTGCTTATCTGCGGCTGTGTTTGTTTACCAAGCGCGCATGAACTGATGTTCAACAACGTTGCTGTCGTAAACTATTACTATGGTCTTTCTCGTTGTGCTACAGGCAGCCACGATCTAATTATTTAAAATGTATTCATGTGACAAAATAAATATGGTTTGTTACTAGGACATCAGCTGGTTTTCTTCCTGTCGTTTAACAGATCGTTTTAGTTTTGCGTGCGACTTGATAGGAATTGGTACAAAATACGTCGTTTGGAAGTGAATGTCCACGTGAGAGTGGTCGGTGGAGGCACGGGACGCCGGCGACGATGGTGCGGTGATGCGGCGGGCGGCGCGCGTGCCCGTCGCATGCGCTCGCTCAACATGCGCCTCTGCGGCTGTTGCCTCGGTCAGTTGCTTTATTATTGTTTTGCTTTTGCTTAGAAACAATACTATTTAGGTCGCTCCTCAGTCACGGTTTATTGCTGGAGCTGAACGCGCTTCTCGCTCTAATGTGTTATTATACAGTAGAAATATAAATAAAATAATTATAAATATGCAGCTACAGGTACAGCATCTTCGATCCTAAATAGTTTTTAAATTAAAGAGAAATATACATAGGTTTTAAATAAAAGAGTTGTTTTTACAGCTTCTTGTTTTTTGCGGATATCTTATATTCTGATTACTCTTATAAATCTCAAATCTAAATATATATTAGATTGAAAGCAATAGATTATAGAAAACGTGATCTCTATTTAATACTTGTGTGCAAAACAGATAGCTGCATAACCGGAGGAAATACTACAATTTATTTTTATTACCACTGCATAGCTGAGTCTCTTTAAAGTTATTGTTTTCGATTTTAAATAAAGTACTTATCCACCTTTTTGTGAATTTTCCTGACGATAATTCTAATAGCTTTTTGTATATGTTAAGAGACATGATTCATTGAGCTAGAATTTACACAATGTAAACAAGGTTAGCGGTCGCTATAAAACTTTAAACCTAGTTAAACACTGCAATCCAATAACCCGATCTGTACAGTGTACATTAATAAAATTCAGCTACTTGTATACTACATTTTTGTGAATGAATATTGTTTCAAAGCGAAGCTTTTTGTACGTGTTCTTTATAGGTACATGCTCGCGTTTTATACCAACCGTGTACAATATCGCTATTTTCACATGGCGTCCATTCAGCGTCAATGTTCTATTGATTCATTCAATGAATTATTCCTCTGTACTGGCTAAGAACTTGACGGTTTGTTTTGTTTATGCAGGAAGTAATCACACATCAGTGGTAGCTGTAGTATTTAATTGATAGGTTTAGCTAATTATTATTAGGTATAATTATAAATCAGGGAAAGTTTTAACGTACACCTACACAAATGTGGGCTAGAAATTGGGATAGTTTTAAATTTGAAAACCCGTCATCAGTAAGGGACGCATTCGATTCGACATTTACAATATAACTTTATCAAAGTTTGTATGAAGCGAATAGGCCAACGCACCTATGAGTATACTTGCCCTGAAATGTTTTAAATCAGAAAAAACTTTTATTCGAAAATTGAAAATTGCTAATCTCAGTTAAACCGCGTATCGGCTTACAAGGCCGTTACAAACTCAAGAGGTGTTTGGAGTACTGAGACTTTCTTTTCAAGCAGAGGTTTTTGCAACGTAACACAACCCGAACACACCTTAAGAGAACTCAAACAGAACTAGAACATCTGAAACACTTCCTATCTTAGAGGAATTTTTAATGAGCTAACTATTAAATAAGTGACTGGTATCACCATAACTTGTATCAAGTACCTAAACCAAATCAGTATATTAAGTATTTTACAACGTTAGCGTGGGCATCCACTCCACATCTTGACGCATTAGTTGAAACTGATCACTGCCTTTTTTGGAATGTCGTCTTCATATTTGCTTCTTGTAGGTAGGTACCTTACTTAACTCTATAAGGCTGTTTTTATGTGTTGTATTCAAATTAGAGATAGCTTTGAACATCAAATTCTTTACCAAATTTATTTAGGTTGTGTTTGAAATATTTCAAACACAACCTTAGCATTGTCCGCCTGGAATATTTTTTCCCCTCTACACATGAATGTCTCTTCTGCAGTTCTGCTATGTAAGGGGCTGCTAATTACAGTCATGTAAAACATTACTTTTAATGAATTATTCTATTTAATTGTTATTCAAACTTGATTTTGAAGAATATTTTATTTAAAAGTTAAGTTTCTATTTTTATCTACATCTATTAATAGTTTCCACCCCTCTTTCTTTTGTCACCACAATTTGTCTCCGACTCTAACCGTATCTAAAGTGGTCGCATTCTTAGGGTACCGAGAAACAAAGTACTTGGGGCAACCCAATTTCATGTAGTTCTATAATACGTTCATACGTGTATGTGTGGTTGAGTTTTAATTAGTAAAGTGGGCACCATGACTCGCTCTCGTTCTCTCGAGAGATCGCGTGATCGTTGTAACGGTTTACTGCAAATTCATGCGTAACATAGATAACATACTATTCAATGTTGAATGGTCAGTCGATTGTTGTTATAAAGTTAATTTCTTAGGATATGCATGTTTAATTATCTCGTGAAACGAAAGTGTTGCCACGCATGCAAACTGAAAACTAATACATTCCAAGAGATTGTGCTGAGCGTGAAAATATTTACTAGTTTCGTATTCAAATAACGACTGTCTCATTTTTTTACTAAAGGCAATCATACATAAGTATACAAGTCAGTCTTTATTTGGTAAACGTAAACACAAAACAGCTTATAACATCGCAATAAATTTTATAGAATTGAACATGTGGGACATCTTCAATTCTTTAAAATGTTTCGAAACATTAAGAATGTGTTCTTTATACTTCTGGTGTTGATGTTATTTGAGGGACAAACAAGGACATTGTATATCGTCATATTTTATAAATGTCCGTTTGGACATACATACTATACTTTATATACCGTAAGGGAAATTGTGGCCTGAGTTTGCGTTGAAATAATGTACACCGATTTAGTGTTTGTTTATGTTGGGCACCTGTATTACTCGCCACCTGCTCGAGCTACGGAAGTAGAGTATCTACGTTAAAAATAGTTAGCTCATTAGCCTAAATTTAGTCCGTACTCGTTCCTCGAAGAGTATATTTTCCCCTTTTCATTGAAGCGAAAATTTTGGCCTAATGTGTTTCATGTAACTTGGTTTACTTGCACATAACAGAAATATCAATCTTTTCAAATTTAGATCGAAATGGGGTCTTTCCAACCGTTATATTTATTGGTTCTTTAAGCACGGCAACCATATTTTGTCTCTATAGTATGTATCATGTTTTTCAGACCTCAGCTCGATCTGATAATGTTACTTGTTTTGGCTCACCACCCATAGGTAACTTGGTTCTTACATTTTTAATAATATCTAAAATTGTAATTTGTGTAATAAATGTTGTTGTAATGACATGAGAATCCAAAGCCTAGGCAGGTTATTTTGATTAACAAGATCGTTTCGACTTCATATTATCATTTTAACGAATCAATTATCTGATATCTTCAGCGGGCGGAGGTCGCAAGTCGTCCGAGGCGGAAGAAACACCGCGACGGAGCGGATCGCGGGCGTCGAGTGTTTCAGACGAGGGTGGGTTCAACGAGCCCTCACCCGAGGTGGTGGCGCGGCTGCGGCCGGCCGACTACCGCGAGCCACCCCCGCCCGCGCCCCCTCTTACCGACGACATACGTGACGCAGAGCGGGCGCGGTCTGATCCTGATACGCTCTCCGTACTGCAGCAGGTATTTATTCGCTCTTTTGTCCCAGCGTAATAGCAGTCAGTGCGCGTAGCGTTACCAAACGAGACAGATCTAGGCAGGAAGAGCCATTCCTTCTGATACTAGTATCATTAAATGTTCCGAAAGTTTTATTGGTTCCTGGCACAAAATATAAAGGATACAGAAGGACCGCCGCCGCCATCCTCAAAAATAATTACCTAAACTTGCCAGACTCAATAGGGCTGCTACTGTAGGTATTGACTCTGTAGGTTTTATTTTGACTATATGGAATTTTATTGACACTGGTTGAAACTCTATGCAAGTTGTTTATAACAAAAAGAATCATGGCGAGATTCATACATTCATTTGTATGAAAAAGAAGTAATTTAGAGGGTTTAAAATATTTTCCAATGTAGAACACATTACCAGGAGCAGATTGATATACTTAGCATATTTTTAAACCCCCGCCTTATTTCCCGCCCGTTTCATTTCGGTGCCCATTTTGTGTTTATAAAAAAAAGAAAGTGACAAGCGATATTAAAGGATCTATAAAATTGACAGACAAGTGATGTGACAAGTGTGTGGGAAAAAATAATCAATATTTGTGATATTATTTCCCATAAAACGATGCAATTTCAATGTAAGAACTGCGAAACGGCGGCTGTCGGTGTCACTGTTACTGTCAGTCACCGTTTCGTTCTAAAATAATGAGCTTTTCGTTAAACTTATTAACTTTTTTTTTTGCGGGGTTTTAAAAATATTGTAAATGCCTGAAGATACCTGTAAACGTAATGTGTGCGTGCCAAAAATGGCGGTTTGTTCTGGGCGGTCTCTCTGCTCGGGCGTGCCGCAGCCATACGTACTTTGTTTTCCTGGATAAACTTCATTTTGTATATGATACTCCTGCAGCTGTTTCAAAACTAATCACAAACGGTTTACTATTACGGCAATAGTTCAATAGTTTAATAGTTTGTGGCCGTGTGGTGCTGGTCGCGAGTACCACTACCCCATTTCTACCCGTGGGTGTGGTAGAAGGCGACAGAGGGATATTGACCAGAGGATGGGCAGCAGCGTCCTTCTGAGTACACACACACACCTACTGCAATCGCCAACATTCATCGGCCAAGTATGGCGAATACGGCTGGACCCCCCTTGGGGGAGACCTATGCCCAGCAGTGGGCGTCTAAAGGTTGACATGATGAATAGTTTCAACGTTCAATCCTCATTTTACAGGACTCCGGCGTAGTAGTGAGCGAGGCGAGTCAAGGCTCCATAGAGGTGCTCGACAAGTCGACCACCAGCCAATGGAGCGTGTCGGAGGGGGAGAACGCGTCCGGGGAGAGTGGGCGCGGGGGGGACGCGCCGGACGCGCGCTGGGACGACGCCGACGCAGATTCCAAACAACCTGACAGCATGACGCCCGACGAGGCCGAGATACTACTCAGCTCCAGGTCACACTTCAAACTTAGCTTGATTTTGCACTACAGTAGGGTAAACAATACTAATGTTGCCAACATATCCCCCCCCCCCCCCAAATAATTGGCACTTAACTAATTTCTACTGTTCATTAAGAATATTTTCGTTTTTTAAGGACGCGGTACCCGACAGTAATATTTGTAGAAAAATGTAACAGCGTCCTTAAAAAACGAAAATATTCTTAATCAACAGAAATTAGCTAAGTGCCCAATCATTGGGGGGGGGGGGGGGGGGGGGCGGTTCCAAAATTAGTATTGTGTAACTTTATTTGGTCATATTCCTAAATTACACGAAGGGCACATATAGGCTTGAATGTGTTGAGAAGCTGCTTATTTTTGCGCTCTAATGGCACTCATTTATCAATTCATAAGCGTTTTTGCAAAATTTAAGCACTACGTGATCATTTTGTGGGACGTCGACTGCGATTGAAGTATGATGCTTCAGATGAACTGCTTTCTAATGTCGCTATCACGTCGTGCTAAACGATTATTTTGATAGACTACTTCATAATTTTACAGTTAAAACATGAAAATTAATCAGATCAGTGTTCTTATAACTTATATCCATGTCTTACCGTGTAACTTCGGGCATGACCAAACAAATAATATTCAAATAATCAAAAGTATTGCATTTGAATTGAGTTAGATTAACCATACATTATTGTAGTTAGTTACATAATATGGCGTCACATCAATTCTGTTTTATTACTTTATCTGAGGCACGTACGCTATGCGGAACTAAGTAACTGTTTAATATTCGTCACACCTTTCTTCCTCGATGTAATCATGCTATTCATCAATGTTTACTTTCTGGTTCATTTTAATTCTTATTGGAATACGCGTGATGTATAATCTGAAATTTCTGTCTTGAATGCATGATTCCACGTACTTGTAATGTCTGCATCGAAGTCGTGTTATATATTTATTACTTCTTTTATATAAGTATTTTGAACGATGTTGTTAATAAACACGCTATTCTATATTTTCTTTTTTCAGGACTTGATATTTGTAATGCTTAGTATATTAATAAATGTCGTATTTTTATCATTTGCATGCTGCCTGTCCGCACAACGCTTCATTATTGCCTGATATTTGCAGTATTCTGGAGAAAAAACTTAGGTAAGCTCGGGGCATTTGTGCAACCGTCGTTTTCTTCTACATATAGTGCAGATTTTGTAGAACGCTTTTTAATGTGCTCCTGTTCTCTCTACATTCTATTAAGTACGCTATTTTCAGTAGAAATATAGAAACAAATGCAGCGACTAAACTATCCGATGATGAGACAAAATATTTTTGTGCATTCCTGTATGCTGTTCATGTTATTTACGTTCTGCACCTGACAGGGTAAGAGAGGTAATATACATTTTATCGAAGTATAGATAGCGACATTACAGGCCTATCTGACAGTCAAACGAATTGTGATATGCTAAAAGTTTTAGCGAATATATTACCCGTCTTGTTATCGCTATCGCTATTCATACACAACATAATGACAATGTAAACAACACAGTTTGATCCGTACTAAGCTTTTTTCGTGGCGAGGTCTAATTAAAGTTTATGCGGGGTAGGCTCTTATTTCTATACTTCACCACTTTTGCACTGTCACGTATTGTACCTACACAAACCCTGTTTATTTTCATACCACACTGCATTATGTTTGTACTGTTAGGGTTAGCGCACATTTGGACGGGCCATTGTACAACGGAATGCATTTCAAAAATCCTCTTACATCACTTCCTTTCATTTTAAATGAGCCATCGCACATCGATAGGCGCTTTTTTTTGTTTTGTCATGGTATGCTTTGCGTCTCGATATGGCTGTAATATGCGCTGGCCTTAATAAAGCGGTGCCGTCATACAACGCCGCTTAATGACGGCCGTCCATATACAGGTTGGGGATGGCAATAGCACAAAAAATTATCATGGTAGGATTTGGTAATTTGGTGTAATTGTTTTTATTGAGCATTAATAATATTAAATTATGACGCCACAAGTTGCCGCTCTTTTCACAAGTTAGAAAACCAATATTTCATTTGGTGTTTTGTTTTGGTTACATTTACATGCTTTTTAGTATATTGAAACTTTTTTATTTAATTTCGTTTTTAGGATTTATTTGATAGTTTGAAAATATTCTTATAAACTAGTATTACCAGTATTTTAATTTTCTGTAGTATCGTCGTCCCCACCCTTTATACTAGATGTTAGGGTGTAAAAGTTGTTCATTTTCATGATTACTGCACTCTCATAGTAACTCTCTTGTTTAAAGTAACCCTGTATACTGTCCTCGTTTTCTGACACCCTAATGTTGAACCACCGGCCGCCATTAGTCTGCGTTTCCACCAGTGATGTGATACTGACCAATGACACCGCTTCATTGTCATAATTTGTACTAAGCTAGCGCTGAAATTGGCTAGTTTCATACGCATCCTAGCACATCTCTGGAAAACGCAGCCTATGACTGTACCGCTTTCATAGTAAAAACCAAACATTAGTTGTAGATAACTTAGATATCATGTATTGTAAGTATGTATTAGTGGTAGTGTGTAACATGTACTATTTCATGTAGACAAGAAGCTCTGCTGTCGGACGAGCAGGCGCAGGAGATCGTGGCCATGTTGTCTCCGCACGCGCTGCCGCACGACAACGGCGTCTCGCTCAACGACAGCTACCAGTCCGTGCTCTCCTACGAGAGGTATCCTCATCTTTACACTCTGTCCACTGGTTTAATCGTTTTTTGACAGCTGCAACTAGTGAACAATATTTATGTTTTTTGTAAAAACTGATATGCATACCTGTATTATAATGTAAGAGTTCATAAATAAGATAATCCAACAAGATTAGGCAGTTTATATATTTATTTTATAACACATTTTAAAGTTAACTTAAGGGCAGCTGTCAAAAAACCAATAACCCAATGGACAGGGTATAATATTATATCTCAGCTGTTATGGCCGCACTATTTGGACCAATTTGTTCCCGCTGAAAACTAAATCAAAATGCTGAAACAAGGCATTAGACATTTCATGGTTAGGGTAAGTGATAGTAGAGGAGACTGTAGAAATATGCACAGAAATGTCGTTTTGAAATTGAAACTAGATTTGAGTCGAGATTAGTATCAGATGTATAATATTAGCCTGTAATTTTTATTTATAAACACTAGCCTGTTCTTGTACCTAAAGTCACTCCTATAGCAAGTCAATATTAGACAAAAAGTACCGACAGTCTGTCATGATTTGTCCTGCAAATAATTATGGTAGGGTAACAAAAAACGAATACCAGAGCTTTCTTTTATTAAAAAAAATACTTTGTCTCACACTAGGAATTTCTCTTGTATCGTGAGCGCGTTTATAAACATATGAAGTCACTTATACAAACCTGACCGGAACCATAGACCATACAAATATTATTTCCGTGCGGGTATCGAAACCCGTAGCCAATCGCTTAGGGTCTATTCAGACGTACCACAACCACAACAAAAACACGTAGTCGTGCACTATTTTTTTATAAAATTGAATAGTTTAATTCACACTGACCACTTTGTCGGTATGACAACGCAGCTCCAAAAAACCGCAGCGTCACTATTCACACGTAACCACTGCTTGACCACCTTTTGACGCTGCGATGTGGTGTAGTTGTGGTACGTGTGAAACAAGCCTCAGTCGTGTGATGCCGGCCGCAAACTCCATTTCTACCCGTGGTTGTCTGTTGCCTTAACAGAGGGATTGACCAGAGGATGGGCAGCAACGTCCTTCTGAGTGCCATAACACCTACTGCAATCGCCAACATGCATCGGCCAAGCATTCCCTATGCCCAGCAGTGGGCGTCTAAAGGTTGACATGATGATGATGATGAAACAAGCCTTAGCCTCTGCGCCAACCGTGCATCTGAATTCCCCATGTCATAAAACTAATGATACAATACACAACAAACTTCATTACAGTATGCAGTCAGTGGATGAGAGCTACGAGTTCGTGTCTCTGGAGGCGGAGGCGGGCCTGGCGGGCGGGGACCGTCGCGCCGCACCTGATACCACCGAACCCGACACTGTCTTCGAGCATTACCCGCCGCAACAGCTGAGGGAACTCGGCGAGGAGAACGGCATACACTACTTTGAAGATGGACACTTCTATACTGAGGTTGGTAAAACGATACGGTTCTTAACAGCGCCCATCCCATCATATTTCCTATACAAACGCTCGTACGTAATTACGACGTTATAACAAATTATTTTCCAAATATTTTTAACACACAGGTATTTTGTGGTTTAAATCTAAAGCCTGCTCTACACTACTCGCGAAGTAGGTCGAAGTTGAGCGAATACAATAGTGTAGAAGGGCACTTCGCTTCGCTTCGTGCAACCTCGGCTCGCATCGGGCGACTTCCAGTCGTTGTCGGTTTTTGCGCCCGAGTCAAAGGACTCGAAGTATCCCGAAGTTGCGAACACGAAGCGTCTTACTACACTACTCGGCTCACTTCAGTTTGCATCGAGACGTCAACAGCGCATGTTGTATTCATCGTTCCGTAATTTACAGAACACTGATACGATGAGTGATATACAGTGGACACAAGAACAAATTTTCTTGTTCCTAGAAACACTGCAATCAGAGCCAGTTATTTGGGACCCAAATGAGAGGGGTCATAAAGACAAAAACGATGCTTGGTTTTTAAATATTTTTTTTTTTAATTTTAAAATATAAAATATTAATTTAATTTAATTAATTTAAATTTTTAATTAATTTAAAATATTATATTTAAAAAAAAAATTCAGTCAACGGCAGCTGCCACTTGAACGTTATCCATGATGCCTATCGTGCGGGCGCCGGGCGACTGAGCTCCTCGCGAAGTTGCACGAGTGTGTAGTCACATACTTCGGACTTCGATCAACTTTGGTGAATACTTCGTCGAGGCAACTTCGCGAGTAGTGTAGAGCCGGCTTAAGTTTGTATGAAGCCAAAAATAAACTTTTTTGAGAAACAAATTTAGTAACCACGTCCGAAAATCTGCTTTTTTGCACTGATATTATCAGAACTTTGGCCGTTCATAATGCACTCATACATTGAAAAGTAAAAAAACAGCTTCATAGAAACCTAGCACATGTAATGGAGATTCTAAATTACAAACATTATTACCAAAAACTTATAAGGATTTTTCAAAAACACGTAAATTTCACGCACTGGAACAAGTTTTGTGAAATCTCTGCGCGCCAATTTTCCTGCGATGTTATCGCGTTCTCACTCACTCGTTTGTTTTCGAGCTTTGCATTGGTTGAAACAAAAATATTTTCAATCACGCTCCCGTCGAAGTTCGCTCGATGGCGATGGGCGCTCTTAACGACAGAAAATCTACTACCGAGCACGACAGCACGCATGCTTTTTCTAGACTATACTACTTGTAACATATTATTGATTTTAAAAGAGTATCCATGAAGTTTCTTGCTTGTTCTTCTCCATAGAAACCTACTGTTTGGAACGAGCAACTAGCTTCAACTTTTTGACTGACTCTGACAATAGGGTGTTATACTCTATACGAGAAAAATCTATAAATATGTTATTGAGACAGTTTAGGCATAAAGCAGTCGGAAAATGTAAGTTTTAGTTCATAAAATAAAAAAACAATTTTTTAAATTTAATTCAAAGTTTTCAGTATTTTTAATCTGTTATAAAACTCCGTGAAATAGTAGCAGCCATGTTATTACGCCATACGGCTGTGTAAACAAAAAATTGACAACTGTCAGTCAACCGATTGGCGTAATACAGGCTTTGTACTTTTATTATTTTCGTAACCAACGTAATTTTTTCATTATTACACCTATTACAAAATATGCTTTTAATTATTTTTAAATGATGTACAATTATCATATTTAATATGAGCTCATTTGATACAAAACGAACTGACGTCATTTACGCTGAACAATATGGCGTCCAGTAAGAGGCGTTTTCGTCAAACTACGCGCGAAATTTGAAAATTTAAAATTTAGATGCATTTTTATGGCACTTATCGAATGAATAAAAATTTTGTGTTTTTTTTGGTGGCATATTAGCACTACAGAATGTCATTGAGACACTTTTCAAAAATGGGTGTAATACCCTATTTAAAAGTACCTGTAATTGGTTTGTTTGAAATAAATGATTTTGAGTTTTGAGTTCGACTACTCGCCAATCGCGTATTCCAGATGAGTTATTCCCACACAACCCAGAATGGTCTGTCCCCGCGGTGGTAGATGGACTAGATATATAATAATAATAAGGACTATATTTTTATAATAATAATAAATTTATTGCATGAAAATTACACAGGATTTAACATTGGCCCCAAACTACATAGACAAGCCTGTATCTATACATGGGATTTCTTTTTCACCAAAATAATTTTTATTTTCGGGGGCAGGTGGCAATATTATTTCTCAACTGCCACCATTTTTAAACTTATATAAATTCGAGGGCAAACGGGAAAAACAATTGCATCTACCACCGCGGGGGCAGACCATTTTGGGGTGTGTGGGAATAACCCTTCAACGCTTCCCAGACGGTCCAGGCTTCACAATGATGACGATTTTTTATCTGGCGCGGTCACTACTTTACGTGCTGAGGACTTTTTTATTTTACCCATTTACTTCAGGCAACAAAGGCCTATAGAAAGAAATATACATAAACAACACTTATCTATAAACTAATACTTAAAAAAACACTTGAAAACTGAATCAATAACTATTAATTGTTATCACCCGTTTCTAGCCCCAGATTGCGATAAACGCACTTATTGATATTAATTTTTATTATTATTTTTCAGGTTGCCGGACTTCCGCCTATTGAGGAAGACGAGGACGACGATTACTACCCACCAGTATTTGTCAAGAAAAATACCAAAGTCAAATTCAGGTATGGAACAATAAATCTACGATCGTTGTTTCGATACACCAATCACACTTTGAATAGTCATTTAACAATGAAGAACAGCAACAAGCTGTTCTTCATTGTTAAAATACTATGCTGCGTAAAGCTGCGTGAAGTTTGTTATAGTAAGCCGAAGTCTTTTACGTGACGATTTTGAATGTCATGGTCGCTATACACTTAAGCAGGTCGACCTTTTTTGATTTGGCATTCTCAATATAACCTTTGATAACGTTGTATTGATAGTGCCGACCCCCTTATGAGTATAGCGACCCTGAATAAGTCCAATCTGTTTTATACTATATGACCATGGCCATAATGTACAATTTATGCCTACATAACAAGTAAGAGATTAACTACACTTATTCAGCTAAATTCAGCTTTTGTCCATAAAAAACGATGGTTTAGTAAGTAGATGCGTACGTATCTGTTCAGCTTTGCGCGTCTGAACGGGTGCAATACAAAATTGATTTTTTCTATAGACAAAAGCTGAATTGCGCTGAAGAAGAGTAGTTAGTCTCTAAAGTCCATAAATGTGTACTACCCGTGCGCTAAAAGTTGGGACCGGAGCGCGGTGACGATGACGGTCACAGTGGAAATAGCGATGCGAACGGTACAATACGGGCGCCATTATGGGAGTCGCATTCCTAGAAGATCCCAACTTATCGCCCACGGGTAGTACCGTACAACGGGGTGAATCGGGGTGAAATTGAATTCATTAGCGAAAATGTATGGAACAGCTGTTTTTTTTTTCGCGAGTTGGCTCTATACTAAAAGTTGTTCAGGTTCGTGGTCTTAGTCACTTTTTAAAAATTTGCTAATTAATTCAATTTCATCCTGTATATTTTTTTCTAGTGTGCTTGTTTACAACAGGCTATATTATTTCAACCTTAAAATTTCGTCTTTAAAGTTTCGTCCCGATTCTCCCCTGCATCCCTATTCACCCCATTTTAACGGTACTGTTTAAACCACAAACTTATACTTGATCATACTTTGTTCCAGCACGAACCCGATGCGCGTGTTCTCGACGCACTCGGTGCGCGAGTACGACCGCCGCAACGAGGACGTGGACCCCGTGGCGGCCAGCGCGGAGTACGAGCTGGAGAAACGCGTTGAGAAGATGCACGTGTTCCCTGTCGACCTCGTCAAGGGGGCTGACGGACTTGGACTCTCTATTATCGGTAATTTGGTACTGTTGTATAAGTAGACAATGGTGCCAATAGGGTATTTTACTCTATGCGAGAAAAAATCTATAAATATGTTATTGAGACAGTTTAGGCATAAAGCAGTCGGAAAATGTAAGTGTTAGTTCATAGAATAACAAAACAATTTTTTAAATTCAATTCAAAGTTTTCAGTATTTTTAATCTGTTATAAAACACCGTGAAATAGTAGCGGCCATGTTATTACGCCGTACGGCTGTGTAAACAAAAAATTGTCAACTGTCAGTCAACCGATTGGCGTAATATAGGCTTCGTACTTTTATTATTTTCGTAACCAACGTATTTTTTTCATTATTACACCTATTACAAAATATACTTTGAATTCTTTTTAAATGATATACAATTATCCTACTTAATATGAGCTCATTTGATACAAAACGATCTGACGTCATTTACGCTGAGCAATATGGCGTCCAGTAAGAGGCGTTTTCGTCAAACTACGCGCGAAATTTGAAAATTTAAAATTTAAATGCATTTTGGCACTTATCGATTGAATAAAAAATTTTGTGTTTTTTTTGGTGGCATATTAGCACTACAGAATTTCATTGAGACACTTTTCAAAAATCGGTGTAATACCCAATTCTGCTGTGCACAAGCTAAATTTATTTAAAGCAATTTTTATCTCTTTCTCTCCAATAAAACAAGAAAGAGACAAATTTAGTAAGAGCTGTCAAAAACTGTGTGTGATCTAAAATGTTCATACAATTATAGTTGTCTTTTCAGAACGTATTGATTAAAAACATGACGAAGTTCAAGGAAAAAACTATTTTTTTGATATATCTAACTTAGTTCTTATCTTTCGCCGTCCTTTACTTCGGCTGCCCGGTAGTAAGAGATGCCAATTGTCTAATTTTAGTTTAGTTTGTGAACAAGGGAATCGGTACCAATATAGAGAGAGACAATGAGGAGCTCGTGGCTAAGTAAAAACCGTACTGATTTTAAAGAAGGTTAAGCTCCGCTTGCTGCGGTCGGTCTGTAGATGGGTGACCATCCATTTCATACGGAGTTCCCTCCGTGCCTCGGAAAGCACGTAAAACCGTTGGTCCCGGCTGTCATTCGTAGATCTTTGGCAGTCGTTATGGGTAGTCAGAAGGTAGAAAGTCTGACAACCAGTCTTACCAAGAGGTATCGTGTTGCCCAGTAACTGGGTTGTGGAGGTCCGATAGGCAGTCGCTCCATGTAAAACACAGGTATTCAGCTGCGTCCTGTTAGACTGGAAGCCGACCCCAACATAGTTGGGAAAATGCTAGGCAGATGATGCCCAACATGCATCGGCCAATCATGGCGATTACGGCTGAACTCCCCTTGAGGGAGACCTATGCCCAGCAGTGGGCGTCTAAAGGTTGACATAATGATGATGATGATGATGATGATGATGATGATGACCGCACGGCTTCTCATTTATGTTTATTTTTTCTATATTATATTTTATATACTCTACAGGTATGGGTGTCGGCGCAGACGCTGGTCTAGAAAAGTTGGGCATATTCGTGAAGACTATCACTGAGAGCGGTGCCGCCGCACGCGACGGTCGCATTCAAGTAAACGATCAAATCATCGAAGTCGATGGCAAAAGTTTGGTGAGTCTATACATATTTGCTTTCTAACATTTAAAGGGGGCTCGTGGTTACGTAAAAGTCGTAGAAATCGATCGGTCAAGGTTAACTTGCTGCGGTAGATCCGTGGATGGGTGTTCATATCATACCGAGGCCGAGCCCCTCTGTGCCTCGGAAAGCACGTAAAGCCGTTAATCCTGGCTGTCATTCGTAGATCTTTGACTGTCGTTGTGGGTAGTCAAAAGCCAGAAATTCTGACAACCAAAGTCAAAGTCAAATCATTTATTTCAATTAGACCATTATAAAGGCACTTTTGAACGTCATAATAAAAAAATATAAAGTTGATTCTAGTTGCCCATTCCAAAAGGTAGTTTCGTATGGAGAAGAATGGGCAAGAAACTCCATACTTACTCTTTTAAAAAAAATGTGTACAATATTTTGCATTTACAGTTTACAGTTATATAACTTTACGTGAATACGATGGACCTTGCATAAAAACACTATATTGAAGTATGTACAAAGTATTACAAGATAAAGAATGACAGCTAAGTTGTATACATAGATACATAGTGTTCACATATTATTATTTACAATTATTGTAAAAGTAGACAACCACTCCATACATTGAACCAGTGTGTGACCCAAAGCAAGAATTAAATATAATGTATATACTAAGTATAAATTAAGTAGTTTTAATTAGCAATCCGTTTGATTTTGTCTAGACTGTAGATTGTCCTATGGAGCCCGGACCAGCATGTTTCCAAGCATTCTTATCATGGATATAATCCTCTAAACTGTAATATGCTTGTTTACAGAGTGTACTTTTAATATATGTTTTAAATTTTCTTTCATTTAGTTGCAATATATCACTAGGAATTTTGTTATAACACTTAACACAGAACCCCATAAAAGATTTATGAACTTTAGACAATCTAAAATATGGTTGAGCTATTTTGTCTTTGTTTCTAGTATTAATATTATGTCTATCACTAACCTTATTAAATAAATGTAGGTTTTTTCTTACGTACATAATATTTTCATAGATAAATTGGCAAGGCACTGTCATTATATTAATATTTTTAAATAGTTCCCTAAGAGAATCGCGGCGACGTAGATTATAAATGGCTCTAACAGCTCTTTTTTGTAAGATAAAAATGGATTCAATGTCGGCAGCCCGACCCCACAGTAAAATACCATACGACATAATGCTGTGAAAGTAGCTAAAGTAGACCATACGCGCAGTTTCTACATCTGTCAACTGTCTTATCTTTCTAACAGCATAAGCCGCGGAGCTTAGTCGCCCCGCAATAGATGTTATGTGAGGTCCCCATTGTAATTTCTCGTCTAGCGTGATTCCTAGGAAAACCGTTTGACTATTAAATTCCAGTTTCTCTCCATTTAGAATGATGTCACAATTGCTATTCCTAACATTTGGTAAAATGAATCGAATACATTTGGTTTTTTTTTCATTAAGTACTAAATTGTTTACCGTAAACCAATTTTGAACCTGAAGAATAGCGTCATTTACGTCGTCAAGATGTTGTGACCGTCTGTCTACTTTAAAAATCAATGAAGTGTCATCGGCAAATAACACCATCTTTGGTTGGTTTTGAAGTAATTGGGGTAAATTATTTATATAGACTAAGAATAGAAATGGACCTAATATTGAAAAGGGGTATCGTATTACCCAGTAACTGGGTTGTGGAGGTCAGACCGGCCGTCACTCCATGTAAAGGACTGGTATTTAGCTGCATCGAGCTAGACAAACCGAGTCTATCAAAGTTGGGAAAAGGCTAGGTACAGTACGGCCGAAGTATCCTGACGGTCCGGAAGTTAGCTGATTAGCTCCGCAGTAGACAATTTCGTTCCTAAAAGATCCATTGCGCAACCAAACAGATAACTTCAGAACCTCCTCACGTCGGCCGTACTGTAGATGAAGATAAATTCTAACATTTGAATAGGCTGATAATTTTTATTGAACTCCGCTGTTTGTATTTGTTTTTTTGCATCAGCTTTGTGGTTCTGTGTATTGAGTGTTTTACTACCTTTAATTTTAAACATAGGTGGGTGTGACGCAAGCATACGCAGCGTCAGTGCTTCGAAATACCTCGGGTCCTGTGAAGTTCCTCATCGGACGTGAAAAAGACCCGGAAAATAGTGAAGTAGCGCATCTCATTAGACAGTCTCTTGCTGCAGACAAAGAAAGGGAAGAAAGGTAAATACTGTTGTTGTTATTAATATTTTGTTTGAATATTTGTTACTCAATCACGTTTTATAAAGGTGAACGCAGCCCGAGCCGAGCGCGTCGAACGCATCGAATGAAACGAGTTTTAGAATTCTCTGTATGAAATGTTATGAAACCTCGTGCACTTGCTTGCTCTGAACCCCAGAAATCCTAGACGAATTCGGATGACGTAATCAGATTTGGTTCAGCTTTTTTAAGTTAAAGTTATGAACCCACATTCTTGTTTCTCTTTGACGTATTTCACTTTCTTCATCTTCCATTAATAAAGCACTGACAATAAAAACCTCATCAAGATCCATCACAATTCACATGTAATAACAGTGCGACAGGCGTAAAGCAAATAGAAAAGATTACTTCGGCGCGGTCGATTCTTTCGGTGTGGATATGTGTGCCAAGGAGGCCTTGACTTCGATGCGTTCGACGCGTTCGGCTCGGATAAGTGTGCGTTCACCTTTAACCGGTTTTTCTTTGTGAATCTTCAGCACATACCTACATAGAATGACCTGGATTTAAATGTAGAATACTATATATTCGTGTATGAACAGACGCCAGCACTACAAGTCATACCAAACTGTCAAATTTTCCCAATTGAATATGAACTTTATTTTTTTGCAATATAGTTGAAAATCTATCAAAGAAATTTGACAGGTTGTTGTAGCTTGGTGTGCTGGCCTCTGTTCATATAGTAGTTTCTATAAGTTGCGTATAAATCTACGAGCACCAGAATTTCTGAAATCCCATTTTCTGCGACTACTATGGCTAAATACTCATACGCTACTCAATTTTAAGATGCCGTTAAGTCTCGTGATGTCTCTATCACTTCTCTCAAAGTGACTGTGACACTACGAGACTTAACGGCATCTTAAAATTGAGCAGTGATCGAATATTTGCCCATTAGTCTTTCAACTTCTTATCTCATGAATATGTTAAACGTTCGTTGATTCATGGCTGTTACTAAGGTCACCGTCATAGCTCTCAGAATATACAAGTTGAAGTGGCAATAGGCAGGCCACAGCGCTCGTAAAATCGAAAACCGATGAGGAAGAAAGGTTTCTCGAGTGGCGACCACGAACCGGGACACACAGCGTTGGTAGGCCTCCCACCAGATGGACCGACGACATCGTTAAGGTCGCGGGTAACCGGTGGATGCAAGCGGCAGGTTGCCGCTCGTTGTGGCGTTCTATGGGGGAGGCCCACAGATATAGATAGACCTATACCCTGTTCACAATAAGATAAGACATAAACACAAACCTTTTTTACAGTCCCTTCAACCGATTTTGACTTCTATTCCGTAGGCTTAAGGATGACATTAGAGGCAAAAAAGTGGTTACAATAACAACTGTTTACTGCAGTTGCCATTTGTCGTGCTACCAACGCAATATGAGTCAAAATCGGTTGAACGGACTGTAAAAAAGGTTTTTGTAAATGTCTAATCTTATTGTGAACAGGGTATAGATAACGCAAGTATCACGATCTGTATGAAAACCAAGCGTGCCATTTTTTGGACGTCACAATGTAATACGAATGTTTTGTTTTTTTCCTAAATTTGGTATTACTGAGGGTATTAGATTAAAAATACTTTGTTTTTTAAATTAATTATACGCATAATATTAATCACAAAATGACTTACCGATGGAAGGAAACGTTTACTTTATTTTTTTACTTACGATTTTTTATCGTAAGTTAGGCACGAGAATGGCACGCGAAGTAGTTGCTCTTGCGTTATCTAGGTCTATCTATATCTGTGGGGAGGCCTATGTTCAACAGTGGACGTCTTTCGGCTGATGATGATGATGATGACTAACGTTGTAGTATTTCAACAGAGCGAACCGCGAACGTCAGAGGCGGCAGCAGACCGAAGAGGAGGATTCTCACCCAACAGCGCCCGCCGAGCCCTCTCCGCCACAGACGCGACACCCGGATATCAACGACCTACGATCTTTTTTGCAAGAGGTTTGTGTCACACAAGATATTTATTTGTGGTAACATGAGTATGCAGGTTGACATTGGTTGTAGATGAGACCACTCATGCTGGCCTCTGCAGCATACAAATATTGGTTAGCTTATAGAAGAATAGGTCCTACATTACTTGTCATTATAAAATTTAAAAATCTAAGTTTTCAACAAACTAGTATAGGCACAAAAATATAAATACTTTACTAAATAAGTAATAGTTAAGTATCTGTCATAAATAAATAGCGAGTTCTCATTTATTTTTATTAATATTTAATATTAATTTTCATGTTTGATTGTAAGTCAGCGTCGAAAGTAGATGGATGAATAGTCTTCGTCTTTATAATCAAGTCAAAATATTTATTTCATTATACCACTTCCCAAAGAAAAAATAGTTAGTCTAGTTATTCGTTCCAAAAGGTAGAACGTGAATTTCATATGAAGAATGAGCAAGAACCCCATTCTTAAAATAGATGTTTTACAGTATTTTGTGTACATTATAAACGTGAATACGATGGACCGTGCAGTTATTTTTGACACTGACTGTATCCCTTGTTATAATTGGGTATTACACCCATTTTTGAAAAGTGTCTCACATAAATAGGGTATTACACCAATTTATGAAAAGTGTCTCAATTAAATTCTGTAGTGGTAATTATTATATTATATTATTATATTTAGCCTGTACTGTCCCACTGCAGGGCAAAGGCCTCCCTCCATTCCTTCCATTGGTCTCGACTTTTAGCTATTTCCTGCCAATTCTTAAGGAAGATATCCAAGTCATCATAGTGCTAATATGCCACCAAAAAAAAACTCAATTTTTATTCAATCGATAAGTGCCATAAAAATGCATCTAAATTTTAAATTTTCGAATTTCGCGCGTAGTTTGACGAAAACGCCTCTTACTGGATGCCATATTGCTCAGCGTAAATGACGTCAGTTCGTTTTGTATCAAATGAGCTCATAATAAATATGAAAATTGTATATCATTTAAAAATAATTAAAAGCATATTTTGTAATAAGGGTAATAATGAAAAAATTACGTTGGTTACAAAAATAATAAAAATACAAAGCCTATATTACGCCAATCGGTTGACTGACAGTTGTCATTTTTTTGTTTACACAGCCGTACGGCGTAATAACATAGCCGCTACGATTTCATGGTGTTTTATAACAGATTAAAAATACTGAAAACTTTGAATTGAATTAAAAAATATATTTTGTTATTTTATGAGCTAAAACTAACATTTTCCGTCTGCTTTATGCCTAAACTATCTCAATAATATATTTATAGATTTTTTCTCATATAGAGTAAAATACCCTATTTGCAGTTGGTAGGCATGGAGTCAGGCGGCGGCAGTGCGGATGAGATCAGCGTGCGCGTGCGCGACTGGTGCCAGCAGAGAGCTCCCGACGAACAGCTGCGACGAGCACTCACCGCCGCCGCAGACACTGCTCACCGGGCGCAGAGGAAATATGACAAGGTTAGCATTATATATATCTGCATTATACACACACACACACCTGCATACACACACAAACCATTGTCACTCACACTCTCACACCACAAATGCATCGCAAACTTCACTACACCTCATACAAATTTTTCTAATTTTTTTTTTACTTTTGTTCCAACATATTAAGCCTTTAAACATAAAAATGTAATTTTCGGTTAGCATTGAATTATTAATATAAAAAACATGGGTAAAAACCTGTAGGGGGTCCCTGGTGTCCTGAAATACAGGTCTTGGCTTAGTTCAGGCACCAGTCTCCCACAAATGAACATTGTTAATTTATTATAATCATTATTTTTTCCCGTTTTTAAGTTCTAATTAATAAGTGTTATTTGGAAGGAAATAAACATTTTTATTATTATTATTTTAGTATACAAATCGGTGAAAGAGAATGTTTCACTTATGTAGGGGGGGGGGGTCTTATGGGGGAGGTCTTTGTTCAACAGTGGACGTCTTCAGGCTGATGATGATGAGTTTTAGGTGCCTGCAATTCAACTTAGTGCAATTTATTACGCCCCCACTGTTTTGTACATTCAATGCCGCCGCCTCAAGATGTTGTTTTTAAGCTGACATTTTGAATAGAGAATCAAAGTCAGATATACTCTTTACCTCGTCTGTACGGATTTACCCTTTCTGTAAAACACTTTGGCGCGTAGGCACGCCACTGTAATAGTGTATAACTAAGCAGTGGCGTGCTTATGGATCAAAGTTAGGGAAAGCCCGACAGTTTAAAAATAAAAAACCCTATCATTTCTATCAAAACCTCAACACAACAAAACTGTGCTACTAATTTTGCAAAACAATTATTGTAGGTAGTTAGGTTAAAATTTCAATGTTAACCGTCGTAAGTACTAAGACAATACCGCGGTATGCTTAGGCAATGCCGTGTATTGAAATTTCAACTTTATTGCCATAACTTTTTATATTTTTATTCGTCGCCCAAAAATACGTTGCCATGCCGATGCCTACAATGGGCGCTGGGCGATCGTGAATATCGCTGCCATAAAAATACCTAACAATTACGCACAACTCACATCAGGAGATTCATCAACAATAATACACACTCATCTTGTCGTATTAATCTCTTAGTTTAATGCGAGATTTAGTAACGACAGAGAGCTACAGAATGAATAATATAATTTTGAATTATAGTAGACATTTTTAAAACTAATAGATCGGGAAAGCCTCATAAGAAACCCCCGTGTGTAATCGAGATAGCAATATATAGTCAAAGTAACACAGCGAGAGTGTTGTCTTGCGAAGCGATCTGGCACGTTGCGAAGTGACGCTGAGTTTAAATATTATATCGAATGAATGATTGCGTTCCCTACTTATGTAGATCTGGCAATTAGGAATAGCTGGTCGGTGCAAGGTTATTTCTTATCAATTCTTATAAGATAATGATTCTATACTAACTTAGAGGTATTTTCTTATTGTTTTTTTTTTTATAGTCTCGCGTAATTGATTGAAATCCGGGCTTTTCGGCTTTAATGGAAGTCACGTCGCTCTATACATTTTCATTCCGTGTGCAGGCGCGGCGTGCACTGCGCGAATGGCGCCGCACACGCGCCCTGGTCCGCGCACGAGAGGAGTGGTGGAGCGGCGCGCTGCGGGGGGCGCACTGCGAGTACGGCGCCGCGCTGTCGGCGCTGCACGAGCGTGTGGCGCGCCTCGAGGTGCTGCTGCTGGTGAGTGTCAGAGTCACTAACTGTCACAAGACGTAGTGGCGCCGCGCGCGCGAGGAGTGGTGGAGCGGCGCGCTGCGGGGGGCGCACTGCGAGTACGGCGCCGCGCTGTCGGCGCTGCACGAGCGTGTGGCGCGCCTCGAGGTGCTGCTGCTTGTGAGTGTCAGAGTCACTAACTGTCACAAGACGTAGTGGCGCCGCGCGCGCGAGGAGTGGTGGAGCGGCGCGCTGCGGGGGGCGCACTGCGAGTACGGCGCCGCGCTGTCGGCGCTGCACGAGCGTGTGGCGCGCCTCGAGGTGCTGCTGCTGGTGAGTGTCAGAGTCACTAACTGTCACAAGACGTAGTGGCGCCGCGCGCGCGAGGAGTGGTGGAGCGGCGCGCTGCGGGGGGCGCACTGCGAGTACGGCGCCGCGCTGTCGGCGCTGCACGAGCGTGTGGCGCGCCTCGAGGTGCTGCTGCTGGTGAGTGTCAGAGTCACTAACTGTCACAAGACGTAGTGGCGCCGCGCGCGCGAGGAGTGGTGGAGCGAGGGTGCACTGCGAGTATGGTGAGGTGCAGATACACTAACTCATAACTAGTTGCTTTTCCTACATGCGTTGGAACGCTTATTTACTCCAAGTCAATCATTAATAGACCATATTCGTAACAACAATTAAACATTTTCAACGTTAAAGTGGGGCCAGTCTCAGCCTCAGGGTCGTTGCCAGCCATGTGACTGTCCTATTTTGGATTGCAAAGCCAGAATAATCTGCACATTTCACGGCATGACGGTACATTTAATATCATGATTTTCAGGAGACTCAAAAGAAGGCGGGTCTCCCAGTGATGTTGCCGCATGAACCGTCAGCTCGTCGTGAAACACCGCCTCTACCCCGCCGACCGGATCCGGATCCACTTTTAATTAACAGTTAGTATACATCTATTCACATATACAGGGCGGGGACGACGATACGACAAACAATTAAAATACTGGTAATACTAGTTCTTAAGAATATTTTGAAACTACCTATCAAATAAATCTTAAAAACGAAATTAAAAAAAAAGTTCAGATACACTAAAGAGCATAATTATATAATAATAATAATAATGTATTTATTAAATATCGTTTACAAAAAAGAGTACATTAGTCTATAGTAGAAATATTTTTCCATACAAATATGTTTATTGCTTAAAAATAAACTAAAACATTTGTAGGTATGCCTAACTAGTGCAAGTTATGATGAATCGGAGTTATAATGTTAAGTAGCGACCCATAAATGCAAAAAAATAAATAAATGGGCCATAAATGTAACCAAAATAAAACACCATATGAAATATTGATTTTCTAACTTGTGAGAAGAGCAGTAACTTGTGGAGTCATAATTTAATATTATTAATGCTCAATAAAAACAATTACACCAAATTACCAAATCCTACCATGATCATTTTTTGTGCTATTGCCATCCCCACCCTGTATACGTCGATATTACACAAAAGGCTAATACGATAGTTAGTTTGTGATAAATAAATCTTCAGACTGTACCTTATGTCTAAAAGCACTGCCTCGTTGGTCTCGTGGTCGCAAGCGCGATTGCTGAGCGTGGAGTCCGATTCCCGGGTCGGCCATAGTGTTATTGGGTTTTTCTATTAAGAATTTCTCAGTAACAGCTCGGAGTTTGGAAGTTGACGGTGTAACACCCGCGTACCTCGGAAAGAACATAAAGCCGTTGGTCCTGCGCCTGATCTCTCTCCGGTCGTGTCGGATTGCCATCCCACCGGACTATGAGATTGAGGGAAGAGGGAGTGTACCTGTGTTCTCGCACACACTTGTGCACTATAATATCTTCTGCGTACTTGGCTGATCTCCATTGAGATTGGCCGCCCCGTGACTAAAATTCGGTCGGAAGAATTATGTCCAAAAGAAAGAAAAAAAAAAACATGTGCGGTTTGGCGGGGAACGTACGTGTCTGTACAGAAAAAAGTGCTCATGTGCTTTTTTGTTTGTAGTAGGTAGGCTCGATACACGCACACATACACAGACGCATTTCGTTACGTGACGCGCACTACCCATATGCCGCGTTAATTATTGGGACGTAGTTCGTTCCAATAAATAAAAATATAACACCATTGTAATATGTTTACCTCATTACAGATCCATGGAGTTCCGACAGCGATCTGTCTGATCTATCACCCGTGGAGGACGAATACGCTAAAGTGGACAAGTCAAGGCGGAGCGAGGCGCCCGACCTCGGTGACGTCACCGCGCCTATTGTGGAAGAAGCGAAGCCCCCCGTGTCCGCACCCCCCGTCACCCCCGCGAGTTCCGCGTCCTCCGTGACGGTCGCCCCTCCCGCGCAGCCACCCGCCGCCGCGGTTACCCCGCCTACGCCCGTGGTCACTGCTGTCACCACTGCGCATAATGTTCATTCAACGCATGTGATACACACCACACATAGTGCACCACCGCCGACGAATCATCAAATGGACACTCAGTGAGTTTTAGTTTGCTTTTTCTAGATTATCGTTTTGTTATACGAAAAGGAGGAAGATATTTACACTGTATATATGTGAAATCGTAATATTATCACGTCAGCGGAAGTCACTTAGTAGGTAGGGTAGATAGATAACGCCCCCAAGCCAGCCCCATAGCCCAAGGTAAAATTTGTTTCATAGTTTATAAGTTTGTATGTAGGTGGTAATCATCGAAACTACTTATTCGATTTCAAAAATTCGTTCATCCATAGGAAGCCATCCCTGAGTGCCATAGGCTATATTGCATTATAAAAAAAAATTGGGATCCTGGAGAAAATTCACTCGGACGAAGTCGCGGGCATAGTGCTAGTTTATAAGATAACAGTAATATTACTTGAATTTTGACATTTAATTATGAGCTTCTTCTTCTTTTCGAATCGATGGTTTTCCTTTATGCTAGACTACTTGGGCCCAGTAGGTAGCCACATTTAGCGCAGTATTAGTGGCGTTTTTAATGTCCTCTAAGGTGCAGGTGTAGGGGCACTTTGGGCACTGTAATAAGTTACATTAACAATATTATGAGCTCAACTGTCAATTAGGAGACACAATAGTTACAATGACAAACAACCAATATTTGGCTTTTGGACATTTAAAGATTGGCTTCTGGGCATTTAAAGGGTTATTATGATATTGTCAGGTCAACATCGTCGCTAGTGGGCGTGGGCACGAACAGCGTGGGCTCGTCGCTGGGCACGTCGCGCGAGCTGGACGCGGCGGTCCCGCGCGGCGCGCTGCTGGACACGTCGGCGCACCGCGCGCGCACGGACCTGGCGCGCCACCGCCACCACTCGTCGCACTCGCCGCACTCGCCGCATTCACTCAGCAACGCTAGCTCGGTCAGTACTCTCGCCAGGGCCGGACTAGGGCTGGAAGACCCGGGTACCATTATGATTACGGGTGCCCTTTAACCGCCTAAGTAGTATCCTTGTATTTGGTCGGAAATATACGACATATTTCCGACCAAATACAAGAATGTATGATTTTTAATTTAATTGCGCTGTATTCAATCAAGAAGATGTTTATATTAGGTAAATAGTTAATAGGATATTTTACCAAATAAAATCTAATTAGTCCGTCAGATAGAAATCCAAAAAATATTGGACACATGTTTTTTTTTCACGTAAACAAAAAATGAAGACAATACTGTGCGTCGAAAACTCGTGTGACATCACTATGTCAGTACACTTTTACTCACGAAGTGACGTCACAAACCCCCACTCATGATCTTTGATACGTTTTATCTTCGTCAGTTTTTATTGATTTGATAAAACAAAAAATACTTATCCAATATTTTTCGATAATCTAACTGACGGACTAATTAGTTTGTTTTTGGTAAAATACCCTATAAAGTAATCATGTACAATTAAAAACACTTTAGTCTCTTAATTAGAAGTCCTAAAAATAATGTCCGAAGTGAAATGAATTACTAATATTATTCACTGTGCCGGACGCTGGGGGCACGCCAACTGACATGAAGTCGGGCGGTTAAAAGGTTAAGGCCCTATTACAAGTCTGGCGTTTAAGATAAAAAGCCTTTTATTTCATGCAGCAAATATTACAATAATTTAAATATGACATAACTCGATTCAAAGTAGGTCAAAAAAAAAATATTATTTATTACAAAACTAACACAATGTGTATGTACCTCCCCCAGAGATCGCCAACCAACCATGTTTGGGATTGACCAATTGAAATAGAACTTGACCATTGAATTTAGATGTCTTGAAAATCGAATCGCTATTTTACTTTTTAAAGAGTTGGATTCAATCGGATAAGTATCCGATTTAATTCCGATTTAATCCAACTCTAGCTCTACAAACAATGTCAAATACCATGTATCAGATAAATTAGATAACTGGATTGATAATTTCAAGAGATTCCTTAATCAATCGATTTTTTAGCAAAGACAATGATTTCGTGCTGAAAACACTACATCGAATGCCACAATATTCAAATACGGTTATTTTGCTAGACAGTGCAATTGTTTTTAAACGGCGGTTTCAAAAACCTAACAGAATGTACTAAATACTGCATCTAATGTCATAATAGGGTATTACACCCATTTTTGAAAAGTGTCTCAATGAAATACTGTAGTGCTAATATGTCACCAAAAAAAACACAAAATTTTTATTCAATCGATAAGTGCCATAAAAATGCATCTAAATTTTAAATTTTCAAATTTCGCGCGTAGTTTGGCGAAAACGCCTCTTACTGGACGCCATATTGCTCAGCGTAAATGACGTCAGTTCGTTTTGTATCAAATGAGCTCATATTAAATATGATAATTGTATATCATTTAAAAATAATTAAAAGCATATTTTGTAATAGGTGTAATAATGAAAAAAATACGTTGTTTACGAAAATAATAAAAGTACAAAGCCTTTAATACGCCAATCGGTTGACTGACAGTTGACAATTTTTTGTTTACACAGCCGTACGGCGTAATAACATGGCCGCTTCTATTTCACGGTGTTTTATAACAGATTAAAAATACTGAAAACTTTGAATTGAATGTAAAAATTTGTTTTGTTATTTTATGAACTAAAACTTAAATTTTCCGACGGCTTTATGCCTAAACTGTCTCAATAATATATTTATAGATTTTTTCTCGTATAGAGTAAAATACCCTATTCATTTAATCGCTTTGTAAATATTGTTGCTAAAAAGAATAAAAAGCGCATTATTGTTATTTTTGAGCTCGAAGACGAGTTCAAAAAATAATACACAATAATTACGACCACTTTTTTACGCTTTGATCCATAAATATTGTAGATAAGTTTCAAGTCTATATTTTTGACAAGATAACCCCATAAGGATGACCCCAGATTTTCCATTTTCTATTTCATTTATAGAGATAAATGAATTAACTACTAACTACGTTTTATTAACCCATAATTCCATAACCCATTTTGTGTTACAGTACGATGGTCTCGACGATTCGTACAACGACTCAGCAGATGAGTCGCTCAGCGAGTCTACATCGGGGGGACCGCCTCACGTTGGTGCTGTGAGTTCTTATTCCGTACATTTATTTGTTTTATAATCACTATCCATTTTTTTTTACCATATTTTAAAGTAAATAACTGTAGTTACTTGTATTTAATTTCAACCGACTTCAAAAAGAAGAAGTCAAAAATCAATAAGAAGTTCTAAAAAGCGAAAAATAAAAAGCTTTTTTACAAAAAAGATAACCGCCTTCAAAATCTAAAAAGTGAGTTGGAAGTTGGTGGCTTTGTTCTGTTTGATGTTTTGTATTGCCACCGACTTCCAAAACTAAAGTCATGTGTGTTACGTGCTAAAGTTATTCATCTCTTTTTAGATTTTGAAGGCGGTTATCTTTTTGTAAAAAAGCTTTTTTTAGACGAAATTAAACACTTTTACCATATTTCAAAAGACATAACTGCACTTCTATGTAACCAGTCGAAGTCCACGCCTAACATACTGCATGCCGCCATTGGCCCACTTTTTCAATGATTTATTTACAAGCAAAGAAATCGTTTTATCAGCATCGTGACACCCGTCAGAGTTGCGGCAGTTCAGTGGGCAGTGCGACCGATGACGCCGTGTACTCCAGAGACCACAGACATCACCCTCTGTCGGGTAAGAGCTCGCACCATAACGCTTTCTAATCATTGTGTACCGTGCAACGCTGATCATTGAGCGTACGTTTCAAAATAGAACCAGTCTATTAACCATTGGACTATTATCAAACTTACGCCAAATGCTTATAATATTTATGTTCGTAACAAACTCACCACAAGCGAAACTGTTCGTACTCATGTGATTGTGAATAATATCGTCCCGTTAACGTCATGTTGCTTAAATCGAGTTGATCGAATCGCCTCCATCCGAGTGGCATACATATCGGCGCGGTGCGGTAGCGTGTAGTGATGTGCGGGCGCAGGTGCGAGCGCGTCACTGGCTGAGCAGCTGAAGCTGGTATTGGCGGAGCGGGAGCGGCGCCTGGCCGGTGGCTCCGCCCTCGCCCCCGCCTCCGCCCCCACGTCCGCTCCCGCCCCCGCTGTGCCCGACGCCGTGCAGCGCGCTAACGAGCTGGTGGACGAGATCCGACAAGCCGTCAGCGAGGCCAACGCACGAGGTTTGTACCCGCACTCCATCGCTCGCTGATGCTATGTCACTTCACGTTGCTTCCCTTTCTATTTTTCTTTGTTCTTTTAGTTTGGAGATTCGTGTACAGCTTTTGTTATTGTTTTTAAGAAATAAAAATGTTACGAGAAATTTCAGTACATTTTATTTATGAAGTTTGTAGGAACAAGATCAAGTAGTATAATTGAATCCTTCACTCGAGGACATGTTTTCTAGCGCTTTGCTTAGAACTGCTGTATTATAAAGAACAGATTGTTGCAGAGCGTATGCGTTTACAGAGTAAGCAGAAAGTTTCCCAAGATTTTTATTTTCTCACTGTGGTTTTAATATTGCAGCTGTATGTTTGGTTTTCTGGATTACATCTTGTATCTTGTTTTGGTGTTGGTTCGCTTTCCTAACGGTGTTGTGTGGTGGTGTGGTGGTGTTATAGTTGATTTTTAATTGGTTATGTAACTTGACTTTATCAATTTCTTTGTCGTAAATCTTGTAATGTACAGTACACATTGAAAGTTACTTTTTTAGATAGATGTTATTAAATGACAATGCCAGATCCTACCCCACCCATTTACAGAAAATGTAAATTAATAAAATAATTGTAATGATTACAGAACCTTATTTTAGTCAATTGTTTTTTCTTTAGAACTTGCCTGCGTTCTTGGCTTGTTTCCACGACACAGCTTCGACCTCGGGTGGAGTTCATTAGCAAAATGCTTCTTTTGTGTCGTTGTTTATAGTTGCTTTTTTTTGTGAACCCAATTGTTAATGTAGTCTTCATTAACAATAAGGATAAGGAAATGTAAAGAACTTTTTTTGTTGGCAAATAAACAACATTATTATTATTAATATTATTTGCGAGTTACAAATCAATGCAGAAACGGCAGTCATTAGAACTAATGTTTAGTTAAATAAATGAGCAGGAAGATGCTATTTATTTCAAGCTTGTACATGACTTTTATTGAGTGGGGCAAAGTTCTATAGAATTTCTGGCATTGTCCTTTACATGTATTTCAGTAGTTAGTAACGTGTAATAGACCTAGAAGTATATATATGTGTAAAGAATGGAAAGCACACTTCGTCGCTCCTTGGTTTCGCTCTTTCAGAAAATGGATTGGTATCCATTAGGAAATTAAGGTTGCGCAAAATTTTCTGACAGTTACTTTGTCAGTTGAATAGAATCATTTGTTTTTGAGTATTTGGCACAAGATCTTAATATTAAACAGTTTCACATACTGTTGCCGTTGTTGAAATATTAAACTTAAAGATATCTAATACGCAAGTTCCTTCATCATCATCAGCCGAAAGACGTCCACTGTTGAACATAGGCCTCCCCCATAGAGCGCCACAACTCGCGGCCACCTGCCACTTGCATCCACCGGTTACCTGTGACCTTGACAATGTCGTCGGAACATCTGGTGGGAGGCCTACCAACGCTCCGCCTTCCGGTTCGTGGTCGCCACTCTAGAACCTTTCTTCCCCATCGGTTATCGGCTCTTCGTGCGATGTGGCCTGCCCAAACAACTTGCATAATTCTGAGAGGTATGTCGGTGACCATAGTTCTCCGGCGAATTTCCTCGTTCCGGATGCTATCGCGCAAAGAATCTTCGAGCATAGCTCTCTCCATGACTCGCTGCGTGACTCTGAAGCTCTTAAAGTTCTCTAGCAGTTAAAGACTACGTTTCTGTGCCATACGTCATCACAAATGACGTCTCCCTGTCTCACGCCTCTTTACAACTGGATTGGTTTCGTGCTTTCGTCCTGTTCCTGTCATCGGATCGACATAATGGCGTTTCTATACAAACTCTCCAACTTTGCGATATATCTATAGTCGATACGCAAATTCCTTATCAGCAAATTAAGTTAATATCATTATAAACTTTTATGGTATTTTAGAAAAATATGCCACTATGAATTAATTTAGGAATAAAATGTTAATATTATTTTGATAATATAATGTCGTTTGTAATGTGAATACTGAAGGCACGTTGTTAGCAAAATTACAATAATTTGCGGACTGTTTTGCAAATTGAGAAAACACGTCAGAAAGGCTTATTGGGATTTTGAATAGCTAAGAAAGAATACCGAAACTGGCTCTTAAGTTCTTCTTGAGTAACAATTTAAGTTACTCAGCATTATCAAAGACAGCATATCGTCTCCTCAAGGATTGCGAGTGTGAGCTTCCATCTTTAGCTGTACTTCTAGGGAGGGCCAAACCGAACGTGTATTATAGTTGACGTTGGGTTATGGTTATAGTAAAGAAAGCTCCGGCGTGCGTAGTCGGCGGCGAGGTGCCGTGGCAGCCGCTGTCCAGCGCCGTGTCCGAGGCGAGCCTCACGCCGCCACCGCAGGCGCAGTTGCATCCTGTCAATCACTGGACCAAGCAACAGGTACTTTTACCACACTTCTTTTTAGAGTTCCGTATCCAAAGGGTACAAATGGGACCCTATTACTAAGACTCCACTGTCCGTCTGGCTGTCAGTCACCAGGCTGTATATGAACCGTGATAGCTAGACAGGTAAAATTTTCACAGATGATGTATTTCTGTTGCAGCTGTAACAACAACTAAAAACAGAATAAAATACTTATTTAAGGGGGGCAAACACAATCAACGTGATTTTTTTCCGTTTTTTGCTCGATATTAAAAAAACTGTTATAATGTAGGTGTCTAATGTTGTATAGATATTGATCCTTCGTGCGCGAGTCCGACTCGCACTTGGCCATTTTTTAAACTACATCATTTTCTCAAAACAATTGGATTCAACTGTGTAATGGAATGTACTCACAGTAAAGGAATCTTCGTGAATTTGTTTTGCCAATATGCGCAAACTTTTGTTACGAAACCTTATTTTCGGTGAGTACGCAATCCAAATGCGAGAAACTTATATTATTCGTATTTGGATTAAAACATAATATACAATAACAGCTCGAGAAAGATGCTTGCTCCGAAAAAGAATTTTCGTTACTTATCGAACGTTTTGCTAAACAAATTCGCTAAGCGAATGCTCACCGTGAGAAACTTCATTTAGGCTAAGAGTTTACGGTGCGATATTTTACCGTGCACGCATGTGGTTGTGGGGCCACGATCGTCGTAGAATGTGAAAATTGGTATAGCGGCTCCCTTCGGCGTTGTTTCGTGGTTCGGAAAAGCGGCACGGAAATTTTAGTAGGTAGTTAACCCCGTACACATATTTATCGTGAAGTTTTGAGAGTTTAATAAAGTATGGATAAACAATTTCTACTTAGATGCAATTATCATCAATATCAATATGTTTATTTACGTTGTGAGTAAGTTACAGCACTAGATTGAAAGTGCTCATTTGTTTGTAGTACGCTCAATACACACACACATACCTACATACACTGCGCGACACGCGCGTGTGTCGTGTCGTGGTGCGGTGCATTTCGTTACGTGACGATTTCTACTAATTCGCACTACCCGTAAGCCGCGTTAAGGAACTTCGTTTCAAAAATGAAATGATAACAATTTTGTTACCCTGTGACTTTTTCATAAACTAAAAGCAGTCCAGAACTAATGATATTATGAGCATAACATAACAAACAACAACAAAAATAAACACATAACAAACATTACAACATAACATTTTGATAACCAGGTATGGCAGTGGGTGTCCGGGCTGGGCGAAGGCCTGGAGCGCCACGCGGGCGCGTTCGCGGCTCGCGGCGTGGATGGCGCTCTTCTGCTGGCGCTGAGCTCCGCGGACCTGAAGCTGCTAGGGCTGGGCGGAGACGACCGGCGCCGCATGAAGCGACGCCTCAAGGAGCTCCGCGCCGCACACGAGAAGCACCTCAAAGCGCTCAAGAAGGCCGAGAAGAAAGCTAAGAAGAAGTAATTCCTATGACACGGCCGTGGCATGCCATCACCAAAGAATGAGTCAGTTCACATGAAGTTGCCACTTCAGAATAACTCGATATTTAATGCGAAAAAGATTGTGCTCTTAATTGCGTAAACTTCATACACACTTTCTATTTCTTTCAATATTCTGACTTCTGATACATAGGTAATGTTTCATGTGAACTGTCTCCTGTGTTTCTCGACTATATTCAATATTGTTTGTTTTTCCATGGCAACTATATGGCATCTATAATATAATATGAAATATAATATTTATAAAATATTGAACTAGTTTCCCAGTATAGTAATATATTTTATAATATCTAGAATTTCCGACTCTCGTGTTCAACTTTCTTTTTCTTGCCTTTTCTTTCTGTGTGACGTGTATGAAAGTTCGACAGCGTGTAAGTTTACATTCTAAGATATTATTAGAAATACAGGTAACTTGGAACATGTTCATGTGACTGAAGCTCGAGATGGTGTTGGTGGTGGGTAGAAAGCTGTGTCTGATAGCATACAGAGTGCCATCTGACCCATAGCTTAGAGACTAGTGATGTTAGTGCTGCTTCAAACGAAGAAACGAATATTATTAATCGAAAATTAGACTTAAGTGAATGTGGAACAGGACAAGTAGAACTCATTTATCTAGACTGTCTGATGTAATCTATATCCATAATATCCTTTAACAGGTATTCCGTTGGTTTCTTCATCGTTCCTACATTTTTGTATTAATTGTGTCAGTTTTTCTTGAAGTTCGAGATCATGTTGTGGACTGTAGGAAAAATACTGGCTCAATCTAGTCATAAGATGAATTAGCTGTTCTAAAAGTCATGAATTAACATTTTTTTCTTAGAAATTTTGAAGTATTTAAGATAGTACATAACATTCTTGTATGTAATGATCACCAATTATAATAACGAGATTGTAATGCAGTAATTTATTTTACATTTGTAGCCAATGCAATGCAAATTGATTTTGGTAATGTTTGGCATTTATTTATAATTATCAAATATAATGCACAAAATGTACTTAGTTATACGGTGACTGATTATAATCTATTATGTCGCCAACGTTTTAGTATATTTTAAATTGTATAGTGAAGTAACATTCATGAAACATATTGTGATCTCATGTCATGTAAGAGTACAGGTTATCTTCCCAGCCCATGTCATAGCGTTTATTCGAAATGTTTACTACCATGCGAATCCTTATGAAATGCAATCTTCACGATTTATTATACATTCCAGTAAATTACTATCTCTATCTATATAGTTGTTTCTGTGTGATGTTTTTGATCCTTTAGATGAGCTTTATAGTTTTTCTTAGGCGACATATATTATGGTTTATCTTACAAGTAAATGTTACTGTCTGTGTATTCATGTGCGTCATTTGGTTCTGTGCCCTTTCATGTAATCATGTAAATATGGTCTCAAGTTGATAATGTGGAGACTACTCGAGTGAGCTTGAAATCATACTGTATGACTGGATCTAAGTACATACACATTTAGAATATTTATTTCATTTAAGATTTGTTAATAAGTAGAGTCCATTGCCAAAATTGATCAGTACTTTTGTTTAATGTTGTTGTTTTTTTTTTTAATTTACAGTTGCCTTTAATTATTTAAATATATTTATTTCGGGACCAAATTAATTTATTATGAACTTAATTATGTATTTGGGTGTGTTCAAGAGAAAGATTTTTTATTTATAATTTAATAAACAAACCAAAGTCTACATCACATTGTTTTTTTACTGTTTGTTGTGAGTATCGTGTACATTTTGTGAGAAGATGACGGAAAATATAA
This sequence comes from Charanyca ferruginea, assembly GCA_947361185.1. Classification (NCBI taxonomy): domain Eukaryota; kingdom Metazoa; phylum Arthropoda; class Insecta; order Lepidoptera; family Noctuidae; genus Charanyca; species Charanyca ferruginea. The sequence goes on along the minus strand of OX376071.1, from coordinate 15,681,775 downwards.
TCTGCAATGTGGATGTGAGTTTTCTTGCTATCTTTAATGCCTATAAAACGCATGGGATCTTGTCTGTAGTTGAGAATTAAAATAAATGAACTTTGAAACAAGAACTATTTAATTAGCAGGTGGTTTTTGATTCTTAGCCTTTTTGTTGCGTTTTCGTTTTTTGAATTTCTTTGCTGGTGGTGGTTTGATTTCATCATCCTTTTCATTATTATTGTCTTTGACATCATCACCATAGCTTATAGTAACGAAAGCTCCAGGTTTCCTCTTAGGTGGTGAATTCACTTCCTCTGCTTCATCTGAATCATCATTCTCTTCACTTGCTACTTTCTCTTCAGTTTTGTCTTCATCAGAGTTGTCTTCTTTTTTGATAAGATGGCTTTGCCTATTCAATGTAACACAAGTCACTCTACATGCAGCATTGCAGGAACATAATTCAACTAATTTCGAATCATCCACAGACCAAACTTTCAGTTCACCTGTGCTAGAAGCTGAATATAACATTTCATTTTCATAATGCAGTGATTTGACCCTCTGTTTGTGTGCTTTGTATGTCAGAGCTTTAGTATTAGATACTGTCAGAGTAATTAAGTTTCCATTATCTAATCCTACAAATAATCTTTCATCAGTTAACCACTGCACTGATGTTGGTTTTGAATTGCATGTGATTCGTTTTTCAACCCCTGCTTTACTTATTGTCCACACATCAACCTGTTGCTGGGAAACTAATGAAAATCTATCTCCTCCTGGAGAAAACTTGATTTCTGTTGGCAATAAGACTCCTTTACTGGCAAGGTTAATAGTAAAAGCTGGACGACCCTTGATCAAGTTCCATGTTCTCAAAGTATTGTCATCACCAACACTGAGAGCAAGTTTATCTGATGGATGTATGGCAATAGCGGTGACTGGTTTACCTGAAATGATTATTTAATGGTTAGGAATATATCATTAGATAACTACCTGAGTATAGAGAAAATAAGTAAGGGTTGACTGTTGGAAAACACTTGCTAGAAAACAGTATTGCTTACCTCCATGGGCTTTTTTCCAAACCTTCTCTATTTGCCAGTTGCCAGTTCTAGTTACTATAATAGAACCATCAAAACTGCCAGTTAGTAGATGAGTTCCATTATGAGTAAAAGCTACAGCATTTATTGTACCATCGTGGTTCATAAGTACTGTGTGCTCTTTACGAGTTTTCATGTCGATAACGACAACTTTGTCATCGGTACCACCGGATGCAAGGAACTTTCCTCCGATAGACATGCACCGGACTGATGCTGTATGTGAATGGGTAGCAAACGTTTGCTTCAATTTCATTACCTGAAAATACGAATCAATTTATTATGTACTTACAATTAATGTCCAAAATTTCATAATATTATAACAACAAGAGGCTTACCTCATCTTCTGTACGTATTGAATAACCGAGTAAGAAGCCCTCGTAAGTGCCAACTATTAACTCATCCATTATTGTTGCTAATTAGTATCAATCAATAAAAGCAATCATGTGAAAATGAATTATTTTGATCGCTTTATAACCTCTTATAATTGCATGTTGTACGTTGTACACAATGCACGAGACCACTTTTACACGATGTTCTATTTTGATTGATGAAAACTGTGCTGATAGATGTCATTGATGTCAAATGTCAATGTCAATATTATCAATCAATGAGTCTTGTCTGTGCTAGGGATGAGACGTATTTACCATACTAGGTTTGTAAACCTGGGTTTTGCTTCGAAGTACGACGACCGACAAGAAAAACTTGCAAAGAATTCGTGTTGGAGCATAACCGTATCAACAAAAATATTGCAAATACGAATATGATTTTGCTTCTTATATGGACCGATTTTCTATGCAAGACAATATCTTCAACTCTGCAAGCTGAAGGCGCGGCCGCGGGCATTGAGGAGTTCGTAGCAAGTCGTACAAGATAGTAATACGCTACGAACAAAACGAAAATACTTTCAAGTTTTTATATCTAGGTATTTTTGGTTAGTGCATCCCTGGTCTTGCACTGTCACCAGTGTTGTCAGATCAATTCAAGGTCAAAAATCCGTAGAAGTCCGCAGATTGCCTCTACAAAAATCCGTAGATCTACGGACATTTTTTAAAGCTAAATCTGACTATGTATTTAGAGATGGACTGACCTTAAACCTGATTCCGCGCCGGTAAAGAAATTGTTATAAAATAAAATCTGAGGGAAAATCTCCAAGACAAAGCAAAAATATTTTTTTTATAATTTTTATTGATCAATCGTAATTACTGTCGGTGTTACTCTTACGATTCTCACTTTTTTTTTTTTTTTTTTTTTTTCATATTTTATTTTATTTATTTAATTTTATTTTACAATTTTGTATCTCGCCAAACTTTTCAGTTTGATGGCGAGAAGCGCTCGTATGTTTTCACAACAAAATTAATTAAACTATAACTAATATACCTATTACTATATTAAAATTAACATTCTTTATGTAAACTTACAACGTATCATAATATAAACAATACATTCCGAAGCAATTAGGCACCCGATGACGCATCCTCGTTGTCGAGAAGACAATTTCTTAATTTACATTTTAAAATACCTTTACTTAGAGTACAATTGTTTCTTAAAATGTCTATGTTATTAAATACTTTTGGCACTAAATATCTGGACGTTCTTTTTCCGTAGTAGTTTGTTACTTTAGGTTGGACTAGTCTTTTCTCTCTCACACTTCTTGTATTATATTTATTCATAACACCTACTTTGTACTCCTCTTTAACACCTACTTCCTACTTTCTCAGTAACATTCTCAGCCACTTGAAATAAGTTTACAATCGTCAATGCTGGCGGCATTGAAGATTGTAAACTTATTTTACCAAGCCAACGAATCACGAAATATCACGAATAGTAGTTCATTCTGTTTTACGTTACTCGCTAATCAAACTAAATAGTCTTTGGTTGAACTTATGGTATGATGTTATATTACAGACAAAATAGCAAAGAACGAAACGTAGGTCGCTGTACTACCTTTTTTTTTTTGGAGTAACGTTTCGTTTTACCTGAAATTGTATTTAATTTGAATATTTTTTTTTTTTTTTTTTTTTATCTATTGATAGGCATACGTTTGACCACTATCTCACCTGATGGGAAGCGATGATGCGGTCTAAGATGGAGCACGCTTGCCTAGAAGTAACCTATTCACTCTTGCCTTAAAGACTCCCAGGTTGTAGCTATCAGGAAACACAGACTCAGGCAGGGAATTCCACTCCTTAGCAATACGCACAATGAATGTATTCCCAAAACGTTTCGTGCGTGTGGGTGGGATGTCCACCGTGTGCCGGTGGCGCATCGCCGTACGTCTTGTGGTCCGATGATGGAACGGGCTCGGCGGAATTAAATTATGCAATTCCGTCGCACACTCCCCAAAATGCAACCGATAGAAAACCGACAGGCCAGCAACTCGGCGTCGATGCTCAAGACTTTGGAGCTTTGACTCGACGAGCCTATCATTGCCAATGATCCTCTTGGCTCGTTTCTCAATTGACTCTACTTATACTATTGTTTGGGTCGGGTGGACGAAACCGAACATAAATTCGTAGATTTGCGACTAAAATCCGTGTGTCCGTAGACAAGACCTAAGGTCCGTAGATCTACGGACAAATCCGTAGGTCTGGCAACGCTGACTGTCACTTTTGTATGCAGCAAGCAAGAAGCTTATAGGTAAAAGTGGAGGCAACACTCTAAATACCTAAGTGAAGCCAACTGTGGGCAGACGCTCTCTTTCTGAATGCATACATAAGATAAAAAAAAACTCATATCACTGTCTCGTTCTTATGTATGCATTCAGAAAGAGAGCATCAGCCAACAGTTGGTTTCAAGCTTTTGTTCTAAGTGTTGGCTCCATTTATACCTATATCTTCATGGCAGCAAGTCAAGAGTAGAGGTGTCAACCTCCGTTCGAGCACAAAGTACTTTGTGCTCGAATGGAGGTTGGCACCTCTACTCTGCGTCGTACGTACCCAAATATTTTGTGGTTCGAGTTCCACTAGTTCCACATTATTATGCATCGATTTTGAAGGTGTAGAAATTATTTTTCATGGCTTTTGAAAATAAATGACCGGAACAGTATAAAACGGTAATTATGACATGACCGTTTTATTTATTACTTTAGAGGTTTAAATACTTTGTTAGTCTCCTTCATCATGTCAATCTTTAGACGCTCACTGCTGAGCAAAGGTCTCCCCAAACCCGGGGTTCAGCCGTAATCGCCATGCTTGGCTGATGTATATTGGCGATCGCAGTAGGTGTTACGTTACTGTCTTGAAATAGGTTTATTCATTACTCGATAATAACGTGATCACATGAAAGTACGATTCCGTGGTTGGGTGACATTACCGCTGCCATATGCCCCATTGAATTGGCATTCGGACCTAAGGTACCTTAGGGGCTTAGCTTGGTACCTTAGGTACCTTACACCATTTAAAGGCTTATTACACTATACAATTTGTATAAAATCTATTTAGTAACCTAAGTTGTAAGCTAGTGATCACATTACACTAAATGGGATTCTAAATGAGACTGATTTAGAATTTAATTTAGTAAACCACCAATTTACTCTAAATCGGATTCAATCTGATCTAACTGCGATTACACCTGACGATTTCCTAAGTAGATTTTCTACAAATTGTATGGTGTAATAAGCCTTTTAAGACTAAGTTACTTCCTTACTAAAATTATTTTAGTAAGACAGCCTACAGTACATCTCTAGTTCGTTTTATTCGACGACAGGGACAGACAACGACAACCAAAAGAAAAAATTGACAGCGTCAAGAGAAAAACGAAAAAAACCTCACTATTTCCATTTTTTGTGCAAGAGTAACGAATGGATAAATCTGTAATTAAAATTTAATTACTCAAATTCTGTTTAATTCTTTAGCACGAACATAATTATCATTCTGGTAAGTAAGCGTGTACACGGGTTCTGAGGCAGTGTTATAGCGAACGTCTGGCGCTATCGATCTCTGTGGTTGGCATTATTTGCTAAACTGTTTGTTTGTTATCTCGAAGGATTCCCAAAAGAGGACATATTTAGACATCTACAAGATGGATTTGGCGGAGACGATGAAGAGTGTACTAGCTAAAAGCACTGGGACAGCAAGTGGGGCGGCGAGTACGTCAAGCTCGGCAACTCCGCACGGAGCTGAGGGCTATGTAACCGAGAAGCTGTACATGCTGCTGCAACTGTATCTACAGAACAAGGGCTGGAGCCCCAGCATAGAACTGCTTCAGTGTTTCAGTGATCTCAAAGAGTCGTCCATGCTCCCCAGTGCTGCTTATTTGCAGTAAGTTATATTTTAATATATTTCTAGCTGACCCGACAGACATTGTCCTTTCAATCGATTTTTCAATTTTCTTACCATGTAAACCTGCCCTGGACTCCCACAAATATTTCAAGGCCAAAATTAGCATAATCGGTCCAGCCGTTCTCGAGTTTTAGCGAGACTAACGAACAACAATTCATTTCTATTATATAGATTAGGTGGTTTTCTCTTTTATTCGAAATTAACAAGATTCTGGTTCTTAACTTTGTTTTATAATCAGGGTTCAACAATAGCAACTACATTCATACCTAAAATAACTTAAAGTTGATATCAACCACTATATAATTTTAAAAAGATATCCGATTTTTTTAAGGTTAGTGATTATGTAGATATCATAATTTTTTTTTTTTTTTTTTCAGAATGATGGCATCCAGAGTAGGTTTAGATACACAAGGAAGACTGATTCTTCGTGAAAATGGCAAGATAATATTGCCATATGAACACTTTGCAAATGCTGTCATGTTGAAACACATGAATGGACCTCATGGACTCCATCTAGGATTAGAAGCAACTGTTAGAGCCGTGAGTAAATTTTGTCACCTACAAAAGATATCCCAGATGAATTCCTATTAAATTTAGGATTATTTTAAATTAAAAACTACTCTCATTTTGTTCAACCTAATTATATCAAGGCAATGACCAGGCAATGGATACTTACTATGGTGCCCAAAGTGCCCCTACACCTGCTTAGACAATATTAAAAATGCTAGTAATGCTGCAATAAATGTGGCAACCAAATGGGCCCAAGTTATCTAGCAAAAAAAAATAAAAATAATCATAGATACACAAAGAAGAAGATGAAGGCAATTTAAAATAAATCTGCTTGTATTAGGATGCACACACACACACACATATCATAGAAAGATAAGAATGAAAAACAATGCTAAAGAAGCTTCAGAAACTGTTACAGTATCATGTCATACTGTCACTTACTTCAAACATTTGAATTTCAATTCCAATGCAATCTAAAAAATGATTTAACCTTTACAATCTTTTTAGGTTGTAGAGTCGTACACAATAGGAAGAGAGCAGTTTGGAATGGAGAAGGAGTTCATAATAGAAGTAGTACAGAACTGCCCTAATCCTGCTTGCCGTTATTACAAGAACCAGTTGGAGATGACGCAGAAGTCAATACAACAGCATCTGTCTCAGCAACCTACATACATACCGGGTATAAGTAAATCTGATTTTGTTGTAAATATCTAACTTTGTGGTGTATAGTTTATGTTATGTTTGAATCAACTTCAATTCTTGTGTTGTTTTATTTGTTGATGGATGGAAATCAAGTACTCGTCTTACAGGCTTTTATCAAACTGGCTGTGTCTGTGCCTCATACATCCAAAATTAGGAAAAGTATAGATAGGTAGTCTTCTTAATGTAATTTTTTATTGTATAATGAAACTGTTATGAAAATTATAATGATCATTTAAATTTAAAAAAAAATTATTGCAACCAAGCAAAGAAAAACTCTACCTGAATGATGATAAAATATAATTTCTAGAAAAATCATTATCATCCAAAAGAAAAAATCATTGTGTGCATTCACAGTCCAATTGGTTTCTATTAAGATTATCAACATGTTTCTAACTGTACATACTTGAGCTATTATGACCTACTTGGTAAATCAATGGAATGATTCAGTATCAAATGTGATTTACGTTTAAATAATGGTGAATGAAAGATTATTTCTCATTTTTCTTTCATTTGTATGATACACTCTTCATATGGTGTTGTTTTTAAATATTTCCTAAAAATATTTGTGAATAGCTATTCTTTGAGCATTTTGTGGTATTTTCTAAAATTCAATTAAAATCATTCCTTAAAATTATTTATTTTGGGACAACTAGATCCATAATTATTATGTTAGTATACTAAAACTTAGAAAATGTATTGATAGTACATAAATAATTCTAAACACAAATGCCCCTGTGCTGTGACACCCCGCCTTGTCAAGATAACCAATAGGAAGATACCTCCCTTAAAGGTCATCAGACAAACAAAATGCCTGAACACACATCTTCAGCTATAAAATTAAAGAATACACTTATGGTTTATTTCTCAATTGATTGGTCTATTATCCCTTGTATCAGATGCGGGCGCGTCGAACCTGCCCGACAGCCAGGCAGTGGAGCGTCTATTACGCAGCACAGCTCTCGCACAAGACTACCAGCTTCCTCTTGCACCGCACCTCGCCGCTCTTAGTGAGTTGTTATGTAAAAATCACTTTCAACTTCTAATGAAACCGTGCAATTCTTCCTTACATTATTAATTTAACTTGCACACACTATCTTACAGGTTGGCCCCAAAACAATAGAGTGGTTTACAGGAAAAACAACGATTAAAAACTTGGATAATACTGAAAACCTGAACACAAAATTAAACATACTAAACTCTATTAACATCAAACTTTAAACAATTTTATAATAATTTAAATTAATATAAAATCTATACTCCATTTATAATAGCACCATTAGAAAAAAGAGGCTCGTAGGCGCGCAGGAATGAAAAACATTTTATTTCAAAGATAATTTAAAACAAATATAATGAACTGTTTTTAACATAAACTCTATAAATAGATTTAAGATAGTACTACATATGGACATATAATAATATAAACAAAATAAAAAAAAACATTTCATTTGAAATTTGGTAGAATTATAGTGAAACAAACAATGTTCCCGGTATTGTTTACCCCTGCTTCTTTTAGGTTTTTAGCATTGACACTTTAATTTCAAATTGGAATTAAATAATACAACTAAATGAAAGCCGCATAATTTCATAAGATAAATGATTATCAAAATGGTTACAATTAAGTGTGACAGACAGCTGCTGTAAAAATAGATTAAAGGTAATAAATTCGGCGTCTATCGTAACTGTAACATGTTTAATTGTACTTTTCTTACAAAAGTGTGCATTAAAAATAACGTTTTTCAACTTCTGTCTAATGCTATTGTAAATGGAGTATAGCTTTAAACAACATACCTCTAATTATAACTAACAAAATTTAACAAAACTCATGCGAATTCACTCCAATTACACGAAAATATGTCTAGCATTAACATTTTTACTTACCAGATACGGTTGCGGTCTAAAAATGTTTACCATATTCCAAATTAGATTGTTTATTACACTGTGTGCAGTAAAGTCTAAAATAATACTTAATACTTTTGAATAGTTGTAGTTCCAAACAAAAATAGTATTAATGACTTTCTGATGATGAAAATTATTTTTTAAGAGCGCCCATCTCGTCCTATTTCCCATACAAACGCTCGTACGTGATTACGGCGTTATAACAAATTATTCTCCATATATTTTTAACACACAGGTTTCTTGTGGTTTCAATCTAGGTTTGTTTGAAGCCAAAAATTAACTTTTTTGAGAAACAAATTCAGTAACCACATCTGAAAATCAGCTTTTTTGCACAGTTTTATCTGAACTTTGGCCGTTCATCATGCACTCATACATTGAAATTTTTTTATAAACAGCTTCATAGAAACCTGGCACCTGTAATGGAGTTTCAAACATTAGAGTAGTGTAGTAGTAGAGAGTAAATTACAAACATTATTACCAAAAATTTGTAAGGCTTTTTCAAAAACACGTATTTCCTGGAACTAGTTTTGTGAAATCTTCGCGCGCCAATTTTGCTGCGATGTTATCGCGTTCTCACTCACTCGTTTGTTTTCAAGCTTTGCGTTGAAAGAAACAAAAAAAATTTTAATCACGCTCGCGTCGCAGTTCGGCCGATGGGGATGGGCGCTCTTAATGTAAGAAAAGATTTTCTATCTAGAGGGACCGATTTTCGTGGTAATAAAAAGAATCTATGGTCTGTATCTGTACCTAATCAAATTAGATAATCATCGACTTGTGGTATAAATGTGTGCATGGAAATAATTGTATGCACTCATTTATACCACTAAAAATACATTGACATGTACAGTCAGAGGCACTGCATGTCAATACATTTTTATCAATATCAGACTGTCAGTATATCAGTCTTTTTATCAGACTGTTATGTCTATACTAGCTTCTGACCGAAATAGCAAATTCCTAAATTATCCCATGGGAACACAAAAACGGAATATAAATACCCTATTTTTTAAGCTAGATTAATATCTATATGTGTAATTCCAGGTAATTCCGTTCAACCGTTAAAGCGAGAAAGCGAGAACAAGTAAACATCCATTCATCCTCATAAACTTTCTCATTTAAAGTATTATGATGGGTTCTTTTGATAATACATTGAATGTGTGAATTGAATGATACATATTCTTTACATTGTTTCATCTTAAATTGTAGCTAGCCTAACGGGCGAGAAGTCTGACCGTCGCAGTCAGGACAAGCTGTCGCAGCATCAACAGATGTTGCTGCAGCATCAGAGCCGGTCTCTTGGCCACCAGTCTTCCATAGACAAGTACGCTCACTCGCAGCAGAGGTCGTCCAGCTCCTCACAAGCCAGCCTGGAAACGAAGTCCAAGCATCATTACTCTGATGAGCACAAGCTCACTGATTTTCTAAGGTGAGATTTCTAGGCTTTTATTTTCGAAACAAATACTTAACACCACCATATTAGCTCACCAAGTTAAAGCTGTCAGTTGTGATATATTTTGGGTATGTATGGTACTAAAATTAATGCTGGGCCTGGTATAAAACAACCACAATTTGAGAATGCTACAATACTAACATATTTTTATAAGACATTGGTTACTAAAATTATATGGTCAATTTTAACAAGGATAATTTTATTATGTCTGATCATCATCATCATCTGCCAACCAAAACCAAAAATCATTTCCCAACTATATTGGGGTCAGCTTCCAGTCTAACCGGATGCAGCTGAATACCAGTGTTGTACATGGAGCGACTGCCTATCGGACCTCCACAACCCAGTTGGTAACACAATACCCCTTGGTAAGACTGGTTGTCAGACTTTCTGGCTTCTGACTACCTAGAACGACTGCCCAAGATCTACAAATGACAGCCGGGACCAACGGTTTTACGTGCTTTCCCGGGCACGGAAAGCACGTAATATGTCCGATATAAATGTATTTTGATTATTTTTATTTTATTTTTTATAAGTAAGCTGGCTGCGAGACCGTATTCCATATTATCTTAGTTGACTTATACATGAACAAAAGCTTTCTGATTACCTTAAATGAAAAGCAAAAGTCTTTATTATTAGTGTATTGGGCTTAAGATAAAGTTATTTCACACCTCCAATCTCAGATTATAAAACAAAATGCAGATAGACTGTGCCGAACACTGAGAGGCTTCACAAAAAAGCAAATACAAATTCAAAAGATATGCTTTTGAAATTGTATTTGCTTTTTTGTGAAGCCTACCTACAATCTCGTGATTATATTCACTTTTGAATTTGTATTCATAGTTTTTTTTTTTTTTTTAACGATGCGGCGTTTCGTGTACGGTACGAGGCGCGTTGTAGGTATTGGCTATTGGATTTGTATTTGCTTTCTTGGCTTCACTCTCAGTGTTCCGCGTGGTCTATCTGCCTTTTGTTTCATAATCTGAGCCTCCAATGAAGTCATTTTTATTTTTGACAATACAGTCGTCATATCTGTTTTCTTCTAGGGCGAACCTAGAGAGCCTGGAATCTCTATCAGGCGGGACTGGATCATCTGCGCCCGCGGATCGTTCGGGCGCAGGGGGTGGGTCGAGCGCGGGCGGCGGTGCGGGCGGCGGGGCGGGGGGGCAGGAGCGCGTGGTGCGCGCCTTCGCGGAGTTAGCGCGCAACTTGCAGCGTATGCGGCCGTGTGTGCGGCCCGCCATGTGCAAGCCCTACGGCAAGCAGAGCGAACAGCTGCAGAAGAGTCAGTAATATAATAATATAATATGTGGGGACATTTCACACACGGCCATCTGACCCCAAACTGGGGAGACCCTGTACTATGGGTGTCAGGCAGCTGATATACATACACAAATATATTTTAAATACATACATATATAGATAGACCTATACCCTGTTCACAATAAGATTAGACATAAACACAAACCTTTTTTACAGTCCCTTCAACCGATTTTGACTTCTATTCCGTAGGCTTAATTAGAGACAAAAAAAGTGGTTACAATAACAACTGTCTACTGCAGTTGCCATTTTTCATGCTACCAACGCAATAGAAGTCAAAATCGGTTGAACGGACTGTAAAAAAGGTTTTTGTAAATGTCTAATCTTATTGTGAACAGGGTATAGATAACGCAAGAGCAACTACTTCGCGTGCCTATTTTCGTGCCTAACTTACGATAAGAAACCGTAAGTAAAAAAAATAAAGTTTCCTTCCATCGGTAAGTCATTTTGTGATTAATATTATGCGTAATTAATTAAAAAAAAAAACAATTATCTTTAATCTAATACCCTCAGTAATACCTGGTAATAAGGAAATAAGGAATAATAAGGAAAAACAAAACGTTCGTATTACATTGAGACATCCAAAAAAAGGCACGCTTGTTTTTCATACAGATCATACTTGCGTTATCTAGGTCTATCTATATCTGTGGTACTACCATATTTTATTTATTTTTAGGGTTCCGTACCTCAAAAGGAATAAACGGAACTCTTATAGGATCACTTTGTTGTCCGTCTGTCTGTCTGTCAAGACCCTTTCTCGGGAACGCGTGGAGGTATCAAGTTGAAATTAAAACCATATACTCAAGTCTACGGTCCCTTGATGCTGTAAAAAAAATCAAACCTCTATGTTAACGTGTAAAAAGATACAGCCTTTTATGTCGCAACGCATTTATAATATTAAGTAGATTAAAGTATGGAGTAGGTATGGATTAGTATAGAAGTATGGATATGTACCTACAACTATGTACGGAACCCTCGGTGGGCGAGTCCGACTCGCACTTGGCCGGTTTTATTTATTTATTCAATACACAATTTCAAAATATTTAATGTTAAAGCATTTATTTCAATAGGGTTGATTTATGCAAAGCTAATCTCAGGGCGCCACCGAACTATAACGAAAACACTCATACTCTATGGTAATCAATAATGTTTACCATACCTAATAATGTTTAACTGAAGTTGTGGTTTAAGAGCGCCCATCCCGTCATATTTCCCATACAAACGCCCGTACGTGATTACGGCGTTATAACAAATTATTCTCCAAATATTTTTAACACACAGATACCTTGTGCACACATACATTGAAAAAGTAAAAAAACAGCTTCATAGCAACCTTGCACACGTAATGGAGATTCTGAATTACAAACATTTTTACAAAAAAAATTGTAAGGTTTTTTCAAAAACTCGTATTACCTGGAACAAGTTTTGTTAAAACTCCGCGCGCCAATTTTCGTGCGATGTTATCGCGTTCTAACTCACTCGTATGCTTTCAAACATTGCGTTAAATGAAACAAAATAAATTTCAATCAGACCAAGAATGGGCCCTCTTAAATGTTATGATTCTTGAGTGACCATACGTCATAAAATGGCTTAAATTTTGGTTGCAATTGACTATGAACATAGTCAAACAATCCATTGAATGCTGATAGAAAAGGCAGTCTCCGGCAGGCAGGTAGTTCCACTACTATAATGTCTGGTCGCTTACCGGGTAACACAACACTCAAATTGTCTCCAGTTGTTCACATTTCTGAATACGGTCTTAGAATTCCAATCATCTATTAAAAATTATGTCTTGACGACTTTTATAATTTTATAATTTCAGTTCTGTTGGACACCATCCAGTTGGTTCAGTCACTCCGTAGTTATCTGCCGCCGCCACATATCCAGGTCACCTCGTGGAAGAACGATGATAAGCTCCGGTAAGATTTTTTTTTTTAATAATTAGACACATAATTTTATCGACGCATACGATGTGAAAACTACATACAAAGTTTATTATGCATCATGGACATAGTTGCCCAACTATTTAACTAGACTATAGTGCCAGTTCTGTTGTGCATGAGTTAAACTTATTTTAAGCGCAGTTCTTATCCCTTTCTCTCCAATAAAACAAGAAAGAGACAGATTAATAAGAGCTCTCTCTATAATTAAGTTGATCTAAAATGTTCATACAATTATAGTTGTCCTAATGTATTGATTAAAAACATGCCAAAGCTCAAGAAAAAACAAATTTGACATCTCTAACTTAGTTCTTATCTATCGCCGTCCTTTTCTTCAGCTGCCTGGTAGTAAGAAATGCCAATTGTCTAATTTTAGTTTAGTTTGTGAATAAGAGAATCTGCGCGTATTTCGAAGTTTCTCTGATCGTAATGTCTTCTATTTTACCGTTATCCCTGCATACACACATTCACACTCACTCGCACCCTTAGGGGTACACACACACTCCCATACTCACCACTCATACACTTACACTCCAGCACACATACAAATGTATGACTTAACCACACTCGCGCTAAAAACTCTGGCTGCAGCTGTTCCTACATGACGAACCACCCTGTATGGCCTAACACTCTCCTAAGATACAGGATTACCTAGTTTAGGAGACAGGGTTACATGATCTGTGTAGATTTATGTAGATTCCATGTTTCCTTGTGCACTTGCTTTTATGTATATTGAATCTTGTGTGTATCGTAATAAAGATTATTATTATTATTTTATAATCAGCTCCAACAATATGGAGGAACTGGAGAGCCGTAAGATAGTGAGCGGCAACTAGCCACCGGACGCCAGCGCCGCCGGCGACTGAGCGTCGCGGTGACGTCACGACATGCGCAGCCGCACGGTTTGACAACACACGGCAGGACCGTGCGCCTGAGTGTCTAGTTTACAGCGAAAACAGTGGCCAATAAATAGATTTAATATCTGCACAAGAATAGTAAGGCTTATCGACATCTCATTATGAAACTACATACTTTATAGTGCTACATTATTAGTAGTCGATGGAATTGTTTCTTTTATAGCGTGCACCCCAAAAATTTATGTTCGCCAATACGGGATGAACAGCAAATCTCGTATAGTCTTAGGGCTTCAAAAAAATGTAATGATAGAAACATGTTCGTGCTACATTGATCGCTGTAAACCATGACACTCAGGCCCACACTTAATGTTATTTAAGTTCGTATTTAATCAAGATCTGCATATTTTATTCGTAAAAGTAATTCTCGATAAAAACTTGTCATTAGTTAGTGAGTAAGATTGAGATAGTTTTTCCATTTAGTTTGGAATGTTGTACCTTGAGAGTGAAACCGTGTCGGATACTGAACTGTCGAATTGTTTTATGTATTAAGGATATTATCTTGTATAGACGCACGGATTCAAGCAGCGTTGACGCTGCGTGAATCCGTGCGTCTACGCTTACGCTGAAGTACTTTAATGCTGGGTGGGTGATTTATATCGTCGCCACTTCAAGTTCTGCACAAACTGGGTTTAATGTATGTACCTACTTGGTTATCATGCTGTCTTTGTTTTTGCGGTTTTTATTATTGCTTTACTTGTTGGTGTTTGCAGAAGTTTCCTTTATATTTTACTTACATATATTTTTTTCATATAATTTCATATTGTCTGTTGTAAAAGTTCATACAATCGTGTATGCTATTGCTTTCGTTGTTACTGAACGTATTTAATATTTAAGGTTTTTTTTACAATCATTTCATATTCGTCCTAATTATTTTAAGTTCAGTTATTATCGTAAGTGCATTATTTACACTGTGATAGAAGTGTAATAGGAGTAGGTCTGAGCGAAGTCTTGACATGAATGTTACTTAGAAACGTATGTAGTTGTGAGCGTCACTAGTGCGGGGCCGCGAGCTTCTGTCGACACGCCGAGCGCAACATATCGACGGTCACCGCTCGATCGTTTCGCAGCTGTTTCCACGACGCTATAAGTCGCTGAGTATTATGCGCATATTAATATGTAATAAAGTTTTGATCGCCATGTCTTGTCTTGTGAACGATAGGGAGGTTAGTATCTTATTGAAGACTGCAAATTTTTCACGTCTTAGCTGATGTTGCCTGTGGATGTATAAGATTAGGATCTGTAAGTTATGATGAAGTGTGCACACTGTACACTGGGATACTGTCGTGTCGTACAAAATGGATTTTTTATTGATAAGGTTAATAGGTATAAATTATTATTCGTAGTTAGGCCACTTTTTATTCTACCTATTTATTACATTGTGTTTATATTATCTCAGTGTACAGTAGAGTAAATAGAACGGTCGAAGGAGCTTAGCTGAAGTTGACTTTGATCGAAATGTATCGCTGATAGGAGTCACTATTTACTTCCATAACATCATCATGTGAAATAATGGACTACATAAGTTAATGATTAGTGCAATAATTAGGCAAAGCCTACTTTAAATTTAAAGTTTTGTATCTTAGTACTGTAATTCTAAATTATAAACATAATAACTTGTCATATTCGCATCACAACGGAGGTGAGAGGTTGTATTGTATACCGTAAGTACTTGGTTCTGACATGGTCTCGGTTCATTGGATTGTTGTACGCATCACAATTTATTTGATTATTGTCAAATAACATTAATTGTAAGCAGCTTTTTGTAGGTAAGTGCATTGTACACTTATGTTGTATTACATATTCGTTTTAGATAATTATATAGGACAACTATAATCGCCATCCTATTTCTACATTACCTACAACTCTCGTTTCGGTACATTATCCAAATATTTAACGAGGCTACTACGTTTTCATCGACAACTAACAATACATCTAGTATTAATTAAGTTGATATAACCGTCAAAATCTTACTCTTGAAAAAGTATTATAAACTTCCAAAAGAATCTCTCTCTGTATTAGAATTATAAGCTTTCTAGTCAAAAATGGATTTCATGTTGCATTTTTTTTTTATTGATATGATCGGGACTCTTTCTGAAGGTATTGGAAATTGATCACTTTGTATGTGACTTATTTTGTTTAGACGTTCGCTCTGTCAGTTCAGCGTGTAATTATTATATTGTGAACAGTAACTTTGATGATCTCACATCATGTGAATTGTGAACATTACATCCATCGTATCGTATTCTGGCGGCTTCATGCTCGCAGCGATGACAGAGTCATAATGTACTGTAATATTTCTCCATTATATATTTTCTCTTAGTGATGGTTAATTCATACGTAATAATATAGTTTTTTGTATTGTATTGTAATGTAGTATTTACGGACACGTTAAATTATTCTTCATCATTATTTTATTTCTCATCGGGATAAGCATTTATTATCATTTGGTAATACGTACCAGTAATATTCAACAGTGGATAACGTTTGGCATCTGAATTCTGTGATAAAATTTTTATTAAATCAAAATGTAATTTTGACATTGTAATGCAATACCAATCGGAAAATTAGTTACTATTATACATTATTGATTATGTTTCGAAATTTCTCTAAGTTTAGAATGTATTTCACAGCTGATGATTGCTTGTTTTAGACTGATCAATTTCAAAAACACTACACACGGGAGTGTAAACAACTAGTATTAATTATTTCGCCGATTAAAAGTCAATTCGGTTATAGCGATCATCAGCTGTATTTATGTTGTATCAAAATTGGCCTTGCCATGTAATTTATTATTTGTATTTGAAGATTCTTTTATTGTAAAGGTGGTAATTTAGTAATGAAAAGCAGTGCTTAGAAATTAATAAATAATGATTAAATTGAAAGATATTTTTTATTTTTATATAGGCGAGTTTTTGAAAGAGATTTATGGCAGTTATCTCATCCAAAAACTGCCTCCGCCATGCGGGCTAATCTACTCAAAGTTAGCCTAGTTTTCGGTCTTGCAACCCGCAAATATAGCAAAGAATATCGGGAAAGGAATTTACTGTACAGTCACGAGAAAATTACAATTCAATTTTCAAGCAATTTTCTTGTGAAATAACTATATTAAACTTATAGATAAAACCAATTTATAGTAGCTTGGGATCAAAAACACCCGTAACCCCATAACATTTCAATCAATAGTTTAGGAAAAAATCAGACTGAGATAACTGTGAACAGAACTGTTTACGTTTTTGCTCATGACGATTTACGATTTGAACTTATTCTAATTATTCTAGAAGTAAGTGTTTAGCCTACGCCATAAAGGTAGCCGGCATGCTAAATGCATGCAACCTTTACATGAGCTACGCCCCCCTCACGGGCACACACGTTTGATTATTATTATTACAAAGCAATACTAAGTGAAGTTCGTTTGATTCAAATAATCATATTAGAATCCTCATATACCACGCTATAACCCGGTACCTGTAAGAGGCCCTACAGTTGGACCTCTTACAGTAGGTACCGACACGAATGTAGAGTGCTGGTTGATATGGAAAAATATGAGTAGGTTTTAACCGATTCATGGCCAATAACACCCCAGGCGCGTCATAAGCAAATATCACGGGAGGCCCTTGACGCACCTGGTGCGTCATATCGAACTTACGTAAAAACAGATTTAAAAAAAGATAAAGAGAACTAGGGACCACTTTCCTAAATTAAACATTGAAATTTTGATAGTAAGGTAATTCTCTAATAAAGGTGTGGTTATATTAATTGTGAGGTGTACCTACCGTAAAGTGATATTATTGTAGGTTTGTGTGTCATCACACACACACACCCCCACACACACATCACATTCACACACTTGTGAATGTGTGACATGTAAGTCCTGTGCGAGTGTTTGTGCTTATTAGTAAAAATTGTTATGTTAGGTTTGAATTAAATTTTCTGTACTTTCATAGTCCATAACCAGCAGCGGGTTCCATAAAGTAGTTTTGCATTTATTTAACTATTAAGTATATTTGTAAGATCATTAACTTTGTTGTGTACCTATGGACTAAGGAAATAAAAGAATCATTGAGCTAGCTTTGAATGAACAGAAATGGAAGAACGTACCTACTGTATGTTTTCGTAGGTAGGAATGGACTCTAAGACCTACAACGCTCTTGCGGCAAGCCGCAGTAGGTATATGCGGTCTGCCCAGTTTTAAATGAAATAGAAAATGGTAAAGATCAGAGTAAAATGATTATTCTTTATTTTTATAAACATTCATTATTACACCAATTTTATTAAAAAGTAACAAATTAATATCGATCTACTTCACAACTGAAACATACTGAAATTGAACGGAATGATGGCCGTACTTATAGTAATTACTATCCCATTTATAATTTTTTTAAAGGTAATATAAATATATTAAATAACAGTTGCGTAGAGAAAACAGATAGGTAATGAGTGTAATGACATTACAAAATGAGACACAAAACAAAATTATAGAAATTATATTCGTGGAATGTTCTATATACACACATTTGGCACAATGCTTAAGTACACAACATAATAAATACTTATTCCTGGTTTTGTAATATCGAAAATATCAATAAAATAATTCGATGTGACGCTTCAATAAAACTGCTCTGTTGGATTTTCAACGCTCGACTCAGCGCCGAAAGGTAAAACTTCAACAGAGCAATAATATTTAGGCATTACATTCAGGTATCGCATTAGGTCTATGGATTGTTATAACACAACATAGAGTAGACGAGTATTTAATATTTATTTTTTTACAGTTACGACTTATGACAAATATACCGTAGAAAACGTAGAAAACATCTAATATCTCATATTTATTACTGTTCATACATGGCGCTTAAAATACAGGCTTACTTTTAATCCGCTATGCTATTCTCTACCAACGTTACCATTCGTGGCTGTGCTCGACAGCGAACTTGACATCGTGTCAGCCTTGAAATCGACGTTGAGCTCAGGGACTGTGCTTAGTGTGTAATAACGTTTTTCATTATGGAGCGAAGAAGTACCTAAGGAGAAGAATTAAAAAAGTGTCCGATAAAATGTGTTAAATAAGGCGCTAATAATACGCTACAATCGCGACCGGATAAAAAAAAATCTAACTCTGTATTGTTCAATCCGTCAACAACTTCTAAATTCATATCATACCCTGTGCCTACGCTAGCGCCATTTTGGCAGGTTTTAGAACTGTTATTTACTGCTTAAAACTGAACACTTTTTTAAATTTCCTTCTTTTGAGATAGTTCTTACCTCTACCCTCCATATTTTTCACATTATGAACTGTCAAAAGTGTCAAATTATTCAATCTTGAGTAGTCCCATCAACAGCCGTTTATTCACGTGGCGCTAGCGCTGCGTAAGCAAAGGTCTAGGCCACCGCCGGGCCCAGGGGTCGTAGTCTACCAACGTTTTTTTCGTTAACATCTTCGACCCCGCTTGATGATCCCACCGGCGCAATTCCTTAGATAGGGACATAGGAGTCCTGTCACAACAGTCCGTAATGATTACGAGCAATAGTCACGAAAGATGGTATATGATCAGTGGTGTAAAAAAAGGTTATTAATTAGAGAATTTAGTTAAGGCCACTAGCGGGTATAGGCCTCCTCCAACAGTTTCCAGGTTTTTTCCCTGTCTTCGATTTCTTTACTCAGGTCTTAAATAAAACTATATTTTATAATTAAACCTAGGTATTCAGTGTCGTTATTAACTTGTATGTTAGAGGCTTTATTATTATTATTATTACTTAGAGAATAGCATCACAGTACGTGTTTCGTGAGGTAAAAGTACTTATGAATATGTACCACTTTTACTATGGAACTAAATCTGAAATAAGAAAAAAATCTGCTGTTTCGTACAAAAATTTGCTACAACACAATCAATCTGTATGGAACAGCGAATTGTTTAGTATTCGTATTCGCGAATTAAAAGTCAGCCTGTATGCATTTTACTAACACTGCTATTGAAAAACATCAATGACAATAATACATAGACAATAATAGCTAATAATATTACAAATATTTATATTTTACTCCTTAGCAGACCATTCGATGATTTCATTCCCGTTCGTTATGTTCAAAACTTAATAATTTATTTAAAAAATATTTACAGTACGTATAACAAATAATTAATCATAATAAGTATAAATTAATTTGATATGTAACGTAAATTGACAACATAATTAACGTGATTACTTACAAAATAGCAGGTTATAAAAAGATAGGATATTATTAACAAAATATTTAATTAAAATATTGACATCATGATTATTTTGTTAATAATATTGACATCAATAAGGGCCTAAGCACACCGCGTTTTCTAAACGCGCTGTCGACGCGCAATTCAGGAACGAGCTTCGTTAATTTATTAAAATAATTGAGATATACGTACTTAATAATAATAATAACAGCAGTGGAACAATAAAATACTGTTAATACTATTATTAAGTAGGTATATCTCTATTATTTTAATAAATTAACGAAGCTCTTTCGTAAAATGCATGTCGACGGCGCGTTTAAAAAACGCGGTGTGTTTAGGCCCTAAATCGATAAATGCGTTCGACCGTTTGACGAGCCTATTATGTTGATATGATTAAGTATGTCAATAGAATACGATCTACACTAGGAATGTAATTATGTAAGTAATCTTACGCACCCTACGGTGGTGGATCGAGACGGTGGATGTTAGGGGGATGAAGATCCCCCCCACTCCGGCTTATATTTCGTGAAGAACTTATATGGAAACTAAACAGCTGAGTGAATTGATTACCGAAATCCCCAGACCGAAAAAAGCAGTTATATCTGAATCCACTACTAACTGTGTAGTAGGTCTGTATCAAATACATGCTGGTGTTTAGTGGTTATTTTCCTGAAGCGAAATGATTTTGTCTTGGTACACAATCGATCAATACGAAATAAAAATAAAAAACGGCAGATTTAGAATTGTGGAAAACTAGCGACCCCGAACCAATAGTAATACAGCGCGAACGGCTGACTGCGCGAGGTCCTGTGCTAACAAAACACAATATTTACCTAAAAGTTATTCCAATATTCCCTTCACACTTTTACGGGTTTAGGACCGTGATAAGAGGAATTTATGCATATTTATTAAATATTTGAAAAATAAACATTTATATTTTTTAAGTCTCTATGAATCGATAGTACTACTGAGGGCAAATTGTTCTGCCGCGGGAAATGGACCATTTAGATTTCAGCTTGTATATCTACCTCTGCCAGCCATCATTGGATGCGAAAACACTGAGACATTCGAGGATATATTATGGAGATTTGTCGCCAGTATGCGCAAAATATTATAGGATAATTTATTGATCAATTAAAATTTAATTAACCTTTTGTACAGTCACGTAAAAAAAAGCAAATACCTACCCCCCCCCCCCCATGCTGCCCTTGGTGCCTAGCTATGAATGACTACTCTATGGAATTACGTACAGAATTCTGTCATGTAGTCGTGACTGTGGCGAGCTGGGCACATTCTGGTTTGTCATCTATCCATGACTGTGACGGTCAGTTTTTGGGATTACCATGACAACTTAAGAGCGCCCATCGAGCGAACTTCGACGCGAGCGTGATTAATATTTTTTTGTTTCAACCAACGTAAAGCTCGAAAACAAACGAGTGAGTGAGAACGCGATAAAATCGCAGGAAAATTGGCGCGCGGAGAATTCACAAAACTTGTTCCAGGAAATACGTGTTTTTGAAAGGGCCTTACAAGTTTTTGGTAATAATGTTTGTAATTTAGAATCTCCATTACATGTGCAGGGTTTCTATGAAGCTTTTTTACGTACATTATGAACGGCCAAAGTTCAGATTAAAACTGTGCAAAATAGCTGACTTTCAGACGTGGTTACTGAATTCTTTTCTCAAAAAAGTTTATTTTTGGCTTCATACAAACCTAGATTTAAACCACAAGATACCGGTGTGTTAAAAATATTTGGAGAATAATTTGTTATAACGCCGTAATCACGTACGAGCGTTTGTATGGGAAATCGGGATGGACGCTCTTAACTAGCACAACTCTGATTCTTCTGGAAGTTTTAAATGAATAATAACCCTGATTACTTTATCTGATCGCTGCTGACTTGCAGGTGGCCAGAGACAATAAATGGCTGGTTAACAAGTAGAGGCATTCGCCTGAAACTAATCTTAATATACAGGGTGGCGAAGACAATAGCACAAAAAATGATCATGGTAGGATTTGGTAATTTGGTGTAATTGTTTTTATTGAGTATTAATAATATTAAATTATGGCGCCACAAGTTGCCGCTCTTCTCAGAAGTTAGTAAACCAATATTTCAAATGGTGTTATAATGGTGTGTACATTTTATATGCTCTCTAGTATTTTTTTTTATTTGAGTGATAGGATTTATTTGATAGTTTCAAAATACTCTTATGTACTAGTATTTTCAGTATTGTATTTTTTTTGTCGTATGGTCGTCCCCACTTTGTATACAAATCTCATGTCACAGTGGTTGTTATCGAAATCCTCCGAAATAGCTTGACCCATTTTTATGAAATTTTTTGTGTATATTTGGTAGGTCTGAGAATTGATCGTAGGCTATTTATTATACCCTAGGGGATAAGAGATAATTTATATGGCAAAAGTACATTTGCCGAGACAGTGTTCTACAAAATTCTTTACTATATTCAACCGTACTTGTGCGTTACATTCATTTAAACCCGTATGTGCAAGCGCATACAGTATACGAAACTGATTATTAAATTTATACATTTAATGTAAGTACAAAAATTCTAATACCGTGATCAAGTTTCAGAAAGTCTGTTATTCGATAAAAAATCTTATAAATTTTAAATAGCACATTATGTTTAATTAAAATTTCAGACACGTATACTGCACTACTGCGGTTTTCGCACTATAATTATACAAAAGGTTGTTTTAAAAACTTTTACGACGACTATTATAAGATAGTTGAGTATAATATAATATTCGTTGATGTGAGGCGTTGGTTTAAGGTTCATTTGCGGTCGGCTTGAACACATAGACTGAGTCGTCTAGCCAGTAGTAAGCTTGTGCAAAGTCTCCTTCACAGAGGTAGGGGGCTCTGGTCCAGGACACCAGGTCGAAGCCAGCCTCCTCGCGCATGAACTTGACGAAGGTAGCGAGCTGTTCCTCAAAGTATAAGCCTTCGATCGGCAGACGTTCTTCTGGTTTGTGGTCTGGTGTCACTAGAAATAAAGATTTAACAGTTATTTAAATCTTATTTTTAATGTTTATGTTTAGTACCTAAGTTATATTATAGTAGAGGAGACGTGGAAGATCGTCCGTCACCCATCAGATAACTTGATGAGACATATTTATTATAAAATATAATTTATTAACAAACATGCCTATGATAACTTGCCTATCAAAAAGTGTACATAGCTATTTTTAATGGAATTAATTTTAATCACTATCAAAAAGAGTACATAGCTATTTTTAATGGAATTAATTTTAATCAATTTTCTTTCATCACCTTTACTCTTTTCATAACCGAATGAATTTTATCTGAACTGATAGTTTTTAACACACAGAATATGTCTAGGTAGGCTTGCCTACTTAAGATGGCCGCGACTCGTCCGCGTGAATTCAAGAATCCCTAATGTTTTGATAATGCAATACCTATAGCCTATAAGTAGCACTAAGGGATAACGTAGCTTCCTATTGGTGAATTAATTTTTGAAATTGGATGGGTAGTTTCAGAGATTACCCCCTACATACAAACTAACAAACAAATTTTACCTCTAAAATATTAAGTATAGATCAACCTGTTAGTAGAGGTTGGTTATTTATGAAAGAATCATGGCGAGATCCATACATTCATTTGTATGAAAAAAATAAATATATAAAATATTTTCCAATGTGGAGAACATTACCAGGAGTAGATTAATATACTTAAGTACCATATTTTTAAAACCCGCATAATTAAAATATTTTGAAATGAAAATAACAGCTTTTCGTTTCATCTCGTTGCCCATTTGATGTTTATAAAAAAAAGAAAGTTAGGTGAAAAAAGAAAGGAAAAAAGGCAGGTGACATTAACGAATCGATCAAATTGGCAGTCAAGTGATATGAATCATTTTTTACAATGGCGGAGTTGAAAAAGTACATTGCTTAATCTTTATTTGTGACATTATTTCCCATAAAACGATAAGAACTGCGAAACGGCGGCTTTCAGTGTCACTGTTACAGCCCCCGTTACGTTCTGCAATAATGAGCTTTTCGGTAAACTATTCACTTTTAACATCCATTCTTATTTTGGGGTTTTAAAAATATTGTAGGTAAATTTTTGAAGATACTCCAAGACTATAAGAATTTCAACTTCTCTAAACATCTTTATTTTATGCCATGATCCTTCTGGGTAGTACCTAGAACCGTTGTGTAATTTGGCTAGTGGACTTATGATCTTCGATTTAAAAGTGGTCTTACCTTCCACATAAGGCTTGTACGGTAAGACGAGCGCTAACATAAGAACTCCGCCGGGCGAGAGCGCATCTCGTGCTTGCTTCAGCATTGTCTTTGGCTTGCTGCACCGATCCAGGAGGTTCAGCATGCATATGCAGTCGAACTGACGGTAATGGTGCCACTTTTCTGTATCCAGTAATCTGGAATTAAATGGTTTACGATTACTATAAACGGTACATTCGGTAAAGATTCACTGTTTTTTTCATGGAGCTTCTTCGTAGACCAATACTTAACATGCGTCTCCAAAACTTTGTCAACTTTGTCATAGTAATGGCCAAATACTCGAACGGCAAAACTTAAAACGGCATCTTAAAATTGAGTAATTTTAAGATGCCGTTTTAAGTCTCGCACTGTCACAGTCACTTTGACATAAAGTGATAGAAAGAACATGAGACTTAACGGCATCTTAAAATTGACTAGCGTTTGAATATTTAGCCATCAATAAAGTGCTGGAATTAGACTCCACCAATCACCACGTTTGAAAAGTCAGTTTCTTTTCTGTCCAGTAGGAAGTAAGAACAGCAGGAATCAAGTATTTTATTTTGTGTGTTGGCAGCTGGCACTATCGGTCAAATTAAAAAAAAAACTGCAAAACGAAACATCAGATACTCACTTATATCCCTTATCAGCGAGAGTTTTCCTCATGCTGGCAGATATTTCAGTAGCGTAGTTATGCGGGTAGATGTGTGCGAAGCGTCGGCTAACCTCGCCGTCGCCCGCGCCAACGTCTACCAGTGCGCCGGCGCCGATGGCGTGTCCTGTAGCGCGGAGTAACGCGCGCGCTTGTGCCTCGGACAGCACAAACATCGAGCCGCGACCCAGCCATCTGCGACAACGAAATGCAGGTATTAGATATTTGGTAAATTGGGGGAATGATCGAAGACATGTGATCCAATTTTGATTTATATTAGGTAGGTATACCTACCTATGTGACATAGAACTATGGATTAGGTAATGGTTTATACTTAATTTGAAGGTTATATAAGTAATAAAGTCTTTCCTTCTGTTAATAATATGTAATTTACAGTGAGGTTCATGAGTACACGTAACCATAGATACATGCACCTATGGCTATCATAAATTTTCTTTTGTGAATTAGCAGGCAGGACTGACGTTCAACTAAGTAGTAGATCATCATGAAATGAATACGGGGTATGAGAAAATTACTTCAAAGAACAGGGTGTGGTAACGTTCCACCGCCTGGAGTGAACATGCGATGGTATATTACAGCCACGATTCAATGAAACTATTAATTTTCTTATCTAACTTAATTGTCCAAATAACAAAGTTCGTTCGATGTTTGAACCTTCTAATTTAAACGTGGATAGCTTCCTTGAAAGCGATTTGTGAGCTAGTCGCTGAGCTAGGCAACAATAGCGCAATTATCTAGTACAGGCGTAAGGTGTATCGCCGGGCGCGGTGCAGCAGAGCACCGGCCGCAATTACCGGGATCAAGTACAAAGCGCGCTGCGGGCTACGGCGCGGCGCGGCTTGTGGCGGCCGGCGCTGGCCGCTCGCCTGCAAATTGTGCGCCCGCGGCTCCGCGACCCCGCGACGTCTTCATCGCGCCCCCGGCATCAACACAAGTGGATAATGAGTAGTAAATCCCGCTCTCATTAGCTGAGACCGAGCGACGCTCCGATCGATACGAATTCGTCTGCGCCGGGTAAAGGGATAATCGGCGCTGGGCTCGAGCTCTGTTATTAGCCGTAGTACCATATATCACGTACAGAATTATCCGCGGCCTCCGGCGTCCGCACCGCAATTACAGCGGCCCGAACAGCGCACACCGTTCAGTCACAATACCCTATTAGGAAAGCCTTAGAGTCAGTGTTGCCTAAGTCTGAAACTAGAGTACCCTGCTGAGATGATCGTCTGCATCGTCAGATAGCAAACAAGTAGAGGACATGTAGTTAAGTCGCGATACACGACAGATATAGTTTGATACATATGTATCGAGTCGGACACGGCACAGCGTCGTCGCTGGTCGCTGGCAGCTCGTTTGCGGAGGCGCGCGGTGCCGATTGATTGCTTTATTGTCTGGTCGGTGGCTGGCGCTGCGAGCGACGCGCAATACATGATACATGAAGCGGCCGCGCGCCCGCAACTAATGAGCACCGGCACCGCGTAATTGTCACCGGCCGCCGCGTAAACTCGCCAGATTCCACACTCGATGTGACAACACACGATTGAGTCAACACGCAAAAAGATCGCGGGAATATGACGGCGGCTGTTACTGTGTTGTCGGTGGAATCAAGTGATTGATTTATTAGGACCATAACGAGGATAAGCACCGTTGTCGAGGTGACACTTAACCCATCTCGTTTGGTGTAAAAACTTTCAAAATGGCTACTTTTCTGAGCTTCTGACAAAAGAGTGCGAGATATCGTGAACGTAGTGTAGGCAGGTAGACACGTATTCGAGGCGATGAAGTAATAGGTAACAGAAACCACACGGAAGAACGCGAGTCTGTCGAGTGGAGTTGAAAATTGTGCGGCGCGGGGTGACGTGTAAATCGAGTAGAGCAGTAGGTAGGTGGATAGGCGGGCGCGAGGTATCTATTTCAATAGAATGCGGTGGCTTGCAACAAGGAATCCGATGCGGTTATCGACGACGGAGGTGAGAGATGTGTCGCCGGCGGGGGACGGGGTGCGGGCGGGGCTCGTATCGCGATTGCATCGGAGAGCAAACAAGCGGGCGCGACACCCCGCCGGGGGCGCTCAAATCATATTACCCCCGGCCTCACACCCGCGCCGCGCCAGCACCACACACGTCATAAGAGTGTGCGTCGCTATGGCGACGGCCCGGGCCGTGCATGACATTAGTACGTGTGCGGCTCATCTCCGGCCGTTTAAACTTAACGCGCCACCGCCTCGCGCGGGAAATTAAAACCGGCTCCGGACCGGAAGGAGCAATCGACCCTCGCTCTTGGTACGGGGACGGCTCACGGCCGGCCACCGCTTACACCGCCCGCCGCTGTCACACCGCACACACCTTGGTATTGTTCCACATGCTTGATTTACAACGAGTTACATGCGAGGATGATGCTCCATAATACCCCACAGACACCTTTAAATGTCAAGTTATTTTCAAGAAAAAGGACGGTTTTGTTAGATATTAACTGACTACAATATTTCAAGGCTTTATAGTGTCGGTGTTTGTGTTATCGTGTCATGGTTTTTGTAATAAATCAAGTACCTACCTACCTACTTAGCATTAAGTAGGCATTGTTACACGGATTGATTAGGTTCCTTATAGGTACGTATGCATAGTTTCATGGATCTTGATTGGCAATATTTAAAAACTACGTGTTTCTGCACTAGGTAGCGTTTGCTGATCTACGTTAAATCTAAGGTTTCCACTTTAAGCACACATCTCAAACATAATTTTTAATATAATATAATGTCGAAACTAATTTCCGACACTGTTCGTCCTGAAACTTTCTTGAAACAACATAACGTTTTATATATCCATCGTCAACGTACACTAGATACACATTAAAATAGAACGTAGCTAGGAGGCAGCCCTCCCTTATGTAGATACCTACACATTTGCTTTACTCAAAGACATTGTCGCTTTCAGGCACCTCATTAGAGCGCGTCCCATGTGAGCCTACACCCCCACACCCCACCGGCTCACACCCCACACACACACATGCACACGCTCTCCAGCAATTCTTTCTCTCAGCTCGCAAACTTGGACGGATAATTACACTTAGATAAGACCCCGTCCTTGTTATATGTTTTACGATAGCACCGTTTTATGTGAAACGAATTATATTATGTAATGCGATAGAAATTAACTTGGAAAACCTTAGTTTGTAGGTTTGGAATTTTTCCGACGTTAAGGCTGTATAGACTGCGAAATTGGTACGAAACAGTATTGTGAGTGAAGTTTCATTGCCATTAAATGATCATGCCGCAGTCAGTTGTACATTTATTGGCCAGTTACTGGTGGATTGGTCGCGACACGCCATCAGAACGCCCATGGTAACTACCAGACGGGCCAGCCAAATATACACATGATAATTTCAAAAGTTTCCGCCTGACATCAGGGCGCAATAAAAATCAACTTCTATAGCATACAATCGAACGTCACCCAAACGTTACGCGCGGTGTCATAACCCCGAACAGCACTCAAGCTGCAATAAACTATAAAAAGTGGATAGTAAAATGTATAAACAATGAGAGCACGGCTAAAACGTTTTAGTGTTAAGAGTGGGCCCATAAACCGTTGACACGCACCCGTAAAATATTAACGATACCTACAAGAAAAATGACGACTATCAATGTAGGTACCGATTTTCGGTCGCGAGGACGCGCTACAAATAATGGCGGTTCCGAATTTATACGCGGACCCGAATTGCCCCGATTGAATATTTTACCAGGCCACGAATGCGTCCGACGATATTTTTCTATTTCGACGCCCATTTTTACTATCAATTGCTTAGTTTCCCCCTAATATTATTCGTGGCTGTGTCGTGTCTGATTCTGCTTTGAATATCACACGGGTTGTTGACAAATATAATGATCTATTAGAAGCTTTAACCTTCGAATTTATATGGCATTGAAATTATGTAAAATAAGTGCTTCTACGTAATATTATTTTACACATTGCTTATTGTACTTCAAAATGTCTATTTGTATTTTGTTTACTTGAAGATGTGAATGTCTGTGAGGCTGCTGAATGTTTATATCTTTAGCGTTTCGGAAACACAATAACCTTTAAAAGGTGTAAAGGCGTGGGCTCAATTCGAGTCCCAGTCAGGGTTTAAAATAACTCCTCGGAGGCGAATGGTTTATTGCTTATTGAGTAGCTCTGACGAAACGCGCCTCCGACGATAAAACATGGCGAGAGTGGAATCTCAGTCAATATCACAATATACGCGACGACATTGAAATTATCGCTCGGTGGGAGGCGATGCCGGCCGGCGAGGTAGACCTAACTAAAACAAAATAAGAATAGTTTGAAACAATGAGCATTGTCGCGATGTCTGTGCGTGTGCGGCGTGGCGGCGCGGGCGCAGCGGGCGCGTGTCGAGCGGCGCGGGTGCGGGCGCGACAGCACCTCGTTAGCGGGCCGCGCGCGATTGGCCGCCGCGCGGTGGGCGGGGCGCGCGACAAACTGCGCGCACGCAAATAGCGCACCCGCACACAAATTAAAACAATAAAATGAAAGTAATAAAACAAAGTGAACCCCGAAGAGTATCCACTATCGCGAGGCTTAATGGCCGAGCGGAGGCGGCCGTGGCGGCCTCTCGATTTATTGAGAGGTGCTTCGTCCCAAGACCTTAGACACACGCCAAATTCGGAAAACGAACGTTTTGACAAGCTAATATAAATTACTTTTTATTTTTACAGGTGCGAATTTATAATAATGTAATTGGGCGATAAGAATCCCGAGACTGGAAGATGTAGAGAGAGTGTATGAAAGAGGCAGAATGGATAAGGTAATACAATACAATTGTAAAGTCAAAGTCAAATTATTTATTTCAATCAGACAGACCATTAAAAGGCACATTTGAATGTCATTTACATGTAAATTTGAATCTAGTTGCCCCTTCTAAAAGGTAGTCTCGTTTGGAGAAGAATTGGCAAGAAACTCTATGGGTAAACTCTTGTAAAATAAATATTTTTGTATACTAAGTAGGTACCTACACTCTACAGGAATTTTATAATTAAATATAAGTACTTGAATTCCATAAACCTCACATAAAAACCACTTTATTAGAGGTTGTAAAGGTATGGTATGATACAGGTTAAGAACAGCTATGTTCATAGATACATAGTGTGAAGACTGATTACCATTCAATATAATAAAATAAATATTATTTTAAACAATGTATGTATCCTAAAGAGATACCATTTGCTTTTTATACAATATCGTGCATTGTTGGTAGATCGATAACTTACATTTCACAATTACTTTCAAAGAATCATGGCAGGATTTGTACAAAAAAAATAAGATGTTTAGAGAAGTTGAAATTCTAATTCTTATATTCTTGGGTACTTATAGAGTATCTTCAGGCATTTACAATATTTATAAATCCCCGCAAAAAAAAGTTAATAATTTAACGAAAAGCTCATTCTTTCAGAACGAAACGGCGACTGACAGTAACAGTGACACTGACAACCGCCGTTTCGCAGTTCTAACATTGAAATTGCATCGTTTTAGGGGAAATAATATCACAAATAATGATTATTTATTTTCACACACTTGTCACATCACTTGTCTGCCAATTTTATAGATCCGTTAACATCGCTTGTCACTTTCTTTTTAGGGTTCCGTACCTCAAAAGGAAAAAAACGGAACCCTTATAGGATCACTTTGTTGTCCGTCTGTCTGTCAAATTTTTTTATCTCGGGAACGCGTGGAGGTATCGAGTAGAAATTAAAACCATATACTCAAGTCTACGGTTCCTTGATACTATAAAAAAATCAACCCTCTATGTAAACGTGAAAAAAAGATACGGCCGTTTATGTCGCAAAAAAACGCATTTATAATATTAAGTAGATTAAAGTATGGATAGTAGGTATAGAAGTATGGATATGTACCTACTATACTAATATGACGGAACCCTCGGTGGGCGAGTCCGACTCGCACTTTTCCGGTTTTTTTTTTATAAACACAAAATGAACATGGAGATGAAACGAAAAAGTGTTATTTTCATTTCGAAATATTTTAATTATGCGGGGTGTTTAAAAATATGCTAAGTATAATAATCTACTCCTGGTAATGTATTCTTCACATTGGAAAATATTTTAAACCCTCTAAATTACTTTTTCTTTTTCATACAAATGAATGTATGAATCTTGCCATGATTCTTTAGGCATCAGTGGTCAACAACCAAGCAAACAGTAAACTAAAATCGCCAACATTTTACTAGAGATTGCATTTGCGTTGAACCATCAACTCCACAGGCTTTCAATGAGGAAATTCCTACTGCGCTCCACTCCGGTAACGAATGTCGTCTCATTTACTAATGTGTCACATGCAGCCGGCGTTGTTTCAGGCAGGCGTGCGGGGGGGGGGGGGGGCGAGGTGGTCGGGCTGAAGGGGGAGGCAGGGTGGCTACCAGGGGATGGGAGGGATGACCAATGGCGTTGCACCGAGCCGCACCGACGATGCACCGTTAATTACGCTATCATGATCACGTGTGTATCTGATGGTGCGCGTGTATGTAGTAGGAAAAGCGTAGGTAATTTACTTACCTAGGTACCATGTAGGTTACATGTCAGGGGAAGGAATCTACTTTTAGAATTGTGGATGGGAGTTATGAATTGTTAGTCTCTTATGCTATGATCACAACAAGTACTGGAAATCTAGCTGGGCGGAACGTGGAACGATATCTTTATTGTATACTAGTGACCCGACTCGGCTTCGCCTATAGCCTTCCTCGATAAATGGACTATCCAACACAAAAAGACTTTTTCAATTCGAACTAGTAGATCCTGAGATTAGCGCGTTCAACCAAACAAACAAACAAACTCTTCAACTTTATAATATTAGTACCTATAGATGTTTTAAATTAATAACTTAAAATTAATAGCTTTTAATCTTTCCTAATTATAATATTATTATATAGCCGTGTACCTAATTAGGAGCTCGTTGGTCACTACGATCTATAAATTTTATCTGAAAGATAATCTTCATGTGTAAAGTTTTGGTAACGAACATTAAACAAAGACCCGAAATAACGTTTACACCAATTTGACCTTTTCAGCATTTCCGTACAAAAATAATATATCGGTCATCCACAAAAGGACAACCCTGAAACCGCTCAACAACGTGTAGGGGTCTCGCTTCAAGTGTAAACAAGAGCTTCGGACGAGAGCTTCCATAAAAGATTGATAGGTAGGTACGGTTAAACATGTGACGCGCGAACGTGTTTATGAAAAGGCTCGTGATTACATTAGGCGTAGTTAGAGGCTCATTAGAAGATGCTGGGGTGCACGAGATGGGTAAAGGGGGCGCTCATCTCGACGGGTGCATCGCTGGCTGCGCGCGCAAACAAATTAAAACGTAAGACGCGCCCTAATCAATAGCCGACTCCGCCGCGAAGCCGAATTAACTCGCCCGAATGAAAAAAATGAACAAAATTATATTCGCGCGAGACCTCAACCCCCTGCGGCCGCCCGCCGCCCGGAGGAAATTGCTTTTCTTTCAGTGGGCGCGCACACACGCGGGGCGCGACGTGAGCGCGAGAGGGTTAGCACCGACACACACAATATTATAATTTACGTTTCCTCGTATATCGAGGTGTAAGTAGGTACTTTACCTGGGCGTTTCTCGCCTGCTCAGCCCTCGGCTCACGCTAAATCTGAGCTTTATACGTTCACTTGACGCGACGAGAGCAATATTAGTTTCGAGTCAACTCCTTCCCTACTACAATATTTATTAACGCTTCAACAACGTCATGCGCGACTTTTTTCATTTCCTTTTCGTTGAACCACGTTTGAATGGTAGACATATAAACTTTGAAGTATTTAAGAGTACCGGCTTTAGAGGGCTATTGTTCAGAATCTCATTAAATATGTATTACTAATTATCTAAGATTGCGCAATATTCGACAATATCTCGTGTTTCGTGAGTGTAAAGATTCAAAAGCAGTTGTGACTGCTTTGAACATTCGACGCGTTTACCTAGAAGCCCATAGTTACAAGGGCACGTTGCATGAGTGCCTCCTAGTTACCTATATAACAGCATACCTATATGTAACATGGGCATATTTCAGTAGGTACACGAGTCCGGTTTCATTAACGGGAACCGTAGCTGTAATCTGTGCGCCTTCCCGCCCAATTAACGCGTGGGCGATGAGATGTCCGCCCGCCCGCACGTCCCGCTGGCCAATGGCGGCCGCGCGGGGATTAATTAAGTAACTTCCCGTCTACCAGCAGCCCCCCTCCCCCTCCCGCTGCCACCTACCCCGTGCACCTCACCCCCCCGGAGTCTGCGGACACGCCCGGAAAACTAACCACCTAATGAGGGGAGATGACCTCATGTGACTGTGTGCTTTGTCTATTCAACGTATGTGTAAACTACTTTCATTTGTGTGCAGCAAGTGTTGGCCTTTTGTGTGTATGTTATGTAAGTAGTCATCCGCTGTGTTGTTACATTACCTACAGCTCGTCCCCGGCCGCAGAAACTTTGTCCTGTGCCGTGCGGCTCAGCACACACACAACTGTACTTACACATTGTACGCCCTGCTTACGTTACAGTAATTGACATGCATTCATCCACCACATTGACAAAGTCCGTCCTGTTTGAATAATAGAACCTCTTTGGATCTTCTCGTAGGCAGTTATTGCAATAGCCTGTGCAGGGTACATCAATAAATCAAACATCTAGTTCAGAATTTTGAATTTTCATTTTCATGCCTGAAGACTTCCTTCTATAAACACAGCGTTTTGTTACGAGTAGCTTCTTATGTAATTGTAATTTATCTCATAATTAACAAAATGGCTCCTCTCCCTCTCCCTATATAAAATATGGTTTATGTTAGGTACATGCTGGGAGGACAGGGAGGTCAATTAAGCAGGAGGTCGTGCGTCGGAAGCGTCTATGACAGATGGGAGGGCGCGGTGGGACATGTTTGCGTATCTCGTCCACATAGTAATACACAGGCCGGACTGTGATCGAATACGCTAAAGATGTCGGTAAGTAGATTACGAGTTTTAAAAGATCATTCTTCTTCTGAAATAGGTACTAGCTTACTTTTGTAAGTTAATTTGCTTTTTTTTGTACCATCATCTGCCTAAAATCCCCCCCATAATATCTGAAGAGTCTGGTTCAGATCCCCAGTAGTCGTTGTTGAAAGAAACAAAGCCTTGTTTCCTCTGCAGAGTGCAGAGGAAACAACGTCATTCCATCTGGTTGGGTGGTCGCCATTGTCCCACCAGATGGTGTGAGTGGTGTTACCAACTTGGTAGGGTAGGGTCTTTTTCCAATTATGTTGGGGTCGGCTTCCAGTCTAACAGTTTTACATAGAACGACTGCCTATCTGCCGTCCACAACCCAGTGACTGGCTAACACCATACTCCTTGGTAAAACTTTGTTTTTAAAACTTGGTTTACAGACTTTCTGGCTTCTGACTACCCAAAACGACTGTCAAAGATCTTCGAATGACAGCCGCATCAACAGACAGAACAGAACAAAATGACAACAGTATTTTTTATATCCACTGCTGTAATTTTACATGCAAATTCAAGAGGCCAAAGAAAGAAACTAATGTTCAAGCGCCTAAGCAAACCAAAACTTAAATATGTCAATACCTTACTGGTTAGGGGTCCACTGAACTCCTTAAGGAAAATGGGCATGAAAACCAGGAAACGTAAACATCTGAACACATATTTGTGTTCACACTCACTTGTTTTTTTATACAGCTTGAATGGCATACATGATAAGTTGTTCACTTTTTTTTTGTATGACGCAAGACTGCATGTTGAAGAAAATGGCCCAGATACATAACTTGCTTAGTCGTTTCTTTTCATTAGTCATCAAAACGAAAGTGCTAAAATTAAAAAAGATCTGTCTAATCAGTTTCCAGTTTAATTTTATTCATCTCTAATACTTGGTTGATAACTTAAATGCCAAAATAAAGTCAGCAATATTTCTAGGCAAGTTTCAGCTGCCAAAAATCTGACCATGCGGCTGTTTTTCTACTCCCTCAAAAGTAAAAATACCTCTTATTCAATAAACAGTTTCGTGTTTACGCCCAAACAATATTAGAAAAGACACTAAACAAGGAAGAATGCCTCAATGCGTAATATACCAAACAATACCACATGCATAAACGTTAAGTTAGTGTGTATGTACAGTTGACGTAAGTACACATTTAAATATGTAGCCGACTTCATAAATAAGTTAACAGCAATGAAACTTTTATGGCCCATATTCTTTATCTTGTTTTGAATTTCATTATCTTGTCTGCAACGCGAGATTTAAGTGTTAAGCTGGCTTTTTGTAACCCTCCCAATGTTTTAGAGTCGGTTTTGCAATCTCCAGATTGGATCCAAATAACTTATCAGTTAGATTTTCTCCGTATGGTGATCCGAATCGATCTCGAATTCTCAATACATATTAAATGTGACGCGCTCCGGCGACAGAGATACTTTGCCAATACTCAGTAACGTATCGTGATTGATAAAAAATGTCGCATTGTTTTCTTTAAATATCTATTACTAGTTTTCAGAGTACATTGCGATTACATTACCTATGTGTCGCTTATGACGTTAAAGTTTAAGTCTGGTTACGATTAATGTTCAAGCCAAAGAAAATCACGTTTGCCATGGAAAATAGGGTTGAACTTTGATCGCACTACGCTATGTATTGTAGCCTGTAGGTAATGACAGGTGCCAGCCCTTATTGCTAGACTACCCCCTTTTCCCTTGGGATCTTTTTATGACTAAGGTAGTAATGTTTTCTAGGCTGCACTTTCTATGATCTTGTAAGAAACTCGACATGTGAGTAGTAAATGAAAATTAATAAGTGTGTGACCTCTTAAAATACAATGTGTAGTGGTTCATAATCGAAGGAAGCGAGGGTTGTGGGGGTGCCAAAATAACTAATAGTTTTCGCGGAGGCGTGTTAGCATTTTTCTTCTGGCGGTGACGGGCGGGGGAGGCAAGGGGTGCGCGGTGTGCCGGCTTGGAGGGGGGGGGGGGGGGACGAGGCAGGAATAACTCTCTTTCAGGAATGGCTACGCGGATCATTTATACTTCATCGGCTTTGTTAATAACAGTGTTGTAAGCCCCCAACAATGAAACGAATGTTTGTTCTTTTCGAGAGAGCGAGACTACCTGCCACAGGCAAAATGTTGTAAGCGAACGTTATTTTTGTTCAAAACACAGTATAATTAGTTACATTTAAAATAAGGTATCTCAGCTTCACAGCTAGATAAGCACATCGTGTCAGTTTCTTGATCAAACGCCTAGGTAAGGTCCTTTACAATTGCGTTCAAAAGTTATTGAGCTGACAAAACTAAGGATCATTTTCCACATCACCAAAAACGATAAAATCAAACCAAAATATATAACTTACGACGTGGTGTAACTCAGATACGAAAATCTATTATCACTCAAGTCCTCAGTGAACACGGTTGTGTGCCTCTGGGCCGTTCGGAACCACTAAAGCCTAAGCCCAATTCTTCCACCTACACCTGTTTTACGTCCCAATGAATCGCTGCATGCAAATAAACCTGCGTTATTGTTTTTTTGAAGGGTGCGTAAGACTGTTTAGATCTTTATTTACTCAGTGGCTATATTAAGTTCCTGCGAAGGTGAAATAAAGATGAAAATTTTACTTCCACGAAAAGCTTTTGAGGTGTGCGATAATAAGACCCAAACTGTATGAAGTTTTGACGATTTTCTTTTAGAAAAAATAATGTCGATTTGGTAACGACAAAACCATGTGTGTTAAGTAACGGTTAGTATGTATTGTGTGCTGTTACATTAACGGCTATTTAAAACAATGTGGACAGACAAGGGAGTGCCGCCGCCACTCCTTCACGTCGGGCGGTGATTAATTGCACGCCCCCGAGAACGCCCGGAAAATCACAACCCTTTCGCCTTGTCTTAATTACCACGCCTCGCTTCAGTGACGCGCCCCCATTGGCCGGCTAAACGTGCCGCTCTGTCGCCCCGGCTTTTAATTGGCCGTTGGTAATTAACGCTGTGTAATCACCAACCGCGTCGCGCGAGGGGCGACGCTCCTAATTTGAATTTTTAATTACTCTCGCTCCCAAGCAGTGGAACGCCATCCTATTGGTCGGAGCGTTTCTTGTTTACACTCAGAAACAATGCCTATTGTCTTTGCGATGTTATCTCGCTTCACACTTATTCTACTGGTTTGATTGTAAGTATTTACCTGTATGTACTTACATACAATGCAACCTAAAATTACATTCAAGTATTTCTTCTATTGTTTTAAGATTAAATGACTATACACTGTGTAAACCGGTCCGACGTTTTTATTACGAATCCACTGACTTGGTTGGTTTTTCAGCCCATGGAACAATCACTACACACTATCTATCTAACGTTCAACGATTATGATTCTCAGAATGTCTAATCGCAAGCAAAGTAGATAATGCTCCGTACTGAGTTATGAAAATGATCGCGCGGAGTGCATTCCCTGCATTCCCAGCAGTATTAGATTCCACGTATGTTATGTGAGGAGTGAGGCGAGTGCATGCCGAATTAGCTCATTACTGAAACACCGCCTGCGCTAGGAGCCGAGATTTATCCCGTCTGCAGTACCAATGAGATCATTAGCCGCTGAGATTTTCAGCGCTCAAAACTCTAAGCTATTTTTAAATTTCGTCTATTTTTAAACGTGCAAATGTTTTTATTAATCTATCAAAAGAATAACTAGAAGGTTCTGCTAAATATCAACTGCAGAAAAAAAATAAAAATGTTTTTTCAAAAAAAAGAAAACCGCCTTCAAAAACTAAAGTTATTTATCACTTTTTAGTTTTTGAAGGCGGTTTTCTTTTTTTTGATAAAACTTTTTATTTTTCGCTTTTTAGTGATGCCTTAACATCCAAATCCATTAAGAAACGGCAACACACTTAAAAGAGATTGTAAGTCCTCCAGTGATTGAAGAAACTAAAACGTCGTCTAAGTAATTTTTTTGGGAATTTGTTGATTTTCTCAAAAAGGGCTGTACCAATTTTGATAAAATTTATATGGGACCTTTTCGGAATAAACCCCTTTCGATCAAAAAAAGAATTTTGCAAATCCGTCTATAAATGACAGAGTTATGCCCGAACATACATAAAAAAAAAAAATATATAAACATTCGAATTGATAACCTCCTCCTTTTTGAAGTCGGTCAAAAAGGAGAAAAAATGCAAAATTAAATTTAAGAGCATCATTCATTCCGACATAGGTTACGCGGATAGTATCTGCATGGTGTCATGGTAGTTTCGTAATTGATGAGTTACGATCTATTCATTAGACATTGCAAAGTGCTAAACAACATTGGCAAGTACGTGTGCGTGGCTCCGATTAGAGAGGCGATAGACGGTAGCTAAGGAGGTGTTTATGCGTCCGCGCAGCAGCGCGAGTGACGTTGAGTGACGCGGCCAGCCACGAGCCTCCCGCTTAATAAGGTAAATGAGATGCGGAGCCTGCGCGAGCGCACAGCCCCGGCTTAAATTAGCGCCGACTCGCGAGTCGCGCGCTCACCTAACAAACGCCTTGTTACCCAAGGGATTTATCCTAAACGAGCGGATTTTCTGCCGAGATCTCGCGTATAAGTATCGAATTTAGCGAATCTGTCGAAGAAAACGTACCCGTAACGGTCGAGTGCTGTGTTGCCATTTGCACAAAAAAATACAATCGGATACGGATCGTGTGCAATTGTGTAGAAACGCTTTAATGACGCTGTAAATATATTCATGTTTAAAATAGAACGGTGGGGCATCCGAAGTATTTTACACAAAAACGACAGTACGATGTAGCAATAACATCATTACGAGGATAGGCATCTTCATCTGCATTAAAATAGTGTACGGTGTAACAAGAATAATACATTAAGAAGAACTAGACGAGTCGTTTTAATCGACAAAAAAGTGGTCAGCTATATTTTTTCCCCAATTAAAAACAGCTCGATGGTAGTTTTTTGTGCTTTTTATTAGTTTTTGGTCAGGCACGGTTTTTACCCGGGGCACGGGTCAAGCGAGCTGAGACAAAGCGCAGCGTGGATGCGCGCGCGTCGTGCCAGGCGTTTGGTTCCGCGTGCCGGACGACCATTCAGCGCTAATCGCTTCATTCACCGGCGAGCGAGCGCTTTTTCCCCGTGGCTGATCGGTCATGCATTCCGAACGCGGGCATTGCCGAGTGTACACGATATCGGTTTGATGTAGCGAATTAGCGCGTGTGTAGTCTAGCCTAATAAAACGTCGCACGCAAATAAGCTCCTACAAAAACCTGGCCAAGTGCGAGACGGATTCGCACATGAAGGGTTCCATACCATCATAAAGATAGAAAGATAGAAACACAATTTATTCACGTGAAAGTGACGATAACGTATATAAATCATCATTTGCCTAGCCTTTTCTCAACTATGTTGGGGTCAGCTTCCAGTCTAACCGGATGCAGCTGAATACCAGTATTTTACATGGAGCGACTCCATAGTCCTAGGCTAGGGCCCGACTTTCACAACCCAGTTACCTACTAGGTAACACGATACCACGACTGGTTGTCAGACTTTCTGGCTTCTAGCTACCCATAACGACTGCCAAAGATCTACGAATGACAGCAGGGACCAACGGCTTGACGATATATAAATATTGTTGTATAAAAATACTTAAAACCAAAATAAGTGGATACTATATATACAAAAAAAATCTCCTAGACGGAAATATGCGTCACTACCGCACGAAACGGTCAGCACGGGCTTTCATCCCGGGAATCTCGGTCTCGAAAATTTCGAGAGTCTCAACGATTTTTTGATATTTTCGAGACTCGAGACTGATATTTTCGGTTTCGGAAATATCGAGACTTTTGAGACTTCAAGTTCTTACAGACTTCTCTGTTTTTTGATACGAAACCGGATTCAATAGCCTTTCAAACGATTAGCAACGAAGTAAATAATTAAAGTGTCTTTATAAGAATTGTGTGAAAGGTGAAATATGTAAATCCACAACTTTACTGTCAAATCTAACAATTATTCAGCAAATACCAGTGAACCAAATGAGCTTGGAGCTCACAAGTCTAACGACATAGGAACAGCTGGAATATGAGCTAAATCATTTGTAGAACGCTAAACCTATCTATCCCCCACTGGCGTAGAATAGAAGCAGAGCGAGCTTTTATTAACGCAGGGTACATTTGTAATAAAAGTAGGTCCTCTATGCCTGAAACTATATTAAACGCCCTTTGTTTTTCACGTGCCCACCTTAAAACTTGAACACCATTTTTTATTGTAATATTTGAATTTTTTACTTTATGTTTAAACAACTACTTGATTCAAATATCTTTTTTTTTACTAATGAAATGCCTTTTTACAACAAATATTAAGCCTATTTTTAAATGGTCTCGAAAGTCTCGTTTTTCCCGGTAATTTCGAGACCGCATCGAGTCTCGTTATTTTTTCCCGGGACTCAGTAATAGAGCAGGACTGAAAGCCTTAGCACAAATGCCGTGGTCCGTGTACGAAGGCTCGAAACCACGGCGCTGGTTTTCAGCGTAAGCGTGTCGCTGTCTCGGGACAATAAATAAAACATCATCATCCACCATCACTGTCCTTATACCATGTTACTTTAGGGGTCGGCGCAACATGTTTTTTTTCTTCCATCCCGGCCTGTCAACCGTCATGACATGAAAGGTTTTATACCATAGAACAATATTCGTAGTTCCGTGCGCCGAAATAAATAGGTGTCTTCACCTATTACGGTCGAAAAGAGAGGGACTGACAGACAGACGGACGGATCGAGAGCAATAGGACTCTATGACTCTAGGAGGCCGCGAATAGCACCATCCCATTTCTACCCGTGGTTGTCGTAGAAGGCGACAGAGGGATATTAATAATATTCCTCTGTTATCCAATATTGACCAGAGGATGGGCAGCAGCGTCATTCTGAGTACCATAACACCTACGGCGATCGCCAACATGCATCGGCCAGGCATGGCGATTACGGCTGAACCCTCCTTGGGGGAGACCTATGCCCAGCAGTGGGTGTTTAAAGGTTGATATGATGAATAAGACTCCGTTTAGACCCTTTCGGTACGGATCCCTAAAAGGATCATGATTTTATTTCCTGAAGATTTAATGAACAATAATTAAGTAGGTATTTCATAGAGCACTGCACGCGGTCGACAGTCGTGTCGTAGCTACAGCGGTAGTTGAAGGGGATTTCACGGATAGTTGCCAGTGGCCTGCGCGTGAGCACGATATTACGACACCCAGCCTGCGGATGTGCTGAATGCAGTCAAAATAGACCGGTATATTTTTATACATCTAAATAAGTAGATATTTTTGTGGAATACTACTTGCATCTATACCAGGGGTCGGCAACCTTTTGAAACGGAAAAGCCAACAGTTACAATTTACGAAATTTCCAAAATTTTAAAGAGCCACTAAAAGTTTTGTTTATTCAATACTCATACAGTATGATTTGTAGCAGACAATGTGAAGAAAAGTAGCAAGTGCAGTAAATGGAATTAGTTTCACATGATCTATTGCATGATTTTCGCGGAACTGAAGAGCCGCAACTTCACATCGAAAGAGCCGCATGCGGCTTGTGAGCCGCCGGTTGCCGGCCCCGGATCTATACTAATATAATAAAGCTGAAGAGTTTGTTTGAACGCACTAATCGCCGGAAAAACTGATGGTCCGATTCTGAAAATTCTTTAGCTAGAAAGGCTATATTTTATTACCAAAAAATCAGGGAACCATAAGAAAAATCACGCAAATGAAGTCGTGGGGAAAGTACTAGTAAATATTATAAAGCGTTGTTTGTATTTAGGGTACCGTACCTCAGAAGGAAAAAACGGAACCCTTATAGGATCACTTTGTTGTCCGTCTGTCTGTCTGTCAAATCCCTTTATCTCGAGAACGCGTCGACGAGTTGAAATTAAAACCATATACTTAGGTCCACGGTCTCTTGAAGCTGTGAAAAAATTCAAACTTCTAAGTTAACGTAAAAAAAAGATACGGCCGTTTATGTCGCATAAAA
This sequence comes from Charanyca ferruginea, assembly GCA_947361185.1. Taxonomy (NCBI): domain Eukaryota; kingdom Metazoa; phylum Arthropoda; class Insecta; order Lepidoptera; family Noctuidae; genus Charanyca; species Charanyca ferruginea. Next base: position 15,639,532 of record OX376071.1, on the reverse strand, counting down.
CGTACATTTCGACATTCTCAAGGGAATCAAAATTTATAGGGTACTTTTCGTTGACTAAGAACTATGAAATTTGGCAAGTAATATCTCTTATACTATTAATACAGGGAAAAGTCTATACATTTGTAATTAAATCATAAAAATGTATTCTTTATATTTATAACGAGCTTTTGTCTGCGATTTGGTCCGTGTGAATGTCGGTTATCGCGGATGCAGACAAAGTTCCGGATTAAAAAGTACCCTATGTGCTTTCCCTGGGTTCAAACTGTTTACTTACCGAATTTTCATCAAAATCGGTTCAGCCGTTTAATCGTGGAAGCGTAACAGACAAAGTTACTTTCTCATTTATAATATTAGTATGATATGTACCTACAAATTTGTACAGAACCCTCGGTGAGCGAGTCCGATTCGCACTTGTCCGGTTTTAATTTTTATTTGAACGCGCTCATCTCCCAAACTACAGGTCCGATTTCAAATGAGAGAGGAAAGTATTGTTTTTATATTATTTTTGTATGTTTGTAACGAACAAACAACAAAAATACAAATCTTTCCTTCGATTTGCAATACAATAGGTACGGTCATCCCAAAAACGTTAACTTTGTTAATTTTTTTCATCATCTAGAGATGGACACAAAATTATATGATGCTCTGCTTTTCAGAATTTCATATAATAGCTAAGAGATTTTTCTATCTGGATTTGACATCCATTACATATTTCCTTATTACTTCCTTATTTATTTTTTAACACATAAATTACGAACATTTCTGAATATCAATAACTACAAAAATAATTAGATAAAAGATATAAAAGAAACAATTACGAAATTATTATATTTATTATTTCTATAATTATTATAGCTGCCCCTCCGTGCTTCGGAAAGAACGTAAAGCCGTTGGTCCCGGCTGTCATACATCTTTGACAGTCATTATAGGTAGTCAGAAGCTAGAAAAAACTGACAACTAGTCTAATACCAAGGGGCCATCCAGCAACTGGGTTGTGGAGGTCAAAAAAACTGGTATTCAGCTGCATCTGGTTAGACTGAAAGCCGACCCCAACATAGTTCGCAAAAGTCTAGGCAGATGATGATTTAATTATTTTTATGCTTAGTGTTATACGACTTGTTGTTGCTGACTCTGACTCTGCCTCTGACAAACAGACATTCTGTTGGAGGCGAATGCAGCCTACTTTCAGCTATATTTCCAAGCATGAGAATATTATGTTTTTGTCGCACTGTGGAAATCAAAGTCAAATCATTTATTTAAATTAAACCATTTACAGGCACTTTTGAATTGTCAAAGAGTTAGTAAGTCAGAAAAATGAAGCTAGTTGCTCGTTCCAAAACGTAGGGTAGGTCTCCATGGAGAAGAACGAGCAAAAAACTCCACAGACACTCTTTTTTTAAATCAAGTTTTAACAAAATACTGATTCAATTCAATTCGTCTGTATGTTTTTTTTTTAAATATTTATAATAATATAATATGTGGGGACATTACACACGACCATCTGACCCCAAACTAGGGAGACCCTGTACTATGGGTGTCAGACAGCTGATATACATACACAAATATATTTAAAATACATACATATATAGATAAACATTACATTATTCACGTTTCTTCTATATGTGAAAACAATGCAGATAAAGACCAATACAATGCATTCAAATAAAGAATCAAGATAAAAAGATAAAAGCAATGGCAGTTAACGAGTTGAAAATCCTCATGGACTTCCTCCATCGTGGGGAGACGGAGGGGCATGACTCTTACCAGCTAAAACCATCGCGGTGTTCCACCTCTACCTATGGCCGGGGTTGCGGGATTCGCGTAAGGCCCCTTGGGCCTTGTTAGACGGTTTTCCACCGGGTCTAGCACGGTTTTAATCACGTCAGTTACGTATGGGATGCCATGGAGGTTTGTTAACGACACCGGCGCTAGCGTGCTCGTGAACAAGCTTAGCCGGCACCAGGCCGGCGCAGGCCCGGGTAGAAACCGTCTCGTTAACAAGGGCCCTAAGCATTCACCGCTCCCCCGGCAGGCAAGGCATGAGACCTAAGATGTCCTAGGAATCACGCTAGACGAGAAATTACAATGGGGACCTCACATAACATCTATTGCGGGGCGACTAAGCTCTGCGGCTTATGCTGTTAGAAAGATAAGACAGTTGACAGATGTAGAAACTGCGCGTATGGTCTACTTTAGCTACTTTCACAGCATTATGTCGTATGGTATTTTACTGTGGGGTCGGGCTGCCGACATTGAATCCATTTTTATCTTACAAAAAAGAGCTGTTAGAGCCATTTATAATCTACGTCGCCGCGATTCTCTTAGGGAACTATTTAAAAATATTAATATAATGACAGTGCCTTGCCAATTTATCTATGAAAATATTATGTACGTACGAAAAAACCTACATTTATTTAATAAGGTTAGTGATAGACATAATATTAATACTAGAAACAAAGACAAAATAGCTCAACCATATTTTAGATTGTCTAAAGTTCATAAATCTTTTATGGGGTTCTGTGTTAAGTGTTATAACAAAATTCCTAGTGATATATTGCAACTAAATGAAAGAAAATTTAAAACATATATTAAAAGTACACTCTGTAAACAAGCATATTACAGTTTAGAGGATTATATCCATGATAAGAATGCTTGGAAACATGCTGGTCCGGGCTCCATAGGACAATCTACAGTCTAGACAAAATCAAACGGATTGCTAATTAAACCTACTTAATTTATACTTAGTATATACATTATATTTAATTCTTGCTTTGGGTCACACACTGGTTCATAGGTTCATAGTTTGTTGAAATGTATGGAGTAGTTGTCTACTTTTACAATAATTGTAAATAATAATATGTGAACACTATGTATCTATGTATACAACTTAGCTGTCATTCTTTATCTTGTAATACTTTGTACATACTTCAATATAGTGTTTTTATGCAAGGTCCATCGTATTCACGTATAGTTATATAACTGTAAATGCAAAATATTGTACACATTTTTTTTTAAAAGAGTAAGTATGGAGTTTCTTGCCCATTCTTCTCCATACGAAACTACCTTTTGGAATGGGTAACTAGAATCAACTTTATATTTTTTTTATTATGACGTTCAAAAGTGCCTTTTTAATGGTCTAATTGAAATAAATGATTTGACTTTGACTTTTGACTTTGTAGGTTTGAACTACTTTTAAGTGCCCAATTTCTTCTTGATATCAATGCTTCATTTATCTGGGAGTGTTTATATACAGTACAATGTCACATTAGACCTTATGTAGGAATGTGACGCAGACCACTCTTGCTGTTTGTTTACCATTAGGAATGTAGCGGGGTGCTTACATACGGGCGTTTATGGTGCGAGCTTTTACTGCAAAAAGATTTTAAACTTCATTTCTGACATTTCCACGTAATCCTTGCACATGATAAGTGCAAAATGACGTCTTTTTTAAACATCTATTACTCTAGTATCGTTATCAGAAACCTTAAGTAAGATTTTTCAGTAATTTTCCAGACTTTCAGCCGGATTTATTGATTCTGAGTGGCTGTCAAAGTGGCTTAATTTTTTCTACGTTTTTGGCTAACCTTGCTCTACATTTTTGATTTCTTGGAACAACTGTGGGTATATATTCGCATTGTTAAAAATTCCGCAATTATTTTTGTACGTCCGAAGGTTTACTTTTTCAGTCTATTTCTAGGTATTTTGGACACAGTTTTCACTTTTTGCCCATAAGTAGGCAGAGTATAAGTACTTTTACGTGATTTCTACCTTCTATTGGTTACCGTAGCACGACCGGAATAAATACTGTGTTGACGTAAGCTGTGCGTTATTTAAATTTTAACCACACTTTCCTATACGCCAAAATAAATTAAAGCGCGCACCACATATTGTCGAACGAGGTTCGCTAGTAAGCCGCTAAGCTACCGTGAAATAAGAACCGGCCAACAATGAGTCACCGAGTTACGTGCGACTCTTGAATAATCGCTTGTTTTTCACACAACACACACTTAAACACTTTTGTAAAAGCTCTAAAAGCATATTTTGGGAGATAAAAGTATAATTGGTGTAAAGAAAAATAATTTGACCCATTGAACAGTATGTATGTGTATAATTGGACCTTAACCCAAAGGTATAATGACCAGATCATATTCGTCAACGACTTCGCAGATATGATAGATCTTTATAAAACCGTTCTAACTTAGCGACACTTTCAACGATATTAAGCATTGAATACAAAGTCATAAAATGTAGAGCATCCTGCGCTTGCACACGATGGTAATTAAATCCTTGGAAGGCGGTACAGCATAAAGTTTTTCTATGATCATAATCCCTGTAGGTAGGTGCTCGCGAGGTTCCAGTGACGGGGTCACGCATCGGACGGACAGATACATGTGCAGCCGCGTGATTAGTGTGCGCGCAGCAGCCGCTGTAACCCAAGCCGAGCGTATGCGCGCCCGCGCCATAACATAATTAAAAATGATTTAAGGCATTCGCTTCGGCTGCTTTGTTTCGCGCATTATGTTTCACTTGTTCGCGTCGCAGTCGCGCTCGCACCTCCATTTTTAACGCGCCCGCTCTTAATTCTGTCACAGTTTTTATAACCCTTTTGTATTTATTAATTCCCTTTCGGCTCCGGTAGCTCTACGCTTCTTGGAAAACGATTTTGACGTGACATTTCTTTGGGTCGCGCCGTGTCCCTGTGTTAATGAAGCGTCCGATTTCGGCGCCGCCAAAAAACAATCATATTTTGTGTAATCAAAGCGAGGTCACATTCTATTCCAAAAACCATTAATTAGCACTTCTCAAAAGATTTTCTTGTTGGTTTTATTTTGGTTTGAACAATGGTGTGGATGGATACCATCATGATTGATTTTAGATTCCATTAATTGTAATGGTTTCATCGCATCGAAGTGGTAAGGTAGAAATTCGGTTTGCCTGTTTGCATTATAATATCTACGTTTGGGAACGTTCACTAAAAAGGTATAAAACGGTGGTAAAACTGGCAAACAATGGAGAGTCACGTCAGCGACAATACAGTTGCGGGGTTAAAAGTACATATTTAAAATGATTAAGTTCGACTTGTTGACGCGTCGCGGCTGGTTATCGAATTTCGGAAATCGAGCAACCGTGTCCTGGCCGCTACCAAATAATTTTCCATGGTTCATTCATTATTGACTTTGGAGTTATGATTTCATGTAATTACCAGAACTAACTTTCACGATCAATGCGTCGAAACTTTAAAGTAGCATATTTTATAAAAAAAAAAAATATCTTATTAGATGAGGGAAATCAATTGATTTCTTTAATGCTAATAATAGTAGAATGAGTTCAATCTGATTTTCCAATGCTGTTAAACTGGCGAGCAATAACAAGTAAGTAGTGACTTAGTGAGTGTCGTGTTTGCGGTTGGCCGGCCGGCTGGCGGACACCATTGGCGGGCGTCGGCGATCCATCATGACGACAATCTATCACCAAGTGTACCCTGTTACAACCGACACGCATGTTTTACACATTATGTATACCTACAAACACATCTACATAAATATACACACATGTCGGTGCCCTGGTGTCCATATTCTAGTGCGCAGTAGGTAGCCATAAAAACGTTCAGCGATATACGATCTATGCGATCATAAACCAAAGCGACAGGTTTTCTATGGTAATTTGACACTGAGTATATTCTATGCTAAGCTTAGGATCGGTCTAGTTTGGCTTCCCAATAGGTCTAAGAAGGAATGCAGTTTAAGACGCCACAACTGGTTTCTAATTATCTAAAACGTTGCGGTATGAGCAAATGAATCACGAAAATGATCTGGTTGAATGTCATCGTCATGGTTTCACAGTGTTTTATTTTGTTCTTGCGAATGCAACATAGTAGGTAGAGGTGGCTATCTCGTGGTCCATCTCTGTTAATTAGTTTTTTGTCGGCAGCGGCGGGGCGGGCCGGCCGACGCCATCAAATTACGATGAGTCGGCCTTTCGGCTACCGGCGCCGCGGCCAACAATAATTATACACTCGTTACTACCGTGCTGCGCCCGCGCACACATACACGTGACCAATGCTCTCAATAAATTAAATCGGAAAAATTGTTTTGACAACAAATTAATGAACAAAATTTATTCGATTCGAATGTAAACTGTTTGCTCGCCAGTAATGTTGATTCTAGCTAACTGGTTCTGTTGATGAGAATCTAACAAGATGATGGTTTTTTGTAGATATCGGGGATCATATTGGAGATTTCTAAACGCCCGTATATTGTATGCGCATTGATAGGGAAGTGCGCACGCGCGAGTCGACCAGTGTCGACGATAAATTCCATCGATAAAATCGGCGGCGTCGACGGCGCGCCCGGTAATTTCTTAACGACAGCGTAACCCGGTGGCGACGCGTGCGCGTACATTTTATTTCTCTCGCATCAAGAAGCCGACTCCGAAATAATCGTTCACCACTCAACTTAGATGGTAATCAAGGCGACTATTAACGACCATCTTAATGTAACTTTTTGGGCAATGAGTTAGAAAGGTTCCGTCCGAGAGCAGTTACGATGTGTGTCTCGTATGTTGAGTAATATTCAATGATCACGATTGGGATAATTTGTCGTTAAAACCAATAAAAGTTCGTGTTCAACAACGTATAGTGTGCTATATAACTATAAATCATGGTCGATACAGTGAGATGATTTAGTTTGCACGGAGGAGATGAGCGAGGTTGTTTTCTTCTTAGAAGTGGTCAGTTGTTGAGGCATTGTGTTTTTAATTGAATATGGGTAGAGGTGGCGAGGCGGCTACCGGCTACATTGTTGATGCTATTCACACTGCTCGAGAGCGCTTTCTACTAATTACCGCCGTACACTCGACGATGCAGGGCTGTCATTGTATAATAAACAAGATTGAGAAGTGAAGTAGCATAATGACATTTTATTATTAATTTTCAGAAAGCAACCTTTGAAGATGTTTTAATTGACAAGCCAGAGAATTGACAAAGAAGCAGTGATTTCAAATGAACATTTTAATAGCTTGTCCCTTGAAATCATAATCATCGTTGTCAAAAATTACTCGGTTCTGAAATTCTGATGGAATATTCCTTCGATCCGGAACTTCAATGGCGGACGTACGACTTGGTACAACCCTAAGCCGAGTAGTTACGTTGTAGGTACGTGCTGCTATGTTACATTATCTTTAATTAAAAACTTCCAGAGGCCATCTCTAGATTAGTCAGAGTCACAAAAAGGGTTACAAGGGATCAGGCGAAACACCTTCGTGATTCGTCACGAATCAAATTTATTTTTATTTTCTTAGAATCCTTTGTTGAAGTTAACCGAATTTGTTGTTCAATAAAAAGTGGCTAATTAAGAAATGTTCGAGCTGCTGTTAGAGATTTGTGGTCCTTTTGTTCTGGATTCTAAGTTATACGATTTGTTTAGGTCTACCGTTCGAGTTTGTGTCGGTTAAGGTTTATGTGGCAGCCTTTAGAGCGATTGATATAGCCGGATTTATGTTACGATGGAGATTTGATAGCTAAATATGATACGTAAGTTTACATTCTTAAAGTCGGTTTCTCTAGGTATATTTGCATATTTTTAGTGCATAAATATATTTTTAAGTTGTAAATTTGCCTTTGTCGAAGAAGTTGGTCGGTTGGTTGGTTGGTTGGGTTGGTTGGTTGGTTGTGGTCTGTGTCAATAAACATTTTTCTTTCTTTCTTTTCTTTTCTTTCAAGTTTAATTAACTATAACTAGGGCAAATTAACCGGGCTTCTTCTTTTCGAATCGATGGTTAGGTAAAGTGATACATTTTCTTTTTGATATTTTAGCAGACTGCATTCGACATAAATGTAAAAACACAATTAAACTATCTCATCCTACATCTGCTACGAGCATTAACACAGCGAAGATTGTGCATAAAGCAGTACACAGACCCGTGATCGGCTATCAGGCTGGTGGTCGCGTCTCGTCGGCTGCTTAGCGCAACGATAATGGCCGCCATTACGCGTCATTCCCAGCATTCCTGCGTTGCGTACGTACACAATAACAACGTTGCGTATCGACGACAAAACGCCGCTGTCGTGAACCCAGCCTAAGGGTCAAACACTACTACAATGAATGCTGTGATATTTATAACAGTTACTTTCACCAACAAGCCGTTGGAATTTGGGTAAGACTTTGTAAGTACCATACAGTTTACCGTGCCCTTAAGGAATGATTTACGTCCGTAGGACTGATAGATTTGGTAATAGATAACGCAGGTGATACTAATATTAAGTCTCTCTAAACAGATTGCCTATCTATTAAGGTATTAGTGTGACACACGAAGTTTTAAGTAACCCTTTTAAGTAGCATGTCAATATGTGCTGAACATGGTCTTTTCGCACTAAATTGGTTCAGAGGACCAATTTAGACCACTTTTGGCAAATGGATGATTAAAGTTAAAGTGTGCTACAATATCGCATTGGGTCTAGCCTGTAAGGATAATTGTATGTTGGGTTATTAAATAAATAACATGGTACTGGAGCATAAGAGGATGATCTTGATAATTTTTCAACAGACTTCAAAAAGGGAGGAGGTTATCAATTCGTCTGTATTTTTTTCTTATGTTTGTTACCTTAGAACTTTCGACTGGGTGAATCGATTTTGATTTTGCATAGAACACACATTGACTTTAGTTTCGGAAGTCGGTGGCAATACAAAACAACAAACAGAACAAAGTCACCGACTTTCGAAACTAAAGTCAATGTGTCTTCTGTGCTAAAGTTATTTCTCACTTTTTAGTTTTTGATGGCGGTTGTCTTTTTTGTAAAAAGCTTTCTTTAAACTATTAAATCATATCGATATAGGTACTTTATAAAAACAACGCATTTTTATAAACTCTACTTTAAATAATTATAACTCTTCTTGTGATTAGATTTTCTCGAGCACAGGAAATATAGGTGCAGTTATGCTAGTGTGTAAGTGAGTAGTCGACTGATCGCAGCGGTTACATCTTTATTCAACAAGGCACCTAGGGACGCGAGACTCAGGGGCGCGCAATGATGAGAGTCGCGGCATAATTGCGCAGCCGCAACCTAATGTGCGGCGGTGTCGCGGAATGTAGCACTTTCCATGTTAACGAGCGTGTACACCGCCCCATCACGCATCCTACTGCTCGACACCTCGCCACAACGTCCGCTGTTTTATTTCTCACACAAGTAACACCTATTTGTGGTAATCCTCATCCTATTTTATTACTAAATTTATGATCACCAAGATTTATACTTCAGCTACTTAGTTAATAACGATGCGCCCAACGGCCCAACCAATAAGGCAATCTACAGAAATGAATAAACCACTGGATTTCTGGTACATCAACACTGAGACGTACGCTTTCATTATGTACGGAAATAAATCAAAATAATACCAACGTAAAAGATAGCGAATGGAAAATCATCCCCCTCCTGCGCGCCCGCCGCCGTGTGATTTATGCCTGTAATTTTCCGGGCGGTTACGTAAGTAACTCGCGATTTTTCTCTCTGCACACACGTAATTAGATAATTTTCATGAATTTCTCGGACCGACGAACCCGGAAGGCTTACTTTAATATATTATGTGAGCCTTAAATTTTTTTTTCCCTGAAGTAACACGTAGCAAAGATTAAGTACACAGGGCACGTTTTATGTTTACAACGTTTCTTTTCATAGTGCAGTCGAAAAAGGTAAGTTACGCACGAAATTTCGGCTTACAACAAACTTGGGCACACTTTGAAAGGTCTTAATTTTTATTTGGAGGATTAATAAAGCATACAAGCTGTGAATTAATAAGGTGGCGTGGCCGGTCGTCCGCTCCCCAGCCCGTTCCCGTATTAATTTCTGTCACAGATTTAATTGCTCACCTCTGGCTTAAGCTTTTTAATAAATTCGAGGACAGACAACGAAACGCGACGCGACCAAAAAATACACGACCGGGGCGCGGTCGACCAAAAAAAGGATGGATTTTAATTTATAAAAGACAGGACAAACGATTAATAATTTATTTGTATCCTCGGTTTCTTGCGCGAGAGGGTCGAGCGTTAAAAACAACCGTTAAAACCGGCGACTTTGTATAGCTCGCGCTTAGCCCGAAATGCCAATTGCGGGTAGACACAAGTATACAGCGAGCCGGAATGTCGCTTTAAAAAACCTCGCAAATAAATAAATCGCGTCGCACGCACCGGTCGCGCAAAAAAACATCCACAATATTCGACTCTTTAATGTGATCTTTAAAAAAATAGAAGTAAGCGGAGGCTGCCTCCGATTGAAAATGAATGAGGGCGAGCGCGATAGTGGAAATTAGCATTGAGGTAGGATTCAGAAGCGGCTTTTGTGCGATTATATCGAGGTGTATTCTTTGCGCTTTTTACGGCGGCGGCGAGCCCGGCGCGTCTTTTCAGTCCCTATTACGATCCTGTCGCCTTTTTGTTGCAGATAATTATTGTCACCCTACGATATCACATCGATATCTAGCTATATGCTTTGGGATCCAGGAGCAAAAGAAAATATCCAACATTCAATGGCGTACATCCCATTCACTATCTTTATCTTAGTCCTACTCCTATAACAGCTTTATGATTTTAATTGCAAAGAGTTAGTGTGTATTAATTAGATGTTCTATTGATATAAAGGACTATTGAACTTAATTTCAAAAAGCAAACAGTAGTTGCTTAATAAAATAACATGATATGGAAATGGCAACAATAGTCCTGAAACGCACAAACGCAGTCTACGTAAACAAGCCGAAAGCCACAAACGTAGATTAGATCACTGGTGACGTTGGCGCGGTCAGTGCGATCCATAAATTAGCGATTACGCATATATCCAATAATAAAGGCAACAATGGGATTGAATGCAGATGAGCGGGGCGAGCGAGGCGGGAACGGAGCTCGCCGATCGACATTTGTATGCGCTATCTAAGCGCACAATTGGATGCCGGCGCGACTCTTCGCGCTAATGGTACACTATCGAGCGATCGCACACCGCCGCTTGAAAAGTGGAGACCGCCGCGGAATACGGACCACACGCCCGTTTAGTGGCCACAATAAATAAATAAACATATCCAATGATCTGCACGTGGAAAAACAATTGTGCAGTTGTTTTCCGCACAAGTTTGTGGACAAAACTGGAGGAAAATGGGTTAATGGATAACGATAGTTATCGACTGCTTCCAAAAAGGTTATATTCATAGTAAAGATTTCGAAAGGGTGTCATTGCCAACACCCCTATTTAGAGCTCTAAAAACCCCGTATTCAAAGCGACTGTCTCTTAAATAAAATACTTAACGTGCCTTCAACTAAATTGATTTCAATACGACGTGGACGGTGCCAATAAATATTCCACACTTAAAACGTGTTTCATCGACATCTTATTAATATCGGTTAAAATTTTATAATCCAAACTTAATAAGTAATACAATCGAATCAATTTACCTGCAACGTAAAATATGAGATTGTATAAGGAATCTCATTATGGTTTTTAAAAAACAGACAATTAAGAAGAAATGTCAAAAAACTTAATAATATTTAATGGTGTCCGAAAAATAATTACATGGCATTTTTGTATTATTAACTCGAAAGATTTAAAAAGAGCCTTTATGGTAAAATTTGCATATTGTGGTGATTCTTTAACTTTATCGCGTTAATTCACGAATAATTATTGTGTAAATATGTTTCGTGGAATTTATGCGCATAATGTGATCAGATACGTGGTTCCTTAGGAGCCTGGTATAAAACAAGGGTTAATTACAGTAAAGAAAAATGATATACTGGATGATTTTGTGAAATTGAAGTATTCTGAGTAATAAGTAAATAATGTGTTAAGGATTTTTGTCCTATAATGTTGTCGTAACCTCAATTCTCACAAAACAAATGTGAGAATGATATGAGAGTGGTATGCACTGTTCTAGAAGAATTGCGACCTCATTCTGAATTAGGTACTCGACGTCTATTGACGTCTTCAGTTGACACAAATCTAATGCCACGTCGTTTATCAAAGTCGCTTAGCAAACCTAAGCAAGGAAATTACAGAAAGCCAACCTTCATATTTTATATTCATAGAAGGGGATTTTAATAACTTCTTTATTTTTTTGTATCTACAGCTGCTAGTGGCCTAGTTCAATATGGAGACTTTTGGGTTCAGTTTTACCAAAACGAAGCTATGTGCAAATTTCGTATTCTTTTTTAGAAATAATTGTAATGATTTTGAATATTGACGCTGATTAATTTTAATTATTTTAATTATTTTTTTAAGTTACGGATACATTGAACTGCTTTATCTGGACATATTTGAAGAGAAGTCATTATCATCATCTGCCTAGCCTTTACCCCACTATATTGGGGTCACTTCCAGTCTTACTGGATGCAGCTGAATACCAGTGTTTTACATGGAGCGACTGCCTATCGGACATGTTTGAAGAGAAGTAAGCTCAATTATTATTATAATCAATATAGACCTATAAAGATCACAAGGATATCGTAGGTAGATAATTCTCATCATTAAGAGGCTATTAAACGACTTTTACAGGTTTTAAACTGACAATCACGTCAAAATGTGCAGTGTAAATGATTTGAAAATATATGTTTTTAAATTATACCTGGTAGATTTTGTGTGATTGTCAATGTTTTGTCCGCGTCAGACACAACTTCACGAGTTAATTAAACTATTTAATATGAACTTAATCAAAAATATTCACTTTCTATATGATTAAGAGAATGTTCTAGTTTAACATATATTTTTTTCAAATCATTTACACTGCTCATTTTGACGTGATTGTCAGTTTAATCTGTAAAAGTCGTTTAATAGCCCCTTAAGTCGACCGCTACCTGCAAAGATTCGAAAGTGAAGTTTGAACTTACGGGTCTGGGCCATATCCAGTATTGAATACTGGTATCAGTGGAATCATTTTAGTGGTTATTCAACACAACAGTCTTACTAAGGGGTATCGTGGTACCCAGTAACTGGGTTGTGAAGGTCAAATAGGCAGTCGCTCGATGTAAAACACTGGTATTCAGCTGCATTTGGTTAGACTGGAGGCAGACTCCAACATAGGCATAGGCTAGGCCAGATGATGATCCAACTTACGGTAGAGATGCGAAAAAAAAGAAGAAGTTCCACGTAGCCTCAAATTACGATAAAAATATATACTTGATTGCTAGGAGTCTAAGGGTGTTAGATACCAGACCAATCGATCGATAGTCGATCGATGGTAGAATGGATTAGTGGACGTCGATCGATATTTCTACCAGACCAATCGATCGATTATCGATCGACGAGCAATTGATGATAGAATGGATTAGTCGACGTCGATCGAGCTGCTTGATTATTATTAGTAATGGATTATAACCGGAGATAATCGATCAACGTCGACCGATGCCATCGACTGGCAATGGATCGATTAGTTAGTCGAACGGTTTCCGTCGATCAGAGCTACCACCCCAATCGATCAACGTCGATCGATGTCGACCGATGGCATCGATCGATTGGTGTAGTAATACCCTAAGAGATTAACTACACTTATTCAGCAAAATTCAGCTTTTGTCCATAGAAAACACCGGTTTAGTATGGAGATGCGTAGGCATCCGTTCAGCTTACCGCGTCTGAACGGATGCGATACAAAATAGGTATTTTCTCTAGACGAAAGCTGAATAAGTGTAGTTAGGCCTTAAGGTAAGGTCCAGGTCAGTAAGGTCCAGTTGAAAACCAGTGTCAGGCACAAGTGGTCCGGCATTTTAAGCTGAACTGGGACTGTTTGGAGCAGCCGTGGGACGCACAATAATGTTTTTTGTATGTTTTTTGTTATTGAATAATCTTTTTTATTATTATTTATGTGTGTGTGCACATGGTCTATTTCAATAAACATTATTTATTTATTTCTTTCTTCTTTCCTTAAAAGTCTATCTATGAAAGTAGGTATAGCAATTTACTACACGCAAATTCGTCTTAATAAACACCAATGCCTTTAATTTATCCATACATTAGCATAGACGTATTCAATATACATGGCTGAGTCCGAGAATTACCATTTGCCAATTGATTTGCCGAATTTATTGTTCGGTGTCAATGAGCTTGTCTGGTTGCTGATTGAAATGCGTTTGTTTTACTTTAATGCTTTGTACCAAATAATTATTCGAGTAGGTACGAATTAATTAAACGAGATCATCATCATCAGCCTACAACAACAACACAACACAAACCACACACAACACAACACACACACACAACACAACACTATGTTGGGGTCGGTTTCCAGTTAAACTAGATGCAGCTGAATACCAGTGTTTTACATGGAGCGACTGCCTATATGACCTCCACAACCTAGTTACTCTGTAATACGATACCTCTTGGTAAGACTTTCTGGCTTCTGACTAACCATAAAGACTTTTTTTTAATGGGACATGCCCGCCACACTATTTCTAAACCACTGCAACTCTTGAAAGCCAGAATCAACAGTGGCGACCACTAGAAAAGCGTCGAGGCAATGAACCTCGACGTGTTCCGGAGAAATATTACAACTGTCTTGGATCCCGCAA